>JAUDYJ010000004.1:12286808-12926808 GCA_030761175.1 Masticophis lateralis
ATCTTGGATTATTTGGGAGGCAGTGTACTGAGTTGTTGGAGTATTTGCTTCCCTCTGTGAGGTATCTGAGCTTTTTAGTCAGCCCTTTAGCCATGTTGTATGTTGGGGTTCTCTGCTCTTCTTTGGTGATTTGCCTGTTCTTGGTGAGGTTGCTGAGCTTTCTTTTGATCCAGAGGATTCATTTTTCTGTGGGACTCATGTAAGTTTCTCTTCTAATAATGCTTTTGCTTTTATATTTTATATTTTAATGTATCCATGAGAACCCCTGGGTTCAACCTTTATCTGCTGGAAGGATGTTGATAATTTGGTACCTCTTTAGGTTTCTGAGGGCTGCTCTGTCTTCTGCTCAGAGTTGGTTCTGTACTTGTCGTCTTCTTGTCGGATGCTTTCTTGAGTATCTGTGGGGAATCCTGGGGTTTTAAATGCTCCTTCTAAGGCTGGCAAAGAATTCTAGTTGATTGGCATTCCCCTGGGTGATAGTTTAGGCCTTTCAGTAGTAAGTCACTACATGATGCAGATCAAGTACCTGAAAGCAGTGGTGGGTTTTAGAATTTGTTACTACTGGTTCTGTGGGTGTGGCTTGCCGGTCATGTGACTGGGCAGAGTGGCTTGTCGGTCATGTGAGTGGGTGGGGGTGGCTTGTCGGTCATGTGACTGAAGTGGCTAAGTCACTGAATTCTCTGCCCTAATGAATGACCTGGAAAAAAAAAGATATACAAAAAGGAAGTTTTTAGTTTCGGGCACTTACTACTTAAATAAGAGTAAAACAATAAAAGAGGTACACAAGTGCTTACATAAAAGTGTTATTTGTCTTTAACTTTCAAGATGTTTCCACATTGTTCTTTCCCTGCCACCCTCCTCACTTGCACTTTTCTTAATCTTGACTTTCAGATCATCGGCTGTGTGATGTGGGCTCTTAATCATTGTCTGACAGAGGGAATAGGATCCCATTCTTGTACAGGTAGGCCAATCCCACTAATGGTCGTCAGGCTGCTTATGTAGGAAACAGTTAGGCAACTTCTCTGTTCTGAACATATGGTTCATTTTTAAAAAAACCCTTTCCATTTCTAGCTTGGTCAGCCAGCTGTCGCTACCAGTTCGGCGACCCAGGCCAAAATCTGCTACCTAATGCGAACCGGTAGAAACCCACCACTGCTTGAAAGACAACTATCTGCAGAAATGGACATGTTTAAATTGGGGGAGGAGGGGTGGGCTCTGAGCAAAGCAGATCATCAAGCAGATAGAGAGGACAGGCTCCAATTAAAAAATTCCAGCTGACTCACAATGGCTTCATTTGGCTACAGAGACCAAGGCCGGTATGCTTTTTAGCCGAATGACAATACTTTTCCCCATAACCTTTCTTAGTCTGCTACCAAATTAGAGATTTCCAAGTATAACCTATCAAGGGGGGGGGGGCACTGTGGCCGCCGTTGCCCCTTGTCAAAATTTTTAGGCGGCCAAGAAAACACAACGAAATTGATCCGAGTGAGGAGAAATTGAGCAAATCTAAAGTACCACAGTAGATGTGAGAGGCTGAATGAATCCATTTTCCAAGCTGAGGCGTTTCAGGAATGGAGAAATCACAAACACTTCTTGGGGAAGAACAATCAGCCTCATTTTTTTTTTCCTCTCATCCAGTCGCCCTTGAACCTTCATTTGAAATACAAGCACATCATGGAGGACATTCAGTGGTTTTACTAGTTCAAAAACAGAAAAAACACATCAGGTGCATATCAATTTGCAGCAGCATCTCAGGTTCTGCATCATTTATTGTGTTTGCTTTTTTCTTTACCAATTTCAGGTAGCCAATTTGTTCAAGCTGCCTCAGGCTAACAATTTCCCCTGCACCCAGTTCCAATCAGAGTGTTAAGATTTAGTTCATTTGTGAATCATTTAGCAGTTGAACTAAAAAGAGTCATCACAGGAACAGCAGTGCAGGTTTTTAATACAATTATAAATATCCTAGGTATCTGGATTACTGGATTTAGGGAGCACTACCAAGAATTTAAAACTCACATCTTATAAATGCAAATTTTGTATGATCTAACAACTTTTAATATATTAGGATAAGAGGGTGAATGAAAAGTATACGCAGTCATTACAACAAAAGAGATTAATACTCATTGTCATGCAAAATCTGTGCATGTACTCTGAAAAGGAGTTTATACAGACATAAAAGTCACTGTCTGATGTTCAGAAAGAATTATACAGCGAAGCGCTGAGAGGAAAGAAAGGAAAATTATATTTAAATACCTGGTCTTGTATTTTGCTTGCTTTTAAGAGACTTTATTTAAGGTAGCTTGGATCTTCAGAACGTTAAAACTTTATTTGTATGTGTTCTAGGCATTCCACTTAAATGTCCTGAATTCTAACAAAAGTTGCTGTTCATGTTCTCCTCGAGTTCAATTTCTTCTTTTTCTTGGGAATTCTGCTTCTCAGTATGAAACAACTATTGTCCTGGAAGAGAGAAACCAGCAAGGCATTTTAAAAAATGCTAAAATCAGAGCAATTAAGCAGAATCTTTGAAATTTATTTCTAGAATGTTGTTTTGGAAACAAGCAGGCAGGCAGATCTGCTGCATTCTGGAAACCTGGCATGCCCTGGATTAGTGGTTGGAGCAATGAGGTCCATCATCATGTCCTGCCATTCTGTTGGGCTCGCTGGCATTTTTCGCAAGCTTTTGCTTTGAGTAGCCTGACTCAAAGTGGCTCAGTGGCTAAGACACTGAGCTTGTCGATCAGAAAGTTCAGCAGTTCGGCGGTTCAAATCCCTAGTACAGGTCTCCTGTGTGAGCAGGTTGGACTAGATGGCCTCCAAGGTCTCTTCCAACTCTATTATTGTTAAACAGACTGTAACTGCTTGGGAATTAGGGAAGGGAGACTATCTCCAAGATGGGGCAGATTCCCTCCCAGCTGATTCCACCCTCATTTCAAGGCTGGTCATGAGGGTGATCTGTTATCTGCCTAGCACTGGGAGTTCCGGTCATCACATTGCTGTCAGTGGACGGGTGGGGGGGGGGGCGGAGTGGGAGTTGGGTTTGGGGAAAACTGCTGTGCGCTGCACACGGGCCTTTTTCAGATTTTGCCATGCTTTCCTGCAATCGATTTCTCACAGTTCACAGTTCTTTGGATTCAGCTTAATGGAATCAAGAGTTTTGCTTTTCTGATGGACCCAAAACTGCCTTTTTTTTATCAGAACTTTTACAATGTTTTACAATGTTCATAAGGTTTCTAATATGTGTTTGTTTGGGTTAATATGACAAGGAGGAAATGTTACAGTTGTTATGTCTGCTATGTAGGCAGCTCTATTCTGAGCATTTCCTGCCTCTCTAGGAATTGCTTTCAGCTGCTCCTGTGAGGCATTTCCAGTTCCTGTCATATGTACAGTATATACACTGCTCAAAAAAATAAAGGGAACACAAGCAGAAGACATCCGAGATCTGAATGAAAGAAATAGCCTTATTAAATACTTTGTTCATTACATACAGTAGTTTTGTGTTCCCTTTAGTTGTTTGAGCAGTGTATAAACTACTGTATTTAAAGAACAAAGTATTTAATAAGGCTATTTCATTCATTCAGATCTTGGATGTCTTCTGCTTGTGTTCCCTTTATTTTTCTGAACAGTGTGTATGTGTATGTGTATGTATATACACACACACACACACACTCCTAATGATAGCTTATCACTGTTAACGGCATTTTGATTAAACTTCTTGAAACAAGAATCTCCATAGACACTTTCCTGAGGGATTAGCTGAGGCAGTTCCTTACAACAGCCCTTGTCAATTCATTTAGCGCGGGGGGTATAATTATCCAGACTCCTTATCAGCTCTTACAATTTTATTACGTTGCATGTTTTATTTCATTAGCTTTATCATTTATTTTACCTTCTTCCAACTTACTCCATTTCCTTTGCGTCTTTAAAGGTCTTATTTCTACAGGACCCTGCGCTAATACAAAACTCTGAACGCGGAAACTTTTAGTTTTTGCAACAAGCTCTGCAACCTCATTCTGCAAGATCCAAAATAATGCCACTGAGCCACAGGATGGCTTTCAAATAGTGTTCAAGTTACAACCATTTACACTTTAGAACAGAACTGTCAAACTCCTGGCCCATGGGCCAGATGCGTCATGTGCTGGCCACACCTCTGCAGAGTTTAGCGAAGGGGGGAAAAGTCCCAACATGTCACACGATGACATGAGTTTGATACCCTTTCAGAGAAAGTGATTTACAGCTATAGTTGCATTCACAACTACCTCTCCGTTCACATGGTCACAATTTGCCTACTTGGTAAACATGTACTACCAGCTGCAACAGCCGGTGGTCTTATAATCATGATTTCTAATGTTTTATTTATTTTATGTATTGTTATTTTGCCACTTTCCAGCAAAAATAGACACCGATGAAGCTGGATTTGCTTAATGAACAATGTAAAAATTATCGTAAAATTAGGTCTGTTTCAATGTGAGATGGCAATGACTTATGACAGAAATTCTGGTTCGTTTGTGGCCGTAAGTAGAGGGATACCTGTAGGAATATGGACAATAGGAAGGCTCCTTTTTGACAGTTTTGTACATGACTGATTGTGTCACTGCTTCACTTCTAATGCATTTCTCAAGTTAAGGAGGGAGAAGTAAAAACCAGAGTGTGACAGTAGAACTGATGTAACAAGCTTTGATTACTTGACAACTTACCACTATTTTGGCACCAATGCCTTCGTTACCAGAATCCTCGTTGCTGAAACAGAACAATGATCCTATTAGACTTATTTATTTAGAAAATTTATACACCTGCCTACTTGCTCAAAGAGATCGTAGGTGGCTTACAAACTATAAAAATAAAAATAAAAACAATAGCCTGGTCCCAAGCTATGAAGGGGTTTAAAAGTGACAACCATGGTCATTAATTAAACGGTTTTAATTGAAGGACTATTCATACCTATGTAGTGTTCAATGGAGAGAATAGGGACAAAGCCAATTACAATTTTGCTTTTGGCAGCTAAATTCTTAATTCCTGAAAATGTTTGGCTACTTTTATCAATTGGAAAAAATGGCCTTTGAGTAAAATTTCATCAGAAGCATTACTCCAGAGGTATTAGATAAAATAATATGGCCTGTCAGGATTATATGTTGACACTGAACAGCCAATTTCAATGATCACACAATTGCGGCCGCAAGTTCTGATTTTTGGATTGCAAAACCCAATTTAGAAAGTCTCATTAATACCTACCTGGTCTCTGCAATGGGAGAAATGGGCCCGTCGTCATCCAGGTATTTGTGCCTCCGTGATTCCAGACATTCATTTTCAAGATCACCCACAGCATTCAACCGAGTCAAGGACTTCTTCAAATGATCTTCATATTTCAACATTACAATGTATTTGAAAAACCCTTTCAAAGCTGCATGCTGGGAGAGAAGGATTTTTTTTTTCAGACACAAACGATAGTGCAAGCTTCAAATCCACTCAAGTTAACAGGTGATAAGACTGTCAACTGGAAAGACTAGCACTGATAATGTTACCTAGTTGGGTAATGAAACGTCTGCAAGGAAACAAGCAAGCTGAGAGCGCACCAAGGACCCCTCGTGTCAACCCTGAGCTACAAATATTCTCCTTTATTAGGACTGCACAGTTCTCCTTCCATCAAGACATACAAGAAGCAGCCAAGCATTCTCAATGAAACAGTTCAGAGCCTAGATTAGGGGTCTGCAACCTTAAACACTCAAAAGAGCCATTTGGACCCCTTTCCCACAGAAAAGAGAACACCGAGAGCTGCAAAAAACTCTTTTGTCAAAGTGTTTGTTGCAAGACACACAATCAGACACAACTGAATAATTCTGCAGGATTCAACTACATGTAAAAAACTTTTATATACAATACCATACAGCATAATTCAGCATACAATTATCAGGAACACAGAAACAATATTCATGGGAGCGAGTCATTACAGAGTAGAGAGATACAGAGGCTAATATATTGTAGAGGCCAAACCAACTTATATACAGTTCAGCAAGTCTAAGCCACGCCCAGACTCCAAACTGTCTCTTATGGCCCCATACAAACAAATGCTATGTTTCAGTTTCCAAACAGTCCCCATTGGCTGACCTGTTACCATGTCTATCCAAACAGCCCCCATTGACTGATCTATTCCAGTATATGAATATTCATACTCTTGACATTTTTGACATCTAAAATGAAGGCAATACTGCATTATATCATCTTTTACCTTTAGGCTATGTATTAAAAAAAACTATAGTGTGTTGCATTTATGAAATCAATAAACTGCTACAGAGAAAACAAATTTTTATTTCTGCATGCAACAAAAACATTTTGAACTCTGGGGGAAAAAAAGACGCTGGGTGGAAGGTTACTTTCAAACAAAAATATTCAAGTCCTCGTTTTTATGAAATAAAAACCTGAACTTAAACTATCCATCTGCAGCAAATCAAAAACTGCAGCACAGCAAAATTTAGTGTGCTTCACAATGGGGAAGACAGGGTGCGGATTACAGCTCTGAGCCCAAAGCAGCGGGAGGCGAGGGCTGCCTTAAGCGCAAATGTACTGCGACATTGCCACGCAAAGCCAAGTACAGTGCACCTTCGCTCCTGCACTAAGACTCTAGCCATTGCCTCGCGGTGTTCCCCACTGCGTGGCCCTATGGCCGAGCGTGGGGAGCCTGGGGAAAGTCTCTTACCTTCTCAGATCAGGTGAGGACTGACTGGGAGGGGAGGGGCAAGGGGCGGGGTCAGCCAGTGGTGAGATTAGCTGGAAACTGCAGAAAATGTTAACTATTGGTTTAGCTGAACCGGTGCAACAGGGAGTTGCAGCAGAGGAGTGAAAGAGCCGCATGCGGCTGCAGAACCGCAGGTTACCGACCTATGGCCTAGATCAGTGACGGCTAACCTTTTCTGGACCGAGTGTCCAAAGCGCGAACACAAATCACATGCATGTGTCTGAACCTCCAAAATGTAATGCACATGCAGCCCCGGTGCAGATCCCTGCATGCAGACTGCATTCCCGTGCATGTATGCGTGGTCCCTCACACACGCCCTGCCCCCGCACACGCATGGCAGAGATCTGAAGACCAGCTGGCCACTGGGAGGCACCAGCACATGCGCAGCGGAGCTGAACTGAGGCGATGGCTTACATGCCATCAGAGAAGGTACTGCGTGCCACTTCTGGCACACATGCCATAGATTTGCTATCACGGGCCTAGATCAACCTTCCCAACTGATGTTGTTTAGAACCATTGGCCCTAACCATCGTTAAAACATCTGGAGGTCAGCAAGAGGGTGGTGGACAGCCTCAAAAACATTACTGAGCATTCCCACCCCCCAAAAAATGTAGTGTGAAATTGTAATTTACCTCATATTCTTGCACCGTTTTTAAAGGGAGGTGCTTCCTGCCGTAGTATTTCTCCACAAAAGGAAAGACAATTCCCCTCTCTTTCATTCTCCTCTTTTGTTCTTCTTCTGGAATTCTGTGCCTATCCGTCCATTTTCTGACATATTTGCGAGAGGGGCGTGGTTTTGTCTCCGTAGGGTTCCATCTTTTGCGGAAGCGGTGCTGTTTTCGTGTGAAGTGGTAATCAAAGAGGGCTCGAAGATTAATTTTAGGTTTGGGTAACTTTGTCTGACTCTCAGCCTTCATGCAAGCTGGGGAAGGACCGCTCTGCATAGCCACAGAAGATGACCGGCCGGCATCTCTTGCCGAATTCGAAGCTTTCTTCCTTGAGTGCTTTGATGAATGTGGGCCAGATCTGAAGTCATGAAAGGTAAGAATTACTCCCTACTAGCACTATAGATTTGTCCATCTCTCCCCCACTCCCAGCAAGTCCAAACCAATGTTGAGCATGGATGATTCATTTTTTACTCAGCTTAATAACTTTTCAATAGAGGTGGATACAAAATAGCTACCTGCAGGTGTTCCACCCACAAAGCATGGTAGAACCCATTTCTGCATAAAATTGCACACAAGCCAAAGATATATACAAAATCAATATATATCAATATACTGTGTCTCCCTCCCTCTCTATATATATACCATATTTTTCGGAGTATAAGACACACTCCCCCCCCCCCCAAGAGGGTGAAAATTTGGGTGCGTCCTATACACCGAATGTAGCCCTGCCACTAGCCCCCACCCTTTGGCCTCTGCCTCCCAGCAATTTACCTCCTTGCAGCAAACAGCCTGTTTCAGCTTCAACACCGCCCGATTAGCACAAGCAGATGATTTGTCAATTGGCTCGGCCTCCCAACCCTCAGATGTTTCAGGTTGCAGGGATTGCCATTGCCTATTGCCACGCGGGCCTCCCCTGTTCACTGCAAGGAGGCTAATTGCTGGGAAGCAGATTTTTTTTCCTTGTGCTAATCAGGTTGTGCTGAAAACAAAAATGAAATTAAAGCAGGCTGTTTGCTGCAAGGAGAAGAATTGCTGGGAGGCAGAGGCCAATATTTTTTTCTTGTTTTCCTCCCAAAAAAAGGTAAGTGCGCCTTATAGTCCGGAACGTCTTATACTCCGAAAAATACAGTATATAAATCTGCCTATTCTTCCAGGCTTTGGGATAGGCTGATGCTTAAGCCCTGTTTGATGTTTTGTTCTTTTGATTTTTTTTTAAAAAATAAAAGCCATCCAGAATCAGGTAGTCCTCGGCTTACATTAACTTGTTTAGTGACTGTTTGAAGTTACAACGGCACTGAAAAAAAGTGACTTGTGACCGTTTTTCACACGTATGACCACTGACACACCTCCACGGTCACATGATCAAAATTCAGATGCTTGGCAACTGACTCATATTTATGACGGTCGCAGTGTCCCGGGGTCATGTGATCACCTTTTGCGACCTTTTGACAGGAGCAAAATCAATGGAGAAACCAGAATCACTCAACCGTGTTACCAATTTAACAACTGCAGGAATTCAGTTAAAAAATGTGGCAAGGAAAGTCGTAAAATGGGGCAAAATTCACTTAACAAATTTCTCACTTGGCAAAATAAATTTTGGGCTCAATTGTAGTAAGTTTAGGATTAGCTGTAGTTGTCCTCTAAATTGCACTAATAAACAAAAGACAAAAAGCAAGATCTGTATAGATTAAATACCCTTACAGAAATGATCCGGAGTCACTCATAGGCTGGAAATAGTTATTAATTCAAAATGAAAAGGCCTTAAGAGCCCTCATATATACAATGTAAGCCTAGAAGAGAAGTGATTCATTTTTTCCCCTTCAATATTAGGAAAAGTATTAATGGGAGACGATACAATAAACAGAATAAAAAGACAGCTATCCAATATGCCTAATTAAAATATATTTTGCGGAATGCTGAATATATGCAACGAAATGCAGAAGTAATTTATTATTCAAGATATGACTATTTCATGACTTCGATACAAAACACTCACATTTCTGTAACTTGGGTATCAGGAAGAGCTGCAGCTGCTAACGTTCCTGTTTCATTAGCCATGTTTGTTTTCGACCTTGAAAAGATAACAGAAATTAAGTTTCACGGCAGATTCAAGGCTGAAATACCGACAGCACTCTATAAGCCATGAAATCCCAAGCAAACCAATACAAGAAACAAACAAAATATCAAGATTTACTTAACACTTCATAGCAAAAAAAAGATTTCTTTACAGATCTGATTTACCAAAAGTGTTTTTAATAAGCTTACTGGAGTTTTTCCCCCAGTAATCTATAAAATCTTTCAGTTAAAATCAATGAACAGCAAAAGCATTGCAATTTATAGGAACAATTAGCATCCATCAGACAAAAAGAGCTGAATAGTATAACTTTACAGGCAGTATTCAGTAGTCTGCTGAGCTACCAGGCCCAAGGTTTGAAACCTTGGGAATATCCACTCTTATCCCTCCCTTCGTTCCTTAAATAACCCTATTCATCCTATTAGGCAAGAAATGAAACCACTCTGGAGGACATACAGGTAGTCCTTGACTTACAACAGTTCATTTAGTGACCGTTCAAAGTTACAACTGCACTGAAAGAAAGTGACTTATGGCCATTTTTCACACTTACGACCTTGGTATAGCAGCCCCAGGAGGACCGTGTAATCAAAATTCAGATGCTTGGTTTATACTTATGGTTTATACTCATGGCCGGTGCGCTGTGGCCCAAGGTCATGTGTTCACCTTTTCTGACAAGCCAATGGGGAGGCCAGATTCACTTAACCACCTTGTTATTAACAACTGTGGCAAGAAAGGTCATAAAATAGAGCAAAACTCATTTGTGGCGGTTAAAGTAGAGAACTACCTGTATATGAGGCCCCCCTAATCAACTTGCTCAGACCCAAGGAGCTACTTGGATAAGCAGTGAAACATTTCAAACACAAAGGAAAAGAAATCACGTTTGTCATACACCAACTTCCAGTCAACTCTACCTGGATGGCTATGAATCTCCATCAACATGCTGCCAAGTTTACACAGCATGCTATGACTGTAACCTTGTTGCTGGTATCCTTAAGATTTATATTGACTGTTCCCCTATGACTATCATTAAGTGTTGTACCTTAAGATTCTTGATGAATGTATCTTTTCTTTTATGTACACTGAGAGCGTATGCACCAAGACAAATTCCTTATGTCTCCAATCACACTTGTCCAATAAAGAATTCAATTCAATTCTATTCTATTCTAAAAGAGTCCTATTGTGGCTTGATTTGATGTATAAACCTAGCCTTTTCTCTACCAACAGGGAAACAACTCTATCACCTGGTTGAAAATATTTCCATCTAGAGACCCAGATTCAGTTTGCCATTCTGCCACCAAGTTTCTAAAATATTCTCCTAGAAGTAGATCACTATTTCACTGCCTTGCTGTCTAACCTACCTCACAGGATTGTTAGGATACATATAAGAGAAATAATATAGCAAAGGGCCTGGTGGCTCAGCAGACTAAAGCATTGTGATTAACACCAGCTGTCTGCAATTACTGTAAGTTTGAATCTCACCAGGCTCAAGGTTGACTCAGCCTTTCATCCTTTCTAAGGTAGGTAAAATGAGGACCCAGTTTGTGGCGGCAATAAGCTGACTTTGTATAAATATACAAAAGTATGAAGGCTATCGCTTAATGCATTCTAAGCCGCCCTGAGTCTTTGGAAAAGGGCGGCATATAAATCAAATTTTTATACACACACACACACAAAAGCAGCAGTCACCAACCTTTTGGATCTCAGGGACCATTAAACTTTAAATCCCGTGGACCACTAATATGAATTAGGCATAGGATGGGGTCCTTCAGGTACTTAGCAGAAGCACCCGAGGTCAACCCTAGCTTTGCTGCTCATTGCAGCTAGGAATCTTAAATACGACCAAGAATGAACCAAGAATGAAAGTCTGTCTTATAGCCCAGCACCTGGACTCCCAAGGAGGGAGGGAGGGGCTGGAGCTACTAAACAGGCAGCCAAGCTAAATGCCTGAAGGACATTGCTTTGGCAGGCCGTATCCGGCCCAGGGGCCATAGTTTGAGGATCCCTGACTTAGTGTAATATTAAAAAATGCAAAGATTTTTTTGTGGACCATCAATATTTTCTCACAGATCACCAGTTGGTGACTGCTGCACTAAAGGGTCTCCTAATCTATGCTTTCTAGATATTGTACAGAGAAAGGCAACTTTAAATCACAATAGAGTGCTGGAAGGGACCTTAGAGGTCTTCTACTCAAACCCCCTGTAACAGGAGACCTTATATCATTTTAGACAAATGGTTGTCTAATATCTTCTTTAAAACCTCCAGTGTTGGAGCACTCACAACTTCTGTTCCACTGGTTAATTGTCCTCAATGTTAGGAAGTTTGTCCTTAATTCCAGGTTGCTTCTCTCCTTGATGAGTTTCCATCCATTGTTTCTTGTCCTGCCCTCAGGTGCTTTGGAAAATAAGCTGAGCCCTCTTTGTGGCAACTTCTCAAATACTGGAATATTGCTATATTGGAAAACTTTTTCTTAGTTGAGATAATTATCTTGGAGGGAGGCTGAAGGCCACAATGTGGATGAGTCTAAGTATAGAGTAGATTTTTTTTACTGGGATAAGTCTACTTTAGGAGTTTGCCCATCTCAAAATGTCAATTTCTATGAATTTTATCTATTACGGATGAGACTCAGGAGAGATCACTTGTCCAATTCCAATTTATTCGTTTCCTGTGCAAAAACTGGCCCCAAAGGGAGGGAGGGAGGAATGAATTGGGATTATTTTAAAATCTAAACCGTTGGCTTTACATTACATTGATTGATTGATTGATTGATTGATTAGCCCTGCATATGAAAGTGCAGAGTTCCAGAAACAAATTATTACGAGTTGATAAAAGCAATTTAAAATACAATTGGATAAAATACAATTTAAAATGGAATTGGATAAAATACAATTTAAAATGAAGCTGGAATAAAATATAATTTAAAATGAAGCTGGTATAAAATACAGTTTAAAATGAACCTGGAATAAAATACAATAACTTAAGATATAGATAAAATATGGTAAAATGTATTTCGGTGTCACCCCTACAATCTACCCCAACCCACACATGCAGATCTCAGCCGAACCATTTTGCTTAAGTCCTGTGCTGTGTTAAATGTTATTTTCAGATTCTGGCCGCACATAAGATGAGGTGTTTTGACATGGGGATCCCAATGGGTCATTTGTTTGTTATATAGACCAAGGTACTGCTAAACCGCTGGCTTGAGGAAAGCTCATGTATCACCCTAAATCTATCTATCCATCCAACCAACCAACCAACCATATTATGGTCTAACACGACTGACGAATTAAGCGTCCATCGGCTGCAGGTTTTCTATCGAAATGGCGGCATAGAGGCTTGATGGATAAATAAATCAAGGAGCCGCGCCGAACCGAGATCGGAAACCGAACGGATGGCAACAGATTGCACAGCTACTCACCTCATCGCGCGTACCGCCAAGGCCGCGAAAACCCCGGCGGGCCGCTTATATAACTGACTTCTGATCTCGCGACTCTTCGTTAAATTGACGTCAGCAGAACGGGAAGAGGGATGGGGTGAGGCCGGGCGCGCCCTTTTGAAAGCGGTCACAAGGCACTCTGGGCGTAGTTTGCGAGAGCCTAACCCTTTGAGAAATTGCTCCGGGTGGAGGCTAACGCCCTGCGCGTGCGTTCCTTCTAGTGCTGTAAGTAAAGGCAATGCAACCAAGGGCGCGTTTTGCATGATTTGCACGGTAAGGCTGCGATTTAATACCGTAAGTGGTGGTCCCAGCTCAATCCTCGGCTGTGGGCTGTGCCTGATGGGATTTAACACATTGGGAAATTGGGGAGGGAAACCCGGAACGTCACCCACTTCAGTGCAAGGTGTTTACCCGGGAGTAATGCCTATTGTAGCTTATGGAGCTTCTATTATATAACAGCAATAAAGCTTGTATTTTGGACTCCAGAGAAATTTGCAGAATTTTGAGGTTGCTTTTTACTTTGGAGAAGTTTCTGTTGCAAATAGGTGGTGGGATTCACACGCTAAGATAAAGTTTTGTTTGTAGACTTGTGCAGTCAACGACTTGTGCAGGATCAGGATCAGTAGTTAAAATACTTTTGGGTTCCAGGGTGTGTGAATCCAGAAAATGGATGTTTTTTAGAGCAGTATTTTCCAAAACTGGGGACTTCTGGGAGTTGAAGTCCGCACATCTTAAAAAGTTTGAAAATCACTGCTCTTAAAACAAGCCCAGACACAACCGTTGAAACCACACCTTTGAGTAGCTTGCATTTTTATTACTCATCTCAGAATTTCTGCTTTATGAAATGTCAAAGGGCTTGATACAAGATGCTCCTAATAAAAATATTAACTTAAAAACTATAAAACACTGAAATGGCAATTTGTATTGGTTATAAATGATACACAGGAGAGTTTCTAGGAAGCAAGAGAATGTAAATGTTATGTGATTGTTAGAAATTTTTTTTAGCAAGATCAATAATACTTTTTAATGTGATAGGCTTATCACTGAACTTTAAGAGGAATTGATAAATTCATACTAAGAGAAATGAGCTAATATTTTAAACAAGCTGTTCTCAAAACCTTGGGAAAAATGTAGGCCTGATAAAGGACAATTTGCATGATTCATCTGCTATTATATATAATTTCTTCTTGCGAAATAAATTCCCTTAACCTTTTTCCTATAGAATTTAATACATTTCAAATCCTCCATCTGGTTCACAGACAGTAGTTAATCGGAGTTTACTTCCAAATAATCTCAGCTGGGGAAGAAAATTAATCCTAATTTCCTTTTATCATTGTTAAAATTTGATATGAAGAAACCAGCAAATAAACTTTTCAAATCTAATATCTATAAAGTCAACAGTTGAGAACTTTGTTTCTAAGTGATACATGCTATATGTGAATGGCTAACTCTGGTTTATTGAGTAAACTATTAAATGGTTCACATATTGCATTAAACCATAAACCACAGTTTACAAAATACTAAAGGTTAACTATGTCCAAACAAACCACCTTCTGGGAATCCAGGCTTAAAGTAAGAAAAGATTTACTTATATTAACTGTAGAAAAATATTCAGTTAAGTTTATTCCTTTACAATGAAATTACTGGCTTATACTGTATGCCTAAAACAACATTTTTTTCCTGTCCAAAAGTAGTTGAGATACTGTGGGTGCTGATTCATCAACAATATTGCTTGTTGAATCATCTGGGGTTTTTTTCCCTCTGAATAATCAAAAAGAGCAGATGTGGCCACCGAGGTTAACAATGGAAGAAAAGACGGAAATAGTGAAACGTACAGCAGAGCACAAATCTGTCCATGATTCTTTTTTAACATGCAACACTCTCAGAAATGACTGTGAACATCTGCACTGTTAAAAGCTTGGGTTGAATTGCTAAACCAGTATGTTCATTAACAGGCCTGTAACTTTATTCTTGATGTACTTTGATCTTTTAGGAGCTGGCCTGCTTGGTTGGCTGCCTGGAATAAAACATGGCTAGGGTGGAAAAATTTGCTTTTCACATACCTACTCTGGAGGAAGTGGCTAATGGTAAGCAACCATGATTCTTTTGTGTTAGAAAAACTCTGAGAGAAGAATCGGTATAACAGCAGCAGTTAGAAAAGCAGGATATAGAGCCCGAAGCTTTCTTCCCCCAAATTATGAACATGAAGAGATGTCCTTGAAGGGAACACTTGGAAGTCATTATAGAAACAAGGGCAGAAGCACTCCTTAATCCCTGGGAAAGGTAATAGTTTCAAGAACACTTCCATCAACACAAAGAGAGTCTGTCGCTGTAGCTATTTCAGTAAAATATAGTTAGAGAGTCTTTGCTTAACCATTTGTTCAGCAACTGGTGCTGAGTGAATGATAGTTAGCATTGGCCAGCCAAGTTATGGTTGTTGCAGTGACAGAATCAAAATGTGAGTGTTTAGCAACTAGCCCACACTTACAACCATAGCACTGGAGGAGTCATGGTGGAGCAGTGGTTAGAATGCAGTATTGCAATCTAACTCTTATCCACAGCCTGGAGTTCGATCCTGACCGCCTCAAGGTTGACTCGGCTTTCCATCCTTCTTAGATTGGTAAAATGAGGAGTCAGATTGTTGGGACAATATGCTAATATTTGTAAACTGCTCAGAGAGGGCCCTAAAGCACTATGGAGTGATATATAAATCTTTGTGCTGTTTCTATATGCCACCCCCCTCATTTCTACCTTTTTGGCCCCCTGCACTCTGCTGCCGTCACCTACCCCTGCTGTTATCCTGTCCCAGCTGATCTTCTGTGTCTTCCACTGGTGATCCATGATCCAGATGCTAGACAAGGACACAGCCCTGGGATGCATGGACCAAGTGAGACAGAGTCTCATCTACCAAAGGGCATTCACTGGGTCTGCCCGGGAGGAGTTTAGAGCAGCATCCTCCACCACAGAGCAGAAAGATTGCAGTGGAAGGGATTACAAGAGACTAAACAGCCACACAATGGGAAATATGCCAAGCTACTTGCATAGCTCCTCCCACTTATGACTGTAACCTTGTTGCTGGTATCCTTAAGGTTTATATTGACCGTTTCCTAATATGATTTGATTGTTGTACCTTATGATTCTTGACGAATGTATCTTTTCTTTTATGTACACTGAGAGCGTATGCACCAAGACGAATTCCTTGTGTGTCCAATCATACTTGGCCAATAAAGAATTCTATAGTACATTTGCAGTTGCTAGTGCCCTGCTTTCCATGTATATTTCCCATTGTGTGCTTACTCTCTTGCAATCTCATCCTCTCCAATCTCTGCTTTGCGAGGAGGGAAAAATGAAAAACAAGTCAGGCCCAGGACAACACATACTGACTGTAATGGTGATCATATGTCTGAGGAACAGTGTGATTGTAAATATGAGCATTGGTTGTAAAGTTATTTTTTCAGCATTGTTATAACTGAATGAGGCAGTCAGTAAGTGAGGACTATCTATGTAAGTATATGCAGGAGGGCAATCCATTTTACAAAGGCAATGCCTTACTTTACATGCAGTTAATTTGAATCGGTGGTAATTCATTCAATTAATATCAATTTGTTGTCATGGCTTTGCCTTTGTTTTAGAGTGTGGCTCATACATACACAATGCGTTTCAATCTAAAGAAAACTACCAAAAAACACCAGGAAGGATTAATACTCAGCTGAAGGAGCTTCACCCTGACTTCAGTGTGGTCAGCTTTAACATATTCCATTCTTCAATTTTCTTTGTAATAATCTATTTTCCTTCCAGTTCTACAGAATGGACTTCAAGGAAATTTTGCAGATGTCCAGGTATCCGTGGTGGATTGCCCTGATATGACTCAAGAACCCTTTTGTTTTCCTGTTAAAGGTAACACATGATACCTGTGACAAAATATTGGGAATAGAATAGAATAGAATAGAATAGAATAGAATAGAATAGAATAGAATAGAATAGAATAGAATAGAATAGAATAGCAGAGTTGGAAGGGACCTTGGAAGTCTTCTAGTCCAACCCTCTGTTTAGGCAGGAAACCCTACACCACTTCAGACAAATGGTTATCCAACACCTTCTTAAAAACTTCCAGTGGTGGAGCAATCACAACTTCTGGAGGCAAGTTGTCCCACTGAATAATGGTTCTAACTGTCAGGAAATTTCTCCTTAGTTCTAAGTTGCTTCTCTCCTTGATTTGTTTCCACCCATTGCTTCTTGTCCTGCCCTCAGAGCCTTTGGAGAATAGCTTGACTCCCTCTTCTTTGTGGCAGCCTCTGAGACATTGGAACATTGGAACACTGCTATCATGCCTCCCCTAGTCCTTCTTTTCATTAAACTAGACATACCCAATTCCTGCAACCGTTCTTCATATGTTCCAGTCCCCTAATCATCTTTGTTGCTCTTCTCTACGCTCTTTCTAGAGTCTCAATATCTTTTTTACATCGTGGCAACCAAAACTGGATGTAGTATCCCAAGTGTGGCCTTACCAAGGTATTATCTTGGTAACGTGTGGGCCACCAGGTGGAACAGGGACAAAATTGGCAAGGTTATTTTTGCAGGATAGCTTTTCTTTAAAGAATGGAGTAGATTTGCTTTTGCCTTTTCAAGATTGGGTTATGCAAGCTAAAAGCCCTTGTCGCATACCTTAAAATACTGAATGCTCCTTTAAAAAATCCTATTTTTTCCTACTTTTGGAAGACTTCAAAAAGAGCAGCCCCACCTTTGCATCACAGGGCCATGCCTCCCTGTGATCTTGTATAGGTCGTAAGGATGTTATGCTAAGTGATGGCTTGCTTTAGCTATGGTTATACAAGCCACCATTGCCTGGTTCATAATGCAGCCCACATTAATTAGGTTTGGAGTCTACTAAACCAAGGGTCACCAATCTTTCGGACCTCAGGAACCACTAAATTCATAATTTTAAATCCTGCAGACCACTAATATGATTTTTTAAAAAAATTAAATAGTATTTAGTGCAATATAAAAAATGCAAATAATTTTTCTGCAGACCACCAAAATTTTCTTGTGGACCACCAGTTGGCGACCACTGTACTAAACCATGATTGCTTTTATATTGTTTTGGGTTAGTATAAAAAAAAACCTGGGGAAAAAAATGAATTTGCTCTCTTCCCCCCCCCCCCCCCCCCCTTTATACAGGTATTTGTGGCAAGCCTAGGATCGCAGATGTGGGAGGTGTTCCATATCTTTTACCGCTTGTACAGAAAGACAAGGTAAATAAGGCGTAATGTACTTGCAACCATTTGCAACAGGTAGTCTTTTATCCAATAACCTCCCATTTTGATCAGAAACAATAATTCCCGTTTTTGGGAGGTTGGAGTAGAATCGTTTTTGCTAATATCGCAGGGATCCTTGTAAAGTCAGGTTAGTTTGTTCTAACATTTTGCACCTGTGTTAATTGGTTACCTTTTTTTTTAATCCTTTCAGAGATTTCAGATCCTAATTCTGCAATTTAAAAATGCAGATGGGTTTCGATTAGTAGTTAATGAATCACACAAAACGGTTGCATTATTTGAATTCACACTACCGGCAATAGCAATGGCCCTTAAACTGCTTTTACAATGCTTAATAGCCGCTTTACAATGCTTAATAGCCCACTCTAAGCGGTTTACAGAGTCAGCATATTGCCCACAACAATCTGGGTCCTCATTTTAATGACCCAGGATTGAAGGCTGAATCAATCTTGAGCACGTCAGGATCGAACTACTAGCAGCTGGCAGACAGTAGAAATAGTCTGCTATTAGTATTGCATTCTAACCACTGTGCCACCATAGCTCTTAATTTGTAATCCTTGGTTTACAACCATAATTGAGTTAGCAATTTCAGCCGTAAGTCATGATGGTTATTATGTGAGTCACCATGTACGCTGATTTTACAGCATTTTTTTTTTTTGCGGTCATAAACTGAACACCGCGGTTATTAAAGCAAACTCATTATTTTCTATAAGGTGTTTTTTTTCTTTTGCTGGAAATCAGAAGTAAATATTGGTTTTTGGCAAAAACATAAATCGCGGATCTCTTCCCGCTTTTAAAAATTATGGAGGACTCCAAAAAAGCTTTTGTTTGAATGTGTTATATTTATATTTACCATATTAAAAGTTAAAACTGATGAATTCACTGCCACTTCTCGTGATCGTTGGATGAGATTTTAATATTGTATTCTTTTTCAACATAGGATGGCAATTTTAAATTTTTAAACTTTAAATTTAAAGACTCCTGAGAGTGGGTCTTGGGGAAGGCCAAGGGGTCCTAGGAACACTCTTTAATAAGCACTGCCCTCTGGACAACATGCAGATGAGCAAATTTAACCATTCTTTTCTCATTTAGGTTTATGACCTGAACATAATAGCGAAAAATATACAGTTACCCGGAGCATTTTTTCTTGGTGCTGGAGCTATTTCTTCCAGAGTAGTTGGAAGTAATGCTGAGGTAAGACAATGGATAAGAAAATATTAGCCTCAGTGTATATGGGATAAAGATATATTTCAGTGGTGGGTTGCTACCGGTTTGACCTGGTTCGGTCAAACCGGTAGCGGCGATGGCGGAGGCTCCGCCCACCCACACGTTATCTAATACGCTATGCACAGAAGTGGCACATGCACTAGCGAACTGGTAGCAAAGGTAAGGGAAACCCACCACTGGTATATATGTATATCGGGCATGATGATTCAGTGGCTAAGACGCTGAGCTTGACGATCGAAAGGTCGGCAGTTCAGTGGTTTGAATCCCTAGTGCCACATGACAGAGCGAGCTCCCATTACTTGTCCCAGCTTCTACCAACCTAGCAGTTTGAAAACACGTAAAAAATGCAAGTAGAAAAATGGGGACCACCTTTGGTGGGAAGGTAACAGAGTTCCATGCGCCTTTGGCATTTAGTCATGCCGGCCACATGACCACAGAGATGTCTTAGGATAGCGCTGGCTCTTTGGCTTTGAAACAGAGATGAGCACCGCCCCTTAGAGTCGGGAACGACTAGCACATATGTGCGAGGGGAACCTTTATCTTATACTTGGAATATTAACTGTCCGACCTCGGCAATGTGAAGACTCCCAGAATTCCCTAGCTAGCATAGCTGATCTCAATTTTTCTTGCACTATTGAGGCTATAAAATCCCCTTTAAAATTTGATTTACATGATCCAGTCGTCCCCAACTTTTCTGGCTCCACAGACCGGCAGGGGGCAGGAGAGGATGGTTTCACATCTGCAACCTAGATCCCAAACATGCGCAAATGAAGCTTCATGCACTTTCCCGCCATTTTCACGGCCTAGTTCCCAACAGGCTGCAGACCAGGGGTGAAATGCTCCCGGTTCAGACCGGATTGGGCGATCTGGTAGCAATTGTGGCCAGTGGTTCAGAGAACCGGTAGCGATGGCGGCGTGAGGCTCTGCCCACCCACCCAGGTGTTGTATTTTTTAGCCTCTGCGCATGTGTAGAAGGTTTTGTGCATGCGCAGAGGTCTACGTGGTGTGTGCACTTCCGAACCAGTAAGGAAGGTAAGTAGATTTCATCTCTGCTGCAGACCAGGTACTGCTACCTGGTCTGCAGCAGAGGTACTGCTACCTGGAGAATTGGGGATCCCTCACTTAATCGGGTTTAGATCTTGCTTAAATCTACTCTATTTTAGTAGACTTCTCTTGTTGTTTTTTAATTTGATTTATCTCCGGAGACTCAGGGCGGCTTACAGTGCGTTAAGCAATAGCCTTCATACTTTTGTATATTTATACAAAGTCAGCTTATTGCCCCCAACAAACTGGGTCCTCAATTTACCCACCTTAGAAAGGATGGAAGGCTGAGTCGACCTTGAGCCTGGCTAGAATTGAACTCGCAGTAATTGCAGGCAGCTGGTTCTTAAATTTTGCCTTTGTAGGAGGCATTAACCCCCTACGCTACTCAGGCTCTTTTTTTTTTTTTTTTTTTTTTTGGTTTTTTTCTGGGCTTTCTCTATGTTTAAGATGAGCCTTAACCCCACCTCATTCTGAGCCATAGTATGTGTGAAAGGATTTACTGAATAAACCATCATTGGGTAGGTTCATACTGTATGGTAACAAACCACAAATTTCAAATCGCGTAGCTGACTTTCTGCAACAGAATAAGCTATAAACAAAACGCACTGCTTGCTTTAATCATTGTGAAATGATGGTAGACCGTGCTGATCTATTGGAAGATGATTATCTGTTTCTATCTAGTTTATCCCAATTGTTCAAACTGAAAAGGAAGAAAAGGCAGCAATCAATGGAAGTTACCTAGCCAAGATCAACCCTGAGGATGGCACCTGTCTGCTCCAAAAATACAGCTCCCTACATAATGATTGTGAATTTGGACTGCTGGCTAACCTATATGCAAGTGAAGGCCTTCCTGGTAAGGTATGTAGCTCAGTCAGGTTTATTAAAATGGCTTTTTACAGACCAAACATCCATGCAAGGTCTTACCAAAAAAACCCCAAACCGATTAAAAGAAAATTTAAAAAGCTAACAAAGCCCAAACAAACAAACTTCTACATGTGAACATGCTTTGTTTCATTTTGTTTTGCTTCATTTTATTGACAAATTTATACAGCCACGTGTATTACCAATGGAACCTCTGGTATAAATACATATATTTACAGCTAGTCCTCAATTTATAACAATAATTGAGCCCAGGATTACAGTCGTAAATTATGCCGATTGTTAGGTGGGTTATCAATCACCAACCTGGTTTTACAACAACTTTTTTTGCAGAGGTTGTTAAGCAAACCCATTGTTTGCAATGGGCTTTTTTTTTTTTTTTTTTTTTTTGCCAGAAACCAGAAGTAAATGCCAGTTTCCAGCAAAAAATGTAAATCACAATCATGACTGTGAGATGTTATAGACCAGGGGTCTCCAATTGTGGCAAGTTTAAGACTTGTGGACTTCAACTCCCACAATTCCTCAGCCAGGTGGCTGATGAATTCTGGGAGTTGAAGTCCACAAGTCTTAAAAGTTGCCAAGGTTGGAGGCCCCCGCTATAGACAGCTATAAATGCAGGCTGCTTGCCAAGCACTCAAAATGCAATCATGTGACTGTTGAAACTTGGTTGCTAGGCACTTGGTTGTTAAATGAGGACTACCTGCTTACAATAAAGATATATGAAAGTATTTGTAGACACATATAATGGTGTTCCACAGCTATATTCAATATTTTACACAGAACAACACTACAGACATTATTTAACATTTCCCTATATCCGTGATGGCGAACCTATGGCACGGGTGCCACAGGTGGCATGCGGAGCCATATTGGTGGGCACACAAGCTCAGCTCTGGCATGCATGCGTGTGCCAGCCAGCTGATATTTGGGCCCACCAGAAGTCAGGAAACACACTGTTTCCGGCCTCCAGAGAGCCTCTGGGGGGTGGGGAAGGTCATTTTTGCCCTCCCCAGGCTCCTAGAAAAGCTCTGGAGCCTGGGGAGAGCAAAAAAACGGGCCTACTGTACCGTCACATGCCAAAAGTGGGGGGGCAGGGCGCATAGAATTATAGATTGGGCACGTGTGCGTGTGACCCCACCAAGCTCCCCCCACTTTTGGCATGCAATGGCAAAAAGGTTAGCCATGGTTGCCCTATATCTTACGAATCCACAAATCTTATAAGGGAGTTTCTTCTTTTAGCATCCTATTGACTTTCTTTATTGGATGCAGAAGACTCTGATTCCTTTTTTTTTTTTTTTAAATTTGATTTATATGCCGCCCTTCTCCGAAGACTCAGGGCGGCTTACAATGCGTTAAGCAATAGCCTTCATACTTTTGTATATTTATACAAAGTCATCAATTTCCTCTGCTTCACATGACAATATTAACCTGTCTCCTTCCTTTAAGGTCATTGAAGTGAGAGCAAAGAAAAGAACTGGTGAGCAGAATTTCATATCCTGCATACGGAAAGCCTTAGATAAGCATTATGGGGACAGGACAGTGGGAATGGGAGGTACCTTCATTATCCAGAAAGGAAATGCAAAACTTCATATTATGGTAAGTCAGCTATTAGTTTGTTAATTTATTTATTTATTTATTAGCTACAAGATTTTCCATTTTTCTTTGGAAGCATGAGTTACGCAACAAGAAGAAAAAAAAGTCTATAAACATTAAACGGTAAAGTCTTTCCGTAAACATTTGCAAACTTGCTTTTTTATGGTGTACTATCAAGTAGATGTGCGATGGCTCAGCGGTTAAAGGTGCTGAACTTATCAGCTGGAGATCTGACAGCCTGAGTTCGAGACCCGAGCTCTGTGCAACAGGGTGAATTCCTGTTACTTGCTCCAGCTCCTGCCCACTTAGCAGTTCAAAGGCATGCAAAATATGAATATATACTGTATTTTTCGGAGTATAAGACTCACTTCTTTCCCCCCTAAAAGAGAGTGAAAATTTGGGTGCGTCTTATACAGCAAATGTAGCCAAAACCGCAAGGCACGGAGGAGGTGATCATCTATGGCAATCCCTGCAGCCTGGAACAGCTGATTGGGGGTATTCCAGAAAACTGATCCACCGGCCAATCGGCTGCTCATGCTGAATCAGGCTGCAATAATGTGCTGAAGCTGACGTGGCTGTTTGCTATTTGCTGCAAGAACTGTCAGAGTTTGCAGCAGCAAGCAAAACACAAGCAGAGGAGAGGAGTTTCAGTTTCAGAGATCAGCACAGCATTCAGCTTTAGAACAATTGACCTAAGCCATGCCCAGGCTCCTTGCTGTCTCCTCCCTTGTTGCTCACACAGCAAATACTGTTTCAGTTGCCAGTCTCACACACTGACAGAATGCTAGCCTGATGAATACCAATGGATGCTGGTAGGCAGAGGCAGATTTTTTTTTCTTCTAATTTTCCTCCCCCAAAACTAAGGTGCATCTTATACTCCAGAGCGTCTTATACTCTGAAAAATATAGGTAAATAGATGCCACTTTGGTGGGTAGGTAACAGTATTCTGTTTGCCTTTGGTGTGTAGCCATTCTGGCCACATGACCATGGAAAATGTCTTTGGACAGTGCTGGCTCCCTCGATATATGAACACAGCCCTTGATCGGCAGGATTTTTCCAAAATATCTGCCAGGGGTTTTTCTCACTTATTTTGGGGGGAAACCAGGCTAGCAAATTTGTACATTCAAAACAGCTGACTAAGTTCTCATTGAGCTATTTTAACTCTTGTCCCAATTTTGATGGAGAGTTGAAATTTTAATTGTTTGTGCCGGCTGGAGAATTTTCTGGCTTACGTTTCAAAAGACGTTGAAATACTACCAGAAGGTGCAAAATTGTGTCAGAGCAAAATTTGTGTCATGTTCCAATCTGGAGAGGAGGGAAACGGACTCTGATGACTTAAGAGTTCCTGTGCTTTTCTTTATTCAAATACAGCCACGTGTTTTGTTTTGTTTTGTTTTGTTTAAATTGCAGCCTCCTGAATTTTCTTCCTGCCCTTTGGAAACTGATGAGAAAGTGAACAATTGGCTGAAGTTTTTTGAAATGACAGCTCCGCTCATTTGCCAGCCTGTGATTGTTTCTCAAGATCCAGTAAGTAAACTCTGTTTCTCAAGGGAGATCCCAACTTACTGGCGTGGATGCAAAGTAGTCATTATTTCATCTACCAGATAAAACATGTTAAAATACATATCAAACATATGTTAAACACATTAAAATAATCCTGACCCCATCAGTCCAGGTTGGGCAATTTGAACAGCCATGTTTTTAATTCGCGGCGGAAGGTGCGAAGGTCAGGGGCCAACCGGAGCCCTAGGGGAAATGATTGATTCCAAAGGGTGGGAGCACCCACAGAGAAAGCTCTACTTCTGGGGGTCGCCACCGACATTGTCTAGCCGACAGCACCCCAAGTAGGCCCTCCTTGTGAGAACGCACCGGGCGATGGGGAGCTGTTGCTGGTTGCAGATGGTCCAACTGATAGCCTGGGCCTAAGCCATGAAGGGCTTTATAGGTGATCACCAGCACCTTAAATCTCACCCGGAGGGCAACTGACAACCAATGCAAATCACGCAGGAAAGGTGTAACATGGGAGTATCGGGGCCCTCCCATTCTGTACCAGCTGAAGCCTCCGAGTGGTCTTCAAGGGCAGCCCCAAGTAGAGAGCATATTGACAGTAGTCAATACAGGAGGTGACTAGCGCATGAGTGACCATGTGTAGGGCATCTCGGTCCAGATAGGGGCGCAACTGGCGCACCAGGCGAACCTGGGCAAACGCCCCCCTGGACACGGCTGTTATATGGTCTTCTAAGCTCAGCAGTGAATCCAGGTGGACATATATTATGGATATATAAAAAGTGTTTTTCTATCGAAGCACCTGGTCTACCCCAATATGGGAGGGAGCATACTGCTTCCCTTTCGCCTTTCAGCTCCAGGTGCTTCAACAGAAAAACACTTAATCTCTCCCCTGGCTCAGCTGATAAAGGGAGGAGAACTTGTGGCTCAGAGGTTAATACAAGTGCCTAATATGCAGGCAGCCCAAGTTCGAATCTTAATAAAGGTATGGCTAGCTGATGAGAGCTAAATAGCTTGAAATAGATCTATACTAGTCTCCCTTTATTTCCTTATCAGCGAATATATATATATATAAAAATAAAATTCCCTATACCACCAGGCTTGAAAGTTTAGGCCTCGATAAACTAGAGCCGTAGACGGCTTAAACTATGCCGTCTACATTCCAACCTAAGTTTAGTTCATAAGATTATTTACCAAAATATCCTACCTGTAAAAGAGTACTTTAATTTCAACCGCAATAACACAAGGGCTATCAATAGATTCAAACTCAATGTAATTCACTCTGGAACACTCTACCTGATCCTGTTGTTAGTTTCTCTAATCCCCATACCTTTTACCTTAAACTGTCTACCGTGTACCTTTCACATTTCTTAAGAGGTCCCTAAGGGGGTGTGCATAAGCGCACCAGCGTGCCACCATCCCTGTCCTACTGTTCCCGTTTATATGTCCTTGTTTCATGTGTTTATGTTTATGGCTATGTTTTGCTTATTTGTTTCCTTTTAGTTGTGCCAATTATTTTTCATATGTCTATATCTATACTGTTACGTTTCCTTGTACTTGTTGATTGATAAATAAATAAATAAATAAATAAATAAATAAATAAATAAATAAATAAATAAATAAATAAATAAAGTTCCCCATCTTGAGTGTGCAAAGCTATTGGTGCAGCTTTGTCATGGCTCATCTCACCCAAAATACACAAATTGTCTTCATTTAGCTACCACTATTGCGAGTGGCAACTAGGTTGTTCGGCAAAGCAATCATTGTGAAGCCATGACCGAATTTATGGTCTTTACTACAACTTTCTTTTGCTTTACAGACCTGTGAAACTTGTGCAAAAGTTACTTTTTAAATCACCGCCATAACTGACGAGTAGCTAAATGAGACTGTTGCTAAAGGAGGACTAACCTATACTGCCAAATAACACAAAATAGCACATTTGCATGCAATGTACCTGAACTGAAGGAAATGTTTGCTTCTTGGGGCCATCCTCACAGATAGGAATTTATGGGTTCTTGGTTTTTTTCACAGGGTTTTGATTTGCGTGTGGAGCACACCCACTGTTTCAGCCATCACGGTGAAGGAGGCCACTACCACACAGACACAACTCCAGAGACTGTAGAATATCTGGGGTATTTTGTCCCTGCTGAATTCCTCTTTCGGATCGACAGACCAAAGGAAACACATATGGTGGGTCGGGATTAAAGTTGAACCTGGCTGATGTTAACGAAGAAGCAGAAAATCAAGAGATGACTAAATTTGCTTTTCACTCAGTTCAACTAATAGTCTAATCACAACCTGAATGTATTATTTTTTTTGGCACTTAAATATAAAATATGGCAAAATTTTATTTTTTCAGATTGGAAATGTAACACATTCTGACTGATTGCAACACAAAACCAGGAGCCCAATTTTTACTTAAAATATTTACATTTTAGATTATTGGTTCCCCTTCTTTCTGTCCTTAGCATCTAGATTTCAACTGCAATCTGAATGGGAATTCTATGCCTATCCAAAGATTGCTGAACTGCAATTTCCGTCCTCTGTCACTGCATTACATCAGAGAAAGGAAACCACTAGTTAGCATAGCCCTCAATGGGCAACGGGGTTAATTGCCTAAATTGGCCCTCCTGCTCTCTGCGGCACCCTTGTGGCAGAGAGGCAAAACAATGATGGCCAAGATCCCTCCCCCTTGTTCAAGAGAAAGACTCTAGTCACCTATATTAATCAGAATGAAACTGAAAGGGATGTTGGAAGTCTTCTAGTCCAGGGATCTGCAACCTTAAACACTGAAAGAGCCATTTGGACCTGTTTCCCACAGAAAAGAAAACACCAGGAGCCACAAAATCCTTCCCGTGCCTGACTATTTCTTGAGCGACCACAAAACTAGCATATGTAGTTGAATTCTGTCTTCTTCTGAAACTTTTCTTTTCTTGGATTTATCCATGGTTGGCCTACCGGGGGTTGAAAAACTCAATAAATCACATGCCAGCGGGTGTCACACACTGGCGGTTGTGACATATTTTTGAGTGACAAGGAGCTGCAGCAGAGGGGTGAAAGCCACATGCGGCTCCAGAGCCGCAGGTTGCTGACCCCTGTTCTAGTCCAACCCCTTGTTCAAGCAGGAAACCCTATACCATTTCAGAAAAGTGGCTGCCCACTTCTTTAAAGCCACCAGTGATAAAGCACCCACAATTTCTGAAGGCAAGCTGTTTCACTGGTTAATTGCTCTCACTGTTAAAGTTTCTTTTTAATTCAAGGTGTTGGTTACCACCTTTAAAGCGCTCCATGGCTTAGGACCTGGGTATCTACGAGACCGCTTGCTGCCACCGATAGCCTCCCACCGGCCAGTTCGCTCTCACAGAGAGGGACTCCTCTGGGTGTCGTCGGTCAAATTATGTCGACTGGTGACCCCCAGGGGGAGGGCCTTCTCTGTGAGGGCTCCTGCCCTTTGGAATGAATTGCCCCCGGAGATACGTACGATCCCCAACCTTCGCGTCTTTCGCCGTGCCCTCAAGACCCTGCTGTTCCAACAGGCAGGGCCGACCATCTAAATGAATTTTAATTGGTATTTTAATTCTGGGTTTTTAAAAATTTAATTGGGCCAAATTGTTTAATAATTTTAAACTTTATATTGATGATGTTTGTGTGTTTTGTGTTTTTATCCTGGCTGTGCACTGCCCTGAGTCCTTCAGGAGAAGGGCGGTATGGAAATATAAATAAATAAATAAATTCCAGATTGCTTCTCTCCTTGATTAGTTTCCATCCATTGTTTCTTGTCTTGTCTTCTGGTGCTTTAGAAAATAAGTTTACCCCCTCTTCTTTGTGGCACCTTCTGAAATACTGGAATACTGCTATCATGTTACCTCTAGTCCTTCTTTTCTCTAGACTGGCCATACCCAATTCCTGCAACCGTTCTTCATATGTTTTAGTCTCCAGGCTTTTTAACCATCTTAGTTGATCTTCTCCGCCCTTTTTTCCAAAATCTCAACATCTTTTTTTGTAATATAGTGACCAAAACTGGATGCAGTATTTCAGTTGTGGTCTTATGAAGGATTAATAAAGCAGTACTAAATACTCCATGTGATTTTGATTCTTTGCCTCTATTTATACAAGCAAGGATTGTATTCACTTTTTTGGCTGCTGCTGCAAAAAAAGGCAACTGGACTTTCTTGTTTTTTTTTTCTTTGAAGACCTTTCGCTTCTCTTCCAAGAAGCTTCTTCAGCTCTGACAGGATGATTGGAGGGGGGGGGGAGAAGTCAATGTAAAATACCCGTATGTTGTTATCCCTTATCGCCCAGCAACAAGCGCCACACTTCTCGCGCCCAGCAATCTCCGAGCCTTTTCTTTCTGACCGCTAGGGGGGTTCCCGCCGGTACGCTCACTTGGAATCGCGGGTTTTCTGCTTTGTCCCCTTATGGGCCCCCGTAGTTTCTGCTGCGCATGCTCTATCCGTGCGGGAGGCGGCGTCTCCGGCTGTGGCGCCGCTGTGGGAAATAAAAAGATGTCGGGTCTCCAGGCGGTGCGGATCAGCATCGAGTCGGCCTGCGAGAAACATGTGCAGGAGGTCGGCCTCGACGGCAGCGAGAGCTACCTGCAGCCGCTGTCTATGTCACAGAACCTGGCCCGCTTGGCGCAGCGCATCGATTTCAGCCAAGGCAGCTCCGGTTCCGAAGAGGACGAGCCCGCACCGGCCGGAGAGAGTCGCGAATGGCCCGGCAGGGACGAGGAAGAGGAGGAGGAAGGTGGGGAGAGAAGCAGGAGCAGCTTGAGCTCCCTCGAGGGGGGGGGGGGAATGGGAGGAGCTTCCTTCGGCGAGGAAGCTAAGCAGGGGCGGATCTGGTCGATGCTTGGATGGGGGACCACCAAGAGATCTCAGAAATGGGAAGTTCTTTTTTTAAAAAAAAACTCCATAACTCTGCAAAAACATTGCAAGGAAGCCCTCATCTCGGCTTGAAAGCACATTTCCCTGATCTTGTTTAGGAGTAGCCTCCCTAATTTCAATTAATTATAGGATTATTCTTTTAGCCCCACCCCAACTTTCCAGATGAACCTGGGTGGCTTTTACTAATAGGAAACGATTGGGGTAGGTTTAAATAGCATTTACACAGATATGCCACTTTAAAGTGCTTTTACAGCCCTCTCTAAGCGGTTTACAGAGTCAGCCTATTGCCCCCCAACAATCCTCATTTTACCGACCTCGGAAGGATGGAAGGCTAAGTCAACCTGGAGCCTGGTGAGATTCGAACTGTCAAATTGCAGGTAGCCGGCAGCTAGCAGAAGTAGCTTGTAGTACTGCACTCTAACCACTGCACCACCGTGGCTTTAAATCCTGACCTGAGGATGGACAGTGTATGTTGCCTTTCAGGGCTGCCTCCTCCACCAAGGGAATCTTTTTGGAGGAACTGGGATTCTGCAAGGACGGATAGAAGTTGGACCTGAGTTTCTTCATGTGTATGGGAGACCACTAGGAGATCACAGTGCTTGGAAGTTGAAAAAAAAGCTTCCTCAAGGGGAAAGTGGGAGGAGCTTCCTTCGGCAAGGAAGCGAAGCAGGGTTGGATCTGGTCGATACTTGGATGGGAGACCACCAGGAGATACCAGCAATGGGGAAGTTCTTTAAAAAAAATTCCATAACTCTGCAAAAAACATGGAGGCACTCAACGAGGACATCTCGGTTTAAAAGGAGCTCTTCTGTGATGTTGTTTAGGAGTAGCTTCCCTAATTTCAATTAATTATAGGATTATTCCCCCCCCCCCCACCTCCCAGAGGACCCTGGGTGGTGGTTACTAAAAGGAAACGATTGGGGTAGGTTTAAATAGCACTTAGCAATAGCCCTTAGATTTATATACCGCTTCACAGTGCTTTACATCCCTCTCTAAGCGGTTTACAGAGTCAGCCTATTGCCCCCCAACAATTTGGGTCCTCATTTTACCCACCTCGGAAAGATGGAAAGGTTGAGTCAACCTGGACCCTGGTGAGATTCGAACTGCCAAATTGCAAGTAGCTGGCAGTCAGCAGAAGTAGCTTGCAGTATCCCATTCGAACCACTGCACCACCGTGGCTTTAAATCCTGATCTGAGGATGGACAATGTTGCCTTTCAGGGCTGCCTCCTCCACCAAGGGAATCTTTTTGGAGGAACTGGTATTCTGCAAGGGCGGGTAGAAGTTGGAGCTGAGTTTCTGCATGAGGATGGGAGACCACTAGGAGATCTCAACGCTCGGAAGTCACGGGAAAAAACCTCCATAATTCTGCAAAAACATTGCATGGAGGTATTCAACAAGGCCATCTCAACTTGAAAGCAGTTGTTCCATGATTTTGTTTAGGAATAGCCTCCCTAAGTTCAATTAATTATAGGATTTTTGTAGCCACCCAGCTCCCAGATGACCCTGGGTGGCTTGACAAACTGAAAACAGAGGAAAATACAAAGGGAATTCTATACAACATAAGGAAAAACCACCAGCTTTTTGGGGGATGGGGACAACAAAAAAAACCATGTTTTACCCACCACTAAAAGGAAACATTTTGGTTAGCTTTAAGTACATTTGCTTGAATCCTGACCTGAGGACGGACAGTGTATGTTGCCTTTCAGAGCTGCCCCAAGGGAGTCTTTTTGGATGAACTGGAATTCCATAAGGGTTGGTAGCAGTTGAACCCGAGTTTGTGCATGTGGATGAGAGATCCACTAGGAGATCTCAACGCTTGGAAATTGGGGAAAAACCTCCATAACACTGATCTTTTATTCTTGTTTTTCAGGCCTGATAAAATTCCAGCCTTCTCTCTGGCCTTGGGATTCAGTGAGGAATAACTTAAGGAGTGCTTTGACGGAGATGTGTGTGCTTTATGATGTCCTCAGCATAGTCAAAGATAAAAAGTTTATGACTCTAGATCCAGTTGTACAAGAACCACTTACTCAAAAGCAGGTACTAGGGATAATTTCTCTTTATTCTGTTCAAATATTTATTCCACATTTCTCATCTTGGTTTTTTTTATCACATGCCATATTCATGCATTGTGTCTATTGTTTTTGAAGGGTGGGTCCTGGTTTTTAACACCTTTTATTTGTAATCACCCAGAGTCATCGGGACTGAAGCAGCATAAAAATTTAAATAGTACTACTGACGCGGTGGCTCAGTGGCTAAGACGCTGAGCTTGTTGATCGAAAGGTTGGCAGTCCACCAGTTCGAATCCCTAGTGTCGCATAACGGTGTGAGCTCCCATTATTTGTCCCAGCTTCTGCCAACCTAACAGTTCGAAAGCACGTAAAAAATGCAAGTAGAAAAATAGGGACCACCTTTGGTGGGAAGGTAACAGCGTACCATGCGCCTTTGCCATTTAGTCATGCCGGCTGTCAGCGTTCCAGAAAAATACGGAAACCATATTAGACTAGAAGCTTCAATGCTACCACTGGCCACATGACCATGGAAACATCTTCGGACAGCGCTGGCTCTTCGGCTTTGAAACGGAGATGAGCACCGCCCCGTAGAATCGGGAACGACTAGCACATATGTGTGAGGGGAACCTTTACCTTTACCTTACTGTACTATAATTATTATGATACCAATAAACAAGGATCCTCACTCCAGATATATCCTAAATCAGGGCTGGCTGATTTTGTGTTTTTTCTGTTTGGGGACAATAAATGCCACAACCATTAGCCATGGTGGTTGCCTCTGATGGTCAAAAACATCTGGAGGCATCTGGTTTCATATTACTGTATTCAATAAATATCAGATTACTGCAGCCCTTTGCATTCATGATAGGAACAAATGTAGAAATATCCTTTCAGTCTGTTATCTGACAGAAGAGGTTGCATTTTAATTTATTTAATTCTTTCTTCATTTCTAGAACCCTCAGGTTTTGCAGCTGATGTCCAAGAAAAAGTCCTTAGCTGGAGCAGCCCAGATTCTTCTGAAAGGAGCAGAAAGGTTGTCTAAATCAGTTGCGGAAAACCAAGAAAATAAGCGGCAAAGAGATTTCAACTCGGAACTGCTCAGGTTGAGGCAGCACTGGAAGCTGAGGAAAGTGGGAGATAAAATCCTTGGAGATTTGAGCTACAAGAGTGCAGGTGAACCCAGCAGGGCCTAATTTCTGTACTGTTATTTACAGTGCTGGACCTACCAACTGGACATTATTGGACTACCATTTATCTGAAATGGCATAGGGTTTCCTGCCTGAGCAGGGGGTTGGACTAGAAGACCTCCAAGGTCCCTTCCAACTCTGTTATTCTGTTATTTATATATGTACAGGTAGTCCTTGATTTACGACCACAGGTCCAACATTTCTAGGGAGATAGTTGTTAAGTGAGTTTTGCCCCATTTTATGACCTTGCCACAGTTGTTATGCAAATCACTGCTTAAGTGAGTAACGGTTGTTAAGTGAATCTGGCTTCCCCTTGACTTTGCTTGTCACAGAAGGTGATCATGTGACTTGGGGAAACAGCAGCAACCGTCATAAATATGAGCAGTTGCCAAGCGTCTGATCATATATAACCATGGGGTGCTGCAGTGGTTGTCAGTGTGGAAAACGGTCATAAGTCCCATTTTTCAGTCCCTCTGTAACTTTGACCATTCACTAAATGAACTGTGTTTAAGGTGAGGACTGCCTGTACATATCATATACATTTTGTAACCGTTGATGGAGATAATATGGGTGCATGCATGCAAAAAATTAGTTTAAATTCAGCTTTACTGTAATATAAATTGATGAAGAAAGTAGAAACCGATATGGTTTCTAACAAAATATCTAACAAAATGAAATTCAATGTAGAGAAAAAGCCTTGCACTTAGGTAAGAAAAACCAAAAGCACACATATAAACTGGGTGAAACCAGGCTTAACAGCAGTGACTGTGAGAGGGATCTAGGAGATTTAGTGGACAATCAGCTAAATAGGAGCCAGCAGTGTGCAGCGGCAGCCAAAAATACCAATGCAATCCTAAATTGCATTAACAGAGGGATACAGTCAAGATCAAGTGATGTACTAATACCACTCTATAAAGCCCTAATAAGACCACAACTAGACTACTGCATCCAGTTTTGGTCACCACACTATAAAAAAGATGTTGAGACTTGAAAAAGTGTGGAGGAGAGCAACCTGGATGATTAAGGGACTGGAGACTAAAACATATAATGAACTAATCCAGTGAACAGAAGGACCAGGGGAGACATGATAGCAGTGTTCCAGTATTTGAGGGTCTACCACAGAAAGGAGGGGTCAACTTATTTTCCAAAGCATCTGAAGGCCAGACAAGGAATAATGGATGGAAACTGTTCAAGGAGAGATTCAGCCTGGAAATAAGGAGGAACTTTCTGACAGTGAGAACAATCAACCAATGGAACAGAAGTTGCCTTCGGAAGTTGTGGGAGCTTCATCACTTGAGACTTTGAAGAAAAGATTGGACTGCCATTTGTCAGAAATGGTGTAGGGTCTCCTGCTTAGTCCGGGGATTGGACTAGATGACCTATAAGGTCTCTTCCAAATCTGTTAATCTGTTAATCCGTTTTGCTCTGATTGTAGTTTTGCTCAATGTTTCCTTGTCCCTTTAGAGATTATATGGAGTTGCTTTAATCCAAGGCAAATTTCTTTGAAGCAGTATTTGATGCTTTAAAAATTACGCCTACAGTGTATGCACACAGGGGAAGGTGCAAATATGCACTGGGTATTTCAGATCTGCTTAATGTAAAATATAAAGCACTGTTCCAATTTCTTTCCTTTATCAAGGGTCTCTGTTTCCTCACCACGGCACATTTGAGGTCATAAAAAACACCGACATTGATCTGGATAAAAAGATTCCTGATGATTATTGCCCTTTGGCTGTTCAGATTCCAAGTGATTTGGAAGGTTCTGCCTATATTAAGGTTTGTCAACGTGATAGGTTTTATGCATTGATTTGGTTAAAATGCCCAGAAGAAAAAACCCAGAACCTAAAATTGTGTTTTGTTTTGTTTTTAATGTTTAGGTATCTATTCAGAAACAAGCACCAGATATAGGGGACCTTGGAATAGTCAATCTGTTTAAAAAACCTATCTTGAAATCTAAGCCAGGTATTTGTTTCAGAATGTTAATTGTTACATTTCAAAGAAGCATACTTTGAAAAAGATGTCCTATAGGTAGTCCTCAATTTACAATCACAAATTGGGATTAGAATTACCGTTGCTAAGCAAGACAGTTGTTAAATGAATCATAGCCAATTTTGTGCCAAAGGTGCTTTTTCAAGCGGCAACTGGACTTTTGGGGGTGGGTTTTTTTTTTCATTTTTCTTTGAAGACATTCCACTTCTCATCCAAGAAGCTTCTTCAGTTCTGACTGGATGGTGGGGAATGGAAGGATTTCTACTTCTTGAATAGGTGACCCTGAGGACACAGATAAACCTCCAGGTGGCCTTAACGACTTGCTAAAAGAAGGCAAATGACCAGCTGTCTGCAAAGAGTAGAAATCCTTCCATTCCCCACCATCCAATCAGAGCTGAAGAAGCTTCTTGGGTGAGAAGCAAAACGTCTTCCAAAAAAAAAAAGAAAGAAAAAAAAAAGTCCAGTTACCTGTTGAAAAAAGCATCTTTTGGACAACCATGACCTGGACGACTGAGAATCTCCACTGACATAGCCAATTTTATAACCTTTTTTTGCCATGGTTAAGCAAATCACTTAAGATTCCTTAAGTGAATCTTATGGTCATTGAGCAAATCCAGCCAGAAGTCAAATACAAGGATCACAAGTGATAATTGCGTAACCCTGAGACGATTGTGAATACATGCCAGTTGCCGTACATCCAAATTATGTTTGTGTGACATATTATGTTCGTGGGGAGATGCTTTGCGACAGTTATAAGCCAGGGTCCGTTGTCATTTTAAATGTTCGCTAAACAAAATAGTTGTGACTCAAGGACTACCCTGTACTGCTTTGGGGATGTTGAAAAATGTTTTGCACGCTGATTTGAACAATAATTTTATAATTACAAGCAAAAAGAACACATTTTGATTTAGTGGACAGGAGAAAAAATATAGTCATCTTTCTTCTGTCTTTTAAAACATTTTTTGTAAATACCTTGAAGGTACCAATGCTTATGAATGCTTATATCCCCTGGGGTCAGTGCAAGGCAGATTCCCTATTGAAATCAGGAATTGCTTTGGAATTCCTGTTTGAAGTATAGCAATAGCACTGAGACTTCTATACCGCTCCATAGTGCTTTTACAGCATGGGTCTCCAACCGTGCCAGTGTTAAGACTTGTGGACTTCAATTCCCCAGCTGGCATGTTCATTTCCGCTTTTACTGATGTGTAAATAACAACAATTCTCTTATTCAGGGGCTCTGCATTGGCAAATCAAGCTGGAGACCGCCCAGAATGTTCTATTGTGTAAAGAAATATTTGCTCAGCTTTCTCGGGAAGCCGTGCAAATCAAGTCACAAATTCCTCACGTTGTTGTGAAGAACCAAATCATTTCTCAGCCCTTCCCAGGTAAGACAGTATGAAAAAGGTGGATTTGATCCACTTGTTTGTTTGAACGAATAGACAAGATTCCCTTTGAAGTGCATTTGAAGCATTTTATTTAGTTCAAATTTATGTCCATTTTTCTGGCACCTCAGTGCTACTGTTTCTATCCATGTAGATGACTCAGACATGACATGGACTGATATTAACCAAACCATTGATCCCTCCCTCCCTCCCTTCCTTCCTTCCCTTCCTCCCTCCCTCCCTTCCCTTCCTCCCTCCCTCCCCTTCCTCCTTTCCCTCCCTCCTTTCCTTCCTTTCCTTCCTCCTTTCTTTCCTTCCTTCCTTCCCTCCCTCCTTCCTTCCCACCTATCTACTTACCTACCTATGTTTACCTTTATATTTAAGAAATCAATGGCTATGTATAGACGACCAGAATGTAATAACACTACAAAATGCAGTTCACTACATACACATTTTTGCATTTCATTTTGTAGGATTGCAGCTCTGCATTTCCTTGTGTCACTCCTCAGAAGACAAGAAATCCCAAAAATCTACTTCTGAGAAACAAGGTCCAGAAGATCATCTTTATGTTCTAGAGCATAATCTGCACCAACTGATCAGAGAGGTAAAGAACTTTACTACTGCAGAGTTTTGAGTTCAGATTCTCCCCCTTCTTTCACTGAATGTCTTGTGAGGCTTTTAGGAGTGCAAAACTATTTCATGTTCACCATGTTCCTAAAAACTGGAGCTCTTGTAGGTGCTGAACATGGCATGACTTCAGAGCAGCCTGTGTTTATCTCAGCTATGAAATCGGACGTGGAAAGATGGACATGTGGCTGCAGCTTATGCCTTTCTTTCCCTTTAAGGACTCTGTGATTTAAGGCGTTACGAGCTGGCTGTTTAAAAAGCATTTGTACAACTGAGTGCATAATGGTATCAGTAAACTGGAGGGAAAAAAAAGAAGAATAAACATAGGAAAAGCCAAAAAGAGACCCAGCAGTAGAGTGGCAGATTTTAAAATGGGAGTGTTGAAGAACATCAACATGGCTGAGTGACTAGCCAAGTTGTCAGCAGTGATCCCAGGGCAGTGAGCAATTGAAGAGCAACCCAGAGAATCAACATTTAGGAGAAACCAAAATTGCTTTGTCCTGAGGGAAGCCCAGGATACTTGCAATGCAGAACGTTCCATTATGTGGGTAGAAGAACCAAGTTGGCATAGAGCACTGCCATTCAAACAAAAGGTTCTGGACATCAACTATCCTTACCTCTTAAGTCCCAAAGTCAGGAGGCAACTGGACTTCCTTGTTTTTTTCTTTTTCTTTGAATTCTCAGTCATCCAGGTCATGGTTGTCCTTTGGGATGACTGGATGACTGAGAATCTCTACAGACTTTTAGTTACTCAATTGGGGATGAACACCCTTTGAACGGTGTGGGAGTAGGAATGGATTTCCAGAAGAAAAATTGCAGATTACAGGAGCAAGAAAAAACAAGAAAGTCCAATTGCCTCCTGAAAAAGCACCTTTGGGACAACTATGACCTGGATGATTGTGAATCTCTACAGACTTATCTCTTAAGGATCAAGTCCCAAGATTAATATCATGAAGCATTTTGCATATACAAAAAGTCCTTTATGACCGTAGTGGAGCCTGGAATTTTCATCGTAAGTCGTGACTTGACTAGACTAGACCAGACTGAACAGAACAGAACAGAACAGAACAACAGAACAGAACAATTCTTTATTGGCCAAGCGTGATTGGACACACAAGGAATTTGTCTTGGTGCATATGCTCTCGGTGTTCATAAAAGAAAAGTTACATTCGTCAAGAAGCATAAGGTACAACATTTAATGATAGTCATAGGGAAACGGTCAATATAAATCTTAAGGATATCAGCAACAGAGTTACAGTCATACAGTCGTAAGTGGGAGGAGATGGGTGATAGGAACCATGAGAAGATTAATAGTAATGCAGACTTAGTAACTAGTTTGAGAGTGTTGAGGGAATTATTTGTTCAGCAGAGTGATGGCGTTCGGGAAAAAACTGTTCTTGTGTCTAGTTGTTCTGGTGTGCAGTGCTCTATAGCGTCGTTTTGAGGGTAGGAGTTGAAACAGTTTATGTCCAGGATGCGAGGGGTCTTTTATTTTATTTTTATTTTAGATATAGTAAATCAGGGCATCTATTTGACCGAGTCCAATTTTATGACATTTATTGTAGCAGTCATTAAGCAAACCTATGGGTCATCCAGAAAATCATAATTCTTGGATGTAGACAAGAAAGGTTGTAAAATGGAGTAAAACTGACTTAACAGTTGTCTTGCTTAGCAACAGAAATGTTGGGCTCAATTGTGATTGTAATTCAAGGACTAGCAGTAGCTTGCCCTGACAGTGTTGGTATGGGTTGGGTTTCCTCCTTGGTAGTTCTTTGTTTAGGGCATTGTTTTCTGCCTGATTATTTGTCTCATGTTAGCCCCTGCTCATCTGGGTGTTGGCTGCTGAAAAGGTTATGCTCTGGTCTTTTTTGTTTTTTGTTTTTTCCCTTTATTATCTCTTTTTCAGTGGTGTGTACATGTGCTTTATCTCTCTGTATCTATTGATGGCTGATTGTGGGAGTGCTAATTTTCCAGGAATGTCTTAGCAATTTGGAGGAGTTGACAACTGGTTCATATTTATGACGGTTGCAGTGTCCCAAGATCGTGTGATCCCCTTTTGCAGCCTTCTGAGAAGCAAAGTCAATGGGAAAGCTACATCCACTCAACAACGGTGTTGCTCATTTAACAACTGCAGTGATTCACTTAACAGACGAGGCAAGAAAGGTCGTAAAATGGAACAAAACTATTGCTTAGCAAATTTCTCACTTAGCAACGTAAATGTTGGGCTCAATTGTCATAAATCGAGGACTACCTGTACCTCTCAGTTCTAACTAGATCAGAATGTCTAGGGCTTGGGAGAATTTGCTGTTCTGTAAAACAGAATATTTTACAGTTGCATTGTTCAGCAATGGAAATTCCAGTCTACTATCTGTATGGTAAAAGCCAGTTAATGTATGCAGTTATTGCTAAAGCTACCAGTTCACCTGAAATGGCTGTTCATATTAGAACGGTGACCTCTCAACTGCTTTTCCCTCCAACAGTTCCACAAGCAGACCCTGAGCAGCAACGTGATGCCTCATCCAGCGAGCGCTCCTTTCGGCCACAAAAGAATGAGGCTGGCAGGATCTCAGGCTTTTGATAAAAATGAAATTGGCTCCTTGCAACCCAGCGAGGGGCTGCTGGAGAAGATCATAAAGCAGGCAAAACACATCTTTCTGAGACGTGCGTAAGTAGCCACCTGCTATTGTGGCCCATTGGCTCCTAGCAGAGCTAGCAGTGCAGTTAGATGAGGAGGAGGTTAAGGGAAGGCCCGGGCCAGCTTCGGAGACTTTGGAAAGCTCTGATAAGGAATAGAATAGAATTTTTTATTGGCCAAGTGTGATTGGAGACACAAGGAATTTGTCTTGGTGCATATGCTCTCAGTGTACATAAAAGAAAAGATACATTCGTCAAGAACCATAAGGTACAACGCTTAACGATAGTCATAAGGAACAAATAAGCAATCAGGAAACAATATCAATATAAATTGTAAGGATACAGGCAACAGAGTTACAGTCATACAGTCATAAGTAGAAGGAGATGGGTGGTGGGAATGATGAGAAGATTAATAGTAGTGCAGATTTAGTAAATAGTTTGACAGTGTTGTGGGAATTAGTTGTTTAGCAGAGTGATGGCATTTGGGAAAAAACTGTTCTTGTATCTAGTTCTGGTGTGCAGTGCTCTGTAGCATCGTTTTTAGGGTAGGAGTTGAAACAGTTTATGTCCGGGATGCGAGGGGTCTGTAAATATTTTCACAGCCCTCTTTTTGACTCATGCTGTATACAGATCCTCAGTGAAAGGCAGGTTGGTAGCCATTGTTTTTTCTGCAGTTCTGCAGATAAGGAAACAGCATCAGAGACAAGAGGCAGAGTCGGGCCTTCCGTCCTCCCCCAGGTGGAGAGGCAGCTGTCTTCAGGGCCTGAGTTGAGTATGGGGGAGGAACAGATGGAGCCCATTCCATATGCGTAGAGAGGAAAGGAGAGGAGAGCAAAGGAAAACAATAAGCTGGCTCTCAAGGAAAAGCAGACATGAGTGCTAGCCAGCCCATCCGTGGCTGGGAAATAAATAGGAGGGGTTTGGGAGGGACTGGTTGTCACAGACAACCATTCACCTTCTAGCATATAGCAAGCAATTCAGATGCCTTGGCCAGAATCAGCTTTGTTGGGACTAATTACATTTGATTTTTTGTTTATCCATGTGAATAAAAAGACTGTTCCTGCCCTGTTATAAAAAAGGGTTTGTTTTACTCGCAAGTAAATGGCTTACCATTACTGGCGAAGGCTGGGTCCAAACACCTGGGTGCAGCTTGTTCCCTTCACTTGCGCTACCAGTGACTTGCCGTTCCCTACGTAGCCAAATCAATGCCCATTTCTTGTATCCCTTATCTTACAATCACAATCGAAGCCAAAATTTCTGTTGCTAAGCGGGGCAGTTCTTTCCCCACCACCACCACCATGTTATGACCTTTCTTCGCCACAGTTGTTAAACAGATCACGGCCGTTCTTAAAAGCCAACCAGGCGGTCGTTAAATGAAACTCGCTTCCTCCCTTGTCTTTACTTGTCAGAAGCTGGCTGGGAAAGGTTACAACAGTGGCTGTTGAGTGAATCATGTGGTCGTTAATTGAAACTTGCTTTCCCCTCCCCACCCCCTTGACCCTGCTTGTCTGAAGCCAGCTGGGAAAGTCTCAAACATTGTGACCCCAGGACAGTGCAACTTTCATCAATACATGCCAATTGCCAAGTGCCCAAATTTTCATCATGTGATCATGGGGATGATGAAGAATGAAATACTTTGGGGAATATTAAAAAGAGGCAGAATATTATATTTCCTCAAAGGAGAAATGGAGAAGCATGCTCTAGCCCCCATTTCCTGCATAGTAAAACGGCTTCTAGCAGAAATCTTTAGAGATGGAGATTTTGGGCCCATTAAGAAATTGAGAGGAGGGGAGAAAGGCCAATGGGAGAGGAGAAGGAAGGAGACAGAAGAAGAGGGAGGGGAAAGGAGAGAGGGGAGTGGATGGGAGGAGAGAGGGAAGTGGAGGGGAGGAGAGGAGAGGAGAAGAAAAGAGGGAAGCAGAGGGGAGAAGGGAAGGGAGGGAAGGAGAAGGAAAGATGGAAAGAGATGGACTGTCATTGTAAAACTGAAAATGTGATGTATTATAAAGGAAAATAATAATGTAATAAAGGAAATATTATAAAGGAAAATAATAATAAAAACATTTTTTTTTTAAAAAAAGAAAAATTAAGAGATTTTGGCCCAATCTATTCATAAACAAAAACATCTTCAGCTCCAGGGTGATTGGATTAAGAAAAATACCACATGACCTTTTAGGACATAATAGGATTAACCCACCACCATTTAGCAAAAGATACAAAAAACCCTTCATTGCACAATTCCCAAAACAGTTCAGACTTCAAAGTCACAGAAATCTATAAAGATCCATTTGGTCAACTGTCTCAGAATCACAGGCTGGTTCTGCTCATCAATAAACAGAATTTTTCTTTCCAATCAGCCTCCTTGTTATTTCCAGTGCCTTTCTCCCAGCTTGGAACTGAACCAGATGGATTTTTCTTCCAACAGTCACTAAATGAACAATTGTAGGTCGAGGACTATCTATAATGACAAAGCTAGGGAATGCCATGAAGTATTCATCATCAAAAGGAATCATGATTGATTTGGGAATATCCGTTAGGAAGCCAATACAGTTAATATAAAACAATGGCAGGTTTTGGTGGCTTTGCAGATATTTCTGAGCCAGAGTTTCTGAACTTTGGCAACGTAAAGAGGTGTTGACTCAAATCAAATCAAATCAAGTTTATTACAGTCAAAGACCAGAACAAATAAAAACACTCCCTGACTATTCAGTTAAAAATTCTAGAATAAAATAATAAATAACATAAAATCTATATTAAAACCTAGTCTGTCAGTTTAACACATGACCTAACTATACTATAATAACAATTCATAACTGTGAGACCCTTAGTTAATTAAATACTAAAATGCAAAGAAATGGCAATGCAAAACTTTTTGCCACATTTGTTGTATAAAAGAGCTACGGTGGGTTAGTCACGTGTTGGACTTTAAACTCCCAGAATTCCCCAGCCAGCTCTGCTTTGTTCTAAACTAAAACTCTTTATGATGGGATTTTATTTCATTTTAGGACCGCTCGGACGATCGACAGTCTTGCCAGCCGTATCGAGGATCCCCAGATTCAAGCCCACTGGTCCAACATCAATGACGTGTATGAGTCAAGTGTCAAGGTCCTCATCACCTCCCAAGGTTACGAGCAGATATGCAAGTAAGCATGAAAAGAGGGGCCACGTCTATGCCTGCCTTTTTTTTTTTTTTAAGCAGAAAAATTACGGGCAATCCTTGACATTTGACCTTAATGGGAGCTTGCCCATTGCAGGTGCATGTCGTAGCAGTTGTAAAATAGATCTGTCACCTGACCAATCTGATTTTACAACAATTTTTGCACAGTGGTCATTAAAGGAACCAGTGTGTCAAGTTCAAAATGTGATTTTGCTGTCGTAGCCACTGCCACTTTTCCACTTGCCACACAAACGGGGAGGGGAGACCCATTCTGGAATGCTAGTTTGCCTTGTGTTTTTATTACTCTTTACTTCACTATGCCTTTAAATACCGTAGCTGTATGGTTCTGAATATTCTGCATTGACACTAATACAATGGGATAAAAATTTCCATGTGAGAAGGATTCAGTTGCTAGATAGTATTGCAAATTGCTTTTATTATGGATATGAAGGCAATTGTTCTGACCTAGGCTTCCCAAAAGCACAAAGCAGACTCCTTGCCTCGACAAAAGCTCCTTTTTATTAAGTTACTGTGAATTCTTCTCATTCACATCCAGCAAAGTCTTTCAAGGGAGAATTTATAGTCACAGACCTTATCTGGCTTGGGGAGCTGCCAGGCGGATATCTTCAAAACTTGGCAAGGAGCCATAAACCAATTAAGTGAACTAATTGTCTCCTGCAAACTCCACTCCCCTTTCGCTCCTCTTTTATTCCCTCTGGGAGGGGCCATTCATCGTCCACCTGTGGCCTTACTCCCGTCGACCCTTGTTCTTTAGCTGTTCCCTTCGTCTGGCAACTACGCACGCGCACACTGGGAACAGGCTCCAGCTGTTTGTCTGCCTCACTGATGTCTGACTCCGAAGGCAGCTGATAACTGGCATACGGCCCTGGCCCCATCTCTGCCTCTGACACAGAGCCCTTTCCCAGACTCCAAGACTGGCCCATGTTTCTCCCCAACCTCCTTGCTGTCCAAATTTGCTGCCAGCTCCGCTGGCTGGCCACAAGAGCAATTTGCAATACTATCTAGCAAGTGAATGCTTCTCACATGGACATTTTTTATCCCACAATGTTAGTATTTGACTATGTTTGATTTTATTTCACTTTGATTTAAAGATAATGATGCTTAAATGAACATTTTTTATTAGAGAGCAAGGAAATTTGTTTTTGACATTAGCACCATGTAGTACAACTCCACTTATAATAATACCTTGTGATTTTCAAAGGTCTATTCAATTGCAATTGAATATTGGCATTGAACAGATCAGAGTAGTACACAGAGATGGAAGAGTGATCACACTGTCCCATCAAGAACAAGAATTACAAGATTTTCTTCTTTCTCAGGTAAAAAACAATATTTTTCCCGTTCTGGTTTGCATGGACCTTTCTTTTTAGTAGAACTGATTTACTAAGACAACAAAGTCCTCATTCCATTATTACTGTAAAAGAGATTAATTAAAATGCCAAGGGTTATAGAGGTTAACTAAACTACCAAGAGTTATTTATGTTAGTATAGCTCACAAAATAAGCGATTGGTATTTTGAGAGAATGTAGCAGAAACTAAAAAAAAATAAAACAGCTAAAACACATTTTTTTTCTTTTTTTAAAAAAAAAAATCCAGATGTCACAACATCAGATTCTTGCAGTTCAACAGCTGGCAAAGGTTATGGGCTGGCATGTGCTCAGTTTCAGTAACCATGTGGGGCTGGGCCCAGTAGAAAGCATTGGCAACGCATCTGCCATAACAGTAGCATCACCTAATGGAGACTACGCTGTTTCAGGTATTGTATGACCGTCTTTCCCTGAAAATATGTCCTACCCGAAAAGTAAATCCTAGCTTGATATTTATACGTGTGCCCGATATGAGCCCTCCCCCCAAAAAATAAGCCCTAATTAAGACCCTGCCCACTCCATGGTGCATAGGTAAAAATTACGCTAGTGTGGGGATGGGGGGGGTGGAGCTGCCCTACTACTTAACCTTTGGACAGTTGCAACCAGGCCTCGCACACCCTGACACCTGCTTTGCCGGCCCATTTTTTCTGCAGCCACCAAGGCTTTCCTGAAGGCCTCTGCAGCTGATAACAATCTGTAGCTCTGTTATTGGCTGCAGAGGCCTTCAGGAAAGCCTTGCCGGCTGCAAAAGAAAAAGTTCTTGAAGGCCTCTGACCGCATAAAGGAGGCCAGGGGCAACACATGTAAGTGAGGCGAGTCAGTGGATGACATCCTCCAAAAATAAGACCTGGTGCCTTTTTTGGTGGCAAAAAAAATACATAAGCCAGGGTCTTATTTTTGGGGAAACACAGATAGTAATTTAACTCACGGAGAATTATACTTCTTCCTGTGCATCGCTTAAATAGAAAGGAATGTTATTTCCTAAAATAGTAAATGCACTACTGTATATTCCGTAATTGTAAGGCTTGTAGAAAAGCTTTTAGGTACGGTAGTCTTAATTTTTATTTACAGATTTATTTTAGTTACTGTGCAAGCAGTGAATCACTGCAGATGTTAAGGGAATCACACAGTCGTTAAGCAAATCCATCTCCCCCCCTTGACTTTGCTTGTTAGAAGCCAGCTGGGAAGGTCACAAATGGCGCTCACAAGATCCCAGGATGCTGTAACCTTCATAAATACGTGCCAGTGGCCAAGTACCTGAATTTTGATCACATGACATAGGTGATAGTTGAAAGTGTGGGGACCAGTCTTAAGTTACTTTCTTCAGTGCCGTTGTATTTTTGAACATTAGCTAAACAACTGGTTATAAGTTGAGGACTGCCTGTACTGTGGTGCAGGATAGCATTATTTCCTATACTAATATTCTTCCTAGAGGAATCCAGAACAGTTTGTAAAAGAACAGTAAAGACGAAAGCAAACAATTCTCCAAAATTAAAACTTTTAAGAGAGGATTTGGTTGAAGAACAACAGTCTAAAACAGCTGCGGTGGTGCAGTGGTTAGAATGCAGTATTGCAGGCCCACTCTGCCGACTGCTAGCAGTTCGATTCTGACTGGCTCAAGGTTGAAACGCAGTCTCCCGTTTTTCTGAAGTCGGTAAAAATGAGGACCCAGATAGTTGGGGGGAATAGGCTGATTTAGAGCATGTTGTAAAGCACTATGGAGCGGTATATAAGTCTTAAGTATTATCGCTAAAAGCAATGATGATGTACTTTCCCCTTCTCGTGCAGTACGGAACGGTCCAGAAAGTGGCAGCAAAATCATGGTGCAATTCCCACGGTGCCAGTGCAAAGATCTCCCAAAAAGTGACGTGTTGCAAGACAACAAATGGAATTACCTGCGTGGCCCTTTCAAGGAAGTCCAGTGGAACAAAATGGAAGGGCGTAACTTTGTATACAAAATGGAGCTCCTCATGGCCGCATTGACTCCTTGCTCCTAGGTTAAGGGACAACAATCCAAGGAGGTGATTTTGAGACCGGCGTGTAAGCAAAGTGAGTGAGAATAGCACATACATTCCTGGAAGTCATCTCTTTCTGGTAACTCCATGGATTTTTCTTCAGTGATTTTGGATTGCATCTTTTATCACCTATGCTCTACACAGTCTGCCCTACAAGTTCTGAATATTCAGTTCAACTGTGACAGCTTCTGAAATAATTAGTCACATTACCGAAGTTCAAATTTTATTAAATACTTCATTGGAAACTTTGTACAAAGGATATCAGGTTTACATTCATGTTTTGCCTTTAAGTGCTATTTAAATTGCCTGGTTACATCTTTTGAACAAATAGACTAATAATACCATTCACAAGAGACATCCAGAATTTTATTCGGGTCAAAATAGTATTTTGCCATAGCTATTCTTGGTTTGGCTTGCTGAAGAGCAGAAATGGTGGCATTACTGAAAAATCACTTGCAAGCTTGGGGTAAGGGGTTTTTTTTTCCCCCCTTCTTCATTTTTACACTTTAAAAAGTTTACAAACGTGCTCAACCGACCCAGGATTAATATCTGCTAGTGAAATAAAAATAGATAATATCTGTTTGGCGACAACTTGGTGATGTCAGACCTGGAAGCCATCTTTTACATTTGGGCCTTCAGGCCTGCCACATATTCTTCTGTGGGAAAATGGGAGGGGGGGACAGGAAACAACGAGGGAAAATACAAAAATAAATGGAATATTTAATACTGCCTTCATCAAATATTGGGAAGTTAACAATGCCACAAATTTCCGTAAAATCATTGTTGGATTTTTTTTTTTATCAATCCATCAGTAACTCTTCGATAGGGGTGGTAATGGGTAAACCATGATAATGTATTTTTAAATATAATTTAATAAAGAATTGCAGTTTTTCTAAAAGCAGTGTGGTTTTCTACTGGGCGGTCTTCTACTGGTGGTCTACATGTGGAGCTCTCACTTCACAATCAGGCTATGTGTTGGAGATATTTCTCTCTCTGGGCGCAATGAGTTATTGTCTGCTGCTAACTCCATATACATCATGAACGGCATCCGGCCAGTAAATGCTTGAGCTCCGTTCAATCTCCCCGACTCCACCCTGATTCAAAGGGATTACAGGGTCGTTTTAAAAAAAGGTGTGGGCTTCTACCACTTGTATGGATTCAAGGCAATAGAAATTATAGTATAGTATAGTATAGTACAGTACAGTACAGTACAGTACAGTACAGTACAGAAAGGAATAAGGGTAGGGTAGGGTAGGGTAGGGTAGGATAGGGTAGGATAGGATAGGATAGGATAGGATAGGATAGAAAATTGGAAGGGACCTTGGAGGTTTTCTAGTCCAACTGCCTGCTTAGGCAGGAAACCCTACACCACTTCAGACAAATGGTTGCCCAATCTCTTCTTAAAAAATGCTCAGTGTTGGAGCATTCACAACTTCTGGAGGCAAGTTGTTCCACTAATTAGTTGTTCTGTCAGGAAATTTCTCCTTAGTTCTAAATTGCTTCTCTCCTTGATTAGTTTCCACCCGTTGCTTCTTGTCCTGCCCTCAGGTGCTTTGGAGAATAGCTTGACTCCCTCTTCTTTGTGGCAGCCCGAGATATTAGAACACTGCCATCATGCCTCCCCTAGTTCTTCTTTTCATCGAAGTACACATACCCAATTCCTGCAACCGTTCTTCCGTTTTAGCCTCCAGTCCCCTAATCATCTTTGTTCCTCTTCTCTGCACTCTTTCTAGAGTCTCAACAAGTATTTTACATCATGGCAACCAAAACTGGATGCAGTATTCCAAGTGTGGCCTTACCAAGGCATTATAAAATAGTATTAACACTTCACATGATCTTGATTCTATCCCTCTGTTTATGCAGCCTAGAATGGTGTTGGCTTTTTTGGCAGCTGCAGCACATTGCTGGCTCCTATTTTGTAGCTTTTGTAGCTCTGGCATATTCTCTTGAATTAATTGTAGCACTTTGATATTCTCAGAGAAAATTAGATGTCTTACGAATCTGTGGGCACAACTGTAGGAACTGCAGGTCGTTGTTTTTTTTTTAAATGAGTCCATTATAAATTAAGATATGGAAAGGGCCGCATTTCTCGAACCTTCTGTTATCACTTTGCCTTTTCTGTTCCAGAAAAGAGCATTTGACAAAGTGGATATACCCAGTCTTTTCTATACCAACCATTTTAATTCATGCTTTGCTTCTTGAGGTAGAAAACTGATTTGCGCCAATTCTACAGCATTGCACAGCTAACACCCCATTGTTTGAAGCTCGGTCTCTTCAGTTTCACTTACTGTAAATGAAAGAAGAATCCTGTTGATTAAAGACTGGATTAGATGACAAGGAAGCAGTCAGAAATAAAAACATACAGTAGTTGGATTGTACACGAACCTCTTTGAGTATAGTGGGAAAGCATGTAAATTTTTAGTTAGTACACTAAGTAAAAATGAATGAACTAGAGTTGACAGGACTGGCTCTACTCTGGGTTGCATGCCTGTCCAAATCAGTTCAGATTGAACACTTGACAGGAAGGCGTGCATGCTATCTGCACGCACTCACATAGAAACACCTACAGAAACATTTTAAAAGATATCCTCCAAAGTTTAAAAAATCGTGAAGGGGAAACCAGCGCAAGAAAAAGACTTGGGATTTTCCTTCCCCACAGTCCATTAAGTTGCGGTGTTAAATAGGCATTACCTCGGAGTTGCTGCCTCTCCGTTTCCAGAAAGTGCACGTATTTATTGCACAGCCACATCAAGCAGATCAGAACGGCGGACGCAGCGGCGAGGAAGGCAAAGAAGACGACCACAAAATGAAGGTCTTCATAGATAATTTCTGAGGAAGGGAGACACATAATGCAGTAAGGTCTGACCACACAAATGCATTTGCTTCACTTAAGCTGCTGGGAAAAACAATTCCAGACTTCCATCAGCCTTTTTTTGCTTTTTTTCCTTACCTTTCCTCTCTCTTGCAGACACACACACACACACACACACACACACACACACTGTTTCCGAAAAAATAAAACCTATCCTGAAAACTTCTTAACTGCACAACACATCATTGTAACCATAGTTTTAACTGGGAAACTCAGCATCCTAGAAAGCTTAAAAAAAAAAAACGCTAGAGAATTGCTTGAAGCCTGGTACTCAGACAAATCAGCCATCAACAGGCAGACAGAGATAAACAACATCTACATACCATCCAAAAGAAACAAGTCAAAAAGCTGAAAAGGAAATAAAACACCTCACCAGCAATCAACATCCAGATAAGCAGAGATTAACGCCAGAATTAATATCAGACAAACAAGCAGTACATTATAAACAGTAAACCCCCCCAAAAAGTCAAACAGTAAACAACAGCCTCATCAAGGAACTACCAAGAACACTGGCAGGGCAAAACACTAGTGTATAAACAGAATAAACCACATTCCCTTCGAGCATTTACATTACCTAGATGGGTAATGAAACATTTGCAAGAAAATAACTTGGGTCAGAGAGCACCAAGGTCTCCACAACTCAACCTCTGTCTACAATTCTCTGAAATGATGAAGTACCTTCTTGAGAGCTACAATATACATGGGTATGTGTGTAATCTTTTTTTTTAATTTATTTTGTCATGTTTATGTAGTGTATATTGGAGGTGATGACCTTTGGAGAGCTGTATGCAACGAAATTTCATGTTAATGTATGCCGTACATTTAAAGTGACAGTAAAGTTATTCTAGAAGGGACGCGGTGGCACAGTGGCTAAGACGTTGAGCTTGTCGATCAAAAGGTCGGCAGTTCAGCAGTTCGAATCCCTAGTGCCGCATAACGGGGTGAGCTCCCGTTACTTGTCCCAGCTTCTGCCAACCTAGCAGTTTGAAAGCACGTAAAAAATGCAAGTAGAAAAATAGGGACCACCTTTGGTGGGAAGGTAACAGCGTTCCGTGCACATTTGGCATTTAATCATGCCGGCCACGTGACCACGGAGACGTCCACGGACAGCACTGGCTCTTCGGCTTTGAAACGGAGATGAGCACCACCCACTAGAGCAGGGAACGACTAGCACATATGTGCAAGGGGAACCTTTACCTTTAAAGTTATTCTAAGCTCTGTCATTATCGACCGTGGCTTCTTATTCCTGGAAACGTCCATGGTTTGTTCTAAAATAAAAAAATTATCTCACTAGGCTTCGGCAGCAGTGTTGTTATCCCTCCCTTTCGGGATGAGCAGTTGCTATTATTTGGAATACCTGATCCCAGGAATACCTGATTTCTATACGCCATGCTTTTGGTTTTGATTTTTGACTACAGGTAGCCCTTGACTTATGACCATATTGGAGCCTGCCTGTCATGATTTTAAGTTGTGACAGTCATAAGTCAGGTCATTCATCACAACCAACTCAACTCAATTTTTCAACCTTTTTTGTGGCTGACATCACTAAGCAAGCTTGCTATGATTTGACATTACTAAAAGCCAGAAGTAAATGCCAACTTTCAGCAAAACTTGTAAAACTTGGTTGTGTGAACACAGGATACCGCAAACGGCCATAAATGCAGGCCGCTGGTTGCTGAGGGCTTGGCATGCAATCACATGACTGCGGGGGGTAGAGGCTGGTTGCCGGAACTTGGGAACCAGATTGTACGCATCCCTGGGGAGAATTGTTGTAAATTTGAACAGTCACTAAGCAAACAGTTGTAAGTTGAGGACTATGCATATTATCTATCTGCTCACCGAAACTTCGGGGAGACGTGTGTCACTCAAGATCAGTTGATTGGAGTGGATCTATAAGCCTGTAAATAAATTGAAAATAACAAACTGACACTGGTTATCAGATCAAGCCACTACAGATAGTCCTCCATTTGCTTAGTGATTGTTCAAAGTTACAATAGCTCTGAAAAAAAGTGACTTATGAGCCACAGTGGCACAATGGTTAGAGTGCAGTACTGCAGGCTACTTCTGCTGCCTGCCGGCTGCCTGCCATTTGACAGATCGAATCTCACCAGGCTCAAGGTTGACTCAGCCTTCCATCCTTCCAAGGTAGGTAAAATGACAAGCCAGATTGTTGGGGGCAAATAGGCTGACTCTGTAAACCGCTTAGAGGGGGCTGTAAAGCACTGTAAAGCGGCATATAAGTTTACGTGCTATTGCAATTATGACCATTTTTCACACTTATGACCATCACAGCATTCCCCACTGTCATGTGATTTACCTTCAGATGCTTGGCAAGTGGTTTCATTTTTATGACGGTCCCAGCATCCCGTCGTGTGTTCCTTTTTTGTGACCTGACGAGCAATGTCAATGGGGAAGCCAGATTCACTGAACAACCGTGTGACTCATTTCTCACATTTCTCACTTAGCAACACATAAATTTTGGGCTCTAGTTGAGGACAGCCTGTATTTCCATCTAACTTTTGGGCTTACTAGCTGTCACGTTGAGAACTTGGCTTTCAATAGATAGACCTTGAAGTTCTATTAGAAAAATAAAGCTCATAACTCTGGGCCCACATCTGCTAAAACTGGACATCGTACATATTAGAGAAAAGATGAGGTCCTGTCATTCCATACCATAAACATTCAACAGGATGGTCCCATATAGGATGATTCCCAATTCGTCTCTCACCGTGACTAAGTAATAACCGGAGTCTTTAAAATCCACCTTCAAGAGCTGCAGAGAGCCGTTGTCATAAACGTTTACTCTGTCTTTGTAACTGCCGGATATATTGGCGTAAACGCCAGACTTCCATTCAGCGATTTTGGCTGTGCCGCTTGCCGATGTGTGTTTCCACTCAATCACCGGGCTTGTCTCGCCGGTATAGGCCACGGACAGCAAAACGTTCTCGGCCACGGAAGTATTGATGTTTGGCTGCGAGACTAGTAAGGATATTTCTCCTCCTTGAGCTGAAAAAAAATCAAACAGAAAACAATCTAAACTCTAAAACAATCTTCACCAATGGTCCCCGTCAGTTTGATGACCTATTATGGTATTTTAAGTTTTTCCCATTTCTTTTTTGAACTGACAGGCCCATCTCATATCCCATTAACCAGGGGTGTCACATCGATTTCATTGAGGGCCAAATCAGGGTTGCATTTGACCTCCGGGGACCAGGTGGGAGTGGCCAGGGTGGGCATGGCCAGCTTGCTGTCACTCATGTCGGGGGCGCCTGTGGTGGCCTGAATGTTCTGCCAGCGAAAACGGGCTCCCAAGCTCCATTTTTGGCTGTGACAGCCTCCTGCTAACCTCTGCCAGCAAAAACAGAGTTTGGGAGAGCCCCACGTGGCTGGGACGGCCTCCTGCAATCCTCTTCCAGTGAAAACAAATTTTGGGAGGGCTGCCCGCAGCTCTCCCAAGCTCCGTTTTCGCTGGCAGAGGCACTGCGGGCCAGTTCTTCACTGTTGTACAGTAGTCTTCTTTCTTTTTCTGAGCATTGTGGCTGCAGATTTGATCTACGATGCTTCCTTGATGACCAAGTATCAAGGTCATCCATAGGTCTATGGAGATTCTCAAGTCATCCAGGTCATAGTTGTCCCAAAGGTGCTTTTTCAAGAGGCATTTTGGACTTTCTTGTTTTTCTTTGAAGACATTTCGCTTCTCATCCAAGAAGCTTCTTCAGAGCTTCTTCTGAGCTGAAGACGTTTCTTGCATGAGAAGTGAAACGTCTTCAAAGAAAAATGAAAAAGTCCTGTTGCCTATTGAAAAAGCACCTTTGGGATACCTAGTATTCTCAATCTGGGCAACATTAAGATGGACAGGCTTACATTCACAGAATTCCCCAGCCACCATGATGTCTCGGGAATTGTGGGTAGAATGGGACCACAGCCAACTCACCATGACCAACTCACCATGGCCAACTCACCATGGCCAACTTGCTGCGGCCAACTCATCATGGCCAATTTACTGCAGAACAACTGGCCAACTTGCCACAGAACAACTTACTGCAGGACAGTTCAACAATCCAATTTAATTATTTAAAATAATTTTAAAATATTTTAATTTTAGTCATTTTCATTTTATTTCATCCCTCCTTTGGCATTCTTTCTTTAATTATTTTATTTGACTATTTCTTTGATATTAGTGTGATTCTTGTCCTGCGATGAGTTGGCCATGGCTGGTTGGCCATAAGCGTGAAGGATGGTATTAGATCCTATGGATCTCGACGGGGGAAAAGAAAGGGTCACCAAGTAAACAGGATGGATCATCATATCTGTGGATTATCAGGAAGAAAAGGGCTGAAGAAACGGGAAAAGTCCTATCACAACTCAAACTGCTATGCAGGCATCTGTCTGAAGCATCTTCAAAGGCCAAGTCCAATTATTTTTATTTACTTCATGTATTGATTTATATCAGGGCTGGCAAGGTCGCGGCCCATAAGCCAAATACGTCATGCCCTGCCCACGCCCATGCCCGGTTTAGTGAAGGGGAAAAAGTCGTGATACGTCACGTGATGCCGCCATGACGTGAGTTTGACACCCCTGATTTATAAAGCTGCTCACGACCCCACGATTGGTTGACAAACATGGGAATGAAAACAAACAAAGCAAAAATAATGAATAGAAGATAACAATGGTACTGGGGGATAATCATTCAACCACACAACCACGATCAAAGCAAAGAAAAGCTATTTCACACCCATGTCACATCCAACAACCACAAGTTTCCCAAACAAATTTTCTTTGAAAAAGAGCAGTAAAAGCACACGTACATCTTACACACACACACACACACCTTGATCTACCTGTCTGTCTGTCTGTCTCTCTCTTTCTCTCTCTCTCTCTCTCAATCAATCATTCCATCCATCCATTTACATATCTATCTATCTATCTATCTATCTATCTATCTATCTATCTATCTATCTATCTATCTATCATTCCATCCATCCATCCATTTACATATCTATCTATCTATCTATCTATCTATCTATCTATCTATCTATCTATCTATCTATCTATCTATCTATCATTCCATCCATCCATCCATCCATTTACATATCTATCTATCTATCTATCTATCTATCTATCTATCTATCTATCTATCTATCTATCTATCTATCTATCTATCTATCTATCTATCTCTACCCAGTTTCCCCAAAAATAAGACATCCCCTAATAATAAGCCCAATCAGGCTTTTGAGCGCATGCACTAAAATAAGCCTCCCCCTGAAAATAAGCCCTCCCTGAAAATATTTAAATGCAGAGCTGGAAATGAGGTAAGATGGCAAGAGGAGCCCCATCTTGCTACACGCGCCCCAAAATAATGAGACCTCCTTGAAAATAAGGCCAAGCATTTATTTCGGGGTTCAAAGAAATATAAGATAGGGTCTTATTTTCGGGGAAACACGGTATCATCTATCCATCCATCCATTATTTACATATCTAACTAGCTAGCTAGCTGCGTATTTTTCTCTGTCTGTCTGTCTAGCTATCTAGCTATCTACATTCTATGTGTATACACATACATATACACAAATACCTTGTACACACACACACACACACACGTACACGTACATGTACACACGTACACATTCTTGCTGTAATAGGACCTTATTGGTTAACCAATAAGTTGAAGATCATTGTACGACTTTTTAAAAGGAAAGGCCTGCAATGTTTGACCAGAGAAAGAGAACGGTGCCAATGTAAACTGCCAGTTAAGGAAACCACCCCAACAAGCTTAATCAGTTGTTCTTTGGAATCCAGCTAAACAGGGCAATACCCAACTAAGCAGAGTTGGCCCTGGTTAGTAACTGGGTGGGGAAACTAAGAAATATCAGGGCTGGAACCTTGACTGAGAAGTTGAAAAAACCTTCTGGAGGAAGTCAATGGTAAAGCACTTCCATACAGGTAATCCTCAATTTATGACCACAGTTAGGAGCAGAATTTCCATTGCTAAGGAAGGCAGAGGTTAAGTGAGCCCTGCCCAATCTGTTCTGCCCTGTTTATTGAGCCAATCACTGTGTTGCTAAGTGAAGCATGCAGTTGTTAAGTGAATCTGAACTTCCCCTTTGATTTCGCTAGTCAAAGGCAGCTGGCAAAGTCACAAATGGTGATTGCATGGACCCCCCGGGTTGTAAATACATACCAACTGGCAAGGGCCCAAATTTTGATCACGTGATCGTGAAGATACTGCAGTGATCGTAACTGCGGGGACCGGTCTCAAATAATTATTCTCAGTGCCACTGTAACTTCAAATGGTCATTAAACATAAATGCTTCTAAATTGAGGATTGCCTGTTTTACGAAAATTACACAGAAAATTACACAGAAAAACAGGATTGCCTGTTTTATGAAATTTAGAAAAATTACAGGGACATGTTGTAAAGTTGAGCTCAATGCAGGAGCGGGCTGCTGCGGGCTCGTAGGGGTTTGGGAGAACCTCTAGCTAAAATTCTGTGCAGTTCGGAGAACCCCCAAATCCCACTCCTGACTGACCCCGCCCACCCCTCCCCTCCCCTCCCCTCCCAGGAGTCCCCATGCAGCTCATTTTGGATGCAGGTAAATGCAGGGCGTGCGGGGAGCCTCGGGGAGGGTGAAAAACAGGCCTACTGGAAGTTTGGGAAGGCCAGAAACAGGCCCATTTCCAGCCTCCAGAGAGCCTCTGGAGCCTGGGGAGGCAGTTTTCACCCTCCTGGAGGCTCGAGAAAAGCCTCCGGAGCCCGGGGAGGGCAAAAACGCCACCCACCCACTCCCGCCGTAATGTAGGAGGCCAACTAGGCCACACTCACCATGCCCATGCCCACCCAGCAACCAGGTAGAGAACCCCTTTCTAAAATTTTTGAAGCTCATCCCTGGCTCCATGTACTGTATAAAAGTTATGGGAACGAAATGGAGTTTCAGATAACTGTCGGTCAAACCATGGACTGGCTCAGTCAAATCCTAGAATTATGACCTGATTGCAAAGACACCAATTATCACACCAAGAAGGAAATTATAACCTCTTTATTCTGCACAGCAATAAAGAGGTTCTCTGAGTACCCAGGTCTCAAGAGAGAGCCTAGTACACGTAGGCCTCAACTTACAACAGTTCATTTAGTGACTGTGAAGTTACAAGGACAGTAAGCCAGATTCACTTAGCAACTGCATGCTTAACAGCCATTTTTTTTAGTGATGTTGTAACTTCAAATGGTTGCTGAACGACCATTTGTAAACTGAGCATTGCCCGTGCAGACAAGAGTGAAGGGCTCCCTTAAAAAAAGGAAACAAAGAGGAAAATGGAGTTTAAACAACAGTGGAGATTCTATGTCTCAAAAGAGCTACACTCAAGGAGCTGATAAGCATGCCTCCTTGATGAGTACCCCCTAGATAGACCTGTCAGAACTTCAAATGGTCATTAAGCAATGGGTCATAACTCAAGGACTACCTGTATATCTTGCAAACTATGTTCTTAGAGATATTTGCTTGTGTGCTTCATTACCATGTGGTGACAGTCTGCCATAAACTCTGGGGAGATGGGGGGAGGGGGGATACTTGGGGGGCACTCAGTGATGGGAGGCAGTTAAGGGAAGGAAAAGTAGAAATTAGGGATTTGGGAGCGCAATTCTCAGTTCTGACTAAGCATTACTGCAGTACACTTAACTTCTAATAAAATTATACCTTTCGCAATAAATGTAGGCAATTTACAATCTGGGTCCTCATTTTACCGACCTCGGAAGGATGGAAGGCTGAGTCAACCTTGAGCCGGTCAGAATCGAACTGCTAGCAGCCAGCAGTCAACAAAAGTAGCCTGCAGTACTGCATTCTAACCAGGGGTGGGTTCTACTTATCTTTACTACTGGTTCGCTGCGGGGTCGCACACGCGATGACGTCAGGGTCAGTGGGCGGAGCCTCCCGCCAGTTTTACTACCGGATCTATAGAACAGATGCGAATCGGGGACAACCCACCACTGATTCTAACCATTGTGCCACCGAGGCTCTCGAATGGTGGATTCAAAATCAATGTTTGATCTACACTTCAAATCAAGGCCAGTTTTGGATGGCCAATGATATTTCTGTGTATATGTGTACATACCAGGGGTGAAATGCTCCTGGTTCGGACCGGATCGCCCGATCTGGTAGCGATGGAGGGGAGTGGTTCGGAGAACCGGTAGCAAAAATCCCTGCCCCCCCCCATTGCCCAGCTGAGCCGCGCAATCATCAGAGGCTTTTTTTTATTTTTAATAAAATAGGAAGAGATAAGTACTAGTAAGGATGAGAAGAATAGTAATACAGTCTTAGTAAATGGTTTGACAGTGTTGTGGGAATTATTTGTTTAGCAGAGTGATGGCATTCGGGAAAAAACTGTTCTTGTGTCTAAGTGTTCTGATGTGCAGTGTTCTATAGTGTTGTTTTGAGGGTAGGAGTTGAAACATTTTATGTTCAAGATGCGAGGGGTCTGTAGATATTTTCACAGCCCTCTTTTTGACTCATGCAGTATTCACGTTCTCAATGGAAGACAGGTTGGTAGCAATTGTTTTTTCTACAGTTTAATTATCTGTTGAAATCTGTGTCTGTCTTGTTGGGTTGCAGAGCCAAACCAGACAGTTATAGAGGTGCAGATGACAGACAATAAATCCTACTTTCCCAGCCAACTGATCATTCGGCCTGTCAGTGACCCGGAAAATTAGTCCAGAGTTATTTCTCTGCTCTTATAATAATGTAAAAGCAGCAGTTATTTGGACTTGAGATCAGAAAACAGAAGGCAAGAACACCAGACAGTTCTCATATTATTAGCACAATGGATATTAATTTTCAATGCTGTCTTATTATTTATTCATGCATGGGTACAGTGACCATATTTTCTTGAAAAAAGGAAAGGACAAGACTGAAAAGGGCAAATTTGCAGAAGGACATTAGAATAAAAAAAACCCATGTAGGTTTATAAACTTTGCTTTACAAAGGAAGAGCCAAGCCAGGAAAATCAATAATTTAATTAATCTAATTGTTAATCTTGTTCCAAAACATACTTCATCTTTCCTTTGCTTAACAGACCCACAAAAACCATAATGCGAGGATTGTATCATAAAGTTCATCATTGTTGTAACTGTGAATAGTTGCTGAAGGTGGCAGTTACTAAACAAGAATTACCTGTACTACTTTTTAAAACATTTTTATTTGCTATTGTCTACCTTTTGCTATTCATTGTTGTTGTATGAAAATTTACAGATTTACATTTTAGTTTGTTATTTATATCTGCTCTTTTCCAGCCAGGCACCGAGTAAATTTATTGCCATGGAAAGAGCCACTCAGATGTGTTTGGCTTATCTCTGTTAATTGATTCCCTTGGCTAGCCCCAGCTTCCCTAAGAATGGATAACTAAAAACGATTAACAGATACAAGTACCGTACTCCTCAATTTACAACTGCAGCTGAACCCAGAAATTTGATTTAAAATTTCAATCATTGCAGTCATTAAGCAGGTCAACGGGTGACCGGGCAAAATTTTACAACCATTTTTATGATGATAATTACAAAAATCACCTCTTAACTAAGTCCAGTGTAGCAAATGGCTATTTTCTGCCAGAAATCAAATCTTCCAAAGTGGGACACTGCGTTCCAATTTTTTTCTGGATTACTGCACTCCAGTTAACAAATTAAAATGAGCCCATGACTTGTATTCCTTTCCATGCCAAATTCAAGCAAATGTAATACATAAAACATATGGCCTATCCAGTGCGGCACATTGCCCAATTCAGCTAAGCGTGATGTCTCACCACAGAGGAAAAAGGGAAGAGGAGGAGAAGAAGAAAGAATAGAATAGAATAGAATAGAATAGAATAGAATAGAATAGAATAGAATAGAATAGAATAGAATAGAATAGAATAGAATAGAATAGAATAGAACAGAACAGAACAGAACAGAACAGAAAAATTTGGTTCAAAAATTCTGGGCCAGAATTACACCAAAACACTGGTCCAAAGTAATCTAATGAATTCAACTCCGTGATCAAATAAGGACAGAAAGGTGGGGAATGGAAGGATTTATATTCCTTACAGACAGTTGGTCATTTGCATCCTTTTAGAGGGTCCTTAAAGCCCTTGGAGGTTTATTTCTATCCTCAGGGTCACCTGAGTTAGTGCTCCTGGATCCTGTAGTCTGCATTTTTTTCTCTGGAAATCCATTCACACTCCCACATCATTCGAAGGATATCCATCCCAAATTGGATAGTTAGAAGTCTATAGAGATTCTCAGTCATCCAGGTCATGGTTGTCCCAAAGATGCTTTTTTCAAGAGGCGCTTGGACTTCCTTCTTGTTGTTTTTTATAAATCTTTCCCTTCCCCACCATCCAGTCAGAGTTGAAGAAGCTTCTTGGATGAGAAGCGAATTGTCTTCAAAAAAAGAGAAAAAAAGCAAGAAAGTCCAGTTCTGAAAAAGAACCTTTGGGTCAAGGATTATTAACCGAGGATAAAAGAAATCTATCAGCACATGAAGCCAGCAATAAAATGGCAAAATACAAACAATAAAATGACAAATGATGAACAAGCACATTTAGATAGTCACCAGAAGACACTGGACAGCTATGTGTCTAAAATGGTATAGGGCAGTGATGGCTAAGCTTTTTGCCATTGTGTGCCAAAAGTGGGGGGTCACGCGTGCGTGTGCCCACACCCATAATTTAATATGCCTCCCCTGAGTATGTGCATGTGACCCCCCCGTGCGACCCCACTATTGGCATGCGATGGCACGGTTGGACCGAAAGGCCCATTTTTTGCCCTCCCCAGGCTCCAGTAAAGTGGGACCGTTTGGATGACCACTGGATAACTTTATATATTCACTATATTCTAAAAGCAACTATATTCTGAATGCAGGAAATACCGCCAGCTAGAGAAAATACAACGTCAGCATGAACTCCCTTGATACTCTAAGTGACCCCCTAACTTGTCAGAAGAAAAGGGAGCATCCTCATGAAACATAGTCAAGGGTAATTAGGCCAGAGAATAGCACCTGGACAAGAAGCAAATATCAAAAGGGACCGCCTTCTGCCACCGATAGCCTCCCACCGGCCAGTACGCTCCCACAGAGAGGGACTCCTCAGGGTGCCGTCAGCCAGACAATGTCGGCTGGCGACACCCAGGGGGAGAGCTTTCTCTGTGGCAGCACCAGCCCTCTGGAACGATTTGCCCCCGGAGATCCATACGATACCTGATCTCCGGGCTTTTCGCCGTGCCCTAAAAACTTTTTTATTTTGTCAAGCTGGGCTGGCGTAACCCCCCCGCCCTCTTTTTAAATCTAAAGTTTTACGGGTTTTAAATTTTAATTGTCTATTGGTTTTTTAAATTTGTTGGGCCAAAATTATTTAATTCTTTTACTAATATTTTAAATTTTGTATTGGAGTGCTTTTATTCTTGGCTGTACACCGCCCTGAGTCCATTAGGAGAAGGGCGGTATATAAATTTAATAAATAATAATAATAATAATAATAATAATAATAATAAAAAAAAAAAAGAAGAATTTGTACTTCAGCCAGTTACAAGAAGAATTATGAGTGTTGGATAAAGATAATGTAAAATCTTAATAATTAAGAGATGTCAATTAAAAATAACAAATGTATGTTAACCATATATGGAAAAGTTGCTGTGTTAGCAGAATCCTTTGTTTAGGAAAGTATATAAGTGTCATACAAGCATGGAGACGTTACTCTAAGCCAAGATTGGAACATGGCTTGAGTCTTGCACAAATAAACTCTCTCTCTGACTGACCCAGGAATGTTGCTTGGTCACTTCATTCCATAACATCAAAGCCTTTGTAGGAGCTGGGGAGGGCAAAAATGGCCTTCCCAACCTCCTCCAGAGGCCCTCCGGAGCCGGAAAACACCTGTTTCCCGACTTCTGGTGGGCCCAGAAGGCCCAAAAATCAGCTGGCCGGCACACGCATGTGCATGGAGCTGAGCTTGGGTAACGCTCGTGTGCCCACAGATATGGCTCCACGTGCCATCTGTGGCACGCGTGCCATAGGTTCGCCATCACAGGTATAGGGTCTCCTGATTGAGCAGGGGGTTGGATTAGGAAACCTCCAAGATCCCTTCCAATTGTTATTCTGTCACTCAGTCACAACCTTTTGCTTTTTCATTGTTTTCGCTTCACCTTCATCTCGCCTCCCCACACCACTCTGTCCTTTTCTAAGAGGTTTCCTATTTTGGCAAAACTCCCATTCCCTGCTTCTGCTGTTACCATCCCCTTGTGCATAAACATTGGTGTTTACATGGTGCAAAGCAGGGCAATCCAGTAACGGGATTGGGAACCGAAAAAGGGAGTAGAACTTGTTTGCAGCTTTAACAGAATAACAGAGTCAGAAGGGACCTTAGAGGTCTTCTAGTCCAACCCCCTGCTCAGGCAGAAAACCCTAAGCCATTCAAGACACACGACTGTCCAATCTCTCCTTTAAAAATCCCAGTGTTGGAGCACCCACAACTTCTAAAAGTAAGTCGTTCCGCTGATTAATTATTTTGTCAGGAAATTTCTCCTTAGTTCTAAATTGCTTCTCTCCTTGGTTAGCTTCCACCCATTGCTTCTTGCTCTACCTACGGGTGCTTTGGAGAATAAGCTTGACTCCCTCTTCTTTGTGGCAACAAAGGTATTGGAACAGTGCTATCACAGTGGAACAACTTGCCTCCAGAACTTGTGAATGCTCCAACACTGGAAGCTTGTCTGAAGTGATGTAGGGTTTCCTGCCTAAGCAGGGGGTTGGACTAGAAGACCTCCAAGGTCCCTTCCAACTCTGTTATTCTATTCTATTCTATTCTATTCTATTCTATTCTATTCTATTCTATTCTATTCTATTCTATTCTATTCTATTCTATTCACAGAAGGGGCTATACTTCCTGAGAATGCTCAGGAAGATAAATCTATCTCAGCATCTACTTTTGTCCTACTATCGCAGCACCACTGAGAGTGTCCTGACATACAGCATTCTTGCATGGCATGGGAGCAGCTCTTTAGCGGACAAAAAAGCTCTACAGAGAATCATTAAAACTGCCCAGAATATCATCGGACTCCAGCTACCAACCCTGGACGACATCTTCGAATCTCGCTGTTTGAGAAAGTTGCATAACATTCTCAGAGACTCTTCCCATCCTGCTTACAATCTTTTTGGACTGTTGCCTTCTGGCAGAAGATACAGAACCATCAAAACTCGGACCACGTGTCTTCCAAATAGTGTTTATCCCAGAGCTATAGTTGCACTCAACAATGAACTAAAGGGCCACCATCAGCGAGCTGTTGGACAGCATTACTTGGTCTGTTGTGTGGATGTTTGGGTGGTTTAGGGGTGGGGAATTTGTGGTGGTGGAGGGGTGTTTGGGGATTGTTATGTGTATTGGACCTGGTCTTTGGGTGTTAAGTGAATTTCGTTGTATGGGTATACTGTGTATACACGAACAATGACAATAAAGTTGTTATTGTTATTCTACTCTACTCTACTCTACTCTACTCTACTCTACTCTACTCTACTCTACTCTACTCTACTCTATTCTATTCTATCTTCTCCTCTCCTCTCCTCTCCTCTCCCCTCCTCTCCTCTCCTCTCCTATCCCAGTCCTTCTTTTCCTTAGATTAGACATTCCCAATTCCAGCAGCCTTTCTTCCTATATTTTATCCTTCAGTCCCCTAATCATCTTTGTTGCTTTTACATGCCAATAACTGACTAGCTGAGGGGGGGGGAGAAGGATCCGGGGAGGGGGGGGGAAGCAAAACCATCTCTAACACCTTCTCTCCCCCCTACCTTAAACACCCCCCCCCCAAATGGTTGCCAATGGCTTTGCTCCGACCCGGCTTTTGAGGACACGTTAGGGCAGAAATGCAACAGGCGCGCCACTTTCCCCTAGCTACCTGCCCTGCGCCAGGGAAACGACACCTGTTCAGCGTCCAGAGGGGGGGGGGAGTGGAAATAGGCTATGAAATAAGTTTCCCCCTCCAAAAAAAAAAAAAAACCCGGACCCAACCCCGGACTTGAAAGGAGAGGCGAGCCAGGCACTCACTTTGCAGAGCCCACTGGGCGGCCAGGCACAAAGTCACCCAAACCAGTCGGACCCTCGGTGGGCAGCGCTGCGGGCGGTCGAGAGGCCTCATCAGAAAGCGGGGAAACGCCGCTGGGGTTCATTCAGACGATCCTCTGGCCCGACCTGGGCAGAATACGAGGGTCGGGAGGGATACGGGATTCTTCTCCCAGGATCCGCTCCCGCATGGTCGGCATGGAGACATCTGAGACGCGCGAGGCTCCAAGCAAGGAGCGTTTTCCTGACCCCGGCTCTTCCTCTTTGCAAGAGGCAGAGCCCGGAGAGGAAGGCCGGCCTCCGCCTTCGGCTCCCGCCCATACCAGCCCCGCCGGCTCTTTGCTTTGCGCTGCGGCTGGCCCAGGGCCAGCGACCAGCCAGGAGCCGCCCGGCCTGTTGTTGGACGGCCTGGTGAGAAGATGGATTCGCTTAGAGCGCCTTGGATCAGGACTCTTGAGGGGACTTTGGTGCTTGCTTTTTTTTTTTATAGTAACAGTGACAGGAACAGAGTTGGAAGGGACCTTGAAGGTCATCTAGTCCAGCCCCCTCCTCATGCAGGAACAGGAACGGATTTGGAAGGGACCTTGGAGGTCATCTAATTCAACCCCCTACTCACGGAAGAGACGTTTCATTACCCAAACTAGGTAATGTCATCAGTGTTAGGGAGGAGTGGGAGCAGCAAACCCCAATCCTTACTACCGTGTTTCCCCAAAAATAAGACCCTGTCTTATGTATTTTTGAACCGTGAAACAAGTTCTTGGCCTTATTGCCATGCGTTCAAAAGCCCGGTTGGGCTTATTATCGGAGAATGCCTTATTTTGGGGGAAGCAGGGTTGCACTGAGGATGTTAGCTGGTCTTTGGTGCTCAGGACCCCATCCTTTAATACTGTTATTTCTAGGCTGCATAAACAGAGGGATAGAATCAAGATCAGGTGACGTGTTAATGCCACATTATAATGCCCTTGGTAAGGCCACACTTGGAATACTGCATCCAGTTTTGGTCGCCACGATGTAAAAAAGATGTGGAGACTCTAGAAAGAGTGCAGAGAAGAGCAACAAAGACGATTAGGGGACTGGAGGCTAAAACATATGAAAAACATATGTTTTTATGTCTGGTTTGTCTGATTTAATGAAAAGAAGGACTAGGGGAGACATGATAACAGTGTTCTGATATCTCAGGGGCTGCCACGAAGAGGAAGTCAAGCTATTCTCCAAAGCACCTGAGGGCAGGACAAGAAGCAATGGGTGGAAACTAATCAAGGAGAAAAGCAACCTAGAACTAAAGAGAAATTTCCTGACGGTTAGAACAATTAATCAGTGGAACAACTTGCCTCCAGAAGTTGTAAATGCTCCAACACTGGAAGTTTTTAAGAAGAGATTGGATAACCATTTGTCTGAAGTGGTGTAGGGTTTCCTGCCTAAGCAGGGGGTTGGACTAGAAGACCTCCAAAGTCCCTTCCAACTCTGTTACTCTATTCTAAACTTGAGGGCTTGCTAAATCTTCTCTCACCCAATCTTCTCTCACATTTCCAACCCGATTGAGCTACAACTTATTTTTCCTATATTTTTCCATATAATAAATAAGTATTGGCTAGGATAATAACTACTTAGATTGCTCCATTTTGGGCTTGGATGCCATATAGTAATTTTCAAATTATTATCAATGGCACTGGGTAAGCAGCTACTCAGGAGGAACAGCTCCCACCTATAATGTATGATGAGTGTGTAGCCAGTTTATGAATAATGCAATTGCCTTGATAGCACAATATTGCAAATCATAAATTAAGCACACCGTTTGGTAGTGCACTACATGCTCAGTTATACTTTAGCCAGCCAAGTTTTCGGTGAAAGGCTTTTCTGAAACGGTTGGAAGGAACTCTTGAGGCCATCTAGTATAACACACACACACACACCCATGCAATGCAGGGATTCACTATTGCAGTGTATTCAGATGGTTGTGCAACTTCTTTCTAAATACCTCCAGCATACTGGCTGGAGAATCCTGGGAGTTGAAGTGCAGATCTCTTAAAATTGCTTAGCTTGAGAAACAATGGTTTAGAGCTGTGATGGCAAACCTATAGTACACTTTGCCCTAGCTCAGCTCCAGTGTGCATGCTTGTGCTGATTTTCGGGCCTTCTGGGCCTACCGGAAGTTGAGAAACGGGCCATTTCTGGCCTCTGGAAGGCCTCCGGGGGATTGGAGAAGACCCTTTTTGCCCTCCCCAGATCCAAGAAAGCCTCTGGAGCCTAAAAACGGGCCTACCGTGCCCACCGTGCCAAAAGTGTGGGGAGCATAGGGGAGTTGCACGGGCATTAATGGGAGGGCAGGGCACATTGAATTATGGGTGTGGGCACGCATGCACACAACACCCGCCCCCTCCCCGCACGCTCCCCCCGCTTTTGGCACATGACTGCAAAAAGGTTAGCCATCACTGGTTTAAGAGTGTTGACTAAGGCTAAATTTGGAGAGGCAGAGTGTCAAATCTGTGTAGTCCGTGGAAACTATTTGAGTTTTGTACTGTTGTTAAAAGCACCAATGTTGCCCTGGGGACGCCCCATTGCGGGCTCGTTTCATGTTCCCAGAAGGAGTTGGAGCAAAAGACAGGAACTCACTCCATCCCACTGTAGCTCTTAGGTCTCAAACGTGACCTTGCTAACGACCTCCCCATGTCCTAACTAAACTATTTGAGTAAACTTAAACTACGCCTTATATCTCAGCTCAGTCTATGTCCCAGATGTGCTCTCTGAGAAGGGGGTACTATTGATGCTATTCTGGAACTCTGGGTATAAAATGGATATCTATCTAAGAAAACAAGCAAATAAATGGAAGGATAGGTCTAGTTGAATGTTAACTTCATCTTTGAATGCCCTACTGGTGGAAGAGGCAACCTTTAAGTAGTTTTGAACTCCTATGATCGCGTGTCTAGATATTTGGCATTCTCTGAATCACCTCTGTACCTCTCCATAATTTCATTGTTATTGGTTGGGTCCCACACATCATCCTCCGCAGATTAGCTCTGGAGATCTTCTCTAGATTCCTACTAGAATAGAATAGAATTCTTTATTGGCCAAGTGTGATTGGACACACAAGGAATTTGTCTTTGGTGCATAAACTCTCAGTGTACATAAAAGGGAAAAAAAAGAAAAAAATACATTCATCAAGAATCATAAAATACAACACTTAGTGATAGTCATAGGTTACTAATAAGCAATTAAATCTAGTACAAACCAGAAGAAACAATTGAGTTCAGGTCTCCCCAGGCAAGTGCTCATGAGTTGTATTGGAATTCATGTCCCATTATTCCGAGTCCAACAATTCAAAAATTGTGAAATTTGACGTCTCCCTCACCCAGTAGGACCTAAAATGGTGAAGACTTTGTTAATCTGATCATCATTTTCCAGTATCAATCAACCAGCTGGACATGTGCCCATTCTTTCCTTTGTTTTGTTGTTTGGAAACTTCTGTGTGTTCACTCCGCAGCAGCAACTTCTAACAAAGTCTTCATCTTCAAGTTCTGCCCTCAAACGTTCCTGACTCTAGTGGGCAGTTCTCATCTCCGTTTCAAAGCCAAAGAGCCAGCGCTGTCCGAAAATGTCTCCGTGGTCATCTGGCTGGCATGACTAAACACCAAAGGCGCACAGAATGCTGTTACCTTCCCACCAAAGGTGGTTCCTATTTTTCTACTTGCATTTTTTACGTGCTTTCGATCTGCTAGGTTGGAGAAGCTGGGACAAGTAACGGGAGCTCACCCTATTACGCGGCACTAGGGATTCGAACCGCTGAACTGCGGACCTTTTGATCAACAAGCTCAGCGTCTTAGCCACCGAGCCATCACATCCCTTACAAGATACCTTATGTCTCCTCAAATTAGCACTGTGTCTGCCGATCTCACAATCTCATACAGGTAGTCCTCGTCTTTAAGACCCACAGTGAGCCCAAAATTTCTGTCGCTAAGTGAGACAATTGTTAAGGGAGTTTTGCTCACCTTTATGACTTTTCTTGCCATAGTTGTTAAGTGAATCACCACAGTTATTAAAATAGTAATATGGTTGTTAAGTCAATCTGGCATCTCCTATGACTTTTAATTGTCAGGTCGCAAAAGGAGATCGCTTGTCCACAGGACACTGCAAGCATCACAAATACGAGCCAGTTGCCAACTATCCGAATTTTGATTATGTGACCAGGGGGATGCCGCAACAGTCATAAGTCACTTCTTTTCAGTGCTGTTGTAACTTTAAACTGTCACTAAATGAATGATAGTAACCTGAGGATTCCCTATAAGTTTTTGCCAACTGGAGTATAAGACACACTTTTTCCCCCCTATAAGAGGCTGGAAATGCTGATGCATCTTATACACCAAATACAGACATTTTTGGCCTCCCAAAGCCCCGCCCCGCTTATCCTGTTTTTGTGAAAAACGAGCCCATTTTTGGCCTCCCAACCCCCCACGTGTTGTGTTTTTGCCCTCCCCAGGACCCAGGAGCACTCTGCAGGCCTCCCAAACTCTCAGTGTGCCTGGTTTTAGCCTTCCAAACCTCCCCCCACATCGTGTTTTTGCCCTCCCCAGCCCCCAGGAGCACTCTATAGCAGTGATGGCTAACCTTTTTGCCATCGCGTGCCAAAAGTGTGAGTGTGTGGGGGTCATGCGTGCATGTGCCCACACCCATAATTCAATGCTCCCATGTCGTTCCCCCCCCCGCACATGCGCGCCCCACATTCTCATTTTTGGCATGTGATGGCAAAAAGGTTACCGGTGAGCCTGGTAGTCCTGTTTTTCACTCCCCCCAGGCTCAAGAGGCTTTCTTGGAGCCTGGGGAGGGTGAAAACAGCCTTACACTCCCCACCGGAGGCCTTCTAGAGGCCCCTCCGCTGGGCCCAGAAGGCCCAAAAATCAGCTGGCCGGTGCGCACATGCGCGCTGCAGCTGAGCTAGGGCAACACTCACGTGACCACAGATATGGCTCCGTGTGCCACCTGTGGCACCCATGCCATAGATTCACCATCACGGCTTTAAAGGCTTCCCAAACCCTCTGCACATTCCGTTTTTGCGATAAACAGGACGCACAGATGGTTTGAGAGGCATGTATAGTGCTCCTGGGGGCCAGTGAGGGCAAAACCTTTTTTTCCCTTGTTTACCTCATCGAAAACTTGGTGTGTCTTATACTCTGGTGCGTCTTATATTCTGAAAAATAGAGTATTTATTTCCAGCTAAGGAGAGGAAACTTCTCAGTCCTCAGTTTAACCCGTTTGTCTTTTGGCATCTGAGCATGTTGATGAACATGTTGAAGTCCCTCAAGGGTCTATGCTCAGCCTGCTCTCAGTAGAGATTCTGATAAGTTGATATCGTTTCACAGATTTTTTTTTTTAAATCAACAGAGAGCATGGTGTCTTGAATGGATATAACTCCCTCTCAAACCAATTGCTTTGATTTTTATGGAAAAGAAACATACGAGGAACAAATACCATATATGATGGAAGAGGGCAAGGCACTGACTGAATGCTATTTTTTGCCCTGTCCCACTGGTCAGATAAAAAAGTATGTTGGGTCCATGGTATTCTTAGGAGGGCCAGGAATAATAATAATAAAAAAACTCAGTTGTTCAGGCTTAAACTGTTTTATTAGATGGTAGAACGGAGATAGACATGCCTGAAATGACACACTAATCAAGTTAGAACTAATTGCAAATAAATACAATAAATGTTGATGAACCTCATAAAATAAGAAAATAGTACAGGCCTTAAAAAAGAAAAGAAAATTTAAACGCAAGAAATAAGAGATTTACATGTGTGACAGGGGTGAAATCGAGCAGGTTCTGGAGAACCGGTAGCGGAAATTTTGAGTAGTTCGGAGAACCGGCAAATACCATCTCTGGCTGGCCCCAGAGTGGGGTGGGAATGGAGATTTTGCAATAACCTTCCCCCTGGAGTGGGGAAGGAATGGGGATTTTGCAGTATCCTTCCCCTGGAGTGGGGTGGGAATGGAGATTTTGCAGTATCCTTCTCTTGCTATGCCCACCAAGCCACACCCACAGAACCAATAGTAAAAAAAATGGATTTCACCACTGATGTGTGATAGATTTGTAGAAAAATAAGAGTGCCCTGAGAAACAGCGTTTGCCAAAATAGGAATGCTACTGGATCAGAATTCAGACAAACACATTTATTTGCTTTATTGAAAACCTTTCATGGACAATCTCTGCAGTTGTACGATAAAATCTTAATAGGACATCTGTTCCTGGCAGGAAAACAAGCTGTAATAAAATGCTAGAGAGCTTTGAAGGGTCTGACGTGAACTACTTACTGGCATGAACAAGAGCAAGAACAGAAAAACAGCCAGAGAACATCGGTTAGCGTAGCTTAAAGATCGTTCAAAGCAGTGGTAGGTTCCTCCCAGGTCGGCCCTGTTCGGCCGAGCCGGTAATGGTGACAATGTGACATCACCGAACCGGTTCTCTTTGTCTGGGAGCTTGGCCCTCCCGCCCGCCCCCACGTTATTCTTATCTTTATTTCTTCGTTTTTAGCCCAGCTGATAGGTATGGCAGAGTGGATTGCCGCACCTCAGCTGGGCAGATACCTAACACGCTTGCGCGGAGCGCATGCACGAAGAGAACTGGTAGTAACGCTGGTTGGAACCCACCACTGGTTCAAAAAATGATATTCTCCTGAAAAGACGCAAGACCCAGTTTTGGAGTTCCAACACTGGTCACATGACCCCATCTGGGGTGCTCAACAACTGGCCTCAGTTTATGGCATGGTTTATGGCACCTCAGGGTCACGTGACTGTGATTTCTGATGGCTTTGCCAGAAACTGGCATTATTCTGGTTTCTGGAAAAACAAAAAACCCAGCCCAGAGCGAACAATGGGTTCGCTTAATGACTGTGGTGCTTTACAAGGGCCATATTCACTTATCGACTACCGCAGGGGTGTCAAACTGGGTTTCTTGGAGGGCTGGAGTTGTCCTCCAAGCATTGTAGTTGTCCTCTGTGGGCCAGAGGTGGGGAGACAAGACGGCCGGCCTCCTACAGCACCCTGCTGGCCAAAATGGGGCACGGTGAGGAGGGGGGAACCTGTGGTCCCCCCACAGCCTGTTTTCGCTAGCAGAGGCACCTCAGGCTGGTCCTTTTCTATTCCAGGCCAGGAGAGTGGGCCAGATCTAAGCCCCTATGGGCCACTGGAGTTTGACACCCCTGGACTACTGCAAAATAGTTCTAAAAGCGAATCCTGTCACGTGATGCCCTGTATTATGACTATCATGGCCTACTATTATCTCTGTCAGGTTCAGTTAGGGTTGTAACTCAAGGTCTGTTTGTAAACGGTGGCGCAGTGGTTAGAGTGCAGTACTGCAAGCTACTTCAGCGGACTGCTAGCTGCAGTTCAGCAGTTCAAATCTCACCAAGCTCAAGGTTGACTCAGCCTTCCATCCTTCCGAGGTGGGTAAAATGAGGACCCGGATTGTTGGGGGCAATAGGCCAACTCTGTAAACCACTTAGAGGGGGCTGTAAAAGCCCTATGAAGCAGTATATAAGTCTAAGGGCTACTGCTATTGCTATTATGAATCCAAAGGAGCTGCCAGCTCTCATATCCATTTTTCCATAAGACAGAGCAGCTCCAGGTGCTACAATGTTAGTTCACATCTCCATGAGGGAGATTTGGACACATTACAAATGAGGTGTTCCATTCTAGGTTTCTGCTAGGGATAAAAGCACCTTGATTGTGTGTCATCAAGTCATTGTTGACAATTAGCAACTGCTTAAATAGATTTATTCCATGATGATCTGTCCCTGTCTTGGTTTTTGAGGTCTTCTAATGGTGCACTCATCCCCACTGAAGCTCAGTCCGTCCATCTTTCTGCTGGTTATCTTCTTTTCCTTCCTTCCACCTTTTTCAGAATTAGAACGTTCTCTAGAGAGGTAGGTGTGTCTGAAGTTAGGTAATGTTAAATTAAAGGGAGAAGTTAACTGTAAGGATGGGAAAAGTAAGGGCTAGCTCTCACTCTTGAAGCCCCTGAATAGCAATAGACTTACTTACCTTTGCAGCACTCTCTGTGTGATTCATAATGTCAGCATATTGTCCCTAACAGTCTGGTTCCTCAGAAGGATATCAATTTTGAGTTGGTCAGGATCGAACTGTTGACTGTGGGTAGAGTCAGCCTGCAATACTGCATTCTAGCCACTGCACCACCACCGCTCCTAATAAAATTTAAAATCTTACCAAAAAGGTATCGCTATCAAATATAAGTTTATAATTCTATGAAAGAAGTATCATCCTGGATATTATATAAAATAATATGCCTCAAAGTTCCTGCCATAGGAATATTGACACTAAGATTCTTTTATTAATTGTGAAAGAATGTGTGCTTTAACCCAGTATACATATTTTCTATATTTTTTCATATGTCCTGAGTTATATTATTATTTTAGTTTGGTTACACAGAATTAAACAAAAATAGGAACTGTTATTTCCAATTCTTCTATATGTCCCCTCTTTAGGTATCAGCAGCTCTGTTTTCCTCCCACCTTTGTATCCTGTGAGGTTTTAAAATTTCTTTGGGGATCTGAAATCATTAATAATAGAATTAAGAATATACTTAGAAAAGAGCATCAGACTAACAGGAGCCAAAAAGCTCTTATCTGCCACATGGAGCATTAGAAATTTACTCAAAGATGGCAGTTTCTATCTTCTTTTTAACACAATATCTGGCTTTCAGACTATTTTACTAGAATAACAGTAATCTGTCCGCAGTTTACTGTTTGAGACTATTTTATTAGACTAACAGTAAACTGTCTAAAAGGGACGTGGTGGCTCAGTGGTTAAGACGCTGAGCTTGTTGATTGAAAGGTTGGCAGTTAAGCGATTTAAAGCTCTAGTGCCGCGTAATGGGGTGAGCTCCCGGTACTTGTCCCAGCTTCTACCAACCTAGCAGTTCGAAAACACATAAAAAATGCAAAGTAGAAAAATAGGGACCACCTTGGTGAGAAGGTAACAGCATTCCGTGCGCCTTTGGCATTTAGTCAGGCCAGCCACATGACCACAGAGACATCTTCAAACAGCGCTGGCTCTTCGGCTTTGAAATGGAGATGAGCATCGTCCCCTAGAGTCGGGAACGACTAGCACGTATGTGCAAGGGGAACCTTTACCTTACTTTAAACTGTCTGCCTTTCACATTATTGCAGAAGGATTTTTTTTTCATATTGTGCTTTGTCAGAAGATTCTTGTAGGGGCCTGGTGGCTCAGCAGACTAAAGCATTGCGATTAACACCAGCTGTCTGCAATTACTGTAAGTCCAAATTTCACCAGGCTCAAGGTTGACTCAGCCTTCCATCCTTTCTAAGGTAAGTAAAATGTGGACCCAGTTTGTGGGGGCAATAAGCTGACTTTGTATAAAATATACAAAAGTATGAAGGCTATTGCTTAACGCATTGTAAGCCGCTCTGAGTCTTCGGAGAAGGGCAGCATATAAATCAAATTTTTTAAAAAAAATCTTGTAGAAGATCATTCTTAGACACACATATCCATGTTGAACCATAAAATGTAGGCTGCTGAAACGTAACATTTTTATGTACAGATTACTTTGATAGGTTGCTCAGAACAGACGTATAAAATGCACGGTCTCCCTGATGTCAGCCATGAGACCTATAAGCATTAAAGTAAAGACTCCAAGTTGGTATGTTATTTTGAAGAACGGCATGGCAGAACAATGCTCTTCTCATTGTATGGATATGGATGGATGTTCTCTATCAGTTGTAAGAAAAAAAAGGATGCATCCAGAAAGTTACATTGGAAATTGAGGGGGTGAGTGGTTGTTGTTAAATTTTCTATCTGGAATGACAATGAAAGCAGAATATCCAATTTGAACATTTGGGGGAGGGGTCACAGCAGATTTGAAACCTTGAGAAAATGCTGAAGGTTCCATCATAAAAATGTCTGCTCTTGAAGGAAGGAGAAATGTACACTGACAAAACGGCGTTGAAAGAAATGTCTATCTGGGTTCAGTTCCAAGTGGGGAGAAAGACACTGGAAATATGGAGACTGCTTGAAAAGATGGTTTAATGGTGGACAGGACCCCATGGTTTGAACTCCTGGGCAAAAAGAACACATGGGTGAGATGTATACCCTCTGTTGGGCTTCGAATTTGAGCTTGTATTCTGATTGGTTGGCAGACTCCCATGAGGCCATGCAGGGGTAACTTTGTAGGTTGTCTTTTGAGTCCCAGGCTTGGTTGAATCTTGCTGGGTGATGCAATCTCCCCAGGTGCCATGTGGTGAGTTCTGTTGCTAGATGGGTAGAGGGCTAATCCTATCTCAGTTGGATTTTGGGTGAAGGTATTTGCTTATGAATAGACCTAGCTATCTCTTTATCTCTTAAGTGCCGACATCTGCTGTGGGCTACTGAGGAGGAGAGGGGCTATTAAGAGAGAGTCCTTTCTAAAAAACAAACAAACATGTTTCTCCATTTTTCATCCAGGGAAATATAATATTCTGCCTTTTTAATATTTCCTAGAATATTTCATTCTTCCAGGAGAGAGGTGGGTGCTAACTTCCTACAATGGTACTTGTACTTCAGTGATACGGGCAGATCCGAAACCATTTGAAAAAGCAACTTGCTGAGCCTAACAATACGAAGTTTGTATGTCAATCAACGTTCCTTGGCAACTTGAAGATGTGTGGACTTCAGTTCCCAGAATTCCCCAGCCAGACTTGTTGGCTGGGGAGTTCTGGGAATTGAAATCCATATGTCCTCAAGCTGCTACGGTTGTGGAACGCTGCTATAGTTATACAAGTGTAACACAAAATCCTAATGGAATGGAGCAACCTGGAAATCTAGCACACTATACATGGCAACATTTTTATGGCAAGTTGTACTTTTTCAATGGATTTATTAAAAACGTAAGGATGGTTTTGATGACTGGGTTGATACGAAGATCTTTGCTGCCCAATATATAGTTTCTAATTGTTGGGAAGTATAAAGTAAGGTCTGGACTCTGGACTATAGCAACAAAGACCATAGAATGGGTTGTTAAATGTGCTATATAATCAGTGTTGCTATTTCTGTATGATTTCCCTGCAAGGATCAAAGGAGAGTAACATTCTCCGTGGTTTCCTCATGCATTTCTTTTAAATTTTTAATTGTAAGACAATCAGTGCCAGAATCACTATGGAGTCAGGTAGCCTCAGAATTGAAATATTAAGTAAAATAAATATTCAGTAAAAAAAACAGCAAGCAGCACTTCCATAACTACATCTAAATTAATGTTCTTGGCGTATAAAGAGCTTAGCTATACAATCAGAGGTATTTGCAAAAGTTTTTCAGCTGCTATAATGCAAAGATACTGCTGTGATTTTGAATTCTGACCTATCTGCCAACTTTTTTTCCTTGCTCTGTAGAAAGTTAGCACTTACCACTCTCCTGGAAGAATGAAATATTTTGAGGAATATTAAAAAGGCAGAATATTATATTTCCCTAATGAAAAATGGAGAAACATTTTTCTTATTTTGAGGCAGGAAACAGACTTAGCCTCTCTTAATAGCTCCAGCAGATACTGAAGAGGCAACTTTTAGAAATGTAGATTTGGTAATCCATTCAAGACAGGATTGGCCCTCGCTCAAGATCCAACACAAGGCAAAAGCCATTAAGCAACAAAAGAATTGTCCAACACCCTTTCAGAGCAGTCCAAACTTCAACCAAACTTAGATCAGACAAACACCTAGGATTTGCATTTCCTCTTTTGCCTATAGAGCCAGATATGACCCCTACATGACCCCATAGGAATCTGACAATAGCCAATAGAATATTAAATATTTGTCCGCTGAGCCTGGAATAGCTCAGCGGACAAATGCACTATAATTTAACTCCAGCTGTCTGCAATTAGTAAGTTTGAATCTTCAGGCTCAAGGTTGACTCAGCCTTCCATCCTTTCTAAGGTAGGTAGGTAAATTGAGGACTCAGTTTGTGGGGGCAATAAGCTGACTTTGTAAAATATACAAAAGTATGAAGGCTATTGCTTAACGCATTGTAAGCTGCCCTGAGTCTCCAGAGAAGGGCGGCATATAAATCAATTTTTTTTTTAAAAAAGGGCATGTTCTTTCACAGGAACAGGAAGTTCAAATACAAAGCCCAAAGAAGATATACTGTAACTCCCACACACTCTTAACTCCATTTTGTCAGCTGCCCAGAATCATAGGTGGTGCTGCTTCATCAATAAACCATCTTTCCAATCAGCCTCCATGTTTCCAGTGTCTTTCTCCCAGCTTGGAACTGAACCAGATGGATATTTTCTTCCTACCGCTCAAAGGAGCTTCCCAACAATCGGTGGTAACAGAAAAATGATACCGTCAAATATCTTTCATAACCACTTTCCTCTGCTTGCTCTCAATTCTGGATCTTTTCGCACATCCATCTGTCTTTCTCCCCAGGAGTAGGGAACGGGCATGGTGTCATCCGTAATAACTTGGCAGACGTCCCATTCAGTAGGAAGGATTCCGCTCTTGAACATAAAGCTGGCCAGATGGGAAGTTGAGAAGATGGTGAGTAGCGTGAGCACCATGGTGACCATCTTAAATGGAAAGAGCTGGATGGAGACACCTTCTACCACCAAGCATCCCGGGTAACAGATCACAGGGGGGATCTTCAGGGATGGTTCTCCTGCCAATAGCCGTAGAAGAAAGCCAAGGAAGAACCCAACCCCAGAGCCGTAGGTGTTGGTGCTGGGAAGAAACAGAGCACAACACAACTGGGGGAAGAGGAGGGTGTATACTAGCTCTCCACTCAAGAACCAGAGGTCATAAATCGAATGGGAGTAGAAAGCCATAACTGCTGAAATTATCCCAAACATCACCATGGAGACTCTCATTGCCCATAGGACCTCTTTCTCTGTTGCCTGTAGGAAATCAAAGAGAAGGAAGGAAAGTGGGGGGGGGGTCCCCCTGCTTTTGGCACACAACGGCAAAAAGGTTAGCCATCACTGCGCTAGGAAATTGTGAAAAGTAGAAGAAAGGAATTGGAAGGAAAGTTGAGGCTTGTAGATACATGGGCTTGCTCTTTATTTTGAATTAGTTTCAAACTGCATGACTAAACTTGTTGCATCTCTGTGTAAAGAACATGCTAGTCATGGGTGCCCAGAAGAGAGGATCAAAGCCTGTGTGAAGGTGGTTGTGGTATTGTGATTGAGGCCTCTCCCCCTTTGTACATGGCAGGGGTTTGAATGTGGTATTTTGCACTGCCATTTTGCAGGTTGGGGTTTTAACATATCTGTCATGCTTCCAATTAATGACCATTTTTTTTAAAAAAATGATTGAAATTGTAGTAGTGTAAATCAGGGGTGAAATCAGGCAACTCAGCTGGGATCGTCAGAGCCATTTAAAAGGAAAAAAGTTTTTTCTTTTAAATCACTCTGGCGATCCAAGCTGAGTTGCCTGATTAGCAGGCAACTCAGCTGGGATTGTCAGAGCTTGGATCATCAGAGCTCGGCTCGTCAGAGCCATTTAAAAGAAAAAAAAGGCTCTGATGATCACATGGCTCAGCTGGGCATTGGGGGCGGGGGCAGGGATTTTTGCTACCGGGTTCTCCGAATTGCCCACTGCCATCGCTACCTACTCGCCCGAGCCGGTCTGAACTGGGAGCATTTCACTCCTGGAGTAAATGCAAATGAAAATAAAGATCATAAAGACATGAGAAAGGATAAGAAAGGGAAAGAAGTATAGAGTAAAGGAGGCATTGACTTCCAACTATTTTCATTGCAATAAAATACAAAATATTTTACATTTTACAGCTTTAACATTTATATTACATTCTTAGGAATTACTAGCCATTTCCATAACAAACTAGTCTAATGAGCCAAACAGAAAGTCAGGAATTCATTTTTTTCTGTTTCGAGCAAAAAGTTCAGTAGTGGTTTCCCATTTAACAACTGGTGTGCTTAACAACAGGAATCTGGGGTCAATTTTGGTCAGAAGTCAAGGTCTACCTATAGACATCAGATTTGTAATTAGTGCACATTTTTATGAATGAAAGAAGAATTGAAAAAATGTAGAGCCATTCTTTTTTATGAGATTAGGGCCGACATGCAACATTTATCACCATTTTAAATTCTTTCCTCTCAGACACAAAAGTTATATGACTATTGAGGAACCTTTAAATATTAGGAGTACTTTTTTTGAAAAAGGAATTTCTCTCACACTGCTCTACATGAAGTCCTCAACTTACAATCACAATTGAGCCCAAAATTTCTGTTGCTAAACGAGTCAGTGGTTAAGTGAGCTTTGTCCCATTTTACGACTTTTCTTCCCACCATTGTTAAGTAAATCACTGCAGTTGTTATGTCAGTAACACACTTGTAAAATTAATCTGGTTTCCCCATTGATTTTGCTTTTTAGAAGATTGCCAAAGGTGATCATATGACCCTGGGATACTGCAACACGTCATAAATATGAGTCAGTTGCCAAGCATCCAAATTTTGATATAATAGAACCATGGAGATGGTGCAATGGCCGTACATGAAAAACGGTCATAAGTTACTTTCTTCAGTATCATTGTGACTTGGAACAGTCACTAAATGAATGATTGTAAATCAAGAGCTACCTATAGTGCTGTGGTGGCGCAGTGGTTAGAGTGCAGTACTGCAGGCTACTTGTGCTGACTGCCGCCTGCCTGCAGTTTGGCAGTTTGAATCTCACCAGGCTCAAGGTTGACTCAGCCTTCCATCCTTCCGAGATCAGTAAAATGAGGACCCAGATTATTGGGGGCAAGAGGCTGACTCTGTAAACCGCTTAGAGAGGGCTGTAAAAGCACTGCGAAACAGTATATAAGTCTAAGTGCTATTGCTATTGCTATAATAATGTTCCTGTATCATTTGTGATAGACAAATATTAACAATCAACCCCTTACCTTTTTCCAGAATATTTTCCTATAGATGTTATGAGCAAACATGGAACTGGCGGACAGCAGAGCAGAATCTCCAGAGGACATCACAGCGGCTGCAATGGCACCCAAACCACCGACGGAGATATACATCGGGCAGAGATGCTGAAGGACTAATGGAAGTATGAGAGCAGACTCGTTTCTTTCATATGGGGTTGGGAGGCCATAATCGGTCTGGTTCCAGTCTCAAAAAGGAAACACAGAAGTATCATTTTCAAAGATTGCTTCGAAATTCCATCAGTGGTGGGCTTTGTTTTTTTTATACGTGACATTGGCTCTAAGGTTGTTATATGCCAGGGGTGTCAAACTCGTGTCGTTACGGCAGCATCGCAGGAAGTATTGTGACTTTTTCCCCTTTGCTAAACTGACGCATGACACATCCGGCCCGTGGGCCGAGAGTTTGACACCCCTGTCATCAGTGGTGGAATTCAAACTTTTTTATTACCGGTTCTGTGGGTGTGGCTTGGTGGGCATGGTGTGGCTTGGTGGGCGTGGCAGGGGAAGGATACTGCAAAATCTCCATTCCCACCCCACGGCAGAGGAAGAATACTGCAAAATCTTCATTCCCACCCCACTCTGGGGCCAGCCAAAGGTGGTATTTGCAGGTTCTCCGAACTACTCAAAATTTCTGCTACCGGTTCTCCAGAACCTGTCTGAACCTGCTGAACAGCACCGCTGCCTGTCATATGCCCAAAGATGGAAAGAATAAATGTAGACCTCAATTACAACTATTCATTCAGTGACTGTTCAAAGTTACAATGGCGCCCAAAAAAATGATTTAATATAAATAGCATTTAGACTTATATATCGCTTTACAGTCCTCTCTAAGCGGTTTATAGAGTCAGTCTATTGCCCCCAACAATCTGGGTGCTCATTTTACCCAGCTCAGAAGGATGGAAGGCTGAGTCAACCCTGAGCCTGGTAAGATTCAAAGTGCCAAATTGCAGGCAGTCAGCAGAAGTAGCCTGCAGTGTTGCATTCTAGCCACTGTGCCACCACGGCTCTTATGACCCGTTTTCACACTTAACGACCATTGCAGAACCCTCATGGTCACATCATCAAAGTTCAGATGCTTGGCAAACATTCATGTTTATGATGGGTTCAATGTCCTGGGATCAGGTGATCACCTTTTGTGGCAAAGTTAATGGGAAGCTGGATTTAGTTAATAACTGATCAAAAGTCAGGCATTTGACAACTGGCATGTATTTATGACAGTTGGACTGTCCTGGGGTGATTGATCACCTATTTCTAATCGTCCTAGCTGGCTTCCAACAAACAAAGTCCGCATGATTCACTTAACAACTGTGCCAAAAAAGTTTTGTAAAATGGGGCACAACTCCCTTAACAACTGTCTTGCTTAGCATGTTGGTCTCCACTGTTGGTTGTAAATTGAGGACTACCTATAGCATATACGGTATTCACAATGGAAGTATGGACTTTGAAATGAATGGCAAAAATGGACTGCTTTGTTGAGAGACAAAACAGTGACAGGAATAAATTTCTTTTGACTTAAAGACATTGTTAGATTCCTTACAAGAGAAGGAGAAAAAAAAATCAACTTTGATTTTGGGAATTGAGGATTAAATTTAATCTGACCAGAGAAATGTTGAATTAGGGTCAAGGTTACAGTTGTTTAAATATATGTTTATTCATACTTGATCCTTAATATTTGAACGAAAAGTCTAGGTGACCTTTGAAGTTCCATTTTGATGCAAGTTATTCTATTTATGGTCTTCTTTTATTGATTGAGGTATAGTAGTTTTAATATTTAATATATTTCTTATATGCTGCTTTAAATATATTTTGTGAAATATTATATACACATTGAGCAGGTTTCTGGGCAGCTATCCAAGACCTTATGCATGGTGGCATAAGCGTCTTCCCAAAATTATTTTTACAAAATGATAGGCAGTTCACAGGATCACTAGATAACATGAGATTGTACCTTTGAGCATGTAGATTTTGTCAAGAATGCTAAAATTTGATTACACACAGGGGTGGGCTTCTAGGGGTTCGGGAGAACCTCTAGTTAAGATTCTGTGCAGTTCGGAGACCCCCAAATCCCACTCCTGGCTGGCCCTGCCCATCCCACCTGGCCCCTCCCAGAAGTCCCTATGCGGCCTGTTTTGTATTCAGGTTAAGTGCAGGGTGCACGCAGAGGCTTGGGGAAGGTGAATAATGGGCCTACCGGAAGTTTGTTTCTGGCCTCCAGAGGGCCTCCGGAGCCTGGGGAGGTCATTTTCTCCCTCCTGGAGGCTTGAGCCCACGGAGGGCAAAAACGCCCCACCCGCTATGGTGCAGGAGGCCGACTAAGCCACACCCACCATAGCCACACCCACCCAGCAACCAGGCAGAGAACCCCTTGCTAAAATGTTTGAAGCCCACCCTTGATGACACACCAGCATTTTTGCATGAGATATTACTATTCATGCACCCTATCAAACAAAGCTGCATCAAAGAATGTGGAAACCTTTTTGAAAACGTGGGATTTACACATGTGAGGCGTGTCTACTTTCTTCCCCACTTTTTTTCATTAGTGAAAGCAAGAGCAAAGCAAGATTATTTTTTTTAAAAAAATCAAAAAATGTTGTGAGTTGGCCAGAGGAGAAATGGGTAGGCTAGATCTTTCAGAGATTCTATGTTCTTGATCCTGTTTTTTTAAATTGAGATTTAAAAATACAAAGGAAAAAAAAAACAATGCCATGCAATAGAAGTATTTTTAGCTTCCTCAAAGCCAGCTTTATATTCCTTTATATATGATACTGTTTTGTATTAATAATTATTTTTATACCAGGGCTCCAGCAGTGGGTGTCACATTTTGTTGCTACCAGTTCACACACACACACACACCCGCCCTGGTGTGCACACCTTCCATGCATGCGCATAAGCACGGAAGACATGCTTATGCGCATGTCTTCCGTGCATGCACCCAGCCTCAAAACCGTGCCTAAATAAAGGAGCCTGGTGGAGCAGTGGACTAAAGTGCTGTTAAATAGCACTTAGCTGCCAGCTGCCTGCAATTATTGCAAGTTCGAATCTCACCAGGCTCAAGGTTGACTCAGCCTTCCATCCTTCCGAGGTAGGTAAAATGAGGACCCAGATTGTGGGGGCAATAAGTTGACTTTGTAGCAGCCCTGAGTCTCCTGAGAAGGGCGGCATATAAATCAAATCAATCAATCAATCAATCAATCAATCAATAGGAAGCCATAAAGCCAGGGTGGGTGGGTGCACCCGCAATCTACACTACTGGTAAATAGTGTAGTTTATAAGAGTTTATTCAACATTTATTCACAACAGCGTTTATTAATCTCAGCAACTTTAAGATGTAAAGATTTCAACTCGAAGAATAGGGGAAGACTTCTGGGAGTTGAAGTTCACACATCTTAAAGTTGCTGAAAGAAACACCGACATAGAGGAATGACCCTCTCGTAGTATGGTAACAACATTACTAAGACTGAACCACCCAAATTGTGGCTCTGGCTTTCTTGTTCAGCCATAATTACCTGTGGAGGCAGCAACTGCTCCTATCAGTACAGAAGGGATGGCCATGATGAAGCAGCCCAGCCCAGAAAAATAGGAAATTAATCTGGCGTCTTTGTGGGAGGAAGCTGCGAGAACTCGCTGGAAATAGGTTTGCCATGGGATGGCCCCAAGCACCTGGAAGGAAAGGGGAATCTTGAACTCAACGGAAATAAACACAAGATAGGATGGTAGGCTTGATCTTAGGCAAAAAGTCAAAATTTAAGTTTAAACCAGGTTGCCTTTAACCTAAGAATGGGGATAACTCTGGGAATTACTGCAATGGTCTCTACCCGTGAAGACCACTTGGATGCTTCAGCTGGTGCAGAATGCGGCCGCGCCGGTAGTGATGGGAGTGTCCCGACACTCTCATGTTACACCCCTCCTGCGCGACCTGCATTGGCTACCGGTTGCCCTCCAGGTGAGATTCAAGGTGCTGGTTATCACCTATAAAGCCCTACATGGCTTAGGCCAAGGGTACTTGACGGATCATCTATGGCCAGCGACAGCTCCCCATTGCCCGGTGTGTTCCCACAGAGAGGGCCTTCTTGGAGTGGCGTCGGCCAGGCAGTGTCGTCTGGCGACTCCTAGGGAACAGGCTTTCTCTGTGGCGCACCTACCTTATGGAATCAACTCCCCCTCGAGCTCCGGGTGGCCCCTGACCTGCGCTCTTTCTGCCGTGACCTTAAGACATGGTTATTTTGCCAGGCTGGATTGGACTGAAGGGGTTTTTAAGGGGAGTTTTAATGTTTTTTAACATTTAATATTGATTTTGTCTGTTTGTTTTATCGCTGTGAGCCGCCCTGAGTCCTTTCCGGAGAGAGGGCGGCATATAAGCTAAATAAATAAATAAATAAACATAATTTAACATAAGGCATGATGAACAACTCATGGAGCATCTCCATAGCTTTCTCTCTGGATCATTCTAGAATTTCTGGTCTCCATTTGCCTTCCTTAAACCAAAGAAATGGCCTTCCAAACTCTGCCACCTTAGGTTATCATCCCAGCCTGATGAGCATTATGTCAGACCTGACATTATTAATTACATTTCATCTTTAATGTAGAAGTGTATTTTTCTTAATGTCCTGTGGAAAAACAGTTTTCTAGCCATCTAGAAGAGAATGGGTTGCATTTCCATTTTGCAACTACCTGTTCTGACCTAGGCTTCCCAAGAGCATGAAGCAGACTCCTTGTCCCAAGAAAAAACCCTTTTAAGTTACTGTGAATTCCTCTCATTCACATCCAGCAAAGTCTTTCAAGGGAGAATTTATAGTCACAGACCTTATCTGGCTTGGAGAGCTGCCAGGCCGATATCTTCAAAACTTGGCAAGGAGCCATTAACCAATTAAGTGAACTAATTGTCTCCTGCAAACTCCACTCCCCTTTCGCTCCTCTTTTATTCCCTCTGGGAGGGGCCATTCCTTATCCACCTGTGGCCTTATCCCAAATCGACCCTTGTTCTTTAGCTGTTCCCTTCATCTGGCAACTCTGCTCTTGCACACACTGGGAACAGGGATTCAGCTGTTCGTCTGCCTCACTGATGTCTGACTCTGAAGGCGGCTGATAACTGGCATATCGCCCTGGTCCCCTCTCTGCCTCCAATGCAGCGCCCTCATCAGAGCCCATGTTCTGGCCCATGTTCCTCCTCAACCTCCTCACTGCCCAAATCTGCTGCCAGCTCCACTGGCCGCTAGGGGGCTACAACACTACCTAAGGCATGCTGCCAATATTACACTGCTATTTAGTTTTAATCACTTCTTGTGGAGTGAATGTACCATATCAGCAACATACCCCACGTATCTTTTCTATCAATCAATCAATCAATCATGTTCTTTGTGGTGAGAACATATCTTGCCCTTAATTTAGAAGAACCATTATTTTTATTATTGTTATTGGATACAGTAAGAGCACTAAGCCCCCAATTTCCCATCCTGTTCAAGAATAGATCTTACCAAATATAAGAAATCATCAAACCATCTTCCATAAAACTCTGGTTCTATTGTTCCTGTCCAAGGGGCTTGCGATATATTGTGGGTAGCTGTATAAAAAATGTTTTCTGTAGCAGGGTTCATGATGGCGAAAGGGATACAAATCCACTGGCGGCAAAAAAACCAGAAACATTAGAATTATGTTTTCTGAAGGGTTTCTGGTCGTCAAAATATTCCGTGTGCTTCTATAGTCATCATACTGAATTAATTTTAAAAATGTAAATGAACTGAAACTACATCACTTGCTGCTTTTGTGTCTTAGTCCCACCCACTTCTGTGTTATGACTCCACCTACTTCTTTGTACTTGGCCCTCCCACTTAAATCAAATCCTGTCTCAACTCTGAGTACACTATGGCTACTTCACTGTTTTATTCATGCAGTGTCTCTTTTTCAATGTATAGTGCGCTATTGTCTTTTTTGGGGTTCAGACAGGGGTCAAATGCTCCCGGTTCAGACCAGATCGCCTGATCCAGTAGCGATGGCAATGGGTGGTTCAGAAAACCAGTAGCAAAAATCCTTGCGGCCCTTCCCCCCAGCCTATGCCCAGCTGAGCCGCGCAATTATCAGAGGCTTTTTTTTTTACTTTTAAAAGCATTTTTTCTACAACCTCTTTGGCCGAAAAAATGGTTTTAAAAGTAAAAAAAAAAGCCTCTGATGATCATGCGGCTCAGCTGGGATCATCAGATGCTTTTAAAAGCATTTTTTCTACAACTTCTTTGGCCAAAAAGGTTGCAGAAAAAAATGCTTTTAAAAGCCTCTGACGATCCCAGCTGAGTTGCCTGATCGTCAGAGGCTTTTAAAAGCATTTTTTTTCTCTGCAACTTCTTTGGCCAAAGAGGTTGTAGAAAAAATGCTTTTAAAAGTTAAAAAAAAAAGTTAGCCACGCCCATCCAGTCACATTACCCCCCCCCCCACCAAGCCACGCCCACCCAACTGGTAGTAACAAATTTTACATTTCAGCACTCATTCAGGCTATTGAATGTTCAGATCAGTGGTGGGATTCAGCCGGTTTGGGCCAATTCGGGTGAACCGGTAGTTAAATTGCTGGCTGGCCACTTCCTGCCCCTTCCCACCCTGCCCCTTCCAGGAGTCTCCATGCACCCCATTTTGACTCCCAGGAGGCTGCAGGGAGGCCTAATAGGCCCAAAACAGAGTGCAGGGGGTGCAGTGCCCCTCCTACGGCCTGTTTTCGCTCCCAGAAAGCTGCAGGGAGGCACAAGGGGATGCGGCCCGGCCCACCCCACAGCCCATTTTTGCTCCCAGGGGGAGTGCAGGAGGCCGAGTGCTGCCTGTCGCACCCCCTGGCCACGCCCACCATGGCCACAAACCACCCAGCTGGTCATTAGGGCAGAGAACCAGTTGTTAAATTATTTGAATCCCACCACTGATTCAGATTATCCTTGGTTTCTGAGCTTTTTTCTTACTGATGCTTCGTTATCCAAACTTGGCAACATCATCAGGAGCATAGTTTGGGTAATGAAACCTCTGCAAGAAAGAAAAAAAAAAAGCTCAGAGAGTATAAGGACACCTCATTTCAACCCCAAGATATAAATATTCTTCTTTATTAGTTCAGATTATCCCCCAATTCATTGAATAGCATGTCCTAAAGTTTGTAATCTATTGGGATCTCATAGATCGGTGCTTCCCAACCATGGCAACTGTAAGCTATGTGACTTCCAGAATCCCCCAGCCAGCATGCTAGCTGGGGAATTCTGGGAGTTGAAGTCCATATATTGTATTTTAAAGTTGTCAGGGTTGACAAATCTTGTCATAATCAATGAAAGTATGCTGGTGTTTCTTTCTGGATTTTCAGTCAGTCCCAATAGTTCAAGTGTGTGGTAATATAACAAGATAGGAACTTACCAGACTGAGGGATATAAAGATCAGTTGTATCACATCTGTATAGGCCACTGAATACAAACCTCCTAGCAAAGTATACAATATCACCGTACATGCAGAAAGAATGATGGCAACATAACCCTGGATGTCCAAAATGACCTTCATGGTTGCTCCTAGGAAAAGATGTAGTAATTACTACTGAAATGCAGTAATACATTTTGTGCAATGCTATTTCTCTTACCCAAATATATTAATTTACAGGTAGTCCTTGATTTACAAATCAAAATTGAACCAGAGGTTGGTTTCTGACCAGTTCTGGAGAACCGGTGGCGGAAATTTTGAGTAGTTCGGAGAACTGGTAGTAAAAATTCTAACTGGCCCCGCCCTCATCTATTCTCTGCCTCCCAAGTCCCAGCTGATTGGGAGGAAATGTGGATTTTTCAGTAGCCTTATCCCGGAGTGGGGTGGGAATGGAAATTTTACAGTATCCTTCCCCTGCCACGTCTACCAAGACACTCCCACCAAGCCATGCCATGCCCACCAAGCCACACCTACATAACCAGTAGTAAAAAATTTTGAAACCCTCTACTGAATTGAACCCAAAATTTTTGTGGCTAAGTGAGACCGTTATTAAGTGAATCCCCCCCCATTTTACAAACTTGTTGCAATGTTAAGTAAATCCCTGCAATTCAGTTAGTAACATGGTTGTTAATTGAATCTGGCTTCCCCATTGACTTGGCTTGTCAGAAGGTTGCAAAAGTTGATCACATGACCCCAAGGCCCTGCAACCATCATAAGTACATGCCAGTTGCCAAGCATCCAAATTTTGATCAGGTGACCTTGGGGATGCTGCAACAGTCATAACTATGAAAAATGGTCATGTAAGTCACTTTTTGCAGTGCCGTCATAACTTCGAACAATCACTAAATGAACTGTTGTAAGTCGAGGACTACCTTTATATGATATATAAAATAACTTCCATTTGTAACAAAAGCATAGTCATTGTTATTAAATTCTATTCCTAGGATTATCACTCTTTGGCCATTCTACTGAAATTCTAGAAGGTGAAGCTGACCCATTAGGAGGGGACCAGGTTTTATCTCTGAATTATGAATCTCTGGTGTCAAACATCAATTCTATTTTCATAGGTTAAATGGACATCATATTCTATGACAGTGATGGCTAACCTTTTTGCCGTTGTGTGCCAAAAGTGGGAGGGGGGAGTACGGGGGGGGTTGCGCATGCATGCCCACACCCATAATTTAATGCGGCCTGCCCCTTGCGTGTGTTTACGCGACTCCCCCATGCATGCACGCATGACCTCTCCAAGCTCCCCCCGCTTTTGGCACGCGATGGTATGGTGGTCCCAGTAGGCCCGTTTTTTGCCCTCCCCAGGCTCCAGAGGTTTTCTTGGAGCCTGGGGAGGCCGAAAACGGCCTTCCCCACCCCCGCAGAGGCCCTCCGGAGGCTGAAAACGGCTCATTTCCCAACTTCCGGTGGGCTCGGAAGGCCTGAAAATCAGCTGATTTTCAGGCCTTCCAAGCCCACCGGAAATTGGGAAATCAGCTGGCCGGCGCATGCATGCGCGCTGGAGCTGAGCTAGGGCAACACTCGTGTGCCCACAGAGATGGCTCCGCGTGCCTCCGGGTCGCCATCACGGTTCTCTGATCTCCGTTCCTAAAACAGTTCTCATAATGAATGAATTTAGATGAAATATTCGAATGAATATTCATACTTTATACAAAACAGCAAGTATGCTATTCAAAACTATTCTTACACTCAAGACCGGAGGGAGGAATTTCAGCGTAACTAAATATTCCTCTTAAAATATTAGTATTGGAAAATTTCTGATACTCTAGTTTCTGTATATGTAAGAGTGCTCTCACTTCCCCTCTAAATTTGAATTACAGATTTCTGTGGTGTTTCTAAATTATTTAGAGAAAATCCTTCCATCATCTCCTGTTTATATACCAGACTTCAGAAATGTGAAGCAGATGGAGATTGGAGCTACAAATATCCTCAGTTCACAGTTAAAGTAGTTATTGGAGTGGTGTGGTGGCCTAGAAGTGGAGCTCTCGCCTCACAATCAGGAGGCTGTGAGTTTGATCCTCTCTTTGGACATACTGAGAATATAACTGCTGAACAAAATTCTGCATTGGTGACAGGAAGGGCATCTGGCCATTGAAACACTCTGCTAGCTCCATTCAATTGTCCAGACTCCACCCTGCAAGGGATTATGGGGTAGTTAAAAGAGGATGACAGTTAAAGTAGTTATTCTGAACATGCCTTCACTAATCAATAAATCAATCATTCAAAGGATGGAAAGCTAATCTCAGCTGTCTTCCCTTGGTTTCCAGGTGGCTAAATTTAGTTTCTGCCAAGACAGGTGAAAGACACAAATATTACCTAAAGAGGCAAGTACAGCAGCAAACCAGAATACGTCCGCAATCAATGGAGGAATAAAAAGTAGACAGCCCATCACATTCCCGTACATCTCTTGGATTGGATCCATCAGAGTCACGTAATTTCTCATTCTCATTGGCTTGACAAAGAAGAACCCTCCTGTTTTTTTTAAAAAAAGTAAGATTACAATCAGTTATCTTAATGAAATGAAAGGAATCATAATGCTTCATAGTTCAGGTAAAAAGGTAAATGTTTCCTCTATCCACTTGTGTCCAACTCTAGAGGGCAGTAATCATCTCCGTTTCCTAGCTGAGGGAGCCAGCATTGTCCCAAGACATTTCTGTGGTCATGTGACCAGCATGACTATACACAGAGGCGCACAGAACACTGTTACCTTCCCACCAAAGTGGTACCTATTTATCTACTTGCATTTGCATGTTTTCAAACTGATAGGTTGGCAGGAGCTGGGGCATGGATGGGAGCTCACCCCATTGCGCGTACTTGGATCTCAAACTGCCAGCCTTCTGGTTGACAGCTGAGTATCTTAACCGTTAGGCCGCTGCACCCCTTTTTTTGCAGTACAAGATGTTGATTATTATCCTGCAAGGGAGAAGATTAGATTTCCTGCTGGGTCATCACTCCCCAAATATTTCTGTTCATCTCATCCAATTTGACAGGTCGAGCGTACCCCAGGTTCCCTCTTATTCCATAAGAAGTCTTACTTATTAACAAAGGAGACAATCAATCAATCACTCAATCAAGTGATATTAGCCAAACAAGCTATTAGTAAACAGCCCAACCAACTCCCCCACATTGGCAGGGTAGGCCACTAGAATATACAGTAAATTGAAAACAAACCCCACTCTGTATTAGCACTGATGATGTTCCCTAGTTCGGGTAATGAAATGTCCAAAGAAAACAACCAAGCTCAAAGAGCACCGAAGACCCCTCATTTCAACATTGAGATACAAATATTCTCCTTTATTGAGATATTCTATCATTCTGAGATAAGAGTGGAAGCCACTCATGTACTTTCCAACCAAATGAAATTTTGCTTCTGATCGTTGACAAATGCACAAACTGGAGTAGATAACTTGAGGTAAAACATGGAGAGATATTTAAGTACTTTCAACAGAACAGAATAACAGAATTAACATTTCTGACAGATGACAGTCCAGTCTCTTCTTGAAAGCCTCCAGTGATAAAGCTCCCACAACTTCTGAAGACAAAGCTGTTCCATTGGTTGGTTGTTCTCACTGTCAGAAAATGTATCCTTATTTCTAGATTGAATCTCTCCTTGATCAGCTTCCATTCATTATTTTTTGTCTGGCCTTCAGGTGCTTTGGAAAATGGCCTGACCCCTTCCTCTCTGTGGCAGCCCCTCAAATATTGGAAGACTGCTATCATGTCTCCCCTGGTTCTTCTCTTCACTATACTAGCCATGCCCAGTTCCTGTAACCGTATGTTTCATATGTTTTAGCCTCCAGTCCCTTCATCATCTTGGATGCTCTTCTCTGCACTCTTTCTAGTGTCTCTACATCTTTTGTTTTTTTATAGTGTGGTGACCAAAACTGGATGCAGTATTCTAGATGTGGTCTTACTACGTCTTTATAGGGTGATATTAGTACCTCATAGGGACGCAGTGGCTCAGTGGCTAAGATGCTGAGCTTGTCGATTGAAAGGGTGGCAGTTCAGCAGTTCAAATCCCTAGTACCGCGTAACGGGGTGAGCTCCCGTTACTTGTCCCAGCTTCTACCAACCTAGCAGTTCAAAAGTACGTAAAAAATGCAAGTAGAAAAAACAGGGACCACCTATGGTGGGAAGGTAACAGCGTTCCGTGCGCCTTTGGCATTTAGTCATGCTGGCCACATGACCACGGAGACGTCCTTCGGACAGTGCTGGCTCTTCAGCTTTGAAACGGAGATGAGCACCGCCCCCTAGAGTCGGGAACGACTTGTACATATGTGCGAGGGGAACCTTTACCTTATTAGTACCTCACATGATTTTGATTCTAGTGTCTATTCATTTCTTCCCCACCCCACCCCACCCCTTAGCATAAGAATCTTTTACGGTAAAACCTTTACCAACAAGGAGAGACAAAGCAAAGCCAATGGGAGCTTGAACCCACACCAGTCCTTTTGAAGGGTGGTAGACAATTTCAGCCGTGCCATTGATATAAGCTCCTCCAACCCATGTTGCTGAAAGAAACCGAGGAAAGGGAAAATGAAGTTAATCAAAGATACATGGATAATGACAGGCAGTCCTTGACTTACAACCAAAGTCCCAAAGTATTGTTGCTGAGTGAGACAGTTGTTAAATGAACGGTGCCCCATTTTTTGCCACAGTTGTTAAGTGAATCACTGCAGTTATTAAGTTCGGACGTTCTTAGTCAGCTGGGGAGGATCAGGTCGTTCATGATTAAAAAGCATGTTGGTCCCAATCCCCAGACTTTGACTAAACCTGCTATAGATCATTTCCTGTTGGCACACCAGCCCTGCATTCACTGTAAGAAAATAACAGAATTGTACGTTTCTCACCCAGCTGACGCGTACTGCTGGAATCACGACTTGGAGACAAACAGCGAAGTTGTAACCAGGTTTACTACGCATTGCGTGGTGAAGTCAGACACGAACGTTACAGGTAACATAAAGTCGGCGTTGGGAGCGGCTGCCTCCCCGCGCCTTTTAACACAACTCAAATTGCCCAGGAGCAGCTGTAGCCAATTTCCCTGGCTTCCGGGTGATCCTCCCCGTTTCCCGTGATCATCCGTCCACGCTGTCCATGCAGAGGTTCCCTGTACCAGCCGTGGGGTGACCGACTGCCTAGGCTAGCACCTCCACACCTTTCCCTCACCATCGTGCCCAGTTGAGCTCAACCCACACTTCCCCCCCCCCCCAGACTGCAAGGGACACTCCAGGTGATTCTGGCAAGTGGAACTCTTCTCCCCCCCCCCCGCTTCGCTGTCTCAGTCACAGGATATCCCCACCCTTCCATGTCGAGTGGCTGGACGCTCGACAAGAATAACAGAGTTGGAAGGGACCTTGGAGGTCTTCTAGTCCAGCCCCCTGCTCAAGCAGGAAAGCCTATATCATTTCAGACAAATGATTGTCCAATCTCTTCTTAAAAACTTCCAGTGTTGGAGCACCCACAGCTTCTAAAAGCAAGCTGTTCCTCTAGTTAATTATTCTCACCGTGAGGAAATTTTTCCTTATTTTTCAGGTTTTCTCCCTGATTAGTTACCATGGCTTCTTGTCCTGCCTTCAAGTGCTTTGGGGAATGATGACCGCTTATTTTTATGTACACTGAGAGCATATGCAGCGAAGACAAATTCCTTGTGTGTCCAATCACACTTGGCCAATAAAGAATTCTATTCTGTTCTGTTCTGTTCTGCTCTGCTCTATTATATTTTTCTTTGTTTCAGCCCCTTAGATGTAGGAACACTTGCTATAATATCACCCCAGTCCAAAGTAAGCATTAGAGTAAAGGATGCTATTTATCATTCTGAAGCCTTTGTACCAGGGGTGAAATCTAAAAAGTTTTGCTACCAGTTCTGTGGGCGTGGCTTAATTAGTGGGCGGAGCTTGGAGGTAAGGTGACTGGGTGGGAGTGGCCAACTCAATGTCACTTCTTTGCCCTTTTTTAACCTACAAAACACAACACAACACAACTGGCTCACCCACAATGTAAAAGCAGCTGTGCTAGACCCAAAATGGCCCCTGCATCAAGCAGAAACCTCACACAGCCACAAAAAGCCCCAAAAACCAACTTTCACACTTTACACACACAAAATTCCACATACAGCTTTGGGAGATTTTGTGTGTTTGTGTAGTTATAGTGAAATACTACAGAAACACACTAAACCTCAGAAAGCTGCACAAACATTATTTTATTTTTATTTTTATTTTTTTTTTATATAAAAGCAGCTAAATTTAAAACTTCCTAAACTTTAAATGGCTAGGTCTAAAAAAAGAACAACTAAAAAAAAACCCCAATTAACTGGGTTTTTTTAAAAGCTCCCAAAGGGGGAAAACACTTACCCTATAGAACAGGGGTCTCCAACCTTGGCCACTTTAAGACTTGTGGACTTCAACTCCCAGAATTCCTCAGCCAGCTTTGCTAGGAGTTGAAGTCCACAAGTCTTAAAGTGGCCAAGGTTGGAGACCCTTGCAATAGAAGGTACAAGGCAGGCAGGCAGATAGAGCTGCTCACTGAGGAGCTTGATTGCAGGCAGGGAGATTCAGTTGCTTGCTGATGCAATGGATTGCAGGTATTACAGCAAGCGAAGCAAGGCAGGCATTGAAGTAAGGTAAGCAAGGTAAGCAAGCTGGAGGCTGGGGAGGGATTTTTGCTAGCGGTTAGCAGGCAACTCAGCTGGGATCGTCAGAGCTTGGATTATCAGAACCATTTAAAAGAAAAAAAGGGCTCTGATGCTCGTGCGGCTCAGCTGGGCATGGGGGGGCGGGAGCAGGGATTTTTGCTCCGGGTTCTCCGAACTGCCCGCCGCCATCGCTACCTATTCGCCCGAGCCGGTCCGAACTGGGAGCATTTCACCCCCGCTTCGTACTTACCGGTTGCTGTGAACAACCCAATGCAAAAATTCATGTTCCTGCGTCCCACCATGGCTACTTCACTGGGCTTCTGGTATTCCTTCTGTCTGGTTTTCCGAGAAGCCCATATTCCAATAGCTAAAGTCAGGGCATAGAATAAAAGTAGAGCTACTAAGCCACTGATATTCAATGCCATTTTTCATAAAATCTCAAGAATGGACCAAAAATGGTTCCGGAAAGCAAGCAAGTGATGCTAGTCGTTCAAAAGAGTTTTACAGAATGTTCCCTAGCCTTGTACAAACCAGGCAGTAGAACTGTGACCTTGTGATAAAGACAATTGTGTCCTCCCTAGATAAAACAATCTCTAGAGTCTTTAAATATTACATAAGACATCATTCTTTTACTGCTGAGTTGGGTGCTCCAAATTCATCTACCAATATACCGTATTTTTTGGAGTATAAGACGCAATCCCCCCCCCCAAAAAAGAGGCTGAAAATTTGGGTGCATCTTATACTCCGAATGTAGTCCTGCCTACCCGCCCACCCACTGGCCCCCACCCTTTGGCATCCCTGCATCCTCTTCCTAGCTGCAGAGATTGCCATTTTGGGCTGCGCGCCTCGCATTTTCAGCCTCCAAACACTCTGTTTGAGAGCCGTTCCAGGCTGCGGGGATCGCCAAAGCACATCACTGCCAATCGCCGTCTCTGCACATTGCGTTTTCAGCCTCTGTGCATCGCGTTTTAGGCCCCCGCACTTTTCATTTTGGCCTCTGCACATTGCATTTTCAGGTGGATATCAGCAGCGATGGGCTTTGGCGATCCCCACCACCTTGAACGGTTCTCAAATGGAGCATTTGGAGGCTGAAAACGTGAGGCACGCAGCCCAAAATGGCAACCCGGAACAGCTGCTGCATTGTCTTACGGCTTCTGTGCTTCACCAGCTTGACTCAATGGAGCTCTCTCCGATGATCAGCTGTTCTTTTGAAGCTGCTTATCAGCCCCAACGTGGAGCACGTGCGCACTCACAACTAGTGAACTAATGTGCTGAAGTTGACCAGGCTAAGGTCAGAGGCAGAATTTTTTTCCCCTATTTTCCTTCCCAAAAACTAAGATGCGTCTTATACTCCAGAGTGACTTATACTCTGAAAAATACAGTATTTCTTTATATGAAGTGGACAAAGTTGGATCTGGGTCAGGGGTGAAATGCTCCCGGTTCGGACTGGATCGCCTGATCCGGTAGCAATGGTGGCAGGTGGTTTGGAGAACCGGTAGCAAAAATCTCTGCGCCTCCCCGCACCATGTCCAGCTGAGCCACATGATCATCAGAGGCTTTTTTTTTTTACTTTTACTTTTTTACTTTTTTACTTTTTCTACAACCTCTTCTTATGTGAAATAGTATAGGTCCATGATGGCGAACCTATGGAATGCGTGCCAAAAATGGCACGCGGAGCCATCTCTGCGGGCCCGCAAGCTGTTGCTCTAGGTTGCCTTCACTACGCATGTGCACGTGCCGGCCAGCTGATTTTTGGCTGGGCACGCCCACGCCGCCCCTCCCTCCCAGGAGTCTCCACATGGCAGGTTTTAAATGCCAGATAAATACAGGGCTCACATGGAGGCTCTGGGAGGGTGAAAAACGGGCCTTCCAGAAGTCCGGAAATGGGCTGTGTTCGCCCTTCCCAGGCTCCAGGAAAGCCTCCAGAGCCTGGGGAGGGTGAAAAACCAGCCTATAAGGCCTATCAGAAGACCGGAAATGGGCCGTTTCTGGCCTCTGGAGGCTTCAGGGAGGCCTGCTAGGCCTAAAACGGCACGGGAGGGGGGTGCGTGCATGCGCAGGGGGCGGGGCATTACAGGGTGTGGTGCGCGGAGGGGCATTGCATTATAGGTGTGGGCATGCATGCACACGACCCCCTCTGCACTCCCCCCACTTTTGGCACGCGATGGCAAAAAGGTTTGCCATCTGTGGTATAGGTTCTCCTGCTTGAGCATGTTGGAAGAAATATCCTTCTGGGTTCAGCTCCAAGTGGGGAAAAAGACACTGGAAACTTGGAGACTGCTTGGAAAGATGGTTTAATGGTGGGCAGGATCACATGGTTTGAGTTCCTGAACAGAAAAAGGGCAGAGATGCTGCGAGTCCCTGGGTTTTATGCCCTCGCTGAGCTTTGAACTTCCTGGGGCACAGGAAGGGTATCCTGATTGGTTGTCAGACACCCAGGGGGTAGGGGTCTTAGCTAGCCTTGCTGGCTGATGTAATCTTCCCAGGTGCCATGTGGTGAGTTTCTGTTGCTAGATGGGTCCTATCGTGTTGCAGATGATGGTCCATTGACAAAGGTGGGGGGAAGGAGGCAGGAAGCTGCTTTGTCTTTAAAACGTGCTTCTCCATTTCTCATCCAGGGAAATATATTCTGCCTTTTTAATATTTCCTAAAATATTTCATTCTTCTACGAGAGGGGTGGGTGCTAACTTCCTAGAAGCAGGGGGCTGGACTAGAAGACCTCCAAGGTCCCTTCCAGCTCATTCATTCTGCTCTATTTCATTCTTTTCGGGTCACTGTGTGCTATAGAGGACTTTCTCTCTAGACTATGCTATTTGGGAGTACCCTTGGACTGACACATACAACAATGGTGAGATTCAAAATATTTGACTACCGGTTCTGTGGGTGTGGCTGGGTAGGAGTGGCATGGCTTGGTGGGCATGGCAGGGGAAGGATACTGTAAAATCTCCATTCCCTCCCCACTCCAGGGGAAGATTATTGCAAAATCCCAATTTCCTCCCCATCAGCTGGGACTTGGGAGGCAGAGAATAGATGGGGGCGGGGCCAGTTAGAGGTGGTATTTACCGGTTCTCCAAATTACTCAAAATTTCCTCTACCGGTTCTCCGGAACTGGTCAGAACCTGCTGAATACCACCTCTGACCTACAACTGTCTGAAGTCCTGCTGTTGAATTTACCTCTGACACTCTTTGTCTCAAGACGATCCCCTATACGTCAATAGAGTTACTTGTTTTATTCATTGACTCTTAAATTCTTGTTTTTTCCTTCACACAGAAAACAAAAAACTATGATTTAAGCCCCGCCTAAGACTCTTATCACAAACTATTCTATTGTAAGGAGCATCTCTTGTGCCTTTCAGAGGCCTTGACTGGACCTGGTTTATTTTTTGTTTTGTTTTTTACACCAAGATCACCAATTATGTTAGAAGGTTAATTTTCTTCGTAATATATCCTTGCAGCTTTACCCTCCAAAATTGCAGCTGACACATGCTGGATTAATTTTTTTTGTTGTATATTGTCCTTCCAATGCCAAACCGTCCTTGAAACAGAGGGGATATCTGGACCCTTACTTCTTTTCTCGATACAGATAATGTTTCTTGTGTATCTCAAAAGCAACTTTAAAAATTGACTCGTATTTTGACTTGACGACTTACAACCTAGACCCAGAGTGTAAAACTATGGCCCCCTTTACGAACTGTGGACTTCAACTCCCAGAATTGAATTCAACTGCCATGCTGGTCTAGGAATTCTGGAAGTTGAAGTCCACAGGTCATGAAAGGCCCATAGTTGCTTACCCCTGATCTACAGAAACCCCTAAAGATGGTTGGTATTGGATGTGTAGGACTATTCCTGAGCCAGCCATCTTTAGAGGTTTGTCTAGGTCAGAGGTGGGCAACTATGGCCCCTTTACAACCTGTAGACTCCAATTCCCAGAATTCCTCAGTTAGCATGATAGAGCTGGCTTGTAACAAAGCCCACACAAAGCGATTCAGATGGACTAGATTTGGTTGCAGTTAATGCATGTCTCACTTGCAAAAACCTGTTTAATAATTTACTAATGAATTAAAGGGCCAGGCCCTGATGTGTAGGATGACTGTTGTTGTTTTTTTCCAAACTCCACGTTGAAGCCAAAGCAGCCATTCTTAATGACATCATAGGCTTCTCCTAACCTCATTGGCTGGAGGTTGCCGTGGCAAATGTCAACATATCTAGCATTGTTGATTCTTTTGGACAGCAGCACCGCAAGACCCAGTTCAAAATACCTGGATCGGAAGAAAAGCGACTCCAAAATTATTTTATATAGTATTTATTTTAAAAAGGGGCAAGAAAAAGCAGACAATGTCATTGGAGGATCTCTCGGCAACCAATAGGAATCTCCAACTCCAGGTAGAGGAGCTGAGAGAAAACATAGCCAGCTTGGACTCCGAGAACCAGGAGTTTCTCCGAGACAAGGAATACATCAAAGAGCAACATAAGTGTCTTCGGGAGACAGTGAATCACCTTAGGTCCACCATGGAACACCTGCAGAAAACTGTGGAGGACATCAGAGAAAGTTTGGATCACGTCAACATGGCGATCCATGAATTAGCGCTGCAGAACAAGTCTTTGGTGAAAGTCAACAACGACCTCAACCAGGAAATGCACGAGGTCACCAGCCAAGTGGCCGTCTTCAAAAACGACAAACCTACCCACGAGAATGACCTCAAGGAGATGCGGAACCTTCCGTCAGAGGTTCACAAGTACCTGCGTAACCTGGAGGATAAACTGTCCGAGATGGAGAACAATTACCGCATGGAGAAAACCCAATCCGGCCAACTGAAGGAGAAAGTCACAGCTATTCAGAGAGCCAGAGAACACCTGAGGAACCGCATCAAAGACCTGCAGAACCAACAGGATCTCTGCGTGCAGCAGGCCACGTTCATGCGTCTGGACCAGGAGAACCAGGTGCCAATGGGCATCCTGATGCATGAACTTGTGGAAGCCAGACTGGTGGGAGTGGCCCGGGACCGGTCAAAAGAAAGGAGGGTTCTGCATTGGTTATGGGTGGCAGCCAAAATTCTGATGATGTTGCTGTTTGGCTGCTGTCTAATCCTTGGTCTTGTCTTGGCATACACTCACTTTTTTAATCCGTTGTTCATCTCTGAGACACTTGTGGTGCTCCTGAGTGACCACAGCATTGAGAAACTTGTGCACCATTTTTCCCCGTATCTTAGACAGGGAAACAATGGCCTTTTACCGTTTTGAGAAATGAAATTCTCTCTCTCTCTCTCTCTCTTCCTTGACTTACTCCCTAGGATGCAAGTAGAAGAGCGTACCTGATCATTGAATTTGGTGGACAGCAAAAATGGATTCTGTGTCTTGGTCTCCAGCATTGGAAACATATAATCCATAGATATATGTATATAGATCTTTTTTTCTATTGTTGGCCCTTTTTATTTTTTTCTGTTGTTTTTATTGTTTCTTCTTTCGGCTTTTGCTTAATTAAAGACAATCAAAAATAAACATTGTGTTTTCCTTCTACAGCTTTCCAAAGTGAGAGAAGATGCCCAAAAGGGAGCATCTTTCCCCAATTCTCGTAGGATCCAATTCACTCGATGAAATCAATTGAAAGAGAACCTATCTAGCTTATAGTACCAGTTAAGTTTGGGGAATCTTAGCTATCTCAAACTGAATGTCCCAAAGGTGATTTTTTTCAACAGGTAACTGGACTTACTTGTTTTTTCTTTGAAGATGTTTTGCTTCTCACCCAAGAAGCTTCTTCAGCTCTGACTGGATGGTGGGAAATGGAAGGATTTATATTCCTGGCAGACAGCTGGTCATTTGCATCCTTTTAGCAAGTTGTTAAGGTCACCTGGAGGTTTATCTGTGTCCTCAAGGTCACCTGAGTGGTGCAAATGGGTGTGAAGCCTTCTTGGAACTGTTGAAAGGACTGTGTTGTCGATTGGATAGATGATGTCATTTCCCTCCCCCTCTGTTAAGAGAAGGCTGTTCAATTTTGACATAGATGGCCTCTTTGATCCCTCTTGATCTATTTTGACCCTCCCTAATTTCTTGGACTGTAAAGAGGGGTAGGACAGGGATTGTTGTACTTTTAGACCTGCAAGACTGAAGTCAGCTTTACGAGGTACTCCAAACAAGAGGCGTACCCAGAAATATTTTTTCTTTTTCTTTTCTTTTTTCTTTTCTCTCTCTCTCTCTCTCTTTCTTTCTTTTTCTTTCTTTCTTTCTCTCTCTCTCCCTCCCTCCCTTTCTCGGTTACATTAAAAGCATCTTGCAAGATAACAACATCTCTCCCCCCCCACCGCTTTTACAGTCCAAGAAACTAGAGAGGGTCCCTTTAGAGATGCTTTGCACATCCTTATTCCTGCTGCGGGCTCAACTACCTCTTATCTGACTGTCAGTTAGTCTACAACTCTTCTTTCTGTTTCCCAAGTTTATTCACAAATACCATTATATCCAGAGATTCTAGGATGTGCTATGAAGGGTGGAGATTGCAGGAGATCTCAGAGGGCAGTCTCCAAGGGAGGGGGGCCGGAGGGTGTCAAACTGGCTCGCTTGCTCGAGGGTCAGACCAGTCCCACACATGTAGCGATCCATCGCTTGCAGCCGAGAGTAATGTCTGGGGCTTCCAAGGGTGCCAAGTGTGAGTGGTGACCATCGGACTGCCACCATCCTTGCCTGGGGTGCCGAAGATGTGTCCTTTGTGAGTAAACACCGGCTTGGCTTCCTGCCCTGAGGAGTCCCAGTCCTTTGTGTTGTAGACCTGAACGGTCGCATCAAAACCTTGAAGAAATGAGAAACGCACAAGTAAATAGCAATAGCATGTAGACTTACCATATTTTTCGGAGTAAAAGACACCCTGGAGTATAAGACGCATCTTATTTTGGGGAGAGGAAAATAAGAAGAAAAAATTCTGCTTGAGAGGCTCTCTGTTTGAGAGGCTGTGTTTGCAGCCACCAAAAGCTCCGTTTGAGAGGGCACGGAGCAGAAGGGTGGGAGCCGGTGGGTGGGCGGCAGGAATGAAATCCAAGAGATTCTGGAGAAATTCTGAGCAATTTGGAGAATTGGTAGCGGAAATTTTGAGTAGTTTGGAGAACCGGCAAATACTACCTCTGGCTGGCCCCAGAGTGGGGTGGGAGTGGAGAATTTGCAATATCCTTCCGCCAGGAGTGGGGAGGGAATGGGGATTTTGCAGTATCCTTCCCCTGCCAGGCCCACCAAGCCAAGCCCACCAAGCCATACCACGTCCACCAAGCCACGCCCACAGAACCGGTAGTAAAAAAAAATTAGATTTCACCACTGGTGGGTGGGGCTACATTCTATGTATAAGACACACCCAAATTTTCACCCTCTTTGGGGGGTGGGGAAGTGCATCTTATACTCCAAAAAATAAGGTACATACCACGTCACAGTGCTTTACAACCCTCTTTTAAGAGGTTTACAGAGTCAGCCTATTGCCCCCCAGCAATCTGGGTCAAATGCTTTATTGGAAGGGTGCAAGAGAGACAGAGAGGTGGGTTGAAGCTGGGGGTGAAAAATAGTGTGGAAAAAATGTGTTCTTTATTAAACCTGAAGTCCCAACCCAGAGGGTGATGGAAAAAAAGCAAAAGAAGGCAGCATTTGATCTATTGGTTAAGGCAGAGGGGTTAAAATGGTGGCCTGTGGGCTGGATGCATCATATGTAGGCCATACCTACCCCAGCTCCGCGAAGGAAAAAATTGTCGTGAAATGTCATGTGACAGCAACACAATACTGTGAGTTTGACCCTGGGGCTTATTTATTTATTTATTTATTGGTTCGATTTATATGCCACCCTTCTCCGGAGACTCAGGGCGGTTTATAATGTGTTAAGCAATAGCCTTCATACTTTTGTATATATCTGCTTAGTAGGGCTTTTGGCCCCCCCCAAGCGGTGTTCTTTTTTATACAAAGTCAGCTTATTGCCCCCACAATCCAGGTCCTCATTTTACCTACCTCGGAAGGATGGAAGTCTGAGTCAACCTTGAGCCTGGTGAGATTAGAACTCGCAGTAATTGCAGGCAGCTGGCAGCTAAGTGCTATTTAACAGCGCTTTAGTCCACTGCTCCACCAGGCTCCATTCAGGCTTAAGGTGCTCGCTTAGAAACCAAGAGACACTGACTTCTAGTTCTGTGTTAGGCAAGAAAGCCAGGTGGACTTTGGACCAATTACCAGGCGGCTGGGAATTATAGTCCCACTTTAGGCCTGAAAACCAATTGGGTGATCTTGAACCAATCCCTCCCTCCCAGTCCAACCCACCACATAGGGTTGTTCTTATGGGGACAATAGGGGATAGAAGTTGTGACCCACCGGTGACATGACCCAACTGAGCCCCTCTGCAAATTGTGCCTGCTTTTCATATAGGTTGCTCCTTGGGGTGGCCTTTTACCCTTTGCATACCAATCACCCTTGCAGCTCAGGGGCGAAATTCACTTACCTTCCCAACCAATTCGCAAATGTGCGCATGTTGAGCACACACTCGCTTTGCTAGTGCATGCCGTCATCCATACATGCGCAAAGGTTTAAAATGTCGCAAAAAAGCAACGTCATGACATCCACGTGGGTGGGTGGAGCATCCCGCAGCCAACACCAGCAGTTCACCTGAGCTGGATAGAACTGGCTGAATTTCACCTCTGCTGCAGCTCCATAAGGATGATGACAGCAAGCGGCATTGCAAAGGTTAAGAACCATCACAGCTTACCTGACACCGCCAGGTTGTCGGCTAGTACAGGAGCCAAGCTGATGGACGGGAACTCTGTCCCACAGAGATTAGGGATGGGAACGCAGCATTGAGCCACTTTCAGGGGGCTGGAAGGGTGTCTGATGTCCGTCAACACAACGAGGCCACCCGAGGAGAGACGGGCAATCAGGGGTGTCGCTCTAGAGCCGACTCCTGCACACCAGCTCAGCCCCTCTGTCTGGACTGAAGGGGTCCAAGCCTCCTTGAGAGCTCCCAGAATCCCCTGCTGTTGCCGGAAATCAACAAGGAACAGCTGCCCTTTGGTACCACACACCATAGCGGTGGCTTCATCCAAAAAGTCCAGACTGGCAATTTTATCAGAGTTGGCAGAGGCTGGAGGAGGAAAGAAGAAAGAATTGAGTTGGGTTGTGGGAGAGAATTCTGCCATGAGAAACTGGAGTTCACATGATGCCTCCCCCAAAAAGCTAACTTTGAGCCAATCATGAGGAGACCATGGATTCTAGTCTCTCTTTAGGCATGAAAGCCAGCTGGCTTTCATGCCTAAAGAGAGACTAGAACCCATCGTCTCCTCATGATTGGCTCAAAGTTACCTTTTTTGGGGAGGCATCATGTGGGTGACTTTTGGGCAATCACCAGGAGGCTGTGAATTCAAGTTCCAAATTAGGTGAGAAAACCAGCTGGATGTCTTTGGGCCAATCACCAGGAGACTCTGAGTTCTAGTCAATATTTCTCATTATGTTACTACTGGTTTGTCCCACTTCGTGCGTGTGCGCATCCAGTTCGCACACCTGCCTTCCACATAAGCGGTTTGCTTACGTGCACACCTTCCACGCATGCGCCTGACCTCAAAAATTTATCTAAGTAGGATGGCATAGAGCCGGGGCGGGTAGGCCCAATTCTGCTACCAGTTCGGGCAAACTGGTCCAAACTGGCTGAATACCCCCTCTGGTTCTAGTCCTGCCTTAGGCAGAAAAGTCAGATGGATGATTTTGGCCTAGTCACTTTCTCTCAGCCCAATCCACCTCAAAGGATTGTTGTGGGGAAAATAGGAGAAAGAAAGTTTGTTCTTGTGAGTTACGTATAAAGTAATAAAGGTGGGATAAGAATCAAATAAATAAATCCATAAATCACACATTTATAAATCCCCTTCCTGTTTCCTTGAATTTAATTTGAGATCAAAAAGCATTTATATCTCGGAGGACCTCTCATGGACTATGAATGCTGACATGCTTGTGAAGAAGGCACAGAAGAGGCTGTACTTCCTGAGAATGCTCAGGAAGATAAATCTATCTCAGCATCTACTTCTGTCCTACTATCGCAGCACCATTGAGAGTGTCCTGACATACGGCATTCTTGCATGGTATGGGAGCAGCTCTGTAGCGGACAAAAAAGCTCTACAGAGAATCATTAAAACTGCCCAGAATACCATCAGACTCCAGCTACCAGTCCTGGACGACATCTTCACATCTCGCTGTCTGAGGAAGTTGCATAACATTCTCAGAGACTCTTCCCATCCTGCTTACAATCTTTTTGGACTGTTGCCTTCTGGCAGAAGATACAGAACAATTAAAACTCGGACCACGTGTCTTCCAAATAGTGTTTATCCCAGAGCTATAGTTGCACTTAACAATGAACTAACAACTCACCATCAGTGAGCTGTTACAACAGTATTACTTGGTCTGTTGTGTGGATGTTTGGGTGGTTTAGGGATGGGGAATTGTGGTCAGTGGGAGTGTATTTGGGGATTGTTGTGTGTGTTGGGCCTAGTCTTTGGGTGTTAAGTGAATTTTGTTGTATGGGTACACTGTGCATACATGTACAATGACAATAAAGTTGTTGTTGTTGTTGTTGTGCATACACGTACAATGACAATAAAGTTGTTGTTGTTGTTGTTGTTATTATTAAAATGAGCAGAAATAAGAAAAAAACCCATTATCTCTTGCTATTTCTAACCCTTTGGGAAGCTCTCTTCCTAAGAAAGGATTTGGAAGAGGGTTTACAAACAAACTGCCTACCAGCCACCCAAGGACTTTTCTCCGATTCAATTTCCGTCATTTGGAGATTGCAGATTCTTTGCCCGTGGAGGACGCAAGCCGGTTTGGCACAGCTGGTTGCAATTTTGGACCAGGAAGAATCTTCTGTCTTTGTGGGAGATATGACACTGAGTAGCTTAATCATATCTAGAGTGGGGAGAAGAAGAAATAAAAATTTCAACAAGACTTCATTTCCATTATAATTAGTCCTTGACTTACAAACACAATTGGGACCTGAACTTCCTTTGTTCAGGAAAGTGCTTGTTTGGTGAGACATGCTCAATTTTACAATAATTTTTGCAATGGTTGTTAAGCGAATCACAAGGTCATTAAGCAAATACAGCTTCCCCACCCCCACCCCCAATTGACTTTGCTTGTCAGAAGCTATCTGGCAAAGTCACAAAATGGCAATCACATTACCTTGGGACACCACAACTGTTATAAATACCCACCAGCTGCCAAGCATCCAAATTTGGATTACGTGACTTTGGGGATGCTGCGATGGCCATAAGTGCGAGGAGCGGTTGTAGATCACTTTTTTCAGTGCCACTGTAACTTTGAATGGTCGCTAAAGAAATGGTTGTAAATTAAAAACTGCCTGTAGTTTCTAAAGCATCGTTTTTTTCAAAATTCTCTCCTTTTAGAAATTGTAGCTCAGCTTTTTCTCCTGAGTATTCTACTGGGTGCCTGGCTGAAATCATACTGGCATCAAGAAAAGTGCCAGCTTCTAGTACTACATATAAGGAAAAAATGTTTTATAGGTGGCACTTACCACTGGCCAGATTAGCCAAAATGTTTAAAACCATGTCCACTAAATGTTGGAAATGTAATCAAACTCTGGGTACATATTACCACATGTGGTGGACATGTCCAAAAACAAAAAAAAAAAAAAAAATTGGATGAAAATACATAACGTGGTTAGAAAAAATGTTAAGGCAGCATACAGATTATAAACCAGAATTATTTTTCTTAGGCATATTACCAGAGAAATATGATAAAGGTAATGTATATATAATTTTACATGTTTTGACAGCAGCAAGAATTGTATTTGTGCAACACTGGAAAAATGAGGAAACACCCACAGAAGAAATAATTAAAAAAATACTAGACTCTGAAGAAATGGATAGACTAACACTGAAGATAAAAGAAAAGGCACAGAATATTTTTGAACCATTTTATCAATGATTAGATAATAGAGGTAGAAATTAGGAGTTATGTAAACAAATTGACTCAGACAGTACGCTGTTCACTAAGCACTTATTGTATACAAAGAGAAAATATATAAATAAAATTTATTTTAAAAAAGAGAAAAGTGCCAGCTTCTGAGCACTGGTGAGCTGCACCTTTGTCTCTTAAGTCAAGAATTATAAGTGGAAGGTTAGAGGAAAAGCAATTTCTGTTTTGTGTGTGTGCGTCTTCAAAGGATGGCAAAGATGTCAGAAATGTACGAACATCATCAAACCTCTGTATCATCAAAACAGAATGGGGGATGGACTACATGATCTGCAAGGTCCCTTCCAACTTTGTTAATCTGTAAAACTTCTTTTGGGAAGGGTTGTTTTTTTTTTTTTAAGTAGCTTTCATTCAATTTCACCAACCTAGATATTCCTTCAAAATTCACAGAATTAGCATTGTTTGTGCCAGCGTGTCTCATAGTTAGCTGGGGAATTCTGGGAATTGAAGTCCACTCATTTTCGAGATTCTAACACTGGTTTATGCGAGGAATTTACATTATGGAAAAGGACTGGGGTGTCTTCTTTAGAAGAGCAACTAATTAAATTGTGGGAGCGAGAAAACTTTTCGTCCTTGTCCTTACAAACTGTGAGTGGGGTCTGGCCATCCTAAAGTTGAAACCCAGTTGGGAAGTAGAGTAGTTTTTTGGATGCACACCTGTTTCATCTGGTTCGATACGCCACACCTGCAGTGCGCTGTCCGGTGGCCCACTGGTTACCAACAAGCTGAAAGCACAAATCAAGAAGAAACAGAACAGTGAAAATAATTCCCTCTCCATAACTCAAAAGATCCACTTTAAGATGACTGGACTTCAACTCCCAGAATTCTGGAAGGCTAAACAAGGCTAAACAAGGCTAAACTGAGCTGGTGAATCAGGATGTTGGTGGGAACACAATAAAACACACTATCCCACTAAGATCCAATGTAGGGGGTTTTTTTTCTTTCTTTTTTTCTTTTTTACAGGATTTATCTGCCGCCCTTCTCCCGAAGGACTCAGGGCGGCTCACAACAATGAGAAACAGAAAATACAAAAGTTAAAGGACAAATTAAAACAGAGTATCCAATAAATAAAGTTAAACGTGGGAATACCAATTCAAATTTAAGATTTAAGAATATAAAAAGCTACAAAATCAGTATAGAATCAACCCAGGCCCGCCCGTTGGAAGAGCCAAGGTTTTCCTTGGTTGCATATCTCTCAAAGCCATCCAAGCTTTAACAATCCTCAGATCTTGTGGCAATGAATTCCAAAGGCAACGATGGGGCAAAGTCACTAGGGCCAATATTATTCAGAAACATGTGAATGTGGCAACAATTTAGATTAACCTGATTTTTGAGTTCAGAACAGTGAAAGCGACTTATCTGTTTTATAACGACTCACTTCCATCCCATGAAACATGAGAATTTGGTGACCATCTGAAGAGGCCCCAGAAAGATTTGACATGGTGTCTACTGAAGTCACAGAGGACCATGGAGATTCATGCTAGGTATCCTTGAACCAGGATGAGTATGAGGGAAAACAGATAAGACACACAGAAGGAATATGCAGTAACTGAGGTAACCTTGGAGTCCTTAGTTCTCTGTATACTTTATCAAAACTTCTATGGCAATGTTTCTTTTTATGAAGACTACAACTCTTGCGTGAGATTAGTAACAGCAGAAGGCTGGGGAAGCACAGATAGTCCTCATCTTACAACCACAACGGAAACCAAAATTTCTGTTGCTAAATGAAAACATTTGTTAAGTGAATTTCCCCCTCCCCCCATTTTGCAACCTTTCTCGCCAGTTGTTAAGTGAATCACTGCAGTTGTTCAATTAGTAACGCAGGTTGTTAAGTGAATCTGGCTTCTTCACTGCCTTTGCTTGTCAGAAGGTAGCAAAAGGTGCTCACACATGACCCTAGCACACTGCAACCGTCATAAACACGAGTCAATTGCCAAGCATCTGAATTTTAATCACGTGATCATGAGGAGGCTGCAACAGTTGTATGTGTGAAAAACAATCCTAAATCACCTTTTTCATTGCTGTTGTAACCTTGGTCACAAAATGGACTGCTGTTTACCTGTAACTTTAGGCTTGCTGATTATGAATATTCATGCTTACATCATCTATTATCTACCCTGTTTCCTTGAAAATAAGACTTCCCCAGATAATAAGCCCTCCCCAAAAATATTTAAATGCATGCGCAGCCTGTCCCCGCCATTTCCTCTGGTTGCATGCTGTGCAAACAACCTGAGATGAGGAGGCAAGGCCGAGGGGGGAGAGAAGGAGAGGGGAACAAGCCCCCCACACACCACACGCCCTTACCTAATGACCATTCCCGCAACCCTAGCCACCACGCCCCTTCTTTCACGCTAAGGGCTGCCGCAAAAGCCATTAATGAAGAACAGGGAGGCGATGGCAGTGACGGGACACTTAAGTCCTCAACAAGTCTTTTAACCTCCTACCTGGTTCCCGGGACATGTTTGAGTCTGTAGATGGGCCGATCACAGATCCCACCCCTTTCAACCTTGAAATCTCTCTCCGGACATAAGCCCTGCAAAAGCAAAAACAACAATCCAAGGATCCACTCGTCATATTGAAAGAAAATAAAACAGACCAGAACAGCAAAATAACATTGGCCACAACTATTTTAAAACAAAAAAATAAAGGGAAAAGGTAACATCTGCACTGCCTGTTCCCTTTGCTGATCCTACTGGCTAGTGCCCAGCTCCCTGGTAGCATTCAGCTGATTGCGGAAAAGAGAAGCAGAAAAGAGAACCTGGACCACTGGGACGGTTGAGTACAGGCAATCCTTGACTTACGACCACAACTGAGAGCAGAACTGCTGTTGCTAAGTGAGGTTGTCCCAAAGGCAACTGGTTTTCCGAAAGGCAACTGGATTTGCATGGTTTTTTTCTTGAAAATGTTTCGCTTCTCATCCAAGAGGTTTCTTTGGTTCTAACTGAATGGCGGGGGAATGGATGGATTTATATCAGTGGTGAAATCCATTTTTTTTTACTACCGGTTCTGTGGGCGTGGCTTAGTGGGTGTGGTGTGGCTTGGTGGGCGTGGCAAGGAAAGGATACTGCAAAATCCCCATTCCCTCCCCCCTCCTGAGGGAAGGATACTGCAAAATCCTCATTCCCTCCCCACACCTGAGGGAAGGATACTGCAAAATCTCCATTCCCTGCCTACTCCTGAGGGAAGGATACTGCAAAATCCCCATTCCCTGCCTACTCCTGAGGGAAGGATACTGCAAAATCTCCATTCCCACCCCACTTTGGAGCCAGCCAGAGGTGGTATTTGCTGGTTCTCTGAACTGCTCAAAATTTCTGCTAATGGTTCTCTAGAACATGCTGGATTTCACCCCTGATTTATACTCTTTGTATTCAAGCAAGCGAGTTACGTTCGATTTTACGTTTCTTGCCATGGTCAAGTGAATCACTGCGTTGTTAAGTGAATCAGCTGCGTGTTAAGTGGATCTGGCTTCCCCCATGGACATTGCTTGTCAGAGACCAGTTGGGAAGGTTGCAAACGGCAATCATATGGAAGCTGCAACTGTCATAAATACACACTGTCAAGTGCCCAAATTTTGATCACATGACCATGGGGACTATTATATCTACCCTGGACTACACACAGGTCCAATAACCATTCAGAATGATGGAAGTTGTAATCAGTGGTGGGTTCCTCCCGGTTCCGCTGAGCCAGTAGCGGTGACAATATGACATCACCGAACTGGTTCTGCCCCCCCATCCATTATTCTTACCTTTTATTTGGCCCCACCCCCAATCTATTGCTGCCTCCTGAGTCCCAGCTGATCAGCTAGAAGGAAAAAAACTGTTTAAACTCTTGCCATGGGGCTTCAAAGGGCCGCCCTATAGCTGATCTGTGTTAAAAGGCAGTGTGGTGGTAGACCGGTGCCTCCAAAAACAGATGAGTAGACCGGTGCCTCCAAAAACAAATGGGTAGACCGGTATAGCTCTCCAAGCAGTTAAAAGCCTGGTAGACCAGTACCTCTGCTAAATCCTAAAGAATTGTCACATGACCATCAAGCCACGCTCACAAAATAAGCCACACCCACAGAACCGGTAGTAAAAAATTTTAGAACCCAACCCTGGTCGTAATCCTCAGATTTGGAGAGGATCAGGGTAGGCAAGAGGCACTGGGATGCAGCTAAGCTTAGGGTGGTGCTTCTGTCTACTTATACTTCCTCTATACAGTAGTCCTCGACTTACAACAACTCCTTTAGTGACCATTCAAACTTACAATGGCACCGAAAAAGGTGACTCACAGCCATTTTTCACACTTACCACCTTTGTAGCATTCATCATGATCATGGGATCTAAATTCAAATGCTTGGCAACCGGTTCGTACTTACGTCTGTTGCTGTGTCCTAAGGTCACGTGATGCCCCGTTGCAACCTTTTGACAAGCAAAATCAAGGGGGAGGCCAGATTCACTTAACAACCTTGTTACTTAACTGCAGTGATTCACTTAACAACCGTGGCAAGAAACATCATAAAAAGGGGCAAAACTCACTTAACAACTATCCTGACAACCAGAGAAATGTTGGGCTCCATGGCGGTCGTAAGCCGAGGACCGCTTTGTAATGCAAATCCAGATATTGGGTTCTCTATCCTGGGTGAATTTATCCCATCTCCCTAGAAAGCCATCTAAGGGAACAGCTTAGTTAACAGCAGTCCGTACATCTAGTGGAGGTGAGTTCCATAGGACACTTTTGCCCCGGAAAGCCACCACCTTGCAGACCACCCTGCCACTGTGATCTCTACTTTACCTTATTCTGTTTTGCGAGCAGCCTCGGAGGCAGAAGGAGCTGCAGAATTTCGTTCCTGCTCCCGTTCTCGTATCCAGCGACACAAATGCCTGGAGAGAAACAATCACAATCAATCTCAGTGTTGCAAAACAGGCAAACAGCCGTACTATAGGTAATCCTCAACTTACAACCATTCATTTAGCAACCATTCGAAGTCACAACAGCACTGAAAAAGTCCCCACATTCCCAGCCAGTCAGCTATGCAAGTGGGTGAAGCCAAATTCATTTAACAACTGCATAACCCAATGAACAATTACAGTGATTTACTTTAACAGCCAGGGTAAAAAAAAAGTTCATAAAATTGGGTGCAACTCACTTAACAATTCCTTGTTAGCAACGACCATTCTGGTATGATCCAATTTTGGTCATACATTGAGGACTACCTGTATTTACTGAGAACTCACATTTTTTTCTAAGCCCTATCTACCCCATTGGAGCAATTGAGAGCCTTGGTGGTGCAGTGGACTAAAGTGCTGTTAAGAAGCACTTAGCTGCCACCTGTCTGCAATTACTGCGAGTTCTAATCTCACCAGGCTCAAGGTTGACTCAGGCTTCCATCCTTCCGAGGTAGGTAAAATGAGGACCCGGATTGTGGGGGCAATAAGCTGATTTTGTATAAAAAAAAGAACACCGCTGGGGGGGGGGGGGGGGGGCAAAAGCCCTACTAAGCAGGTATATACAAAAGTATGAAGGCTATTGCTTAATGCATTGTAAGCCGCCCTGAGTCTCCGGAGAAGGGTGGCATATAAATCGAACCAAATAAATAAACAATAAATAAATAAATATTTTCAACAGACTTCCCAAAGGTATTTTTTTCAAGAGGCCACTGGGCTTTCAGGTTTTCCTTTGAAGACATTTCGCTTCTCATCCAAGAAGCTTCTTCAGTTCTGACTGGATGGTGGGGAGCTGAAGAAGCTTCTTGGATGAGAAGTGAAACATCTTCAAAGAAAAACCAGTTGGCCTCTTGAAAAAAAAAGGCATCTTTGGGACAGCCATGACCTAGATGATTGAGAATCTTCACAGACATTCAACTCAGCCTTCCCAAAAAATTGGTTTCCTCATCTGCTCTACCAGAGAGGCTGATGGTTGTCCTGGAGGAAATCACAATCCTTCTCCATGGCATGGAAATGTGGAGCCCGGGGGGGGGGGGGGGGGGAAGCCCTCCTCAGGAGACCCTCCCCGCTGCAGCTGCCCCCAACTCATCCAAGTCAAACCTTGAAAGGCAATGAACGGTCACTCACGTTGGTCCCCTGTCCATTCGATGACTCTGGTGGGCCCAGGGAGTTCAAAGAGATGCAAGTCATTGTATCTAAGCAAGATGAATGGGGAGAGGGAGGACACATTCAAGAAGGGGAAAGGAAAAGGTCAGTGGTCTGCCCCACTCTAGTGTCCCAATGAAGGCAGAAATGCTTCATCTTAAGTTTAAGTTTATTAGATTTGTATACCGCCCTTCTCCCGAAGGACTTAGGGCGGTACACAGCCATGATAAAACAATGAACCATACAAAATTTAAAAACCAATTTAAAACAAGATTAAATAAATTTGGCCCTGTAAATTTAAAAACCCCTAATTTAAAATACCCCATCCAGATTCTTATTAAGCCAGGCCAGCCCTGTTGAAATAGCAGGGTCTTAAGGGCCTGGCGAAAGGTACGGAGATCGGGAATCATACGTATCCCAGGGGGTAGTTCATTTCAGAGGACGGGTGCCCCCACAGAGAAAGCTCTCCCCCTGGGGGTCGCCAGCCTACATTGTTTAGCCGACGGCACCCTGAGGAGCCCCTTTCTGTGGGAGCGCGTTGGTCGGTGGGAGGCTATTGGTGGCAGAAGGCGGTCCCGTAGATATCCGGGTCCTAAGCCATGGAGCGCTTTAAAAGTGGTAACCAAGACCTTGAACCGCACCCGGAAGATCAGTGGGAACCAGTGTAGCTCGCGCAGGAGAGGAGTCACATGGGTGCGCCTAGTCACACCCATAATCACCTGCGTGGCTGCATTCTGGACCAGTTGGAGCCTCCGAGTGCTCTTCAAGGGGAGCTCCATGTAGAGAGCATTACAGTAATCCAGACGTGATGTAACGAAGGTGTGAGTGCCTGTGCATAGGGCGTCCCGATCTAGAAAGGGGCGCAACTGGTGCATCAGGCGAACCCGATAAAAAGCCCCCCTGGCCACAGCTGTCATATGTTCTTCTAAGGACAGCCTTAGTGCGTCCAGGAGGACACCCAGATTGTGCGCCCTCTCCGAGGGGAGCAGAGTTTCATCCCCAATAGCCAGGGATTAAGGCCAAAATAGGGGGAGCATTGCCTGACCCTGCAAACCGTGGGGTTGTCTGAAGAGGGCAATAATAAGCAAGGCCATCAGGGGATGAAGCACCCAAGACCCACGGTTGAGAGATAATTACAGGTAGTAATTTGGTTTACAACTCTTTAAAATGACAACGGCACTAACAAAGGCACTTATGTCCAGTGCTCAAATTTACAGCCATAACAGCATCCCTGTTAACAGATTAACAGAACTGGAAGGTGTTCTGTTCGAGGAACAAAAGGCTATGAAAGGGAGGCGAGGCAGAATAAATACTTCATAATGTTTATTGGCTAACAAATAACAGCTAACAATGATTCGCTCTGGTTTGCTAACTACCATGGAGAGCGAGCAGCATCTTGAGGCAATGACAGCTCTTTTATATTCTGGTGTCAGAAACTGGGCCAATCAGGAGCCGCCAATTTCCCGCCAGCTGCCTGTCTGCTCACGGACCAATCGGCTGCTTTATTGGCTGCTTGTGCTTGCCGTCCGGATGTAACAGAAGGGACCTTGTAAGTCATCTAGTCCAACCCCCCGTCCAAGCAGAAGACCCTATACCAGTGATGGCGAACCTATGGCAGGTGGCATGCAGAGCCATATCGGTGGACACGCAAGCATCGCTCTAGCTCAGTTTCAGTGTGCATGCACGTACCGGCCACCTGATTTTCGAGCCTTCTGGGCCCATAGGAAGTCAGGAAAGAGGCTGTTTCCGGCCTCTGGAGGGCCTCCGGGAGGGTTGGGGAAGGCTGTTATCGCTCTGCCCAGGCTCCAAGAAAGCCTCTGGAGCCTGGGGAGAGCGAAAAAACGGGCCCACTAGGCCATCACGTGCCAAGAGCAGGGGGAGCACAGCGGGTTAGGGCGCACTGAATTATGGCTGTGGGCACACGTGCATGCGACCCCCCCCCCGTACTCTCCCCGCTTTTGGCATGTGATGGCAAAAAGGTTAGCCATCCCTGCCCTATACCATTTCTGAAAGATGGCAGTCCAGTCTCTTCTTGAAAGCTTCCAGAGATGAAGGTCTCACAATTTCTGAAGGCAACTTCTGTTCTATTGGTTGATGGCTCTCAAGGTCAGAAAATTTCTCATTTCTAGGTTGAATCTCTCCTTGGCCAGTTTCCATCCATTATTCCTTGTCTGACCTTCAGGTGTTTTGGAAAATAGCTTGATCCCCTCCACTCTGTGGCAGCCCCTCAAATATTGGAAGACTGCTATCATGTCTCCCCTGGTCCTTTTCTTCACTGGACTAGCTATGGCCAGTTCCTGCAACCGTTCACTGTATGTTTTAGCCCCCAGTCCCCTAATTATCCTGGTTGCTCTTCTCTGCACTTTTTCTAGAGTCTCAACATCTTTTTAATAGTGTGGTGACCAAAACAGGATGCAATATTCTAGGTATGGTCTTACTAAGGCTTTATAGAGTGGTATCGGTATCGGTATCTCCCTTGATCTTGATTGTATCCCTCTATTAATGCAATTTAGGATTAGCAATTGGCATTGCACTGGCTGGGGTCATGTGATCATCGTTTGCAACCTTCCCAGCTGTCTTCCGACAAGCAGGATCAATGGGGGGGGGGGCAATTTGCTTAATGATCACGTGATTCAGTTAGCAATTGCAGCGATTTGCTAAAATTGACTTGATTAACAACTGCCTTGATTAGCAATGGAAATTCTGGTTTCGATTGCGGTTGTGAGTCTAGGATTACCTACAGAGGAGCTCACATAATACTTAAAACTGGTCCCCGAATCAAGCCACTTTCTGAGTTCACACAGTATCGATAAGTCATACCATAACCTGGTTTGTCAGGAGAAAAATCTACTATGTTATAACTAACAGCCTACGTACATCGACTTTATGGCACATAATGAAAATGCCAACAAGCCAGACTGACAGTACAGAAAACAGACCAACATAAGGCCAGTCAAGGTTAGCCATTGGTGCAAAAGTTGGTTTGCAACTGACTTTTGCTTGTGCCAGTCCAACAGCAATGATATTTTGGGGGTGGGAGGTGCCTTGAAAGCACCCCATTCACTGGGCTAACAATCCCATGATAACAGCAATGGATTAATTAATCCTTCCCTTCCCCACCATCCAATCAGAGTTGAAGAAACTTCTTGAATGAGAAGCAAAACGTCTTCAAAGAAAAAACCAGAAAATCCAGTTGCCTCCTGAAAAAGTATCTTTAGGACAGTGGTGAAATCCATTTTTTTTTTACTACTGGTTCTGTGGGCGTGGCTTGGCGGGTGTGGCTTGGTGGACATGCCAGGGGAAGAATACTGCAAAATCTCCACTCCCACCCCACTCCAGAGGAAGGATACTGCAAAATCTCCACTCCCACCCCACTCCAGGGGAAGGATATTACAAAATCTCCACTCCCACTCTACTCTGGGGCCATCCAGAGGTGGTATTTGCCGGTTCTCTGAACTGCTCAAAATTTCCGCTACCGGTTCTCCAGAACCTGTCAGAACCTGCTGGATTTCGCTCCTGACTCATTTCCTATGCTCATGTCCATGTTTATACTTATACCTGTTACCTTGTACATGTTTGACCAACACATAAATACTAAATCCAACAATACTGCAATGATTAATGCAATGATAAAGCCAGGAACAGACATCCCCCTCACCCCACCAGCCTGTTCTTTCTCAGGATTGTCCATGGAACGGATCATAAAGGGATCCAAGATTGCTTGAGTTTGGAAAAGAAAACCCCGCTTAGCTAAAATGAGGGATTGAAGTCGGTGGCTTCACCGCCCCCCAAGAGCTCCTGCCTCCTAAGGCAAAGATGCAAAGGGTTGCAAAAGCCCCTCCACTCCAGCGTAGAGACTAGGAGGTGCAACTCCCATCGCGCTGGAGCAGGTGGGGGACAGCAATCGGCTGGGGAGGATGGAAGTTGCATTCTCCCCCGGGGCCAAAGAAGGCGACTCACAGCCTCAGGGAGTCCATCAACCATGCTTCCTCTTCTTCCTCCTCCTCTTCCTCCATCGCCGCCGCGGAAGCAGCTGCGGCCATGTGAGCCTTTGGAGAGACGAGTGACGTCATCTCTTCCGGGGAATTCCGGGGCGGGGACTCAAGCTCCGCCCCACTCTCCGCCCCTCCCCCCCTTCCAGGCCCGGTCAGGCGGGGTCTGCAGAGAGCCCGTCCCGGCCATGCTGGTGTCGTTTGCGCATTGGGCTGTGGACGATGGGGGTTTGCAATCCGGTCCGGGGCCAGCATTAGCCGAGACTGGCAAAAGTGACTTCTTCGCTTGCAAAATTGATCTCGAAGCCAACCCAATGGGTTGGGTGTGCACAATACACGCAGGCGCCTCCACACAACCCTAAAGGTTAACTCTACCTTAAATATTCCCTGAATGAAGGTATAGCCCGCGCCTCTCCTGCAGGAATGCTCATAGATTATACTTCTTCCTCCGGTCGTGTGAATGCAGCGGGTCGTCCTTCAATTCAATTTAATTCAGAAAGGAGCTGGAAGGGACCTTCGAGGCCTATTAGTGCAACCCCCTGCTCAAATGGGAGACCTTATACCCTTTCAGACAAGCGGCTGTCCAGTCTCTTCTTAAAAACCTCCAGTGATGAAGCACCCACAACAATATCTTTATATTTGTTTGGGGTTGGTTTTCTTCCCTTTCATCTCTTTTATTGTACAGCAATCCTTCTCCTCAAACCTACCACCTCTCTCTTTTCTTTCCTTCTTACTTTGTCTAACGCACCCCCCCTCTTCTTCTCCTCCCTACTTCCTCTTCCTTTCTCCTTCTCCTCTCTTCCTCCCTCTCTTACCCTCACTCCTACTCTACTTTCCCTTTCCTTCCTTCATCCCTCTCTATTGCTGTATCCTTTTGTGCATATGGACTACACAGAGGGCTGAAAAAGTTATTTTTGACTGGTCCTCACACTTTTGACCAGTCCTCGAACTTACAACTGTCCTCACATTTTACGTTTTTGCCCTAACTTGTCACCATGGTGAAGAGAAGCAGTTGTGAAATGAGTGACACGGTTGTTAAGAATGCTACAATGGGCATAAATGATGACCAGTCATAAGTGCGAAGACCGGTCAAAAGTGCGAGGACCTATCAGAAATCACTTTTTTCAACCCTCTGGGTAGTCCTTTTGTGCACATGGACTACTCAGAGGGCTGAAAAAGTTATTTTTGACTGGTCCTCGCACTTTTGACCAGTCCTCGAACTTACAACTGTCCTCACATTTTATGTTTTTGCCCTATCTTGTCACCATGGTGAAGAGAAGCAGTTGTGAAATGAGTGACATGGTTGTATAGAATGCTGCACCGGCATAAATGTGAGGATGGTCATAAGTGTGAGGACCAGTCAAAAGTGCGAGGACCTGTCAGCAGGGCCGGATTTTCCTATAGGCTAACTAGGCTTCAGCCCAGGGCCTCAAGATCAAGAGGGGCCTACATTCAAATTGTTAGCAAAATTAAAATTACACTATTCTAAAAACAGTGAACACTAAAACACTGAACCGAAAAAAATGGGAGGTGAAAGGGCCTCATAAGTGGAATAGCCTAGGGCCTCTTTTCATCTAAATCCGGCCCTGCCTGTCAGAAATGACTTTTTTCAGTCCTCTGAGTAGTCCCTATACACATAGTCATGGCCACCCGGTCACATGACCTCCAAGCCACGCCCACAAAATAAGCCATGCCCACAGAACCGGTAGTAAAAAGTTACAGTTATAAAGTAGCAACGAAAATAATTGTATGGTTGGGGGTCACCACAACATAAGGAACTGTATTAAAGGGTGGGCATTAGGAAGGTTGAGAACCACTGTCTTAAGTAATTGACCTCTTGAAGTGTTCCCATCAGCTGTTCAGTTTTGGGCTTTTTTGGTCCAGTTGGCTCTTGAAAAACAGGGGAGGGGGTGGGAATCACCTTTGGGATAACCATGAATTGGATTATTGAGACTCTCCATAGAAGTTCAGCTCTTTAGCTTTTTGGGGTAACTATTAAAGGTGGTGTTAGCTGCTTGCTGATTTTAAGAATGGCTCTATTAAGCCAAAGTTTAAATAAAATTATTTAGATGGACAACTCTGGTTGAAGCTAATTCATGACTCGCTTGTAAAAAGATCTTAATTAGTTTGCTATTAAAATTAATGGGCCAGGCCCTCTCCTGTGAAGGCAGCCAGAGGATTGATTTTTCCCTAACTTCAGGTCCAAGCCAAATCCAAGCCATTGTTTGTGACATCACTTACTCCTCCAAATCTCATTGGCTGGAGGACCATGGTCAAATGTCAACATTTCCAGTATTGTTGGCTATTCTGGATGGCAGCACTGCCAAGATCAGGTTCAAAATACCTGGATCTGAAGAAAAGCGACTACAAAGTTGTTTTATTTAGTATTTATTCATATAGGGGGCGAGGGTAGAAAAGTGGGGTTCAACACCACACTAGAGAAGTCATACCTGCTTCAGTAGCAACTTCCACACCTGGGACTGAATCTCACCATCTACAATGGCAAAGGTACACACCACTGTAAGGGGTTGGGAGTTAGCCGGATAACAATAACGTACACTAAGAAACATCTGTAAGAATTAGGAGCCAAAAATTGGCTTCAGGATATCCCAGTTTGATGGCCATGTTGACCCCAAAGATAGAAATTGATCTGGCTCAATGATTTGAGGAAGTTAACCTATAAAGATCAACTTCATTGACCAGATATACTTCCAGTGTTGTTGCATGTTTGTTGAAACTATCATCCGTTGTATATCAAGTACTGCTTCTAAGTTGCTGACACCTCCATTTGATGACAATTATTGTCAAAAAGGACTCTTGTACATTAACACTGGAAGGAAAAGGGGACGCAGACTGTTGAAATGTGGACTTGAAAACCGATTGAACTGGCAGAGATGGCAAATTTAACTGCATTGATTAGGCATAATGGATTAGATAAGTTTATAAGAAACTGGAAGGAAGCCATTTGTGGACTTTCTGTGTGTCGAATACAATAACAGATGGTTAATGGGGGGCTTTGGAGAGCGGTGTGATGGCCTAGATATGGAGCTCTGACTTCCCAATCAGGAGTCTGAGTTCAATCATAGGTGGTGGTTGTTAGTTGTGAAGTCGTGTCTGACCCATCACGACCCCATGGACAACGTTCCTCCAGGCCTTCCTGTCCTCTATCATCCCCCGTAATCCATTTAATCTCACGCCTACTGCTTCAGTGATTCCATCCAGCCACCTCGTTCTCTGTCGTCCCCTTCTTCTTTTGCCCTCAATCTTTCCCAGCATTAGGCTCTTTTCCAGTGAGTCTTTCCTTCTCATTAGGTGGCAAAATCTATCATAGGTAGTGACAGATATTGTTGTCTTTAGCCGCAAAGAGAAAATATCTGCTGTGAGCTCCATGTAGGTGTCAGGAAAGGCATCCAGATAGTAAATGCTCAGCTCCATTCAGTTGTCCCAACTCCACCCTGATGCAAGGGATTATTACAAAGTCATTAACAGAAGAGGGGAAAGGGAGGGTTTGGAAGATTAGTTTTATCTTTGGGGTTATCTGTTGACTGCTTTTTTTAATATATAGCAAACAGAGGATGGGTTCATTGGATCGCTAGATAAACAAATTCCGACATTTTTTATATAACATAGTAATTGTATCAAATATAGATGGGAAAATGTATAAATATTTGTAGACATATTATGTAAGGGGAGGAGAACACATCAGATAATTTTGATATATTTTTCAGCATTCAGCCAGGTTAGATTTTCTATATTTAATGTCAGTATGAATGACATATTTTATATTCCTTATCCTTTTATTTGTACACAAGGGTTTTTATTTTTATTATTAGTGTTTGATGGTTGTTAATTTGTTTCTCTTTCTTCTTTATTTTATATTTTAATTTTAAAAAAAACCTTTAAAAGTGACTGTTGTACATTAATTAGAAACAAAATTAGAAGCTCTTGTATCCTGTCAAAATTCTTTCCCAAAGAAGTTACCTTGAACTCTTTCTTTTTATTTTTTATTTGTTAGACTTTTAATCCCACCTTTATTTTTACAAATAACACAAGGAAATGAAATATCTAATGCAGGGGTGTCAAACACAAGGCCCCTGGGCTGGATCCAGCCCATGATGTGGTCTGATCCAGCCCACAGGGCCATCCTGGAAAAAGTAAAGGGCCAGCCTACATTGCTTCAGCCTGGTCTACCACTGAGTCTTCGGCCCGGTCTACTCTTGGCAAAGAGGAAACAACAGGCCTGCATGGCTTCGGCCTGGTCTACCCTAACATGCCAGCAGTTTGGGGAGTGGTATCAAGTTGGCCACACACACCCAGTCAGCTATGCCCAGTGAGTGGCATCAAGCTGGCCATGCCCACTCAGTTGGCCACCCACACCCAGCCACCCACACCCGCACGCCACCCCCACCGCCACAAAGTCAACCACAGCCCTGATGCGTCCCTCAATGAAATTGAGTTTGACACCCTGATCTAATTCTTCTTCCTCCTCCAATTTTCACCACCACAACAACCCTGTGAGGTGGATAGGGCTGAAAGAGAGAGAGAGAAAGGGAATGCACCAAAGCAGGTTAACAAATTCAGCCCCCCCACCCCCCAAGAACTGAGGAGAAGGTGTGATTGTGTGTCTCCATTTCTCAAACAGCCCGGCATCTTGAAAACAACTCGGAAGCAGACAGAACCCCTGGAAGACCTCTCAGCAACCCAGAAAAGTCTCCGTCTCCAGATAGAAGAACTGAGGGGGACTTTAGTCTGCTTGGACTCTGAGAACAAGATGTTTCTCAAAGACCAGGAATGCATCAAAGAGCAGCAGAAATCTCTCCGGAACACAATGGATTACCTGAAGTCCACTATAGAACACTTGCAGATAACTGTGGAGGACATCAGGGAAAGGTTGGACCAGGCCAACACGGTGATCCAAGATTTAGCGCTGCAGAACAAGTCTTTGGTGAAAGCCAACGAAGACCTCAATCAGGAAATGCACGAGGTCACCAGCCAGGTGGCTGTCTTCAGAGACGACAAGCCTGCCGAAGAGGATAACCTGACGGAGATGCGGAACCTTCCGTCGGAAGTTCAAAAGTACCTGCATAACCTGGAGGATAAGCTGGCTAAGATGGAGCACAGTTACCATGTGGAGAAGATCCATTCCAGCCAACTGAAGGAGAGAGTCACAAATCTTCAGACCGACAGAGAAAACAGGAGGAAGCGCATCAAAGACCTTCAGAACCAACAGGACCTCTGCGTCCAGCAGGCCTCCCTTGTGAGGCTGGAGCAGGAGAATCAGGTGCCAGCCGGCATCCTGATACATGAACAAGTGGAGGCCAGGCTGTTGGGGGACAGGTCAAAGAAAAGGAAGGTTCTGCGTTGGTTATGGACAGCAGCCAAAATTCTGATGATGTTCCTATTTGGCTGCTCTCTATTCCTCGGCCTTGTCTTGGCGTACACACACTTTGTAAATCCGCTGTTCATCTATGACACAGTTTTGATGCTCCTGAGTGACCAAAGCATTGACAGACTTGTGCACCGTTTCTCCCCTTATCTCGACTGGAGAAATGACGGCCTTTTACCGTTTTGACGAGCAAAAGGAATCCTGTCTTGTATATTTGAAGAACCCTCATATATGTATATATATATGTATGTGTGCGTGTGTATGTATCTATTTATAGTTGTAGATATGACTCTACTTTTTTCTATTGTTTCATTTCCTTCTATTAGCTTTTGCTTAGTTAACGAAAGTCAAAAATAAAAAAAATTGTAATGAATCCTGCATGTTTCCTTTGTGCAACTTTCCTAGCAGGGCACAAAATATGCTCAAGAGCAAATCCTGGTGAGCAAACCTGGTTCTCATAGGATCCGGTTAGAACAAAAGCTCTTCTCCCTTTTTGTCCACATGAATGAAGGCACGACGTGCTGCTAGCCTTTCTTCCTGCTCGTTCTCTTCTGGTATGCTCTGTTGCATGCTGAAGACTTTGGTTGATCGTGAAGGATGTGCCTTATTTATTTTGTCTCCTGCAAAACAAAGTTGCCAGCAAGTCCATATCTGTCAGACCTGCCCCAGCTTAAACTCTTAAATGGAAATAATCCTTGGCTCCATTTGTTGAGAAGGGTGTATAGTTTTATTAGAAGTCAAGCCAGTGGTGAAATCCGGCCGGATCTATCTGGCTCGTGCAAACCGGTAGCGGTGGTGGTGGGAGGCTCTGCCCACCTGCCAGGATGTCATTATGTCCCGATTTTGACCCTCTGTGCATGCGCAGAAGGCTCTTTGCATGCGCAGAAGAGGTGCATGCACGTGCTCCCATATGCTCCCATTCCTGAACCAGTAGCAAAGGTAAGTGGATTTCACCACTGAGTCAAGTGTATGGTCGTAATGCAAAGCCAGATCTGAGAATCGTATGTCAAAATCCCTAAGTTCAACTTTTCCCCACCTTAGCTACATCCATTATTTACCCCCAGGCAACAAATGAGGTTCAGGCAAGATGTTTTCCTAACAGAGAGTCCAGGCACAGTTTGGTATGCAGCTGGTATGCTTCTTGACCTTGAAGCAGCATCTGGAGGAGATACAGCACTTACTTTCGTTTCCCCCCAAGCTTTCTCTGTTACATTTCTCCATTCCCCAGAGTTTGTGGCACTCTGTCACTGAATAGTAGCGAAGCACATGCAATCCTAAAGTGGCAGCTGACAACAACATCATTTATAGTTGAAATGGAATTTTGCGAGATACCAGCTTTAATGGGGACTAGATATTTGGAGAAATTTAGCAGGTCTGGTTCAATCTCTCTGTTGATCTGACCTGGAAATACTTGCCAATATCCACCCTGGCAATCAGAAATATCTGCAGGGTATGTCAGAGGAAATGCCTAGCTGTGCCTATACCACAAACGCCCATCCACATAAGGGTTAACATAACATGCACACCCCCACCTGACCCCTGGCCACTCCTTACCTTCTGGCCACTTCTCCCAGGTATATCAACACCCACCACGTGCTTGTCCAGTTGTTCCAGATGTTCACCTAGAAGAGAGGAGAGCAAGGTCAGTGACCTATGGTACCTAGGGCCTAGAAAGCCTCCAGGCCTTCAATAAATACTGATTAAAGAAACAGCTTGTCTTGTGAGTAATTGGGCAAAATCCATCGCTTCAACAAATGGTAACAGAGGATGGTTTGCCCATAACTCACAGGTGATGCCCCAACCAAGAAACCTACCCAAGGAAGCAGACAGAGTACAGACAAGGGCACTCACCAAGAAGATGGCTGAACTCCAAGCATCCAAGGATCCCACAGCAGAGGAAACTCCAGCAGACATCGAGCTGTACTCCAGCGAAGACTCCTACTCTGATGAGGAGAGGTCACCAGAGAAAGGTACCAGCCTAGAAGGAAAAACAGCACAAAGAATAAACAGGTTCAAGCTATCCATCCTGAAGCTGATGGAAACGAACAACAATGAGAAAAACCTCATCGCGGACCTGCAAAGCCTCTTCGAGCAGCAAGGAGCAGCGATCGAGGCCCCAGGGACGACAGACGAAGAGATGGCACGAGAAAGAGGTAGGCCAGCCCAGCTAGATGACCACGAGGTGGCCAAACCCTCTTTCACGCCCTTTCCCCAGTGGCCATCTTGCAATGGCCACCAGCCAATGGGGAACCAGGATTCAAACTCTCTGGCGCGAAAAGGCCCCGACCCAGAAAAAGGCCGGGGACAACCAGAGAGCAACCCAAAAGGAAAAACAAATCCAGAAGAGAGATCGCCTACCGATCTCGAGATCCAAAATGCGATCAAAACACTAACCGCGGCATTTGGCTCCGCTTTCGAGCCTCCCGCGGCAGCCAGAAAAGAGAAGAAAAAATCCTGCGACCAAGAGGGCACCAGAGCCAGCATCGACAAGCCAGCTGACCCTCAGCCACCCGAGGAAGCCACCCACACCGAACACGAACGCCGAGACTGGTTCGCCTGCAAAAATTACAAACCGCAGGATTCGAACCCAGGACCCGCCGCACCAACGACGCGAGGACGAGGGGCGAGGAGAAGAACCAACTACTCACCTCCACCACGACCTCCGCCTGGCTTCTCCACCCGACCAGGGACCCACGACCACAAGCAGAAGGCCGGACCCGCCGCCATCGCCGCCACAGCCGCTGCGCCGCCGGACACGAGGAATCCTCGTCTTATGACCGCCGCGCCGCCGATCTCCGACCGTCCTTCACCTGCGACCGCTTCGCCTCCTCACCTTTTTCCTTTCTTTGCCAGGGATCCAGCCGTCCAGCAGTGGTGTCCGCCGCCCAGAGGGAGCACCGGACTCTCCAGGGGTGAGTCCAGCCCTCCACCGGTAGGCCTAGGCCTAGGCCCAGGAGCAGCAGCAGCAGCAGCAGGATTCTTCCTCCACGGCTTCCAGCGCGAAATGGCCTTCGCGCATGCTCAGTCGCAGCCTGCAGCAAGAGAAAGAAGAAACATAGAGATAGGTCAGTATAGACTCGCAACAGACGTTCCAAAGCCATATTGCGAGTTCAGTCATGACCTGGACCATGGACAGCTACCCACTGTAAGTAATCACAGTGGCAATGTGGAGACTGCTTATACAAATATGCCAAAACTACAGTTAGATGGGGGTAATATTATAGATTGGAGCCAACATCTACAGATTGCTCTTACGAGGGAAAATGCTTTATTTTTAATTCAGAGACCACCTCAAAAACCTTGGTCTCTGGAGATTGACAACCTACACCACAAGGCGTTCTGCATCATGAGAGCCACCATTCCCCCCACAATGTACCCTAGCATTAATGATAACCTCACTGTAGCTGAAATTTTACAACTGTTATATGGTATGTTTTACAGCCAATGCAGAGCTACCACCATAAAGGTATCTAGAGAGTTCCATTCTGCCAGGCACAAACAAGGGGTACCCATGAGTGAGCATACACTCAAATTAAATGCAGCCAGGGCAGAACTCATGCAAAGGGGGGAAATTATCACCGAAGAAAGCACGATGAGCGTTATAATAAATCCACTAGACAGCAGCTGGGACCACTTCGTGCTACAACTAGATAGTCTTTACCTACCTCACCTTACACTAGGCACACTAATCAACAAGCTCATAGCTGAAGACAACCTAAGAAGGGACAGACACGGTGTCAGAAGGGAACATAGACCAATCAGAAAAGTAGAGTTCCAAGACAGAGCAGGGAACGCCCCGGAGTGCTATTCCTGCGGGTCCAAGAACCACATAAAAAGGGATTGCCCCAGGAACAGCAGGGATAGAAGGCGCACTGAACACAGAGGGGGACGATCACCCGAACGCAGGCACTCAAGGGAGAGAGGAAGAGGGTGGTCCCCCAACCCTAGAAAGCAACACGGGCGAAGGGACAGCTCTAGGGACAGCAGCCCAGGCCCCACATACGGATTTAGACATGGCCACTCAAACTCCACACACGAGATGAACAAGAACACATGGCTCCTAGACTCAGGGGCCTCACATCACACAACATACAACTCAACACTCGTAGAACCACTCAGCAAAACCAACCTCGAACTCAAGGTGGCCAATCAGTACAGGGTTCAAGCACGGGGAAAGAGAGACACCCACATACCACACATAGGGAAGATAGAGGGGGTATTATACGTACCCGAAATACCCCTTAACGTACTAGCCGTCAACAGACTAACCCAAGACACAGACCTAGAGGTAACATTCAAGGACGGGAAAGCCCACATAATCAAGCAAGGGAAAGAAATAGGGAGCGTACACAACCAAGGGGGGCTGTCATACTTTACACCAAACGCAGAGGAGGAAGGAGACATGTACGCAAACACCGACCCAGGGGAAGAAGGGGACATAAGAGATGAGGGGGAACAGCAGGAAATAAAGCAATGCAAGCAAGGTGTAAACAGCTCTGTATCATTGGGAAAACCCTTGCATGATAATTGCGCCCACCTCCTTCACAGGAGGCTGGGTCACATCAGTTTCCCTATTGTTAAGAAAATGTCTGATTGTACTGAAGGACTCAAAGTAAAGAAATGTGATAATTATTTGGAGTGTTCCATATCTATGTGGTCAAAGATCAAGGTCAAGGCCATACCCAGAAAGTCCGAACGGACCACAGAATACCCATTTCAATTGGTACACATGGACTTAGTAGGGCCTTTTAAACCATCTATAAAACATAGAAAGAGATTCTTCCTCACCATTGTCGATGATTTCACAAAGTACGGGTATGTCTATTCCCTCAGACGCAAAAACGAAACATTCCAGAGATTTAAAGAGTTTCACAGGAAGATAGAACTACAACACAACATGAAAATAAGACAAATAATGACAGATAGAGGTTCAGAGTTTATGGCCAGGGAATTCACCAGTTGGTTGAGGGGGCAGGGCATCACGCACTACAAATCTTCACCTTTCTCGCCATTCCAGAACGGGGTGGCGGAGAGAAAAAACGGGGTGCTACAGACAATGATGAGGTATGCACTAGAGGATGTAGGGATGGGGCAACACTTTTGGTCAGAAGCACTGCACTACTCCAACTACACCCTAAATAGACTGTGGTCAAGCTCCATCAACATGACCCCATACGAAATGCTCTATAAAAGAAAACCCAACATATCCCACCTACACATATTTGGCGCACCAGCTGACGTACACGTACCTAGGCAGCTGAGGAGAAAGGGGGAGAAAATATCAAAAAGACTGAGGTTCGTGGGCTACGAACCGGGCACAAAGGGCTACAGATTCATTGATAACAACAACAGATTTGTAGTGTCTCGATCTGCCAACTTCCACGAACACTCGAACTGGTCAAGGGTCCACTCCAATGAAACACTCACCCACAGGAACGCACCCAAAGACAACCAAGAGGGGGAAAAGATAGAGACACCCAGAGCCGCCCTCGACAAAATAAACACAAAAGAGTGGAAAGAGGGGCACCCATCTTTAAAACTAGACCGCCTCTAGAACAAAGAGGCAGATCACATGCAAGAGACCAAACCACCACCCAGTAGGCCAATCAGAGAGAACAGAAACAAACCACCCAAGAGGCTAGAGGATTACGTCCTAACCATCCACGATAACCTCACCACACCCAACTCATACGAGGACATTCTTAAGCTCCCCAAGGAAGAGAAGGAAAAATGGGTATCCGCCATGGACAAAGAGATGGAGAGCCTAAAAGAACTAAAGGTATACACACCCGCTCAGGCACCTGAGGACAAAAAACCAATTGGGACCAAATGGGTGTTCAGGGTCAAGACATTAGAAAAGAACAAGAACCTATACAAGGCGAGGCTGGTCGCCCAAGGCTTCGCTCAGAGGTAGCCTGAAGACTACACGGACACGTATTCACCCACCGTCAGGGCTGAAAGTGTCAAATGCGCACTGGTGGTGGCCACCATCCTGGGGCTTGATGTCTTCCAGTTCAATGTACAGACTGCCTACTTACACGCAGAACTGGACAAGGAGATCTATGTCAAGGCCCCAGCAGGATATGACCAAAGTGAGAGCAAAACCTGGCTGCTCAACAAAAGCCTGTATGGACTCAAGCAATCAGGCAAAAGGTGGTATGACTGCCTAGCCAAAGCCCTGAAATCCATGGGTTTTGAGGCCACCTCAGCAGACAGGTGCCTATTTACAAAGAGAGAAGGTAACCTATTCGAAGGGGTGCTCATCTACGTGGATGACATCCTATACGTTGGCAAGCACAAGAGCAGATGTGATAGATTTGCCACAGAACTGGGCAAACACTTCTCGTTAAAGTCACTCAGCAGAACTGACAAATACCTAGGGGTGCACGTGACAAAGACCAAAAAGGGGTTCAGACTCTCCCAAAAGGACAGAATCGCTGAACTGCTGTCCAAATGCAACATGACAGAGGCAAAGCCCAGCGAGACACCAATACAGCCAGAATTTCTGAAAAGCATGTACGAGGAATCAGAACCCTTCACCGACAATAGATTGTACAGATCTACCATCGGGGCGCTGCTATACATCGCCAACGGGACCAGGCCTGACATTGCCCTAGCTGTCAACCTCCTATCCAGACACGTAAGCAACCCCAAGGTGTCACATTGGAATGCCATCAAAAGACTGCTCAGGTACCTGAAATTCAGCATGGATGCACAACTCTGTTTGGAACCAGAAATAACCAGAAAGTCCACTTGCCTCCTGAAAAAGTATCTTTAGGACAGTGGTGAAATCCAATTTTTTTTACTATGGTTCTGTGGGCGTGGCTTGGCGGGCTTGGCGGGTGTGGCTTGGTGGGCATGGCAGGAGAAGGATACTGCAAAATCTCCACTCCCACCCCACTCCAGGGGAAGGATACTGCAAAATCTCAACTCCCACTCTACTCTGAGGCCATCCAGAGGTGGTATTTGCCGGTTCTCCAAACTGCTCAAAATTTCCGCTACCGGTTCTCCAGAACCTGTCAGAACCTGCTGGATTTCACCCCTCACTCATTTCCTATGCTCATGTCCATGTTTATACTTATACCTGTTATCTTGTACATGTTTGACCAACACATAAATACTAAATCCAACAATACTGCAATGATTAATGCAATGATAAAGCCAGGAACAGACATCCCCCTCACCCCACCAGCCTGTTCTTTCTCAGGATTGTCCATGGAATGGATCATAAAGGGATCCAAGATTGCTTGAGTTTGGAAAAGAAAACCCCGCTTGCCTAAAATGAGGGATTGAAGTCGGTGGCTTCACCGCCCCCCAAGAGCCCCTGTCTCCTAAGGCAAAGATGCAAAGGGTTGCAAAAGCCTCTCCACTCCAGCGTAGAGACTAGGAGGTGCAACTCCCATCGCGCTGGAGCAGGTGGGGGAGCGCAATCGGCTGGGGAGGATGGAAGTTGGTTTTGGGGTTGGTTTTCTTCCCTTTCATCTCTTTTATTGTACAGCAATCTTTCTCCTCAAGCCTACCACCTCTCTCTTTTCTTTCCTTCTTACTTTGTCTAACCCACCCCCCTCTTCTTCTCCTCCCTACTTCCTCTTCCTTTCTCCTTCTCCTCCTCCCTCTCTTACCCTCACTCCTACTCTACTTTCCCTTTCCTTCCTTCGTTCCTCTCTATTGCTGTATCCTTTTGTGCATATGGACTACACAGAGGGCTGAAAAAGTTATTTTTGACTGGTCCTCACACTTTTGACCAGTCCTCGAACTTATGACTGTCCTCACATTTTACGTTTTTGCCCTAACTTGTCACCATGGTGAAGAGAAGCAGTTGTGAAATGAGTGACACGGTTGTTAAGAATGCTACAATGGGCATAAATGATGACCAGTCATAAGTGCGAAGACCGGTCAAAAGTGCGAGGACCTATCAGAAATCACTTTTTTCAACCCTCTGGGTAGTCCTTTTGTGCACATGGACTACTCAGAGGGCTGAAAAAGTTATTTTTGACTTGTCCTCACACTTTTGACCAGTCCTCGAACTTACGACTGTCCTCACATTTTACGTTTTTGCCCTAACTTGTCACCATGGTGAAGAGAAGCAGTTGTGAAATGAGTGACATGGTGGTTAAGAATGCTGCACCGGCATAAATGTGAGGATGGTCATAAGTGTGAGGACCAGTCAAAAGTGCGAGGACCTGTCAGCAGGGCCGGATTTTCCTATAGGCTAACTAGGCTTCAGCCTAGGGCCTCAAGATCAAGAGGGGCCTACATTCAAATTGTTAGCAAAATTAAAATTCCACTATTCTAAAAACAGTGAACACTAAAACACTGAACCGAAAAAAATGGGAGGTGAAAGGGCCTCATAAGTGGAATAGCCTAGGGCCTCTTTTCATCTAAATCCGGCCCTGCCTGTCAGAAATGACTTTTTTCAGTCCTCTGAGTAGTCCCTGTACACATAGTCATGGCCACCCGGTCACATGACCTCCAAGCCACGCCCACAAAATAAGCCACGCCCACAGAACCGGTAGTAAAAAGTTACAGTTATAAAGTAGCAACGAAAATAATTTTATGGTTGGGGGTCACCACAACATAAGGAACTGTATTAAAGGGTCGCGGCATTAGGAAGGTTGAGAACCACTGTCTTAAGTAATTGACCTCTTGAAGTGTTCCCATCAGCTGTTCAGTTTTGGGCTTTTTTGGTCTAGTTGGCTCTTGAAAAACGGGGGAGGGGGTGGGAATCACCTTTGGGATAACCATGACTTGGATGATTGAGACTCTCCATAGAAGTTCAGCTCTTTAGCTTTTTGGGGTAACTATTAAAGGCGGTGTTAGCTACCTGCTGATTTTAAGAATGGCTCTATTAAGCCAAAGTTTAGATAAAATTATTTAGCTGGACAACTCTGGTTGAAGCTAATTCATGACTCGCTTGTAAAAAGATCTTAACTTAGTTTGCTATTAAAATTAATGGGCCAGGCCCTCTCCTGTGAAGGCAACCAGAGGATTGATTTTTCCCTAACTTCAGGTCCAAGCCAAATCCAAGCCATTGTTTGTGACATCACTTGCTCCTCCAAATCTCATTGGCTGGAGGACCATGGTCAAATGTCAACATTTCCAGTATTGTTGACTATTCTGGATGGCAGCACTGCCAAGATCAGGTTCAAAATACCTGGATCTGAAGAAAAGCCACTACAAAGTTGTTTTATTTAGTATTTATTTATATAGGGGGCGAGGGTAGAAAAGTGGGGTTCAACACCACACTAGAGAAGTGGTCATACCTGCTTCAGTAGCAACTTCCACACCTGGGACTGAATCTCACCATCTACAATGGCAAAGGTACACACCACCGTAAGGGGTTGGGAGTTAGCCGGATAACAATAACGTACACTAAGAAACATCTGTAAGAATTAGGAGCCAAAAATTGGCTTCAGGATATCCCAGTTTGATGGCCATGTTGACCCCAAAGATAGAAATTGATCTGGCTCAATGATTTGAGGAAGTTAACCTATAAAGATCAACTTCATTGACCAGATATACTTCCAGTGTTGTTGCATGTTTGTTGAAACTATCATCCGTTGTATATCAAGTACTGCTTCTAAGATGCTGACACCTCCTTTTGATGACAATTATTGTCAAAAAGGACTCTTGCACATTAACACTGGAAGGAAAAGGGGACGCAGACTGTTGAAATGTGGACTTTAAAACCGATTGAACTGGCAGAGATGGCAAATTTAACTCCATTGATTAGGGATAATGGATTAGATAAGTTTATAAGAAACTGGAAGCCATTTGTGGACTTTCTGTGTGTCGAATACAATAACAGATGGTTAATGGAGGGCTTTGGAGAGCGGTGTGATGGCCTAAATATGGAGCTCTGACTTCACAATCAGGAGTCTGAGTTCAATCATAGGTGGTTGTTGTTAGTTGTGAAGTCGTGTCTGACCCATCACGACCCCATGGACAACGTTCCTCCAGGCCTTCCTGTCCTCTATCATCCCCCGTAATCCATTTAATCTCACGCCTACTGCTTCAGTGATTCCATCCAGCCATCTCGTTCTCTGTCGTCCCCTTCTTCTTTTGCCCTCAATCTTTCCCAGCATTAGGCTCTTTTCCAGTGAGTCTTTCCTTCTCATTAGGTGGCAAAATCTATCATAGGTAGTGACAGATATTTCTGTCTTTAGCCGCAAAGAGAAAATATCTGCTGTGAGCTCCATGTAGGTGTCAGGAAAGGCATCCAGATAGTAAATGCTCAGCTCCATTCAGTTGTCCCAACTCCACCCTGATGCAAGGGATTATTACAAAGTCATTAACGGAGGAGAGGAAAGGGAGGGTTTGGAAGATTAGTTTTATCTTTGGGGTTATCTGTTGACTGCTTTTTTTAATATATAGCAAACAGAGGTTGGGTTCATTGGATCGCTAGATAAACAAATTCCGCCATTTTTTATATAACATAGTATTTGTATCAAATATAGATGGGAAAATGTATAAATATTTGTAGACATGTAATGTAAGGGGAGGATAACACATCAGATAATTTTGATACATTTTTCAGCATTCAGCCAGGTTAGATTTTCTATAATTAATGTCAGTATGAATGACATATTTTATATTTGTTATCCTTTTATTTGTACACAAGGGTTTTTATTTTTATTATTAGTGTCTACCACTGAGGCTTCGGCCCGGTCTACTCTTTGCAAAGAGGAAACAACGAGCCTGCATGGCTTCGGCCTGGTCTACCCTAAGATGCCAGCAGTTTGGGGAGTGGTATCAAGTTGGCCACATCCACCCAGTCAGCTATGCCCAGTGAGTGGCGTCAAGCTGGCCATGCCCATTCAGTTGGCCACCCGCACCCAGCCGCCCCCACCTGCACGCCACCCCCACCCCCACGAAGTCAACCACAATGAAATTGAGTTTGACACCCCGATCTAATGCTTCTTCCTCCTCCAATTTTCACCACCACAACAACCCTGTGATGTGGATAGGGCTGAAAGAGAGAGAGAGAAAGGGAATGCACCAAAGCAGGTTAGCAAATTCAGCCCCCCCCACCCCCCAGAACTGAGGAGAAGGTGTGATTGTGTGTCTCCATTTCTCAAACAGCCCGGCATCTTGAAAACAACTCGGAAGCAGACAGAACCCCTGGAAGACCTCTCAGCAACCCAGAAAAGTCTCCGTCTCCAGATAGAAGAACTGAGGGGGACTTTAGTCTGCTTGGACTCTGAGAACAAGATGTTTCTCAAAGACCAGGAATGCATCAAAGAGCAGCAGAAATCTCTCCGGAACACAATGGATTACCTGAAGTCCACTATAGAACACTTGCAGATAACTGTGGAGGACATCAGGGAAAGGTTGGACCAGGCCAACACGGTGATCCAAGATTTAGCGCTGCAGAACAAGTCTTTGGTGAAAGCCAACGAAGACCTCAACCAGGAAATGCACGAGGTCACCAGCCAGGTGGTTGTCTTCAGAGACGACAAGCCTGCCCAAGAGGATAACCTGACGGAGATGCGGAACCTTCCGTCGGAAGTTCAAAAGTACCTGCATAACCTGGAGGATAAGCTGGCTAAGATGGAGCACAGTTACCATGTGGAGAAGATCCATTCCAGCCAACTGAAGGAGAGAGTCACAAATCTTCAGACCGACAGAGAAAACAGGAGGAAGCGCATCAAAGACCTGCAGGACCAACAGGACCTCTGTGTCCAGCAGGCCTCCCTTGTGAGGCTGGAGCAGGAGAACAAGGTGCCAGCCGGCATCCTGATACATGAACAAGTGGAGGCCAGGCTGTTGGGGGACAGGTCAAAGAAAAGGAAGGTTCTGCATTGGTTGTGGACAGCAGCCAAAATTCTGATGATGTTCCTATTTGGCTGCTCTCTATTCCTTGGCCTTGTCTTGGCGTACACGCACTTTGTAAATCCGCTGTTCATCTATGACACAGTTTTGATGCTCCTGAGTGACCAAAGCATTGACAGACTTGTGCACCGTTTCTCCCCTTATCTCGACTGGAGAAATGACGGCCTTTTACCATTTTGACGAGCAAAAGGAATCCTGATTTGTATATTTGAAGAACCCTCATATATGTATATGTATATGTATGTGTGCGTGTGTATGTATCTATTTATAGTTGTATATATGACTCTACTTTTTTCTATTGTTTCGTTTCCTTCTATTAGCTTTTGCTTAGTTAACGAAAGTCAAAAATAAAAAAAATTGTAATGAATCCTGCATGTTTCCTTTCTGCAACTTTTCTAGCAGGGCACAAAATATGCTCAAGAGCAAATCCTGGTGAGCAAACCTGGTTCTCATAGGATCCGGTTAGAACAAAGCTCTTCTCCCTTTTTGTCCACATGAATGAAGGCACGACGTGCTGCTAGCCTTTCTTCCTGCTCGTTCTCTTCTAGTATGCTCTGTTGCATGCTGAAGACTTTGGTTGATCATGAAGGATGTGCCTTATTTATTTTGTCTCCTGCAAAACAAAGTTGCCAGCAAGTCCATATCTGTCAGACCTGCCCCAGCTTAAACTCTTAAATGGAAATAATCCTTGGCTCCATTCGTTGAGAAGGGTGTATAGTTTTATTAGAAGTCAAGCCAGTGGTGAAATCCGGCCGGATCTATCTGGCTCGTGCAAACCGGTAGCGGTGGTGGTGGGAGGCTCTGCCCACCTGCCAGGATGTCATTATGTCCCGATTTTGACCCTCTGTGCATGCGCAGAAGGCTCTTTGCATGCGCAGAAGAGGTGCACGCACGTGCTCCCATATGCTCCCATTCCTGAACCAGTAGCAAAGGTAAGTGGATTTCACCACTGAGTCAAGTGTATGGTCGTAATGCAAAGCCAGATCTGAGAATCGTACGTCAAAATCCCTAAGTTCAACTTTTCCCCACCTTAGCTACATCCCTTACTTACCCCCAGGCAACAAATGAGGTTCAGGCAAGATGTTTTCCTAACAGAGAGTCCAGGCACTGTTTGGTATGCAGCTGGTATGCTTCTTGACCTTGAAGCAGCATCTGGAGGAGATACAGCACTTACTTTCGTTTCCCCCCAAGCTTTCTCTGTTACATTTCTCCATTCCCCAGAGTTTGTGGCACTCTGTCACTGAATAGTAGCGAAGCACATGCAATCCTAAAGTGGCAGCTGACAACAACATCATTTATAGTTGAAATGGAATTTTGCGAGATACCAGCTTTAATGGGGACTAGATATTTGGAGAAATTTAGCAGGTCTGGTTCAATCTCTCTGTTGATCTGACCTGGAAATACTTGCCAATATCCACCCTGGCAATCAGAAATATCTGCAGGGTATGTCAGAGGAAATGCCTAGCTGTGCCTATACCACAAACGCCCATCCACATAAGGGTTAACATAACATGCACACCCCCACCTGACCCCTGGCCACTCCTTACCTTCTGGCCACTTCTCCCAGGTATATCAACACCCACCACGTGCTTGTCCAGTTGTTCCAGATGTTCACCTAGAAGAGAGGAGAGCAAGGTCAGTGACCTATGGTACCTAGGGCCTAGAAAGCCTCCAGGCCTTCAATAAATACTGATTAAAGAAACAGCTTGTCTTGTGAGTAATTGGGCAAAATCCATCGCTTCAACAAATGGTAACAGAGGATGGTTTGCCCATAACTCACAGGTGATGCCCCAACCAAGAAACCTACCCAAGGAAGCAGACAGAGTACAGACAAGGGCACTCACCAAGAAGATGGCTGAACTCCAAGCATCCAAGGATCCCACAGCAGAGGAAACTCCAGCAGACATCGAGCTGTACTCCAGCGAAGACTCCTACTCTGATGAGGAGAGGTCACCAGAGAAAGGTACCAGCCTAGAAGGAAAAACAGCACAAAGAATAAACAGGTTCAAGCTATCCATCCTGAAGCTGATGGAAACGAACAACAATGAGAAAAACCTCATCGCGGACCTGCAAAGCCTCTTCGAGCAGCAAGGAGCAGCGATCGAGGCCCCAGGGACGACAGACGAAGAGATGGCACGAGAAAGAGGTAGGCCAGCCCAGCTAGATGACCACGAGGTGGCCAAACCCTCTTTCACGCCCTTTCCCCAGTGGCCATCTTGCAATGGCCACCAGCCAATGGGGAACCAGGATTCAAACTCTCTGGCGCGAAAAGGCCCCGACCCAGAAAAAGGCCGGGGACAACCAGAGAGCAACCCAAAAGGAAAAACAAATCCAGAAGAGAGATCGCCTACCGATCTCGAGATCCAAAATGCGATCAAAACACTAACCGCGGCATTTGGCTCCGCTTTCGAGCCTCCCGCGGCAGCCAGAAAAGAGAAGAAAAAATCCTGCGACCAAGAGGGCACCAGAGCCAGCATCGACAAGCCAGCTGACCCTCAGCCACCCGAGGAAGCCACCCACACCGAACACGAACGCCGAGACTGGTTCGCCTGCAAAAATTACAAACCGCAGGATTCGAACCCAGGACCCGCCGCACCAACGACGCGAGGACGAGGGGCGAGGAGAAGAACCAACTACTCACCTCCACCACGACCTCCGCCTGGCTTCTCCACCCGACCAGGGACCCACGACCACAAGCAGAAGGCCGGACCCGCCGCCATCGCCGCCACAGCCGCTGCGCCGCCGGACACGAGGAATCCTCGTCTTATGACCGCCGCGCCGCCGATCTCCGACCGTCCTTCACCTGCGACCGCTTCGCCTCCTCACCTTTTTCCTTTCTTTGCCAGGGATCCAGCCGTCCAGCAGTGGTGTCCGCCGCCCAGAGGGAGCACCGGACTCTCCAGGGGTGAGTCCAGCCCTCCACCGGTAGGCCTAGGCCTAGGCCCAGGAGCAGCAGCAGCAGCAGCAGGATTCTTCCTCCACGGCTTCCAGCGCGAAATGGCCTTCGCGCATGCTCAGTCGCAGCCTGCAGCAAGAGAAAGAAGAAACATAGAGATAGGTCAGTATAGACTCGCAACAGACGTTCCAAAGCCATATTGCGAGTTCAGTCATGACCTGGACCATGGACAGCTACCCACTGTAAGTAATCACAGTGGCAATGTGGAGACTGCTTATACAAATATGCCAAAACTACAGTTAGATGGGGGTAATATTATAGATTGGAGCCAACATCTACAGATTGCTCTTACGAGGGAAAATGCTTTATTTTTAATTCAGAGACCACCTCAAAAACCTTGGTCTCTGGAGATTGACAACCTACACCACAAGGCGTTCTGCATCATGAGAGCCACCATTCCCCCCACAATGTACCCTAGCATTAATGATAACCTCACTGTAGCTGAAATTTTACAACTGTTATATGGTATGTTTTACAGCCAATGCAGAGCTACCACCATAAAGGTATCTAGAGAGTTCCATTCTGCCAGGCACAAACAAGGGGTACCCATGAGTGAGCATACACTCAAATTAAATGCAGCCAGGGCAGAACTCATGCAAAGGGGGGAAATTATCACCGAAGAAAGCACGATGAGCGTTATAATAAATCCACTAGACAGCAGCTGGGACCACTTCGTGCTACAACTAGATAGTCTTTACCTACCTCACCTTACACTAGGCACACTAATCAACAAGCTCATAGCTGAAGACAACCTAAGAAGGGACAGACACGGTGTCAGAAGGGAACATAGACCAATCAGAAAAGTAGAGTTCCAAGACAGAGCAGGGAACGCCCCGGAGTGCTATTCCTGCGGGTCCAAGAACCACATAAAAAGGGATTGCCCCAGGAACAGCAGGGATAGAAGGCGCACTGAACACAGAGGGGGACGATCACCCGAACGCAGGCACTCAAGGGAGAGAGGAAGAGGGTGGTCCCCCAACCCTAGAAAGCAACACGGGCGAAGGGACAGCTCTAGGGACAGCAGCCCAGGCCCCACATACGGATTTAGACATGGCCACTCAAACTCCACACACGAGATGAACAAGAACACATGGCTCCTAGACTCAGGGGCCTCACATCACACAACATACAACTCAACACTCGTAGAACCACTCAGCAAAACCAACCTCGAACTCAAGGTGGCCAATCAGTACAGGGTTCAAGCACGGGGAAAGGGAGACACCCACATACCACACATAGGGAAGATAGAGGGGGTATTATACGTACCCGAAATACCCCTTAACGTACTAGCCGTCAACAGACTAACCCAAGACACAGACCTAGAGGTAACATTCAAGGACGGGAAAGCCCACATAATCAAGCAAGGGAAAGAAATAGGGAGCGTACACAACCAAGGGGGGCTGTCATACTTTACACCAAACGCAGAGGAGGAAGGAGACATGTACGCAAACACCGACCCAGGGGAAGAAGGGGACATAAGAGATGAGGGGGAACAGCAGGAAATAAAGCAATGCAAGCAAGGTGTAAACAGCTCTGTATCATTGGGAAAACCCTTGCATGATAATTGCGCCCACCTCCTTCACAGGAGGCTGGGTCACATCAGTTTCCCTATTGTTAAGAAAATGTCTGATTGTACTGAAGGACTCAAAGTAAAGAAATGTGATAATTATTTGGAGTGTTCCATATCTATGTGGTCAAAGATCAAGGTCAAGGCCATACCCAGAAAGTCCGAACGGACCACAGAATACCCATTTCAATTGGTACACATGGACTTAGTAGGGCCTTTTAAACCATCTATAAAACATAGAAAGAGATTCTTCCTCACCATTGTCGATGATTTCACAAAGTACGGGTATGTCTATTCCCTCAGACGCAAAAACGAAACATTCCAGAGATTTAAAGAGTTTCACAGGAAGATAGAACTACAACACAACATGAAAATAAGACAAATAATGACAGATAGAGGTTCAGAGTTTATGGCCAGGGAATTCACCAGTTGGTTGAGGGGGCAGGGCATCACGCACTACAAATCTTCACCTTTCTCGCCATTCCAGAACGGGGTGGCGGAGAGAAAAAACGGGGTGCTACAGACAATGATGAGGTATGCACTAGAGGATGTAGGGATGGGGCAACACTTTTGGTCAGAAGCACTGCACTACTCCAACTACACCCTAAATAGACTGTGGTCAAGCTCCATCAACATGACCCCATACGAAATGCTCTATAAAAGAAAACCCAACATATCCCACCTACACATATTTGGCGCACCAGCTGACGTACACGTACCTAGGCAGCTGAGGAGAAAGGGGGAGAAAATATCAAAAAGACTGAGGTTCGTGGGCTACGAACCGGGCACAAAGGGCTACAGATTCATTGATAACAACAACAGATTTGTAGTGTCTCGATCTGCCAACTTCCACGAACACTCGAACTGGTCAAGGGTCCACTCCAATGAAACACTCACCCACAGGAACGCACCCAAAGACAACCAAGAGGGGGAAAAGATAGAGACACCCAGAGCCGCCCTCGACAAAATAAACACAAAAGAGTGGAAAGAGGGGCACCCATCTTTAAAACTAGACCGCCTCTAGAACAAAGAGGCAGATCACATGCAAGAGACCAAACCACCACCCAGTAGGCCAATCAGAGAGAACAGAAACAAACCACCCAAGAGGCTAGAGGATTACGTCCTAACCATCCACGATAACCTCACCACACCCAACTCATACGAGGACATTCTTAAGCTCCCCAAGGAAGAGAAGGAAAAATGGGTATCCGCCATGGACAAAGAGATGGAGAGCCTAAAAGAACTAAAGGTATACACACCCGCTCAGGCACCTGAGGACAAAAAACCAATTGGGACCAAATGGGTGTTCAGGGTCAAGACATTAGAAAAGAACAAGAACCTATACAAGGCGAGGCTGGTCGCCCAAGGCTTCGCTCAGAGGTAGCCTGAAGACTACACGGACACGTATTCACCCACCGTCAGGGCTGAAAGTGTCAAATGCGCACTGGTGGTGGCCACCATCCTGGGGCTTGATGTCTTCCAGTTCAATGTACAGACTGCCTACTTACACGCAGAACTGGACAAGGAGATCTATGTCAAGGCCCCAGCAGGATATGACCAAAGTGAGAGCAAAACCTGGCTGCTCAACAAAAGCCTGTATGGACTCAAGCAATCAGGCAAAAGGTGGTATGACTGCCTAGCCAAAGCCCTGAAATCCATGGGTTTTGAGGCCACCTCAGCAGACAGGTGCCTATTTACAAAGAGAGAAGGTAACCTATTCGAAGGGGTGCTCATCTACGTGGATGACATCCTATACGTTGGCAAGCACAAGAGCAGATGTGATAGATTTGCCACAGAACTGGGCAAACACTTCTCGTTAAAGTCACTCAGCAGAACTGACAAATACCTAGGGGTGCACGTGACAAAGACCAAAAAGGGGTTCAGACTCTCCCAAAAGGACAGAATCGCTGAACTGCTGTCCAAATGCAACATGACAGAGGCAAAGCCCAGCGAGACACCAATACAGCCAGAATTTCTGAAAAGCATGTACGAGGAATCAGAACCCTTCACCGACAATAGATTGTACAGATCTACCATCGGGGCGCTGCTATACATCGCCAACGGGACCAGGCCTGACATTGCCCTAGCTGTCAACCTCCTATCCAGACACGTAAGCAACCCCAAGGTGTCACATTGGAATGCCATCAAAAGACTGCTCAGGTACCTGAAATTCAGCATGGATGCACAACTCTGTTTGGAACCAGAAATAACCAGAAAGTCCACTTGCCTCCTGAAAAAGTATCTTTAGGACAGTGGTGAAATCCAATTTTTTTTACTATGGTTCTGTGGGCGTGGCTTGGCGGGCTTGGCGGGTGTGGCTTGGTGGGCATGGCAGGAGAAGGATACTGCAAAATCTCCACTCCCACCCCACTCCAGGGGAAGGATACTGCAAAATCTCAACTCCCACTCTACTCTGAGGCCATCCAGAGGTGGTATTTGCCGGTTCTCCAAACTGCTCAAAATTTCCGCTACCGGTTCTCCAGAACCTGTCAGAACCTGCTGGATTTCACCCCTCACTCATTTCCTATGCTCATGTCCATGTTTATACTTATACCTGTTATCTTGTACATGTTTGACCAACACATAAATACTAAATCCAACAATACTGCAATGATTAATGCAATGATAAAGCCAGGAACAGACATCCCCCTCACCCCACCAGCCTGTTCTTTCTCAGGATTGTCCATGGAATGGATCATAAAGGGATCCAAGATTGCTTGAGTTTGGAAAAGAAAACCCCGCTTGCCTAAAATGAGGGATTGAAGTCGGTGGCTTCACCGCCCCCCAAGAGCCCCTGTCTCCTAAGGCAAAGATGCAAAGGGTTGCAAAAGCCTCTCCACTCCAGCGTAGAGACTAGGAGGTGCAACTCCCATCGCGCTGGAGCAGGTGGGGGAGCGCAATCGGCTGGGGAGGATGGAAGTTGGTTTTGGGGTTGGTTTTCTTCCCTTTCATCTCTTTTATTGTACAGCAATCTTTCTCCTCAAGCCTACCACCTCTCTCTTTTCTTTCCTTCTTACTTTGTCTAACCCACCCCCCTCTTCTTCTCCTCCCTACTTCCTCTTCCTTTCTCCTTCTCCTCCTCCCTCTCTTACCCTCACTCCTACTCTACTTTCCCTTTCCTTCCTTCGTTCCTCTCTATTGCTGTATCCTTTTGTGCATATGGACTACACAGAGGGCTGAAAAAGTTATTTTTGACTGGTCCTCACACTTTTGACCAGTCCTCGAACTTATGACTGTCCTCACATTTTACGTTTTTGCCCTAACTTGTCACCATGGTGAAGAGAAGCAGTTGTGAAATGAGTGACACGGTTGTTAAGAATGCTACAATGGGCATAAATGATGACCAGTCATAAGTGCGAAGACCGGTCAAAAGTGCGAGGACCTATCAGAAATCACTTTTTTCAACCCTCTGGGTAGTCCTTTTGTGCACATGGACTACTCAGAGGGCTGAAAAAGTTATTTTTGACTTGTCCTCACACTTTTGACCAGTCCTCGAACTTACGACTGTCCTCACATTTTACGTTTTTGCCCTAACTTGTCACCATGGTGAAGAGAAGCAGTTGTGAAATGAGTGACATGGTGGTTAAGAATGCTGCACCGGCATAAATGTGAGGATGGTCATAAGTGTGAGGACCAGTCAAAAGTGCGAGGACCTGTCAGCAGGGCCGGATTTTCCTATAGGCTAACTAGGCTTCAGCCTAGGGCCTCAAGATCAAGAGGGGCCTACATTCAAATTGTTAGCAAAATTAAAATTCCACTATTCTAAAAACAGTGAACACTAAAACACTGAACCGAAAAAAATGGGAGGTGAAAGGGCCTCATAAGTGGAATAGCCTAGGGCCTCTTTTCATCTAAATCCGGCCCTGCCTGTCAGAAATGACTTTTTTCAGTCCTCTGAGTAGTCCCTGTACACATAGTCATGGCCACCCGGTCACATGACCTCCAAGCCACGCCCACAAAATAAGCCACGCCCACAGAACCGGTAGTAAAAAGTTACAGTTATAAAGTAGCAACGAAAATAATTTTATGGTTGGGGGTCACCACAACATAAGGAACTGTATTAAAGGGTCGCGGCATTAGGAAGGTTGAGAACCACTGTCTTAAGTAATTGACCTCTTGAAGTGTTCCCATCAGCTGTTCAGTTTTGGGCTTTTTTGGTCTAGTTGGCTCTTGAAAAACGGGGGAGGGGGTGGGAATCACCTTTGGGATAACCATGACTTGGATGATTGAGACTCTCCATAGAAGTTCAGCTCTTTAGCTTTTTGGGGTAACTATTAAAGGCGGTGTTAGCTACCTGCTGATTTTAAGAATGGCTCTATTAAGCCAAAGTTTAGATAAAATTATTTAGCTGGACAACTCTGGTTGAAGCTAATTCATGACTCGCTTGTAAAAAGATCTTAACTTAGTTTGCTATTAAAATTAATGGGCCAGGCCCTCTCCTGTGAAGGCAACCAGAGGATTGATTTTTCCCTAACTTCAGGTCCAAGCCAAATCCAAGCCATTGTTTGTGACATCACTTGCTCCTCCAAATCTCATTGGCTGGAGGACCATGGTCAAATGTCAACATTTCCAGTATTGTTGACTATTCTGGATGGCAGCACTGCCAAGATCAGGTTCAAAATACCTGGATCTGAAGAAAAGCCACTACAAAGTTGTTTTATTTAGTATTTATTTATATAGGGGGCGAGGGTAGAAAAGTGGGGTTCAACACCACACTAGAGAAGTGGTCATACCTGCTTCAGTAGCAACTTCCACACCTGGGACTGAATCTCACCATCTACAATGGCAAAGGTACACACCACCGTAAGGGGTTGGGAGTTAGCCGGATAACAATAACGTACACTAAGAAACATCTGTAAGAATTAGGAGCCAAAAATTGGCTTCAGGATATCCCAGTTTGATGGCCATGTTGACCCCAAAGATAGAAATTGATCTGGCTCAATGATTTGAGGAAGTTAACCTATAAAGATCAACTTCATTGACCAGATATACTTCCAGTGTTGTTGCATGTTTGTTGAAACTATCATCCGTTGTATATCAAGTACTGCTTCTAAGATGCTGACACCTCCTTTTGATGACAATTATTGTCAAAAAGGACTCTTGCACATTAACACTGGAAGGAAAAGGGGACGCAGACTGTTGAAATGTGGACTTTAAAACCGATTGAACTGGCAGAGATGGCAAATTTAACTCCATTGATTAGGGATAATGGATTAGATAAGTTTATAAGAAACTGGAAGCCATTTGTGGACTTTCTGTGTGTCGAATACAATAACAGATGGTTAATGGAGGGCTTTGGAGAGCGGTGTGATGGCCTAAATATGGAGCTCTGACTTCACAATCAGGAGTCTGAGTTCAATCATAGGTGGTTGTTGTTAGTTGTGAAGTCGTGTCTGACCCATCACGACCCCATGGACAACGTTCCTCCAGGCCTTCCTGTCCTCTATCATCCCCCGTAATCCATTTAATCTCACGCCTACTGCTTCAGTGATTCCATCCAGCCATCTCGTTCTCTGTCGTCCCCTTCTTCTTTTGCCCTCAATCTTTCCCAGCATTAGGCTCTTTTCCAGTGAGTCTTTCCTTCTCATTAGGTGGCAAAATCTATCATAGGTAGTGACAGATATTTCTGTCTTTAGCCGCAAAGAGAAAATATCTGCTGTGAGCTCCATGTAGGTGTCAGGAAAGGCATCCAGATAGTAAATGCTCAGCTCCATTCAGTTGTCCCAACTCCACCCTGATGCAAGGGATTATTACAAAGTCATTAACGGAGGAGAGGAAAGGGAGGGTTTGGAAGATTAGTTTTATCTTTGGGGTTATCTGTTGACTGCTTTTTTTAATATATAGCAAACAGAGGTTGGGTTCATTGGATCGCTAGATAAACAAATTCCGCCATTTTTTATATAACATAGTATTTGTATCAAATATAGATGGGAAAATGTATAAATATTTGTAGACATGTAATGTAAGGGGAGGATAACACATCAGATAATTTTGATACATTTTTCAGCATTCAGCCAGGTTAGATTTTCTATAATTAATGTCAGTATGAATGACATATTTTATATTTGTTATCCTTTTATTTGTACACAAGGGTTTTTATTTTTATTATTAGTGTCTACCACTGAGGCTTCGGCCCGGTCTACTCTTTGCAAAGAGGAAACAACGAGCCTGCATGGCTTCGGCCTGGTCTACCCTAAGATGCCAGCAGTTTGGGGAGTGGTATCAAGTTGGCCACATCCACCCAGTCAGCTATGCCCAGTGAGTGGCGTCAAGCTGGCCATGCCCATTCAGTTGGCCACCCGCACCCAGCCGCCCCCACCTGCACGCCACCCCCACCCCCACGAAGTCAACCACAATGAAATTGAGTTTGACACCCCGATCTAATGCTTCTTCCTCCTCCAATTTTCACCACCACAACAACCCTGTGATGTGGATAGGGCTGAAAGAGAGAGAGAGAAAGGGAATGCACCAAAGCAGGTTAGCAAATTCAGCCCCCCCCACCCCCCAGAACTGAGGAGAAGGTGTGATTGTGTGTCTCCATTTCTCAAACAGCCCGGCATCTTGAAAACAACTCGGAAGCAGACAGAACCCCTGGAAGACCTCTCAGCAACCCAGAAAAGTCTCCGTCTCCAGATAGAAGAACTGAGGGGGACTTTAGTCTGCTTGGACTCTGAGAACAAGATGTTTCTCAAAGACCAGGAATGCATCAAAGAGCAGCAGAAATCTCTCCGGAACACAATGGATTACCTGAAGTCCACTATAGAACACTTGCAGATAACTGTGGAGGACATCAGGGAAAGGTTGGACCAGGCCAACACGGTGATCCAAGATTTAGCGCTGCAGAACAAGTCTTTGGTGAAAGCCAACGAAGACCTCAACCAGGAAATGCACGAGGTCACCAGCCAGGTGGTTGTCTTCAGAGACGACAAGCCTGCCCAAGAGGATAACCTGACGGAGATGCGGAACCTTCCGTCGGAAGTTCAAAAGTACCTGCATAACCTGGAGGATAAGCTGGCTAAGATGGAGCACAGTTACCATGTGGAGAAGATCCATTCCAGCCAACTGAAGGAGAGAGTCACAAATCTTCAGACCGACAGAGAAAACAGGAGGAAGCGCATCAAAGACCTGCAGGACCAACAGGACCTCTGTGTCCAGCAGGCCTCCCTTGTGAGGCTGGAGCAGGAGAACAAGGTGCCAGCCGGCATCCTGATACATGAACAAGTGGAGGCCAGGCTGTTGGGGGACAGGTCAAAGAAAAGGAAGGTTCTGCATTGGTTGTGGACAGCAGCCAAAATTCTGATGATGTTCCTATTTGGCTGCTCTCTATTCCTTGGCCTTGTCTTGGCGTACACGCACTTTGTAAATCCGCTGTTCATCTATGACACAGTTTTGATGCTCCTGAGTGACCAAAGCATTGACAGACTTGTGCACCGTTTCTCCCCTTATCTCGACTGGAGAAATGACGGCCTTTTACCATTTTGACGAGCAAAAGGAATCCTGATTTGTATATTTGAAGAACCCTCATATATGTATATGTATATGTATGTGTGCGTGTGTATGTATCTATTTATAGTTGTATATATGACTCTACTTTTTTCTATTGTTTCGTTTCCTTCTATTAGCTTTTGCTTAGTTAACGAAAGTCAAAAATAAAAAAAATTGTAATGAATCCTGCATGTTTCCTTTCTGCAACTTTTCTAGCAGGGCACAAAATATGCTCAAGAGCAAATCCTGGTGAGCAAACCTGGTTCTCATAGGATCCGGTTAGAACAAAGCTCTTCTCCCTTTTTGTCCACATGAATGAAGGCACGACGTGCTGCTAGCCTTTCTTCCTGCTCGTTCTCTTCTAGTATGCTCTGTTGCATGCTGAAGACTTTGGTTGATCATGAAGGATGTGCCTTATTTATTTTGTCTCCTGCAAAACAAAGTTGCCAGCAAGTCCATATCTGTCAGACCTGCCCCAGCTTAAACTCTTAAATGGAAATAATCCTTGGCTCCATTCGTTGAGAAGGGTGTATAGTTTTATTAGAAGTCAAGCCAGTGGTGAAATCCGGCCGGATCTATCTGGCTCGTGCAAACCGGTAGCGGTGGTGGTGGGAGGCTCTGCCCACCTGCCAGGATGTCATTATGTCCCGATTTTGACCCTCTGTGCATGCGCAGAAGGCTCTTTGCATGCGCAGAAGAGGTGCACGCACGTGCTCCCATATGCTCCCATTCCTGAACCAGTAGCAAAGGTAAGTGGATTTCACCACTGAGTCAAGTGTATGGTCGTAATGCAAAGCCAGATCTGAGAATCGTACGTCAAAATCCCTAAGTTCAACTTTTCCCCACCTTAGCTACATCCCTTACTTACCCCCAGGCAACAAATGAGGTTCAGGCAAGATGTTTTCCTAACAGAGAGTCCAGGCACTGTTTGGTATGCAGCTGGTATGCTTCTTGACCTTGAAGCAGCATCTGGAGGAGATACAGCACTTACTTTCGTTTCCCCCCAAGCTTTCTCTGTTACATTTCTCCATTCCCCAGAGTTTGTGGCACTCTGTCACTGAATAGTAGCGAAGCACATGCAATCCTAAAGTGGCAGCTGACAACAACATCATTTATAGTTGAAATGGAATTTTGCGAGATACCAGCTTTAATGGGGACTAGATATTTGGAGAAATTTAGCAGGTCTGGTTCAATCTCTCTATTGATCTGACCTGGAAATACTTGCCAATATCCACCCTGGCAATCAGAAATATCTGCAGGGTATGGTTAAAAAAAAAAAGTCAAGATGGAGTGTAATCAAAGCTCCCATCTATTTCAAGGTTCAATTCACTTTTGACACTCCCATCCACAATAATCTGAGTCACTTTTCCGTTTTGGACATTTGACTGTACAAATGGCTGTAGGGTGGTGGTGGTGGTGGTTGTTGTTGTTTTTACATATTCTGCATAATGTGTTTTAAGGGTAGATATTCATAAGACTTCCAGCCCTGCCTACAGGATGTCCGGTTTTTAAATAATTTAAAGAGTTTTCCGCCCTTTAATCAGCTGTTATCCAATAACTCACATGGTTAAGTAGCATAGCTTTATTCATTTTCTGACCTGACTGAATCGTTGAGCCTTACCGTCAAATTTTTATGGTTTCTTTTTGGAGATGTTTATTTATTAATTAAGCAGCTTGTCCATTTAAACAGCCAAATTTGCAAGCAATGCAATAGTTGTTATACTTGCTGTTATACAACTGTTGCATAGGCAGGATTTGATTGAATAGAATTATCATGATCATCATGGTTATACTCAGCTATTGCCTTTTTGGCTATTGCATTATAATTGTTCCAAGGCAAAAATTAAATATTACTAAGCTTAAATGTTTAGAAGAGTAAATTAATACATATTACCGAATAGAATAAATCACTTTTCACTACCTGACTCCATTTTTCATCCTCTAACCCAGAGGTCTTCAAACAAGCTCTAACCCTCACAGCTTCAATCTTAAACTGTCTACCATGGACCTCACCCCATTCCTAAGAGTTCCATAAAGGGGGCGTGCATAAGCGCACCAGCGTGCCTACCGTCCCTGTCCTACTGTCCCCATTTATTTGTACTCATTTCCTGTGTTCATGTCCATGTTTATACTTATACCTGTTATCTTGTACATGTTTGACAAACTAAATAGATAAAAATAAAATTCACTAGTAGGTAAAGACTAAACACTACTGCAATTTGGGGAAGAATGAAGACCTGAGAAAATGCACGATCCAAAGATCACAGGATTTTCTTATAAATCAATTCTACAGTACAATAGAACCTCTGGTCATGAACACTTCTGACCATGACCAAATCGGGTTCTGACCCAAAAATTTACATTTTTGTTTTCGTGGCTGATTTCCCCATCCACACCATATTTTTTTTTGGTAAGCACCAAATTTCCAAAATTAGGTTCGGGTCATGACCAAATCGGGTTGCGACCAAAGTTATGGAACGAATTATGGTCGTGACCAGAGGTTCTATTGTATATATACCACCAGGAGGCACCAGAAGACTGATTTTGTCCTTGTTGGGACTCATGAGAACCTCAGGAGGATGAAAATGGTCATCTGATGTTGGAAGATAATTTACAAGATATATATTGCATAAAGTATATATAATTTCCCCTCTCCAAAGGAGGAGGCGGTAGAAAGAGCCTTGGTGGCGCAGCAGATTAAAGTGGTGTTAAGTGACACCAGCTGCCTGCAATTACTGCAAGTTCGAATCTCACCAGGCTCAAGGTTGACTCAGCCTTCCATCCTTTCGAGGTAGGTAAAATGAGGACCTGGATTGTGGGGGCAATAAGATGACTTTGTATAAAAAAGAAGACTACTTAGGGGGGGCCAAAAGCCCTACTAAGCAGGTGTATACAAAAGTAAGAAGGCTATTGCTTAACGCATTGTAAGCCGCCCTGAATCTTTGAAGAAGGGCGGCATATAAATTGAACCAATAAATAAATAAATAAATAAATAAATAAATAAATAAGTCATATAAAAACCTGTATATGCATATTGACATAATATCTGCATCTTTCTCTGGTTGAGAGTTTAAGGGAAGAAGGGCTGTATATAGCCTTCTGATAAGAACAATATCACTTACATACTGCTTCATATTGTTTTAGAGCCCTCTCTAAGCAGTTTACAGAGTCAGCATATTGTCCCCAACAATGTGGGTCCTCATTTCACTGACCTCAGAAGAATGGAAGACTGAGTCAACCTTGAGCTGGTCAAGATTGAACTCCACTGCATTCTAACCACTGCTCCACCATGGGTCTTATAAAAAGTCTAGATATTCCTTCATGCAACTAGTGACTACAGGTAGTCCTTGACTTACGACCCCAATTGAGCCCAAGACTTCTATTACTAAGCAAGATAGTCGTTAAGTGAGTTTTGGCCCATTTTACAACCTTTTTGTCACAGTGGTTAAATGAATCACCATCACTGCCCTACACCAGGGATCGGCAACTTTAAACACTCAGAGAGCCATTTGGACCTGTTTCCCACAGAAAAGAAAACACTGGGAGCCACAAAACTCTTCCCATGCCTGACTATTTGCTGAGCAGCCACAACACTAGCATATATAGTTGAATAAAAGATTCTGTTTTCTTCTGAAACTTTTCTTTTCTTGGATTTATCCATGGTTGCCCTACCGGGGGTTGAAAAGCTTAATAAATTGTGCATCGCTGGGTGTCGCACATTGGCAGTTGCGACGCATATTTTGAGCGACAGGGAGCCGCAGCAGATGGATGAAAGAGCCAGATGCGGCCCCAGAGCCACGGATTGCTGACCCCTGCCCTATACCTTTCAGACAAATAGTGGTCCAATCTCTTCTTAAAAACTCTCAGTGTTGGAGAATTCACAACTTCTGCAGGCAAGTTGTTCCACTGATTGATTGTTCTGTCAGGAAATTTCTCCTTAGTTCTAGGTTGCTTCTCTCCTTGATTAGTTTCCACTCATTGCTTCTTGTCCTGCCCTCAGGCGCTTTGGAGAATAGCTTGATTCCCTCTTCTTTGGGGCAGCCACTGAGATAACAGTACTATCATGTCATTTGACTAAGATGGCGTAAGATCCCTGCCTTGAGCAGAGGGTTGGACTAGAAGACCTCCAAGGTCCCTTCCTGCTCTATGAGTCTATGATGTCTAAGACTGCATTCACATCCCCAGTGAGACTTGGTTTAGGGCCCAAGTCTGGAGCACAGGGTGTGGGACGGAATCAGTCATCTGGCTATGTTAATGGCTGTTAATGATTCTTAAACCAGGATTATATCATTACAGCTCATAAGAACTGCCTTATAATGATTTAATGATAGGGGAAGCTTCATTTCAGAGAAAGACACCAGCCAATTATAAATTAGGTCATCCTTGCGGAGTCTTTGCGCAGTATTAAAAAAAAAGGTCTGGTTTGTGCACTTTTAAAAAGGTAGCGTTGCTTTTTCAAAAGTGACATCACAGGCAGGGGTGGGCTGCGGAGGGTTCGCAGGGATTCGGGAGAACCTATAGCTAAGATTCTGTGCAGTTCAGAGAACCCCCAAATCAGTGATTGGTTTCAAAAAATGTTACTACCGGTCCTGTGGGTGTGGCGTGGCTTGGTGGGCAAGGCAGGGGAAAGATACCGTAAAATCTCCATTCCCTCCCCACTCCAGGGGAAGGTTACTGCAAAATCCCCATTTCCTCCCAATCAGCTGGGACTTGGGAGGCAGAGAATAGATGGGGGCGGGGCCAGTCAGAGGTGGTATTTACCGGTTCTCCGAACTACTCAGAATTTCCACTACCGGTTCTCCAGAACTGGTCAGAACCTGCTGAAACCCACCTCTGCCCCAAATCCCACCCCTGGCTGGCCCCGCCCACCCCACCCCCTCCCAGGAGTCCCCGCACAGACTGTTTTGGATGCAGGTAAGTGCAGGGTGCTTGCAGAGCCTCAGGGAGGGTGAAAAACGGGCCTACCAGAAGTTTGGGAACAGTTTCTGGACTCCAGAGGGCCTCCGGAGCCTGGGGAGGGCAAAAATACCGCTCCACTGTGGTGCAGGAGGCCAACTAGGACACGCCCACCATGGCCACGCCCACTTAGCAACCAGTCAGAGAACCGCTTGCTGAAATTTTTGAAGCCTACCCCTGATCACAACCCACCCAAAATTGCTTCTTTATGAGTCATGACTTTATAACTTGCACAGATGTTCAAATAAGCTAAGTTTGGTATAGATTATTATCCTTTCATCTCCCACCCATGGCTTCATAGAAGAGATTCTGGGTAGCATGCAAATTTTACCATCAATTTTTTTAAAATGCTGTAATAATAGTGAAACAGAGAAAGAGTCTGTTCAGTGGTTCTCTGCTCAGAGAAGATCTGTAAGACAAGTGGAAATTTGTGTGAGCCATACTTATAATAATTATGATACCTTTCCAGTTTAAGGATCTGGTCTCTTATTAGCTCATTAGTAATAAATTAGAGGCTTTTGTGGGCTATGAATTCACTTTAGTCAGAATTAATAGAAGTAAAATTTTATAAACACTTGTCAGCAAGAGCTGAATACTCCATAAATTGATCACAAATATTTCCATATAAATTATAGTTTAAGTAACAGGTTGTGACTTTGATACTTGGCTAAAATACATCGCAAGGGAACCTATTATTGCAATCAAGGATGTTGGTACATGATATTTAGTTGAAGCAGTGGTGAAAGGAATCCAGACAAGGATGGGGAGAAAAGTAAACTTTATCATTATCATAGTACAAGTAATCATCGATTTACAACCACAATTGAGGCTAAAATTTCTGTTGCTAAGTGAGACATTAAGTGAGCTTTTTCCCATTTTATGATCTTTCTTGCCATAGTTGTTAAGTGAATCACTGCAGTTGTTAAGTTAGTAAAACAGTTATTAAAATGAATCTGGCTTCCCCCTTGACTTGGCTTTGTCAGAAGATTGCAAAAGGTGATTGCGTGACCGTGGGAGGGCACAACCCAGGGGTGAAATGCTCCCGGTTCGGACTGGAACACCCGATCCGGTAGCGATGGCAGCGGGTGGTTCAGAGAACCAGTAGCAAAAATCCCTGCGCTCCCCCCCTTTGCCCAGTTGAGCCGCACAATCATCAGAGGCTTTTTAAAAAAATTTTAAAAGCATTTTTTCTATAATCTCTTCCGATGAAAAAATGCTTTTAAAAGTAAAAAAAAAGGCTCTGATGATCACGCAGCTCATCTGGGATCATCAGAGGCTTTTCAAAGCATTTTTTTCTGCAACCTCTTGGCCGAAGAGGTGGTAAAAAAAATGCTTTGAAAAGTTAAAAAAAAAAGTTGGCCACGCCCACCCAGTCATATTACCCACCACCACCAAGCCACGCCCACAGAATCGGTAGTAACAGATTTTACATTTCACCCCTGGCGCAACTTCATAAATATTGTGATTTACCGGTAGCTTAAAGCTTCATTTGTGGTCAAGACCAGTGAAAATTTGCTCCTTTCTGATCTAGTCAATATTTGTGTACAGGAGTTAGGAACTCTGCCAGGGAAAAGCATTAAAACTATGCCCTTGTAAATAAATTCTAAGTAAACCTAGAATTAATTTCCTGACAGTGAGAGCAATAAATCAGTGGAACGGTTTGACTCCAGAAGTTGTGGGTGGCTCCATCACTGGGGGCTTTAAAGAAGAGACTGGGCGGCCATTTGTCTGAAAAGGTATAAGATTTCCTGCTTGAGCCGGGGGGTTCGGCTAGAACAGGGGTCCCCAACAGTGGTAGGTTTCAAATTTTTTTACTACCAGTTCAGTGGGCATGTGTGTCCCACAGGGTGTGGCAGGGGAAGGATACTGCAAAATTCCCATTTCCTCCCGATCAGCTGGGACTTGTGAAGCAGAGAATAGATGGGGGCAGGGTCAGTCAGAATTTTTACTATGGGTTCTCTGAACTACTCAAAATTTCCACAACTGGTTCTCCAGAACTGGTCAGAACCTGCTTAAACCTACCTCTGGTCCCCAACCTTTCGGACCTCAGGGACCTCTAAATTCATAATTTTAAATCCCATGGACCATTAATATGATCTATCTAATGACTGGCTGGGTGGGCGTGGCTCGGTGGTCATGTGACTGAGTGGGCATGGCCAATTCAATGGCCAACTCAATGTCACTCACATCGAGGGGCGCCACGCCAGCCCTACTCACCCCTCCCCTGCCAGCCACTTCTCGCCTCCCCACCCGGGCTCCTTAGGGCCTCAGATGAAGAGTCAAGAGTCCCCAGGTTTGGAGGTGGCTGATGAGGAAGAGGAGGAACAGCTGGGTCCAGTGCCTGATGCACAGATGCACAGAAGGCAGAGGAGAGGAGAGCAGTGGAAATCCGTGGGCCGATCCTTCGGACAGAAGAGCCACTGCTGCTAGTGAAGCCCCACCCTAGCTCCGGAGATAAAAGGCAGGGGGCAGAGATGAATAGATATGACAGACAACTATTCATCTCCCTGCCAGATAGACTTGTTAGCTTGTAGTGAGAGAGAAACTTTTTGCCGGGGCTGCTAGTGCTCCTAATAAAGGAATCATTGATTTAACTTCAAAGGGTTTGTTGCGTTTAGGGAGCTGGGTCAGAACACCCAGGTAAAACCCAGGGGCAAAACTCATTGAACAAATATCCTGCTTAGCAACATAAATTTTGGGCTCAATTGTGGTTGTAAATTGAGGACTACCCATTTATATACACACTGAAATTCCAAGTATCATGTACCTCACTGAGCTCTCCTGACTACTTACTTTCAGTTTGATATACATCAAATCGGAGGAACTGCCATGGGTTCACCATTCTCGGGGTTTGTAGGAGACGCCGTAATGTAGCATCTAGTACTCCCACACATGAAACCAAAAGGATGGATCCAACATGTAGATGATACCGCATCATAATAAAAAGGAACAACCATAGAAGATACATGAAACAACATCTTCAAAGGAATAAAATTCATAAGGGAAGAATAAAACAACAACACTCCTCTTCCTAGACAGCCTCATTAACGGAGAAAACAATGGCAAATTAGAAATGCAGGTCTATAAAAATATCTATGGAGATTCTCAGTCATCCAGGTCATGGTAATTATTTTTTTCAAGAAGCAACTGGACTGTCTGGTTTTTCTTTGAAGACATTTCGCTTCTCATCCAAGAAGCTCCCTCAGCTCCATTCCTCAGCTGGGGAATGGAAGGGTTTATACTCCTTGCAGACAGCTGGTGTCATGTATTAAGTGGGGACACGCAGAGGCAGGCTGCTAATATCATCTGCTTTATTGCAACACAACGGAAGAGGAACATTCAACAAGTAACAGTGAAGAAGAAGGAACGAAATCACCCCTGACAGCCGCTTAAATAGTGAGCTGTCAAATAGCGCTACCAATCCGTGAGCCAGCAATTCCTGCTACTTTTGTTGCCAGCGGCTACGCCAATCAGCTCCCGTCAGTAACATAGTCTGGCGGAAGGAAGTCACAACTGTGAGGACTCAACAGTTGGTCATTTGCATTCTTTTTGGAGAGTGGCTGAGGCCATTTGGAGGTTTATCTGTGTCCTCATTTATCTGGATCAGTGGCTTCGGCCCGGTCTACGCAGTGCGAAGAGGAAACGTGCCAGCAGTTTGGGGAGTGGTGTCAAGCTGGCCACGCCCACCCAATTAGCCACACCCACCCAGTCTGCCACACCCACCTGGCCCCCCGAGGTCAACCACAGCTCTGATGCAGCCCTCAATTAAATTGAGTTTGATACCCCTGCTTTAGACAGTTAAGAGAGTCACTTAAGTGGAAGGATCTAGAATTGTTCATAGAATAAAATCCCAATCTTCATTTATTGTTATTCATTCATTCATCCATTCATCCATCCATTCAAATATATATAGCTGCTTACTATAATGTTACTATATTATAATATTACTATAAGTAATGATTTTGGGTGAGTTACCATTGATATGGTAGCATCTGGAATAAACATACAGACCTTTAGGTGCATTAAGAAAATATTTTGGATCTTTTGCTGTATGCATGATGCAAAATTGAATCATCCTACAGGGCAATTAAGCATTAAAACCTATCAAAATGCAAGTACCAATTAAAGTGCGCTAGGTAAAATTAAGGCTAGAGTTATTGGGCTTATTTAGCAGATAGTTACTGCTGATAGTGCATTCACTCTACCCACAAGGATTACAGTATAAATACAATATGATATTGACATTAAGTTTTACTCTCTGCAATATATGACAGCCACCATATTACATAATTTACCATATGGTGCTTCTCTTTTTTATTTTAATATGGGCTGACCTGTGCAATGGTAAAGACATGAGTATAGCTGCTTATACATGTAGTCCTCGACTTGCAATAGTTTATTTAATGACCGTTCAAAGTTACAACAGAAAAAAGTGTTCTGCCCCAGCTACGGACCCCAAAGAATGCAGCACACACAAACTCTATACAAAGCTTATTTTATTCAAATACTGTATTTTCCTGCGTATAAGACTACTTTCTAACACACAAAAATCTTCTCAAAAGTCGGGGGTCGTCTTATACGCCGGGTCTCATTCTCCTGTAACCAGGCAGACCAGCCCATAAGGCTCTAACGAGCCTTAAATGGCTCTGAGGAGGGTCGTCTTATATGCCCAGTCGTCTTATACGCCGGAAAATACGGTAACTTAGTCTTTATCATTCAAAGGCTGTTAATGAATTGTCTTAACAGCCTACCAGAATTCTAAGATACGGTAATCACAATCTTACTAGAGTTGGCAGAAAGCCTAGAAACAATTTTGCAGACACGAAGGAGAGTGAACTAAAGTTGTTCCCTACAAATTGCTTCAGTCGGTATTCCTCCTTAAATAGGCTAAGGGAGTGGCCAATCCTCCTAGAACTAAGAAGGAACTAAGGAGCCTGGATAGCTCTGCAGACAAAGCACCCTAATTAAACATCCAGCTGTCTGCAATTACTCATGTTCGAATCTCGCCAGGCTCAAGGTTGACTCAGCCTTCCATCCTTTCTAAGGTAGGTAAATTGAGGACCCAGTTTGTAGGGGCAACAAGCTGACTTTGTATAATATACAAAAGTATGAAGGCTATTGCTTAACACATTGTAAGCCGCCCTGAGTCTTCGGAGAAGGGCAGCATATAAATCAAATTTTAAAAAAAGAAGAAGAAGAAATTTCCTGACAGTTAGAACAATTAAACTTGCCTCCAGAAGTTGTGAATGCTCCAACACTGGAAGTTTTTAAAAAGAGATTGGACAACCATTTGTCTGACGTGGTGTAGGGTTTCCTGCCTGAGCAGGGGGTTGGACTAGAAGACCTCCAAGGTCCCTTCTAACTCTGTTATTCTAATTCTAACTGCTAGGTAGGCAGGAGCTGTGCCAAGTAAGGGGAGCTCACTCTGTCATGCAGTAGTAGGACTCAAATCCCTGGAGTGCAGACCTTCTCCAGTATCTTTTAAGCCACTGAGCCACCATGCCTAAAATATAAGGAGAGCATTGAAAAAATACTCTCAATGAGGAGTAGGGATGCTGACTCAGGGTGGAGTGGAAAAAGTGAAACTAATAGAATGAAGGAAAAAGAAAGGAATGAGTTATAAAGCTGTGTCTCATGATTCAAATGAAATCTGCGTGTAAATCGTATCTAATTTCAAGCAAGGAAGCAACGCGCTCTCATATCCATATTTGCGTCTGTCAAAATAGCCATTAAATTAAGGGTAAAGCATGATTTAATGTACTATCAAAGGAGTTCCATTAAACCCGTGCTTACCCATCTGACATAACTATCTCAACTTGTGCCATTGGCTTCATGGTGTCATTGACATTTTTTAAAATATAATTTGTGCCAGTATGTAAAAACCTGAGGCAATGGAACTAAAAATGCTGATTAAACATGAGACTTATGATACAAATTATACCTAGATGTCCAGATGGACATTGAAACAATTGACTTGAGCATTATTTGGGGATTGAAGTCTGAATTTGGTCCATTGTTTTTGAAATCCATTAACTGGATGTCTCATTGTATATGGAATCAATTTTGAAATGCGTCTGTGGCAAAATCTATCTTTGCATTTTCTGATCTTCCAAAAGAACCTTCTGTTTTTCTTCCTCATTCTTCCCAGCAATGAAGAAGGCCTTATCTACTTCACAAGTTTTTATGCTGCCTCAATCTTGGTGGCTAATAAGACAATTTTTTCGAACTTCTTTTGATGCTATCTTTGAACTTGCGTAGTATTGTTGGATGAGAGAGAGAATGCAAATAATTGTGCTGTCCCAAACGTCCTTTTTCAAAAAGCAACTGGACTTTGTTTTTCTGTGAAGATATTACGCTGTTCATTTAAGAAGCTTCTTCGGTTCTGAAGCATAATCAAATCATATTATCCTATGAAAAGGATAATACTACCGTACATCAAATATATTTTTGGAAGCATCCAACCAAACTATCCCAAAGGTGCGTTTCAAAAGGACTATCTTAGTTTTTTTTTCCCCTTGAAAACATTTCGCTTCTCATCCAAGAAATAAATGGTTGTAAGTCAAGAACTACCTATACTGATCTTATTATACCAAAACTGTTGCATTAGCCACTTTAGCCATGTTACATTAGCCATGTTCCTCTGTTTCTCTGTGTCATATAATATACGTGGGTATAGGCATAATTTTTTATTTATTTATTTATTTTGTCATGTTTATATAGTGTATACTGGAGGTGGTGACCCTTTGAGAGCTGTATGCAACGAAATTTCGTTTTAATGTATGCCAATTAGTGTACATTCAGAGTGACAATGTTGGAAGAAACATTCTTCTGGGTTCTGCTCCAAGTGGGGAAAAAGACACTGGAGACATGGAGACTGCTTGGAAAGATGGTTTAATGGTGGACAGGATCACATGGCTTGAGTTCCTGAACAGAAAAAGGAAGGGCAGATACAGGGAGTTTTCAGGGTTTTATGCTCTCTCTGGCTTTGAACTTCCTGGGGCCCAGAAAGAGAATTCTGATTGGTTGTCAGACTCCCAGGGGGTGTGGGTCTTAGCTAGTCTTGCTGGCTGATGGTCACATGTAGTGAGTTTCTGCTGCTATTGTGTTGCAGATGGGGCCTATTGTGTTGTGATGGTCCATTGACAAAGATTGAGTTTTTGCCTCTGGACCATTAACAAAGAGTGGTGGTGGGGGGCGGGGCAAGAAGGTAGGAGCTGCTTTAAAACATGCTTATCCATTTCTCATCTTTGGAAATATAATATTCTGCCTTTTTAATATTTCCTAAAAATATTTCATTCTTCTAGGACAGGGGTGGGTGCTAACCTCCTACAACAGTATAGTTATTCTAAGTCTAATTCTAACTCTAAGACTATTAGCCCTCTCATCAGGGACTGAAAACTGGCAAAACACCTGAAATTACAGGCAAGACAGTTCTTCATTTTAGCCAGGAGCACAAGTTCATTTTGGACAAGGAGACCTGCAAGTCTTAACAGAATAAGGGTTGGAAGAGTAGAAGAGGTCTTTTAGTCCAACCCCCTGCTTAGGCAGGAAACTCTACACCACTTCAGACAAATGGCTTTCCAACATCTTCTTAAAAACTTCCAGTGTTGGAGCATTCACAACTTCTAGAGGCAAGTTGTTCCACTGATCATTGTCCTCACTGTTAGGAAGTTTCTCCTTAGTTCTAAGTTGTTTCTCTCCTTGATTAGTTTCCACCCATTGCTTCTTCTTAATATTTTATTAGACAAATTCTACTCATTTTAATAAGGGTCTAATTTAGCATTTTTAAAAAATTTTGGATGTCAGAAAATGTTCACACAAAAACAATTATTTACAGCTGCTTACAATTATTAATTTGCTGCTGCTTATGAAACAGAAAAGACCATTCAGAATCAAACTTATAGGTGCAGGGACCATACTTTTTTGGAAAAAATAAAGAGAAACCTAAAAAAGGGGGGAAATCTGAAAGAGGTTCATAAGGATAATGCAGTACAAGAACATTTATATTTATAGCGGTAGGAAGTTAGCACCCACCACTTTCCTAGAAGAATGAAATATTTTAGGAAATATTAAAAAGTCAGAATATTATATTTCCCTGATTGAGAAATGGAGAAACATATTTTAAAGACAAAGCAGCTCCCACCTTCCTGCCCCCCAACCCTTTGTCAATGGACCATCATCTGCAACACAATAGGATCCATTTAGCAACAGAAACTAACACAATGGAGCCCATCTAGCAACAGAAACTCACCACATGGCACCTGGGAAGATTACATCAGCCAGCAAGGCTAGCTAAAACCCCCACCCCCTGGGAGTCTGAAAACCAATCAGGATACTATTTCTGGGCCCCAGGAAGTTCAAAGCCAGAGAGGGCATAAATCCCGGGGACTCGCAGCATCTGGGCCCCTTTTTCTGTTCAGAAACTCAAACCATGTGATCCTGTCCACCATTAAACCATCTTTCCAAGCAGTCTCTATGTTTCCAGTGTCTTTTTTCCCACTTGGAGCTGAACACAGAAGGATATTTCTTCTAACATAGCTTTGCTTGGAAAGAAGCCCATCATCAAAGCAAGCCCACACCGCACCAGCCTTCCTTCTGTTTCCTTAAGTTTTCTGCTCTGTCTTTCATCAACACTAAATTGATGATGGGAGGAGCATCCAATTTTATCTTACTTGACTAGGTGGAAATTTTATGAGCAGGAGACGAGAGGGTTCTTCCTCTGCCATCTGCTTCAACAGCCCACGCTTGAATCGCACCCACATGTCTTCTGTAAATCTCCTCGCTTGCATTTTAATCTGTATAATCCTGCAGTTTTCAATCTTAGCCCAAGCTGCTACCAGAATCTACTATATTGGAGCTGTGGAAGAATATTGGGATTATGCACCCACCGGGAAGAATCAGATCACAGGACAAAAGCTCACAGAAGATAAGTAAGTCAAATCCGGATTTCTTGTTGCACAGCAAAGATTTAGTTTGAAATTATTTCATCCCTTTGGGTAAATTGTGTTTGCCACACACAGATGCAGCTGTTACAGTACCTTCAAAATTGTTGGCTTTCTATCATTTCAAAAGTGCATCCAGGCAATTTTGACAGCAGCCTTAATATTCATCTTGAGATTGTTTTGGGGTGTGTGTGTGTGTGTGTAAAGAGTACAGAGAAGAGCAACAAATATGATTAAGGGACTGGAGACTAAAACATATAAAGAACAGTTGCTGGATGGTGAAATCCACATTTTTTTACTAGCGGTTCTGTGGGGGTGTCTTGGTGGGCGTGGTGTGGCTTGGTAGGCATGGCAGGGGAAGGATCCTGCAAAATCTCCAGTCCCATCCCACTCCAAGGGAAGGATACTGCAAAATCCCCATTCCTTCCCTGCTCCTGGGGGAAGGATATTGCAAAATCTCCAGTCCCATCCCACTCTGGGGCCAGCCAGAGGTGGCATTTGCCAGTTCTCCGAACTACTCGAAGTTTCTACTACCGGTTCCCCAAACTACTCAAAATTTCCGTTACCGGTTCTCCAGATCCTGCTGGATTTCATCCCTGAATTGCGCATGTCTAGTTTAATGAAAAAAAGGACTAGGGGTGACATGATAGCAGTATTCCAGTATTTGTGAGGCTGCCCCAAAGAAAAAAAAAGGGGGGGGGTGTCAGCCTATTCTTCAAAGCACCTGAGGGCAGGACAAGGAGCAATGGGTGAAACTAGTCAAGGAGAGAAGCAACCTAGAACTAAGGAGAAATTTCCTGACAGAACAATTAATCAGTGGAACAACTTGCCTCCAGAAGTTGTGACTACTCTTAACACTGGAAGTTTGAAATGTGAAGGGTGATCATATGATAAATATGAGTCAGTTGTCTAGTGTCTGAATTTTGGTCATGTGACCAGGGCCAAGCTGCAACAATTGTTAAGTGCGAAAAACAGTCATAAGTCACTTTTTTTCAGTGCCATTGTAACTTTGAACAGTCACTAAATGAACTGTTGTAAGTCAAGGACTACCTGTCTTTGAACTTTAATCTTCTATAATGATGGCAACCTTGGCTGGAAATGGGTTTGCCCAATTTTTTTTGTAGGGACGCAAATATTACCATGACAAGAGGACCTAACAGGATTGGACAAATCTACAAGAAGGCCATTTTCAGACAGTTCACAGATGATTCCTACTCTCACGAGATTGCCAAACCATCTTGGCTGGGCCTTCTCGGTCCGGTGCTGAAGGCTGAAGTAAAGGACACCTTTATTATTCATTTTAAAAACTTTGCTTCCCGGCCATATTCTGTACATCCGCATGGAGTCTTCTACAAGAAGGACTCAGAAGGTAAATCAAATAACTTCTTTTTTCTCTTCCTGGTTCAAACGTTATTCTCCAATAATATTGTTAGTGTGACTCTGATGGTTGGAACAGTGTGCTGGAATTAGGCCTGAAATGGTCTGGGTTCAAGGCTGTCCTTCACACCTCAGTTAATCTGCTGAGATACAGTATATAAAAATATCCTTTGATGTGTTGGGCCATATTCTGGATCAGTCCAATGCACTGATTCTCACAGTGACTACTCAGGTAATTCCAAGGAATTCACAAAAAAACAACAACAGCTTTCATTCAGCAAACAGCTCAAAATGAATGATGTTGCAATCTCCAATGATCATGTGATAACCATTTGTGACCTGCACTGCCAGCTTCTGGCAAACAAAATCAACAAGAAAACCATCAAGAGGTCACAAATGGCAAATTATATGGCTGCAGGAAAACAGACTGCACAGAATTCGTCTCACAGCAGCAGTGGTAACTGTTGGAACTACTGCTGTAAGTTGATGCAGTCACGTGACATAGTATTTTATAACCGTGTTGCTTAGCAACCGCATTCTGGTCCCAATTACCATCGATAAGCAAGGACTAACTGTATTTCAGGAAGTTTTTTTTTCCTCCTTTCACATGTGGGAAGAAATATCCATCTGGTTCAGTTCCAAGCTGGGAGAAAGACACTGTTCTGCCCCAGCTATGGACCCCCAAAAAATACAGCACACACAAAGTTTGTACAAAATTTAGTTTACTAAAATAACTCAGTCTTTTTCAAAACAAAGGCTGTTAATAAACTTTCTTAACAGCCTAAAATAAACCAAAGATAAAGTAATCACAATCTTACTAAGGTTGGCAGAAAGCCCAGAAACAATTTGCAGAGAATCCAGACGCGAAGTAGAGTGAACTAAAGTTGTTCCCTACAAATTGCTTCAGTCGGCATTCCTCCTTAAATAGGCTAAGGGAGTGGCCAATTAGCCCCAAGCTTTACTCTCGAGGAGACCTCCTCCTGAGGAGCCACTCCTGCCTTTGGCTGCTCTGCATGCCCGTGCATTGAGAAGAGGCTCCTCCTCTTCGTCCTCTTCACTTAAAGGAGCTTCTGGAGGTTCTGAAGACCCTGGCTGAATCCCCACCTCTGGCACCACATCTTCTCCAGCTTCCTCATTGTCCGACTTGAGTGCCAGCTGCACAGGCTGCTGGTGTAACACCACATCAGCCTCCTTGCTGTCAGAGTCAGCTACAATCTGCACAGGCCACTGACGGGCCACAACAGACACTGGAGACATGGAGGCCGATTGAAAAGAAGGTTTAATGATGAACAGAACCACCAAGCATATGGTTTTCATGCAGCTGGCTGCATGGAATTGAGAGTGTGGGAGGATGTTACCTTCTCTTGGGCTTTGCACTTGAGCTTCCTGTTCCTGTGCAAGAACATGTGTTCTAATGGCTGTTGTCAGAGTCCCAGGGCGGCAAATAGGGGTTATGTAGATGTCATAGCTGGCTCTATAGGCAAAGTACAAATCCTAGGAGTTTGTCTGAGCTCCAAGGTTTGGTTGAAGTTTGGATTGCTCTGAGATGATGAAATATCCTTAGGAGACTGTGCAATGTAGTGAGCTCTGTGTCTTCTGCTAAATGATAGTGGGTTAATCCTATTATGCCCTGAAGGCTCATGTCTTGTTCTTAATTCCATCATCCTGAAGCTGAAGGTCTTTTGTTTTATAGATAGGCTGGCCCAGTCTTTCTTAATGGGCACAAAATATCTGCAGGGAGGGGGGCTATTAAGAGCAAGTTTGCTTTCTGCTTCCAAAAAAACATGTTTCTCCATTTCTCATCCAGGGAAATATAATATTTTGCCTTTTTTTAATGCTCCTCAAAATATTTCATTCTTCTTTTTTAAATGGCATAAGAATCCCTTTGAATTTTGGAAACAGGAAAAAAAATGCGGTGACAGGGTTAAAAGAAAATATTATGGATTCAGACAGTCTTCTTTCCTTCTTTGCTTCAGGGGCTCTTTATCCGGATGGAACAAGTGGAAAAAGCAAAAAAGATGACTTTGTTCTCCCTGGGACCAATTACACATACACATGGCCCATTAAGGATGATTTTGCACCTACTCCAGCTGATCCACCATGCCTGACCTGGATTTACCATTCACACATTAACAGCCCCAAAGATATCAGCAGTGGGTTAATTGGACCTTTGCTGGTTTGTAGGAAAGGTAAGGAATTTAGAATATAGTACTTGGTAATGCAGAATTGGTTACTGAGGTCCTAAACGGCTTAGTATCAAAATGTGCCAATGAAGACTCAATCACCCAGGCCAAAAAGTATTTTAAAAGCTTAAATCATGGCAACTGGACCAAAGATTGTCCTAGTATCAAAATACCCGGCATTGTTCTAACCTGATCTGTCCCCCCCTTCAGAGACCCACAAAAACACAGCCAGTCGAGGGTTAAGAATCACTTGGCACACTCCACAGTTCTTATCTCAAACTTGGCAGCGATATGCACACCGTCTGCCAAGGACTTTATTAGTTTACACAAAAAGAAAATCACCTACGTAGCTTTGCCGTTCATCTAGCTTCCAAGACTACGAGGTTGCTATGTTTGTTTTGTTTGTTCGTCACAAACATCTTGACCCACCGTCCTGTCTTATATAGGCTCTGGGTGTGGTCCAGTGACTCATTGATCCTGTGACTCCAATCCAGTGACTCAGGTCTATTTCCTCATACGTCGCCGCAGCTGCAGTAATCTTTTCTCTCGCCTTCTTTGGCGTGCGTCCAGGAATGACGTCTCTCCCTCACTCTCATCTGAGACACCTGTTTCCCCACTACTTGGTTCTCTTTCAGCTGGCACCTGAGACGGTGCCAGAGGGGGGGGGGCTGGGAAATCTGGCTGGCTCCTCTTCCTCCTGCTCAGAGCTTCCTTCCTCCAATGGGATAGGCTCAGAGGACGGGGCCACAACATAACCGTCCTAGCAATACATCCATCCTGTTAGAACAATTCATCAATGGAATGGCTTGCCTTCAGAAGTTGTGGGTGGTTTTTAAGAAGAGATTGAACAACCATTTGTCTGAAATGGTTTAGGGCAGGGATGCCAAACTCAATTTCATTGAGGGCCGCATCAGGGTTGTGTTTGACCTAGGGGGGCCCGGGGGACGTGGCCTGGGTGGGCATGGCCAGCTTGACATTACTTGTGTTGAGGGTGCTATGGCGGCTCATGTGCGGCTCTCCTGAACTCTGTTTTCACTGGCAGAGAGTTGCAGGAGGCTGTGGCAGCTGAAAATGGAGCTCGGGTGGGCCTTGCGCACTGGCAGAGGCTGCACTGGCAGAGGCACTGTGGGCTGGTCCTTCGCTGTTTCCTGGAAACAAATCTAAGGGCCAGATTTAAGAACCGCACAGGCTGGATCCAGCCTGCAGGCCTTGAGTTTGACACCTCTTTTATAGGGTCTCTGCTTGTACAATGGGTTGGACCAGAAGTCCTCCAGGGTCCCTTCCAACTGTGTTATTCTGTTCTTCTGATCTCTCAGCAGTTTTTGATACTGTCCACCACAATATCCTTGTCAGCTGGCTCCATGGATTAGAGTCTGGGGGGTTGTTGTGGAATTAAAGGCCGGGCCTCCAGGAGGAGGGCCTGCATTCCAGATGAGCAAAGTTTAGATAGTTTGAAAAGAAGATGAAGAATGTAAAGACAGCTCCTTCCTAGAAGTCCTCAGAATATATCTTTAACGATGCAAGTACCGTAATTTGTTTTAGTTTGGTAAGTTTTTTATTTATGGGTGAGGAACACTAAAGAAAACAGCTTAGAAGGTACTCAATGTGCCTTTATTGTTTTTGGAAACCTGATATAAATCTTGCCAAACTAAAGCAAACTATTTACTTTCTTAAAAAAATACTCTGAGAATTTCTTGGGAGGAGGTGTCTTAACTCTCTTGCTCCCCATCAACCTATCTAAGATATATCTCTTCCTCTTCTGTAATCTAGATCAGAGGTGGTTCAGCTGGTTCAGACTGGTTCGGGCGAACCAGTAGCGGAAATCTATGCCGTTCTATTTAGGTACATTTTTGAGGCCAGGTGCATGCGCAGAAGGCATGCACACAAGCAAAGCACATGCGTGGAAGGCTGGGTGCATGCATGGGGTGCCCCAGATGCCTGGTATCTCTGTGTGTTATATTGCTGGTTCTTCAGTATATTATTTCTAACCAACTGGGGTTGGTTTCAGAGTAAAAATTTTCACAGATTTGAACATGTTCCAAAGGGACTTTTCAATTTCTTTTTAAAGGTTTTTTGGACAACACTTCAGCTTCACTGGCAGACAACTTCAAAGGCTTTGCCCTGATGTTCAGCAACATAGATGAAAATTTAAGCTGGTACCTGGATGAGAACATAAATACTTTTTGCTTAGATCCTAGTACAGTCGATAAACAGGATGAAGATTTTCAGCTCAGCAATAAAATGCTATGTAAGTTGTTGCCATAACTTTTGCCGTTGTAAGATGTTGTTTTTACAGCCATGACTAGCGTGGAGTGTGATATCCAGCTGTTGCATCTTTTCTTAAGTAAGAAACTTGAAATGGTAAGTTACATTTCAGTAATATTATTAGGGCCTTATGCTTAGATTGCTTGCAGACGGAAACTCTGAGTTTACAAGGCTAAGGATCTTTCATTTGAAGTTGTGCTTCACACTTGAATCAAGTCCCTTCTGGCCCCATGATTCTATGTTCTGTGTTCAAATGGTGACATTTCAGCATCTTCTCTGGAAAAGAGAGATTATGTCATCTAGAAGAAAGTGGATTTCAAGCGGGTGAGATTCCTTTTTATTGTATTAAGACCTCCGTGTTCATCAACTGGAACTTAGTGTAATATCATGTAAATACACAAGTGTGCACAAAGGACTAAGATGTAACGCAGAAGACAACAGAAAACAACCTGAAAGATGGCAGGACAGTTTCAGAACTAAAGAGAAATTTGATGTCTGATTAGGTTCCATTAATTCAATAACCTGTAAATATGGCAGGACCAGTTTATGGCCTTAGAATTTTGTTTTGATCAGCCACAAATAAACAGTGGGAATAGCATTTTAGTCTGGAATCTAAATGAGATGGTGCAGAAAGGTGGAATAAAAGAGTTGAACTTTAGAAGTTCTCTAGTTCAGTCTAACTGTAAAGAAATTTCTCTTTATTTCTAGGTTGGTTCTCTCCCTGATTAGCTTCCATCCACTGCTTCTTGTCTTGCCTTCTGATGCTTTGAGAATAGGCTGACCCCTCTTCTTTTTAGCAGCCCCTCAAATAGTGGAAACACTGCTCTCATATCACCCCTAGTCCTTCTTTTCATTAGACTTTTCAGTAGACATACCCAATCCCTGCAACCATTCTTCATATGCTTTAGCTTCCAATCATTTAATCCTCTTTGTTGCTCTACTCTGCGCTCTCAAACTCGATTTCATTGAGGGCCACATCTGGTTTGTGTTTATTTATTATTTATTTTGTCGCATTTCTATGCCACCCAACTCCCAAGGGACTCTGGGCAGCTTACAACAAAAAATAAAAAAATGCGAACAATTCCATAAAAAGTGTTAAAAAGAAAAATATTAAAACATTAAAAACGTTAAAACACATGCACTCCTATTCGTGGCCGGGTCTTGCAAGATCATTATAACGAGATCAATGGCCCCAGGCCTGCTTGAAGAGCCAGGTCTTCACCACTTTGCGGGAGGCCAATAGGGTGGGGACAGTCCGGACCTCAGGAGGTAATTGGTTCCAGAGAGCCGGGGCAGCCACAGAGAAGGCCCTCCTCCACGGGCCCGCCAGCCGACATTTGAGCTGGGGGCATGGGGGCATTGCCGGGGTGGGTGTGGCCGGGATGGGCATGGCCAACTCAATGTCACTTGTTTTGGGGGCACACATGGTGGCCTGGGCAGTGCTGGGGGAATCCGTTTTCGGCCTTCTACACCACGGCACCAGGTTGTAGATCAGCGCCTGGTCGGACTGTGCTGGGCCAAGGCACCATGGGCCAGTCCTTTGTGTTTCCAGGATGGCCCCACAGGCCAGATCTAAGCAGCCTGCGGGCCAAATTCAGCCCGCAGACCTTGAGTTTGACACCCCTGTTCTAGAATCTCAACATCTTTTTTTATATCATGGTGACCAAAACTGAGTGCAATATTCCAAGTGTGATCTTAACAAAGCATTATAAAGTTGGTAGCAACACTTCACATAATCTTGATTCTATTCCTCTGTTAATGCAGCCTAGGACTGCATTAGCTTTCTTGGTAGCTGCAGCACACTGCTGGCTCATAGTTAAGTGGTCGTCGACCAGGACTCCTAGCTCCTTCTAACAATTTTTGCTGTTGAGCCAGATACCACTTACTGATCAAATAATATAGTAATACTACAGAATTCAAGATAAATAACTGTCTAGTCTCTGATTAGCTACCGTATTTTTCAGAGTATAAGACGCACCTACCATTTTGGGGGGAGGAAAATAAGAAAAAAAATCTGCCTCTGCCTCCCAGCAATTTTCCTCCTTACAGCAAACAGCCTCGTTTAGTTTCATTTTCCTTTTCAGCACAGCCTGATTAGCACAAGAAAAAAAATCTGCCTCCCAGCAATTAGCCTCCTTGCAGCAAACAGGGGAGGCAATAGGCAATGGCAATAGGCAACGGCAATACCTGCTGATGGTTGGGAGGCCGATCCAACTGACAATCAACTGCTTGTGCTAATCAGGCTGTGCTAAAGTTGAAACTGGCTGTTTGCTGTTTGCTGCAAGGAGGTAAATTGCTGGGAAGTGGAGGCCAAAGGGTAGGAGCTGGCGGCAGGGCTACATTTGGTGTATAAGCCCGACTTTCTGGCGGGCTTTAAAAACACATCTTTTTCAGCTTGCCGGCTTAGCCTGATTCCTGTCAAATATTTTATTATTTTTAGAGTTTTATTATCTTTTTAAATTAATTTGTTTTAATCTACAGCTATTTATATTTGTTCTTTTTATGAAATTTTAACTTTTGGGTATTTGCTTTTTAATTTGGCTGTTCACCACCCTGAGTCTGCAAGGAGAAGGGCGGTATATAAATCTAATAAAACTTAAACTTAACTTTTCACCCTTTTTTAGGAGGGGGGAAGTGTGTCTTTTACTCTGAAAATACGGTAATTCAGAAGAAACCACATTAGCGGAAATCCGTTTCACAGTGGACTCTGGCATTCCCTTGAGATATTTAACCTAACATTGCAAAATGCTGTTGTTATTTTTCTTTTAAACATCAATTACTAGGAACATATTCTCAGGACTTGGTTTGGAAAGCAAATGCTTTGTTATATTCCCATTTCTCCTAACTTTCGCTGGTTTTTCTTTGTGTTATTACATTTATAGCAATTAATGGATATATGTATGGAAACATCCCTGGCTTGGAAATGTGTGCTGGCGATTTGGTGTCCTGGCACTTGATTGGAATAGGGAGCGAGTTGGACGTTCACTCTGTGCACTTCTTGGATCACACCCTGATTAACAGAGGATATAGGACAGATGTCATTAGCCTTTTTCCAGCCACCTTCATCACAGCAGGAATGATTGCACAGAACGTTGGGAAATGGCTTGTAAACTGTGCAGTCGATTTTCACATGCCAGGTAAACAATTCAACAAGCAGCAGCATGCTAGATATCCAGAAACGTGTTCTAAGGCAGTGCGGAAACTTCTCAGTCAGATCTGACCCAGAATTTGGATTTTAGCAGATTTTAAATCCTTGGCAGACCTGAATCTAACCAGGTTCTAACCCAGTCTTTCTAGACCATGGCTACTTTAAGATGTGTGGATTTTCATTTAGCTGGGGAATTCTGGGAGTTGAAGTCCACATGTTCTATAGTTTCCGAGATTGACAAACACTGTTCTGTACCCTACTCTAACCTCTATTACTAAATATAGGTTGTCCTTGACTTACGATCATAGGTAAAGGTTCCCCTCGCACATTCCATATTTTTCGGAGTATAAAACGCACTGGAGTATAAGACGCACCTAACTTTTTCGGTGAGGAAAAGAAGAAAAAGAAATCTCCTTCTGCCTCTGCCACTGAGCAATTTTGCCTCGTTGCAGCAAACAGCAAACAGCCTGCTTTACTTTCATTTTCGTTTTCAGCATAGCTTGATTAGCACAAGGAGAAAAAAAAAATCTGCTCCTGCAATTTACCTCTTTGCAGCAAGCGGCAGAGCCCTGCGCAAAACAGCTGAGAGCAAATCAACTGAGAGTCGAGAGGCCGATCCAATCAACTTGTGCTAATTAGGCTAGGCTGAAGCTGAAAGGAGCTGTTTTTTCTTGCTGTTTGCTTGCAAGGAGGTAACTGCTGTGAGGCAGAGGCCAAAGGGTGGGGGCCAGTGGGTGGGCGTGGCTACATTCGGTGTATAACACGCACCTAAATTTTCACCCCCTTTTAGAGGGGGGGGGAAGGTGCATCTTATACTCCGAAAAATACGGTATGTGATAGTTGTTCCCAACTCTAGGGGACGATGCTCATCTCTGTTTCAAAGCTGAAGAGCCAGCGCTGTCCGAAGACATCTCCGTGGTCATGTGGCCAGCATGACTAAATGCCAAAGGCTCACGGAACGCTGTTCCCTTCCTACCAAAGGTGGTCCCTATTTTTCTACTTGCATTTTTTACGGGCTTTCGAACTGCTAGGTTGGCAGAAGCTGGGACAAGTAACGGGAGCTCACCCCATTATGCGGCACTAGGGATTTGAACCGCTGAACGGCCGACCTTTCGGTCAACAAGATCAGTGTCTTAGCCAGTGAGCCACCGTATATCATAATTGAGCCCAAAATTTCAGTTGCTAAGCAAGAATTTGTTACGTGAGTTTTGTTCCGTTTTAGGATCTTTCTTGCTACAGTTGTTAGGTAAATCACTGCAGTGGTTCAATTAGCAACACAGTTATTCAGTAAATTCGGTTTCCCCATTGACTTTCCTTGTCAGAAGGAAGCAAAAGGTGATTTCATGACCCTGGGACACTGCAATCGTCATAAATTCAGGTAGTCCTCGACGTACGACCACAATTGAGCCCCAAATTTCTATTGTGAAGTGAGGCATTTGTTAAGTGAGGCATTGCAGTTGATAAATTAGAAACCCAGTTGTTAAGTGAATCTGGCTTCCCCATTGACTTTGCTTGTCAGAAGGTTGCAAAAGGAGATCACATGACCTTGGTAGACACAGCAACAGTCATAAGTATGAACCAGTTGCCAAGCATCTGAATTTCGATCATGTGATCATGGGGATGCTACGAAGGTTGTAATTCTGAAAAATGGTCTTAAGTCACTTTTTTCAGTGACATAACTTCGAAAGGTCACTAAATGAATAGTTGTAAGTTTAGGATGGGTGTCGGCAACCTGCGGCTCTGGAGCCTCATGCAGCTCTTTGGGCCCTCTGCTGTGAATCCCACCACAGGCTGTCCCCACTCCTCGCCCTCCCATCCTCGCCTGGCCTGAGAAGGTAAGGGGATGGGAAAGCAGCCTGGGCAGAGACAGAGAGCTACAGAGAGAGTGGGAGAGAGAGAGAGACATAGAAAGATGCAGAGAAAGAGAGAGAGATGTCAAAACACTGTGGTTTCCAGTGTTTTTTAACACTGGTCCTAATGACCAGCTGGGTAGGAGTGGCTAGGGGGTGTGTCATGTGACTGGTGGAAGTGAGTGATGTCGAATCGGCCACATCCACCCAGGTTTTGTGGCTCCCAGTCTTTTCTGTGGGAAATGGGTCCAAATGGCTCTTTGAGTGTTTCAAGTTGCAGACCCCCTGGTCTAGGACTACTTGTAAGCCTGAATCATATATAAATGAATTTGGGTCATTCCATAAAGAATTTTGAGGGCCACTTGTTATTTGTGCTAAGAAGATACTGGAGACAAAACCAATTAAGAAAGTTGTGTATTGTTGCTTTTTGAGAGGAAAAAAATCCTTGTCATTGGGACAGCCTTGAATTCTTCTAGTGATGTACTTCTTAATGTAGCTCCTCAGGCAAGGATAATGGGAGAAGAATTGGTGGAAAACCAATTTGGGTTTTTCCAAAAGATTGGAAAACCAATCTTTTGGGTAGATGAGGAAAGAATCAATTTTGATACTGCAGGAACAGAGGAGGGTTTCAGCAGGTTCTGACCGGTTCTGGAGAACCGGTAGAGGAAATTTTGAGTAGTTCGGAGAACCGGTAGTAAAAATTCTGACTGGCCCCGCCCCATCTATTCTCTGCCTCCCAAGTCCCAGCTGATCAGGAGGAAATGGGGATTTTACAGTATCCTTGATCTGGAGTGTCCCAGGAGCGTAACTGATAGCAGTGACCATGTGCCCTGAATTGACTGTGATAAGCATCTTGGATAAACACATTTTTTGTGGGATGAAACCACAAACGATTAAATGCTTCTCATGCTTCTTTTCCCCACTGCAGCTGGTATGTCAGGATTATATAGCATCAAGTCTTGTGGTCAAAGCATCCCTCTGTCCTTGAGTGGTCATAAAAGGAAATATTTTATTGCCGCTGAAAGAATTCTGTGGGATTACGGACCCGGTGGTATTAATACATTCACTGGACAACCTTTAATTGCCACTGACAGGTCAGCCTCATATGTTGTTTTTATTGTGTTAATTTATTCAACCCCAAATCTTTTTCCTTCCTCTTCTACTAATGTGTTTCCCCACCCTTCCATTCTCTCATTAATAAAAATTGCAAACTATTTTATAAGAACATGGAACTTTTAAATGAACTTGTTGGTCCCTCATAATTGTATCGGCAAAACACAGATAGCTAACAAGCTGTATTTTTATAATGGGAGCTCTTTTTAAAAAAAATTTTTTTTTATTTTTTACACAAACACACATACAAACATACAATGTATTTTTTCTGAACAGAGTATTGGCCGATTCACAAATTTAAACAGTTTTTAGTCATTTCAACTAAATTTACAATTTCTATATTTCCTTTTTTGCCATAATATTTATTTTCTCTATTTTTTTTAAAAAAACAATATTACCCTTCATCCTAACCTCTAATCTTAACCAAATTCAATTTTTCCCTTCCATTCTATATTGTACCCCTCAAATTTAAGATCTCACTAATTCCTAGTATTTCCTTATATTCTTTTACTATAATTACTGATGTTTTCCATTGTCATCTATTTCAATATCCATCATCTTAATTAATTAATTAATCTGTACTAAGATGATGGATATTGAATTAGATGACAATCGAAAACATAATGGGAACTCTTTGATTAGGTTTAGCACAGGGGTGAAATGCTCCCGGTTCGGACCGGATCGCGTGATCCAGTGCGATTGTGGCAGATGGTTTGGAGAATTGGTACGATGGCTGCGTGAGACTCCGCCCAGCTGCCTGGCTGTCATTACTTCCTGCTTTTAAAAAGTTAAAAAAAGGCTCTGACGATCACGCGCCACAGCTGTGATTGTCAGAGCCTTGTTTTTACCTTTTAAAAGCCTTTTTTTTACAACCTATTCATCCGAATAGGTTGTAAAAAAATGCTTTAAAAAAATAAAAAAATAAAAAGTTGGCCACGCCCATCCAGTCACATTACCCCTCCCACCAAGCCACACCCACAGAACCGGTAGTAACAAATTTTACATCTCACCACTGGTTTAGCATCAAATAATTTTGATTAGAATAAAGAATAAATAGAATAAAGCTTCTATGGTTACTTTGTGAGTCAGTGAAGAAGTGTACCAGGTTATGGATGTTTGTGGGGACATAATACATGGATCTTAGCAGTAGTAATAGCGCTTAGACTTATATGCCATTTCAAGGTACTTTAAAGCCTTCTCTAAGTGGTTTACAGAGTCAGCATATTGCCCCCAACAATCTCTGGATCCTCATTTTATCGACCGCGGAAGGATGGAAGGCTGAATCAAGCTTGGGCCGGTTAGGATCGAACTCCTGGCAGTGAGCAGAGTCAGCCTGCAATACTGCACTCTAACCACTGTGTGACCACGGCTTTTATAAAATGGACGAAGTTCCAGAGTCAGACCACCAATTGATTTGAATGGAACTTCACTAAGCCACAGTGAGCAACTTCCCAAAGGTGCTTTTTCAAGAGGCAACTGGACTTTCTGGTTTGTCTTTGAAGACATTTTGCTTCTCATCCAAGAAGCTCTAAGCTGAAGAAGCTTCTTGGACGAGAAGCGAAACGTCTTCAAAGAAAAACCAGAAAGTCCAGTTGCCTCTTGAAAAAGCATCTTTTTCAAGAGGCAACCATGGCCTGGATGACTGAGAATCTCCACAGACCTTTGACAATGAGCAAACTCTCTCCTAACTTCTGCCCCTGTTTCGAAGTTTATCATCTGGTCTACTTGAAACGAGTCACCTACGCAGGTAGATGACTCAGGTTGGCCTACTATATATCCCAGCCTTACAAATCCACAGGGAGCGTTGTAACTGGCATTCGCACTTCATGTTTTCACAGTGACTCAGCGCCTTACTTCAGACAAGGAGATGATCGAATTGGAGGGCGCTACTGGAAAGTCCACTATGTGGCCTACACCGACGGTAGCTTTAGTAGAAGAAAGAAGCGACCTGCATCTGAGGCCCATCTTGGCATACTTGGTATGAGGTGGGGAAAACTGTGGTCGGGTTTTTTTTTGTGGCACTGGACTCAGACACATTATTCTGATGATGGCACCTATTAAAAGCAGTTCTAAACCCAGGCAAGCCATGATGAAACCCTAGCCCCGTGATCAGTGGTGTAATCCAATTTTTTTTACTATCGGTTCTGTGGACGTGGCTTGGTGGGCATGGCAGGGGAAGGATACTACAAAATCTCCATTTCCACCCCACACCAGGGGAAGGATACTGCAAAATTCCCATTCCCTCCCTACTCCTGGGGGAAGGATATTGTACAATCTCCATTCCCATCCCACTCTGGGGCCAGTCAGAGGTGGTATTTGCTGGTTCTCCAAACTACTCAAAATTTCCGCTACTGGTTCTCTGAACTGGTCAAAATTTCCTCTACCGGTTCTCCAGAACCTGTCAGAACCTGCTGGATTTCACCCCTGCGCATGATGGCGAACCTATAGCACACCTGCTCTTCTGCTCTTCTGGTTTCTGGCGCACACAGCTGGTTTTCGCTGGTGCTGGGGAGCTGGAGCACCAGAGTGCTGGAAAATGGCCTGAAAATGGCCAAAAACCAGGCCACTCTTTGGGCTGTTTCCAGGCCATTTTCAGGCTGTTTTCCAGGCCTTTTCAGGCTGTTTTCAGGCCATTTTCCAGGCTGTTTTTGGCCCAAAAATGGCCCAGAAAACAGGCCAGAAAATGGCCCAGAAAACGGCCCAAAACTAACCTGAAAACAGCCCAAAAACGGTCTGAAAATGGCCCGAAAAACAGCCCAAAACAGCGAAAAAACAGGCATGTGTGCGCTGGTCTTTTGGTTTCCGGTGCTCCGGCGCACACACATGCATGCGTGTTCCAGGTTGGGCACTCGGTGCCGAAAAAGTTCACTATCACTGCCCTAGCTGATGATACTGCCATAATGTCTGCATCAGACCAGTTACTGCCACATGTTACTGCAGATGTGGGCTTCCTAATAGCATTGTGTCGTTAAGATGTAGTTTTCTCTGTGCAAGGAATTTTAAACCGTAGAAAATCCCGTCTCAGTTTTGTGAATGAAACTAAAGTAGGTTATGTCTCAAAGGTGCTTTTTTAAAAGGCAACTGGAATGGTTTTTCTTTGGGGGGTGGGGAGAAGAAGGAGAAGCAGAAGCAGAAGCAGAGGAAGAGGAAGAGGAAGAAGAAGAAGAAGAAGAAGAAGAAGAAGAAGAAGAAGAAGAAGAAGAAGAAGAAGAAGAAGAAGAAGAAGAAGAAGAAGAAGAAGAAGAAGAAGAAGAAGAAGAAGAAAAAGAGGAGGAGGAGGTGGTGGTGGTGGTGATAGTGGAGGAGGAGGAGGAAAGGAAGGAGGAGGAGAAGGAAAAGAAGTAGAGGAGGAGAAGTAAGAGAAGAAGTGGTGGAGGAGGAGGAGAGGAGAAAGAGAAGAAGTGGAGGAGTAGGAAGCAAAGGAAAAAGAAGAAGAAGAAGAGGAAGAGGAGGAGAAGGAGGAGGAGAAAAAGAGGAGGAGAAAGAGAAGAGGAGGAGGAGGAGGGGAAAGGGAAGGGGAGGAGAATAAGAGAAGAAGAAGAAGAAGAAGAAGAAGAAGAAGAAGAAGAAGAAGAAGAAGACGAAGAAGAAGAAGAAGAAGAGGAGGAGGAGGAGGAGGAGGAGGAGAGGAAGGGGAGGAGAATGAGAGAAGAAGAAGAAGAAGAAGAAGAAGAAGAAGAAGAAGAAGAAGAAGAAGAGGAGGAGGAGGAGGAGGAGGAGGAGGAGGAGGAGGAGGAGGGGGGGGGGGGAGGGGGAGGAGGAAGAGGAGTAAACCTTGAGTTTCTTTCTTAAACTTTCCAATTTTTCTGGCTAAATTCATGCTGTACTTCAAGGCCAACAGTTCTACATTCCTTTACACATGTCCAATGAGCACTTTTCCCGGAGACCAGTTCCTTAATGCAACAGTGAAAGATTCAGTTCCTTTGCTGGTTTTGTGGCTAAGCAAAAGTTTGAAATTACCATCATCGGGCAGTCAATTTCGTCTCCCAGCTCCAAACTTCTGTCTGATCTCTGAGAAGAAGAAGCAGCTTTGCTTCTCATCCTAGAAACTTTTCTCGTCCTCCTCCTCCTCCTATTTTAGCTGTAGCCTAGCCAAATGAGTTCCATGCAGTGCCAAAAATTAATCATTGACATATTGTGGTTCTTCAGCAGAGAGAGGGAGAGACCCCAACAGTGAGAATGCAATTTGATTACACGGAGAAAGGGAGCTTGTAAAGTGATTTCTTAGAAAAGATTGTAGTTAGTGAGTGTGAGAGTCACAAGGATGAATGAAGCTGAAGGAAGTAAGGATATTTTCCGGTGCAGAGATATACAATGATGCTTTCAGCCAATCCTTTTTAAACAATTCATTCATTCACCTCTAATTTCAAGGCCCAGTTATCAAAGCTGAAGTTGGTGATACCATCTTGATTACTTTTCTCAATAGAGGAGACAAAAACCATAGCATGGTGCCCCATGGCGTTGCTTTCGATAAGTCATCAGAAGGATTCCCTTATGCTGATGGTAAGTGAGAGTCTAAATTCTTCATCTTCATCGTCTTTTAACGACCCCATAATCCCTTGAGGGTTGAGTCTGGGCAACTGAATGGAGCTAATGGAGCTATCAGGGTGTTTTTAATGGCCAGATGCCCTTCCTGTCACCAATGCGGAGTTTTGTTCGGCAGATATATCCCCAGTGTGCCCAGAGAGAGAAATATCTGCCTCTATCTAGGATTGAACTCACAGCCTCCTGATTGTAAGGCAAGAGCTCCACCTCTAGGCCACCGCACCCTATCTTACTTTTTTGTATTTTGTTCTTTACCCAGGAGATTAACAGAATACATAAAACAGGCACCAATGAATGACAGGTAGTCCTCGACTTACAACAGTTCATTTAGTGACCATTCAAAGTTACAACGGTCCTGAAAAAAGTAACTTATGATCTTTCTTCACACTTACGACTTGCAGAATTCCCATAGTCACATAATCAAAATTCAGATGTTTGGCATCTGATTCATATTTATGACAGTTGCAGTATCCCAGGGGCCATGTGTTTCCTTTTGCAACCTTCTGCCAAGCAAAGTCAATGGGGAAGCCAGATTCACTTAACAACCATGTTACTAACTTAACTAACTGCAGGCATTCATTTACAATTCTGGCAAGAAAGGTCGTAAAATGGGGCAAAAGTCACTTAAGAAATGTCTGACTTAACAATTGAAATTTTGGCCTCCATTGCGGTCATAAGTCGAGGACTACCTGTAGTTGAAATGATTTTGTTTTCTGTTTTGAATGGCAAACATCAGCACTGCCTCACAAATATCTATGGAGATTCTCAGTCATCCAGGTCATGGTGGGTTTTTTTTTTCCAAGAGGCAACTGGACTTTCTTGTTTTTCTTGGAAGACATTTTGCTTCTCATTCAGAAGAAGAGCTCTGAAGAAGAAGAGCTGAAGAAGCTTTTTGGATGAGAAGTGAAATGTCTTCCAAGAAAAAACAGAAAGTCCAATTGCCTCTCAAAAAAGCACCTTTGCATCACAAGTAGTTTCTGAAATATTTATTTGCTGTGTGGTATGGATGCCAAGATGCAGGATGAGGCATTCCGGAGCCTCAAACTGTGCAGAATTTCGGATCCTCTGAACTCATAAGAACTTTCTTGAAGAATTTAGAGGCCTGCCACATATCACGAAACCTGCAATGCAGTTTTTAGGTGCCCTGTCATCTTCTGCTACCTCAGAAATAAATACTGAGGACAAAGAGTAAAAATCTGAAGGTGTCCCAGATTGGGCCCAGATTAAGTGACACTTAAGGGAAGTCAAATTACTTACACGGTCATCAATCCATACCTTGTTTTTATTTATCTGGAGCAAAGCAGCACAAACGTTTTGGCTGCATCGCCTCATACAGTAAACTTAGTTATTGAATTAATCCATTAGCAAAATACTTTGAAAGTTACGTTTGTCGGATGGGGTGGGTATACAAATGAACCAAAGGGCTCCCCAAAACGGCTTCTTTGAGGTGCTTTCCTTCAACAGTAATTGCTCTGATCCTGACAGCCAAGTTCTAACCAGCCTCACTAATGAGATAGTGAGTAAGTAAGTAGTAGTGGTGTTGCAGAAAATCAAAGGATTCAGACTTCGAGATCAAGAGCAGCTTTATTTTGGCCAAAGGTTCAGACAGAAAAGATAACCATCTAACATCTGAACAACGCTCTGATTAAGACACGCATTCTTATAGTCTTTGAAAGCAGCAAAACACGGAAATATGTTAGATCATTCCTATTGGCTAGCCTAGGCCCCTTATTGCTAGGCAGATTATATTATAATTATATCTTGCGTCTGAGACACAGACATCAGGCAGGAAATACTAGTTTCATATTGACTTATGTGGTTTTTAGCTCTGCTCTTTGACTCGGAGGTGAGAAAGCTAGCTAACTCTGTGGTTTGACAGTTTGAACTCAGAAACTGTCTCTTACAATAGCTAGGTGAAGGGACCTTTAGATGTCATCCACTCCAACACCGTATCATTTCACTTTTCTCACTTTACGTCCTACTTTAGTAGCACTAGTAAGTAGCAATGTCCCCTCAGAGCTAAAGTGAGACAAATTACAGAAATTAATTAGTGGATTTCCTGTTGACAGGGAAATTTCCACCAGTCATTCTCCTTAAAGCTGCAATTTTAACATAACTTCTTTATTTATTCAGATATTTTTACCCAGTTTTTTCATGTAGGCCCCTATAGGACAACATTTATTTCTGTGAGTAGGCATATAGTACAGGTAATCCTGTTTGTTTAGTAACCGTTCAAAGTTACAGTGGCACCTGAAAAAGGAACTCAAGAACATTTTTCACACTTACAACAATTGCAGCATCCCCATGACCACCTGATTCATATTCAGACACTTGGCAATTGATTCATATTTATGATGGTTGCAGTGTCTGAAGTGGTGTAGGGTTTCCTGCCTAAGCAGGGGGTTGGACTAGAAGACCTCCAAGGTCCCTTCCAATTCTGTTATTCTATTCTATTCTATTCTATTCTATTCTATTCTATTCTATTCTATTCTATTCTATTCTATTCTATTCTATTATCATGCGATCACAAGCAAAGCCAATGAGGAAGTCAGATTCACTTCACAACCATGTCACTAACTTTATAACTGCAGCGATTCACTTCACAACCGTGGCCAGAAAGGTCGTGAAATGGAGCAAAGGTCACTTAACAACTGTCTCCTCAGCAGTAGAAATTCTGGACTCGATTGTGGTCATAAGTCGAGGGCTACCTATACTCAAACGATCTTTGGATTTCAATTACAGTTTAATTTCATAGGGATGTTTTGACTTCTTTCTTTTTAAGGATATCCAAAGCCAGGAGCTTTTGTTAAACCTTATGAGACCTTTAAGTATGAATGGAGAGTTCCTGAAGGCGTTGGACCTACACCCAATAATCCAGCTTGCCTCACGTACCTGTATTATTCAGCAACCGATCCAATGATGGATACTCAGTCTGGCCTGGTGGGACCGCTTATCATTTGTAAGAAGGATACTCTGAAATCCAATGGAAGCCAGGTACAACGCTTGATAATATCAGGAAAGGTTGACCAACTAGGTCCATGATGGCCAACCTACGGCATGCGTGCCAGAGATGGCACACTCCGTAGGCATGCGCACCATCGCCAACTGCTCTTCTGGCTTCCGGCGTGTACCAGAGCCCCGGAAATCTGAAGGCCAGCTGGCCGGTGTGTATGTGCCCACCGGCCACCTGATCTTCAGGTTTTCGGTGGTCCGGCATACATGAAGATCAGCTGGCCAAGACGCATGGGGTGCGGCTTCGTTAGCAGCGGTGGCTCTTCTGTCCCAAGCATCGGCCCAAAGATTTCCACTGCTCTCCTCTCCTCTGCCTTCTGTGCATCCGTGTGTCAGGCACTGGGCCCAGCTGTTCCTCCTCTTCCTCATCAGGCACCTCCAGACCTGGAGGCTATTGACTCTCCCCCTCAGAGCTCTCAGGTTGCCTTGATGCTGATCCTGAGGGGCCGGCGGCCGACAGGCCACAAGAATACTTTAATACACAAGTAGTCCTTGACTTAGCGACTCTTTGAAGTTACAACAGCACAGAAAAATGTGCTTATGACCAGTCCTCACTCTTACTACCAAGACAGTATCTCCCCATGGTCATGTGATCAACATTCAGGCTCTTGGCAACTGGTATGTATTTATGACAGTTGCTGTGTTCCATGGTTATGTGATCATGCGTGATCATGTAACCATGGAACGTGATTGTTACTTATGACCTTCCCAGCCAACTTCCAAGAAGCAAAGTCAATGGGGGAAGCTGAATTCAGTTAAAGACCATGTGATTTGTTTAACAACTGCAGGGATTCACTTAACAACCATGGCGAAAAGGTCATTAAACTGAGGACGATTCACTTAACATCTGCCTTGTTTGGAAATGGAAATTCTGGTTCCCATCGTGTTGATAAGTTGAGGACTACCAACATTATGAACAATAGGAGAAAAGAGCACACTTCGATTGAAAAAAGGCTGTGCACTATTGGTTTAAGGGTACTTGTAGTAAGTCTGCATTGTTGGCAGTTTTTTTAAAAAAATGATGTATGGCAAAAGAGATGGGCAGCTTCAATGATAAGTTATTTTATTTTATTTTTTTTTAAATCCTCATCTTAGGTCAGGAGTCCTCAAACTTTTTAAACAGGAGGCCAATTCATGGTCCCTCAGACTGTGGTGGGCCGGACCGGCTGGGTGGGCATGTCTAGGTGGTCATGTGACTGGGTGGGCATGGCCAATTTAGCAGTCCATTAAACAATACACACAAATTAAACTTTAATTTGTTATGCCCCTGGGGGTGGAAAGATGGTTAGTGAAGGGATGTGGCTACCCTGGTGTGTGTGTGTGAGAGGGACTTCTGTGTGTATGTGTGTGTGTGTGTGTGTGTATCTCTCTCTCTCTCTCTCTCCCTCGGTCCCTCTCTCTCTCTCTGGAGGTTGGGGAGGCCAAAACCGAGCCCAATTTTGGCCTCCCGAGGCCTCCATGCATCCTGTTTTTGACCTCCTTGGCCTCCAGAAGGCAGGTGGGGGCTGGCGGATAGGTGGGGTGATGTGGGCGGGGCAACCTTGTGGTCCCACGAGGGCCAGATTAATGGCTTCGGCGGGCCTTATCTGGTCTGCGGTCCATAGTTTGAGGACCCCTGTCTTAGGTAGTAGCCAAAATGCCTATCTGCATGTAAAGAGGAAATAATCAGGAAGCTGATTGAAATTTCTTTCTGGTTTTCTATTTGATCTGCAGACTGAACATTAGCAGTTTTAATGAGCAACATTTATGTTTTGGCTACAGAAAGGGGTAGACAAAGAATTCTATCTGCTCTTCACGATCTTCAATGAGAATCAGAGTTTTTACTTTGACCTAAACATTGAGGCTTTCACTGGCGATCCCTCGACAGTTGATAAGAAGGATAAAGATTTTCAGGAATCCAACAGAATGCATGGTATGAAAAATATACATTTAGCAAGTTAGGCAAGGGAGGTTTTCCACATGATGTAAAAATATTGGGTAGAATTAGAGGTTGTGAGATTAAGCATTGGGCTGTATAGGAATTTATGCTACTGTTTGCCGTCCATCCTGAGGGGAATAAAGTAATTTTCTCCATAAGAATGCCATGAATTGAAAAGAGGGTAGAGTTACTCCTTCCTTCCTTCTCCTGATCATGGGAGATAGCCAAACTGCTACCTTCACTGCTGTTGCTTTTTTTCTCTCCCTCAAAAATGGGGAAGGACTTGTGGAACAGTTGTTAAATGATTAAGGAATGGGTGGAATAGCGGTTAAGATGCTGGCTTGTCAGCCAGAAGGTTGGCAGTTTGAGATCCAACACCATGTGATGGGGTAAGCTCCTGTTCCTGCCCCAGCTCCTGCCAACCTAACAGTTTGAAAGCATACAAATGCGAGTAGATAAAGAGGTACCATTTTGGTGGGAAGATAACAGTGTTCCGTGCACCTTGGCAAATTGTCAACCTAGCCACATGACCACAAAAACATCTATTTGTTGCCTCCCGAGTCCCAGCTGATCAGCTGAGTCTTCTTTTGTTGCCCTGCACACGGAGCTGGAAAGCAGGTTAGTGGGATGGGAAGGGAATGGAGATTTTGCAGTATCCTTCCCCTGCCACACCCACCAAGCCACACCCACAGAACCAGTAGTAAAAAAATTTGAATCCTACCACTGGTTTGGACTGAGAGAGAGGAACTGGCCCAAAGTTAGCCAGCTGGCTTTCAGGCCTAAAGAAGGACTGGAACTCACTGGCTCCTGCTTTCTAGGCCAGTTTGTTAACCACTACACAGATGTAGTCTCATAGGTAGCAAGCATCCAGGTTATAAGGGCTTTCTAACTAATATCTAGCACTTTGACTTGGGCTTGGAAGTCAACTGGCAGCCAACCACAAAGTGTAGATGTTACTATAATACCAGCAAATGCATACTCGAGTTTTGTGCCACTGTACTTTCTGAATAGTTCTCCAGGGTAGCCTGATGTAGAACAGATTACAGTAGCCCAAACAAGAGATGATAAGCGCATGAATCACTATTGCCAGAGCCTTCTGATCCAGGAGGGAACGCAACTGGCACAACACGACTGGCACATTAGCTGGGTAAAGACTCTCCTGACATGGCAACCATCTGCTGAGCAAGCAGCACTGTGGACAGGGGTGGGCTTCAAAAATTTTAGCAATGGGTTCTCTGCCTGGTTGCTGGGTGGGCGTGGCCATGGTGGGCGTGGCCTAGTTGGCCTCCAGCACCATGGCATAAGGGCGGCGTTTTTGCCCGCCCCAGGCTCCAGAAGCTTTCCTTGAGCCTCTGGGAGAGCAAAAACGTTCTCCCCAGGCTCTGGAGGCCAGAAACGGGCCCATTTCCAGCTTTCCCAAATTTCCGGTAGGCCAGTTTTTCACCCTCCCCGAGCCTCAATGTGCACCCTACACTTACCTGCATCCAAAACAGGCCACGTGGGGACTCCTGGGAGGGGCGGGGTAGGTGGGGCCAGCCAGGAGTGGGATTTGGGGGTTCTCCGAACTGCACAGAATCTTAGCTAGAGGTTCTCCCGAACCTCCAGCGGCCCATCCCTGACTGTGGAGCCAAGAAAATCCCCAGGCCATCCACTTTTCAACAGGAGCACCATGCCATCTATCACTAAAAATGAAATTATAGAAGAGAATATTCGTCGCTCAGGGTTGAACTGTGGGTTCCTTGGTGCTCTCTGAGCTTGGTTGTTTCCTTGCAGACATTTTGTCACCCAACTAGGTAACATCATCCATGCTAGAAGAGAGTAGGGTTCGGTTTTGTTTATTTACAAGTGGTTTGCCCTGTCAGTGTTGATGGCCGTAAACAATCAAACAATAAATAACATCCTAATCAAGGAACCATCAAGAACATTCCCATCAGCACTGACAGGGCAAGTCACTAGTATATAATTGAGAAGAAACCACACTCTCTTCTAGCACTGATGATGTTACCGAGTTGGGTAATGAAACATCTGCAACAAAACAGATTATTGGGTCCAAAAAAACCCCTATTCAGTTGAAGAATGAAACTGAGCCTCTTTGACAAATGGCTGTTCAGCTTCCCCTTAAAGGCAGTCCATAAAGGGGAACTCATCCCTTCCCTTGAGGGTTGGTTCCATTATCAAGTATTGTTAGGTTTTTTTGTATCATTCAACTAGAATCTGCCTTCCTGCAATTTTCTTTTCCTCTTTTCAGCGGTCAATGGCTACCTGTTTGGTACCTTACCTGGCCTCGACATGTGCAAAGGTGACCTTGTTTCTTGGCATATGCTTGGACTAGGCGGCAATACAGATGTTCACGGCGTTCATTTCCAAGGAAACACCATCCATTTGGGAGGCACAATAAGGGACAGTCTCCCTTTGGTCTCCCATGTTACCACCACAGCACTGATGCAGCCAGATCAAACAGGTAAATCTTAGAAATGGGGGCTCTCAGCATCGTCCCTTGACTTGCCACCAAAGCGATCTCTCCCTGTACCAGTTTAACATGATGGCAGGATACAGATTATGCAGACTTCTGAGTAATTAACTTTTTGAATAATTCATTTTACATACAGATTGCAGTTATCTTTTGCCGCCTATGATTGTGGAATAGAATAGAATAGAATAGAATAGAATAGAATAGAATAGAATAGAATAGAATAGAATAGAATAGAATAGAATAGAATAGAATAGAATAACAAGAGTTGGAAGGGACCTTGGAGGTCTTCTAGTCCAACCCCCTGCCTAGGCAGGAAACCCTACACCACTTCAGACAAATGGTTATCCAACATCTTCTTAAAAACTTCCAGTGTTGGAGCATTCACAGCTTCTGGAGGCAAGTTGTTCCACTGATTAATTGTTCTAACTGTCAGGAAATTTCTCCTTAGTTCTAAGTTGCTTCTCTCCTTGATTAGTTTCCACCCATTGCTTCTTCTCCTGCCCTCAGGTGCTTTGGAGAATAGCTTCACTTCCTCTTCTTTGTGGCAGACCCTGAGATATTGGAACACTGCTATCATGTCTCCTCTAGTCCTTCTTTTCATAAAACTAGACATACCCAGTTCCTGCAACCGTTCTTCATATGTTTTAGAGACCAGTTCCCTAATCGTCTTTGTTGCTGTTCTCTGAACTTTTTATAGAGTCTCAACATCTTTTTTTACACTGTGGCATCCAAAACTGAATGCAATATTCCAAGTGTGGCCTTATCAAGGCATTATAAAGTGCTTTTAACACTTCATGTGATTTTGATTCTATCCCTCGGTTTATGCAGCCTAGAACGGTGTTGGCTTTTTTGGCAGCTGCTGCACATTGCTGGCTCATATTTAAATGGTTGTCCACTAGGACTCCAAGGTCCCTCTCACAGTTATTACTATTGAGCAAGGTACCACATATACTGTACCTGTGCATTTTGTTGATGTAGAATATAGAAATGTAGAACCTTGCTTTTTTCACCATTGAATTTCATTTTGTTAGATAGCGTCCAATGTTCAACTCTGTCAAGATCCTTGAACATTGGCCTCTATCTAACAAAATGAAATTGTAATGTAATGTAATGTAAATTCAAATAGACAACTGGTTCCAATTCTGGTTGCAGGTTTGGTTTTATTTATCTCTGTTTTTCCCAATTAAATCTTTTTTTCCTCTTCTCCAAAATAAAACTTTTTTTTTTAATTAAAGGACCCATTCATATTTAGTACAAAACTTGGCCATTTTTAATGCATTACCCTTTTTTCCCATAATTAATTTCATTTCAGGGACTTTCCAAGTGGCTTGTAGGACATTTGATCACTTTACTGGTGGGATGAAGCAATGGTATCATGTTAAATCCTGTGGCAAGAGCTCATCTGATGACAGACACTATGGAACAGTGAGGAGCTATTATGTGGCTGCAGAAGAGGTGGAATGGGATTATGCCCCTAATAAAACCTGGGCTGAGGAGAAGATGGAAGGAATGACCCAAAAAGAAAGGTATGGACAGACAATGTTCTACTAATAGTTTATCTACCAACTGTTTGAAGAGTTAATCAATGGAACAGCTTGCCTTCTTGAGTTGTGGATGTTCCATCATTGGAGGTTTTCAAAAATAGACTGGACAACCATTTGACCAGGATAGTATAAGATCCCTGCCTTGAGCGGCGGGTTAGACTAGAATGGGGGTCAGCAACTTGTGGCTCCAGAGCCGCATGCAGCTCTTTGGGCCTTCTGCTGTGGCTGCCTGTCGGGTGATCCCACCACTGGCTGGCCCCGCCCTGCCCCGCCCCTCACCTCCCTCCCAGTCACTCCTTGCCTGGCCTGAGAAGGTAAGGACAATGGCGGGGGATGGAGAAGTGGCCAGGGCAGAGACAGAGAGAGGGGGAGAGAGAGAGACATAGAGAGATACAGAGAGAGAGGGAGGGAGGGAGGGGAGGGAGAGATAGATGTCAAAGGGTTTTGTGGTTCCCGGTGTTTTTTAACAACCAGTTCTCTGCACTAATGACCGGCTGGGTAGGTGTGGCTGGGGGGGGGGCTGTGACTGGTGGAAGTGAGTGACGTTGAGTTGGCCACGCCCACCCAGGTTTTGTGGCTCCCAGTGTTTTCTTTTCTGTGGGAAATGGGTCCAAATGGCTCTTTGAGTGTTTAAGGTTGCAGACCCCTGGACTAGAGCAGCAGCCCCCAACCTGTTGGGCATCAGGGACCAGTTCCATGGAGAAAGTATTTTTAACATGGACCGGAGGGGATGTAGTTTTGCATGCTCCCTGCGTCCCGTGGATGGGGCTTGTTCTGATCTAAGCTTCCCCAAAAAGCACAAAGCAGAATCCTGGTCCTGACAAAACCCCTTTTATTAAATGAATGTGAATTCCTCTCATTCACATTCAGCAAAGGCCTGGCAAACAGTCTTTCAAAGGTGAATTTATGACCACAGACCTTATCTAGCTTGGAAAGCTGCCATGTAAATATTTTCCAAATGCAGTGCTGTGCAAGGAAAGACTTGGCACAGAGTCTCTGAGATTCACGGACAGATCTACACACTTCTGAACCGAACGACCGAATGGCTGAATTGTTTCCTGCAAAAGCCCACTCCCCTTTCACTCCTCTTTTATTTCTTATGGGAGGGATCATTCATCATCTACCTGTGGCTTTACTCCCAAGTCGACCCTGATTTCTTAGCTGTTCTTTTCTTCTCGCAGCTCTGCGCATGCGCATACTAGGAACAGGCTCCAGCTGTTCCTCTGCCTCATTGCTGTCTAGCTCCAGAGGCAGCTGATAATTGCCAGACAGCCTTGTCCCCCTCTCTGCCTCCGATGCAGACCTCTCATCCGAGCCCTCCCCAGCCTCCATGACTAGCCCAAGATCTTCTGCAATCTCCTCACTGTCCAACTCTGCTGGCAGCTCCGCTGGCGGGCCACAACAGGGCTTCACTTATTTGCATGGCCCAGTTTCTGGCATGCCATGGACCAATGCTGGTCCATGGACCAGGGGTTGGGGACTCCTGGACTAGAAGACCTCCAAGGTCCCTTCTAGCCCCATGATTCTATATTCTATGTTTAATAGAAGAGAATGTTTGTAGCTCACTGATGGTGCTGCCTAGTTGGGTGATGAAGCATCTGTAAGAAAACAGTGAACCTCAGAAAGCACCAAGAACTTCTCAAGTTATGTTCTGCATCCAAGGTCAGAAGGCATGGCTTCCTGATCTGATTCCCTACCACCTGTCTCTTTAGAAATTAAACCCAGCATGTTGAAGCACTTTCAAAATAGGTCAGTAGAAACCAGCTTGAGCATCTGGGAAAGAAGCTTTGCATTGAAAACAGGATTTATAACCTTATAGCTGAGTTTACTAAAATCTTGACCCCCATCCATTTAATCATAATTAATCCCCAGTAAAAACTAAGGACAAAATATAGTTGTTTGATTGACGCACCCCATTTCTTTTAAGAGATTTTGCTGTCAAAGCTATGGATATTTGCTTGGAAGTAAAGTCGCCTGTATTCAGAAATAGTATAGGTAGTCCTTGATTTACGACCACCATTGAGCCCAAAATTTCTGTTTGCAAGTGAGACATCTGTTAAGTGAGTTTTGCTCCATTTTATATCCTTTTGCACCACAGTTGTTAAGTGAATCGTTGCAGTTGTTACATTAGTCACTGTTCTGCCCCGGCTACGGACTCCAAAGAACACAGCACACACAAACTCTATACAAAGCTTATTTTATTCAAATAACTTTATCTTTCAAAGGCTGTTAATGAACTGTCTTAACAGCCTACCAGAATTCTAAGATAAGGTAATCACAGTCTTACTAGAGTTGGCAGAAAGCCCAGAAGCAATTTTGCAGACGTGAAGGAGAGTAAACTAAAGTTGTTCCCTACAGCTTGTTGCAAGTGACGTTCCTCCTTAAATAGGCTAAGGGAGTGGCCAATTAGACCCAAGCCTTACTCTCTAGGAGACTTCCTCCTGAGGAGCCACTCCTGCCTTTTGGCAGCTCTGCGCGCCCGTGCATTGAGAAGAGGCTCCTCCTCTTAATCTTCTTCACTTAAAGGAGCTTCTGGAGGTTCTGAAGGCCCTGGCTTAATCCCCGCCTCTGGCACCACCTCTTCTCCAGCCTCCTCACTGTCTGACTCGAGCACCAACTGCACAGGCTGCTGACGCAGCACCATACCAGCCTCCTTGTTGTCGGATTCAGCTACTAACTGCACAGGCCACTGACTGGCCACAACAGTCACACAGTTGTTCACTGAATCTGGCTTCCCCATTAATTTGGCTCATCAGGTTGCAAAAGCTGATCGTGTGATTCTAGGACACTGCAACCATCATAAATTTGAATCGGTTGCCAACCGATGCCTGAATTTTGATCACGTGACCATGGAGATGCTGCAACAGTCATAAGTTGTGAAAAATGGTCATAAATAAATAATCATTCTGAATTTTAAAATAAAATTTTCCCACTCTTGTCATTTTCAGTGACTTGATCTGTGATTTCATGCTTCCAGGAATTCTTGACTGTGGATGTGTACAAATGATGAATTATTATACAGAGTTATGACTATTGTGATACTTTTACTTATTTTTCAAGTTACGGACGTATATTTGTGAGCCAAGCTGAAGATATGATAGGCTCGAAGTACAAGAAGGTGGTTTATAGAGAATACATTGACGGAAAATTTATGGAGCACAAAAAAAGGACCTTAAAAGAGGAACACCTGCAAATTCTAGGTGAGGAACTTGGATCAACCATGAGGCAAATTTTGGACACATGAGTTTCAAAACAATTGCAAAATGTTTTCCTTGCAAAGGGGAACCCTACTGATTTCAATTAAATTTATTCCTTGGGATGGATAGTGTAACGTCAATGCAAAAGGATACAAAATCGTTGAGACAAATCCTCTCGGACCTCCATTCCAATAGCTTCCATTTTCTTTCTGTTTTGTCTTATACTTCCTATTTCTATAGAGCAATATTTCCCATCATTGTGCCTATGTGCGTTAATCAGTGTACCATTTGCTTCAGTAAAAAAAGTGTCATTGCTGCAACATCATTCTTATAGAATCTTTTTTTTAATTTTTAATTTTCTTTTAATACAAACTTTTCATCTTTCATTAAACAGTGTGTTGTCTTGAGTACAATTCTTTTGTGCAATAACCATTAAATTTTACCACCATGTTCATTATTTATATCTATTCTTGGATTAATACTAACATATCCACTATTGTAACATTTCTCTTCTTGGCTTATTTGACTTTGTAATATATTTTCGATATTTCACTCCTCTGCTTTTATTTTTAATTTTCATATTTATTCTCTAACCATTGATAAAATAACTCCCATATACTATAATAGTCAGATTCTTCCTTTCCTTTAATTGCAAGTGTTAATCTGTTCATTTCTGCACATTCTAATATTTTCTTAATCACATTTCATCTGTAGGGATCTCTTCACTTTTCCAATTTTGTGCAAATACAATTCTGGCTGCAGTTATTACGTGAATAATCAAAGATACATTTTCTTTATTATAAGTTTCTGGTAAAATCCCCAACAAGAATAATTCAGGTTTGAGATCAACATGTTGTTGTGCCATCTTCTCCAACCACATATGGATTTTTGCCCAATATTTTTTTGCTTCTATACATGTCCACCATATATGATAATACGACTCTGGTATCTGATGGCAGAGAAAGCATATTGCCACCATCTGCCTGAAATGGTCCCAGGACATAGGCCTTCTTACTGTGGCATGTGCCTTATGGGACATCCTTCACCCCGAGGTTAGCTCCATCCCTGCTATGGTTTTGGAAGTCCCTTAAGACCTGGTTAAAAGGGACGTGGTGCCTCAGCGGCTAAGACACCAAGCTTGTCGATCGAAAGGTTGGCAGTTCAGCGGTTCGAACCCCTAGTGCATTGTAACAGGGTGAGCTCCCATTACTTGTCCCAACTTCTGCCAACCTAGCAGTTCAAAAGCACGTAAAAAATGCAAGTAGAAAAATAGGGACCACCTTTGGTGGGAAGGTAACAGCGTTCCCTGCGCCTTTGGCATTTAGTCATGCCGGCCACATGACCACGGAGACATGTTCGGAGAGCACTGGCTCTTCGGCTTTGAAACGGAGATGAGCACCGCCTCCTAGAGTCAGGAATGAGTAGCACATATGTACGAGGGGAACCTTTACCTTTACCTTTTAAGACCTGGTTATGTCACCACACCTGGGGCTTCCAGGGAACAGAGACTGTCTGAAATGGCTCCACAGTGGTTCATATTTTGCTTTCTCGGTGTGCTTTGTATATTTTAACTTTTTTACAATATTTCCTTTGTAATAATGATTTTTATATTCTTATAATGATTGTTTTATATATCTCTGGTTTTATTTGATTGTTATATGTGCCCAGAATGGCTTGTAATGAGGTAGGTATATAAACATTCTAAATAAATAAACTAATTAATTAATTAATTAAAAGAAAAACACCTGTGGGACAACCATTACCTGATTGATTGAGAGTCTGCATAGACAGTTTGCAAATTATGCTTCTCGCCAGGAGGTGGAGTAGCATATCAACACTATTTTACGAAGAGAAATTCTGACAAATCCGGCTGGAAATGTTGATTTTTAAAATAGTGTTTCATTGTTTAAAATGTGTTATAAACATCCATTTAAGTATTGTCATCCATTTAAAGTGAAGGCTCTATTTTGTAGCCTAACATTTACAGTCAAGTGAGAACAGCCTCTACTTTAACACCTTGCCTGCTAAAAAAACACCAAAAAACCCCAATAGAACAGGATATTGATCTATGAATTATTATTTTTTTATCATTGTATACCGTATTTTTCAGCGTATAAGATGCACCTTAGTTTTTGGGGAGAAAAATAAGAAAAAAGCTGATTGGCAGGTGGATCAGCCTCCCGGAATACCCCCAATCAGCTGTTACTAGAGGTGAATTTTAGCAACAGGTTCCTTGGTTGAGAGCTCTGTGCCTTGCTTTTTTTTCTGCCTCTGAAAGCCCCCGAAACAGAGCTTCAGAAAAAAAGCCTCTGAAGCTCTGTTTGGGGCTTCTTTTCTGAAGCTTCTTTTCCGTTGCTTTTTTCAACCTCTGAAACCTCCGTTTGAGAAGCTGGGCGGGGCTACATTTGGAGTGTAAGATGCACCCAGATTTTCACCCTCTTTTTTGGAGGGGAAAAGGTGCATCTTATACTCTGAAAAATATGGTAATTAATTTCATGCTCATTCTTTAGAATGAGATGAGAGTTCTTGCCATTCACTTCATTTTAATAATATATATGTCTAAAAAAAATACAATACTCATTGTGTGTGTGTTTTTGTTTTGCCTTAGGGCCTTTCATTCATGCAGAAGTTGGTGACTTGGTAGTAATTATGTTTAAGAACAAAGCCAGTAGGCCCTACTCAATATCAGCTCATGGAGTACAAGAAGATGCTGGAACAAAAGCTCACGTTACCATGCCAGGTACAGTGGTGGATCAGAACAGAAGACACAAGCCTGCCAACTTTCATGCAAATCCTATGAATTGGATTTGATTCTTGATGACTTCATAGTTTTCTACCATGTTTCCCCAAAAATAAGACCGGGTCTTATATTAATTTTTGCTCGAAAAGACACATTAGGACTTATTTTCTGGTTAGGTCTTATTTTGGGGGAAATACGGTACTAAATGCATCCATCTGGCTGATAATCTTAACTGGGGCTTATTTTGGGGGGGATAGGGCTTAAATTACGAGCATCCTGAAAGATCATGCTAGGGTTTCTTTTTCAGTTGGGTCTTATTTTTGGGGAAACAGGATAGTTGCTTTAGTCCCAAAATGGAAGGGGTTTCCCATTGCTTTCTTTCTAGAAGTTTTTTTCAAGATTCCTATGGAATGTGAAAAGTGGGGATTTCCTGTCCATCGTTCATCCCATGGACTAACTAGCACAGTGATCCCCCCGAAACGGCTTCTGAATGTGCTTATGAGCAGATAGCACAAGTTTTGATTCTTTTTCCGGAAATGGTGCAAAAGGTGATAAAGGGTTGCCGTGCTAACCCTAGGAAAAGGCACAGCTGCTTTAAGATAAATAAGTGGGTTTTGGGTTGCAGTTTAGGCACTCGGTGTCTATAAGGTTCACCATCACTGATATAGGGTTTTCTGCCTAAACAGGGAGTTGGACTGGAAGACCTCCAAGGTCCCTTTCAACTCTATTGTTCTATTCTGTTCTGTTCTCTTCTTAAATTAGATAATTACATACTACTTAAACTGTAAAACATAACAGTCCTCAAATCAATAATTCCTAGTATAATTGTAATGCAAAATGGATTCAACCGAATTAGCAATTTTTTATCCAATTCCATTTAAGACAGTAACCCCCATGAGAAGCAGTTGAGCTTCCTCCCAAATACAAAGGATTGCATTATTAAATGAATTTACACCTCATACAAAATCATAATGTGATTAATCTTGGCTTGGTGTGGCATGAACCAAGGGTGAGTTCTACTTACCTTTACTACGGATTTGCAGCGGGGCCGGGCGCTAGCTTCTCTCTTGCACGCCCGCTCTTCTGCGCAAATGCAGAAGCTTCCGCACATGTGCAGAAGTGTTTTGATGACGTTAGGATCGGTGGGCAGAGTCTCCAGCTGGTTTTACTACCGGTTCTATAGAACCGTGCGAACTGGGGGCAACCCACCACTATAGTCTGTCCAACAAACCACGTTGAACCAATTTAGTTGTGTGAATGTGTGAAAGATAGTCATGAGTCACTTTTTTCAGTGCCATTGTAATTTCAATCACCTAAATGAATAGTTGAAAGTAAAGGACTATTTACAATATATTTGGGGTATTGATGATTTAAGTAGAATTTTGGCATTTTGAGGACTTTGTCATGCACTTCTCATCTCGGGAATTAAAGGCAAGAAGCATTTTTTTAAAAAGTAGTTGGTATTTTACCATAATTATCAGACCAATTTTCATTGAATGTTGGATGTTGATAATCTTTATTTTAATTTTCTCTTCTCTAAACTCCCTTTTTCTTAAACACAAATGTTTGCATGCAGGAGAAACAAGCATATATCTGTGGAGAATTCCAGAACGATCAGGTCCTGGAATTTCTGATCCAAACTGTATTTCTTGGGCTTATTATTCAACAGTGCATTTTGTAAAGGTAAATGATAAATGAAATATCCTACAGGGTTTGGGGTTCTTCCTCTAAGTTTGTCTAACCTCTAAAAAGTTGGGTGAAAATGACATTTCTTAGGCTAAATCAGGGGTCTGCAATCTTAAACACTCAAAGAGCCATTTGGACCCATTTCCCACAGAAAAGAAAACACCGGGAGGCGCAAAATCTTTCCTGTGCCTGACTATTTCTTGAGCGGCCACAAAACTATCATATGTAGTTGAATTAAACGTTCTGTTTTCTTCTGAAACTTTTCTTGGATTTATCTACGGTTGGCCTACTGGGGGTTGAAAAGCTCAATAAATCACGTGCCAGCGAGTGTCGCACATTGGTGGTTGTGATGCATATTTTGAGTGACAGGGAGTTGCAGCAGAGGGGTGAAAGAGCCACAGGTTGCTGCAGGTTGCTGATCCCTGGGCTAAATGATTAAGGGAAAGACGTGGATTCAAGAGTGTCCATTTGGTTGGCGGGCGAGTAAGAAAAGGGATGTTAAAAAAAGAAGGCCCCACTCATGAAAAAGGTGGGGTTTTAATCATATGGCTGTAATTGCCATTTTGATTCTTTTTTTCTTAATTCTCCTCTATTTATCCTTGGCTATCCTGAAAGATTTCCATATTTTCTGAATGTGTTAGAACTGAATTATTTTGAGAAGGATATGTATCAGGTACAGAGGTGGTATTCAGCCGGTTCGGACCAGTTCGGGCGAACTGGTAGCAGAAATCGTGGGTGGGCCTGCCCACCTCCCACCCCAGCTCTATGCCGTCCTATTTAGGCACATTTTTGAGACCGTGCCAGTGGTGGGTTTCAAAATTTTTTACTACCGGTTCTGTGAGTGTGGCTTGGTGGGCATGGCATGGCTTGGTTGGCGTGGCTTGGTGGGTGTGGCAGGGGAAGGATACTGTAAAATCTCCATTCCCGACCCACTCCAGGGGAAGGATAATGTAATATCTCCAGTCCTTCCTGATCAGCTGGAACTTGGGAGGCAGAGAATAGATGGGGGGTGGGGCCAGTCAGAATTTTTACTCCCGGTTCTCCGAACTACTCAAAATTTCTGCTACCGGTTCTCCAGAACTGGTCAGAACCTGCTGAAACCCACCTCTGGGCCGTGCGCATGCGCGGAAGGCGTGTGCATGAGCAAAGCTCATGTGCAGAAGGCTGTGTGTATGCACGGAAGTGGTGTGGATGAGCAAAGCATTCACATTTGCAAACCAGTATGGAAAGTAAGTGAATGCCACCCCAGATCAGGCATACAAAGAGTTTTTACAGTAGGTATCCTCCAGCTGATTTCGTGGAAGTCAGCAAAGCATGACATTTTTGCAGCTTTTACCATATTAAGATTTGCATGCGTGAGCCCGTTTATTTATTATTTATTTGGCGTGGTCCATTATTCCTGCACTTATTTTAAAAGTCTTGCATTTAATAGTTTCTCTGTGTATACGTCTCTACGTATATGTGTCAGTGGTGGGTTGCCCCCGGTTTGGACCGGTTCGTAAGAACCAGTAGTAAAACCTGTGGGTGGCCCCGCCCACTGCCCCAGATGTTGTCATCAGCAATCTGTGTGCGAAGCAAGCACACACACACGATCCCGTTGCGAACAGGTAATAAAAATAAGTAGAGCCCACCCCTGATGTGTATGTGTGTACATACATGAGAGAGACATATACACACAGGGAGAAATTACTATACACACACACACACACACATACACACACAAACATTGGTATCAAATAAAGGAACCCATTCTTTGTCCTGTTTTCTTTCCTTCTGTTCTTTAATTTCAGGATTTGAACAGTGGTTTGATTGGACCCCTTATAATTTGCAGGAAGGGGATATTAAACGAAAAGGGCTCAAGGAGCGATGTTGATCGTGAATTTACTCTTCTATTTATGATTTTTGATGAAAACGAATCTTGGTATTTAAATGATAGCATTGTCAAATATCTGCACAAAAACCCTGAAGAATTTAACCCCACCAGTAATTTTACGAAAGGGAACAGAAAGTGTGGTATGTCGCTTCGTATATGGAATAAGAGAATTACTTTTTGAAAAATATAATGCTTCGTCAATTCTTTAGGCTTTTGCACCATCATGCAATTTCCCCAAAGTTCAGAGCCAACCTCAGCTTTCAAAACAATTATAATAATGTGTTGCAATCTTCTTGGTTGTCTATGCTGCTATAAACTTTAGGAGAATTTTAAAAGAACTCTCTGTCCTTTAGAATAAACTTGAGAAAAATGTTCTTGGTCTAACCTAATATATCAATCAGTTGTAATGATCGATATATTATAATCGATATATTGCAAGTTGTAATATGGTTTAGTCACTGGTGGACTTCTACCGGTTGTAACAACTGGGTTCGCCCAGGACCGAAAATATGAGTGCATGCACATGCGCTCGGCATAAAAAAACCGGTGATTATATAGGACATGATAGTGCCAGGGCAGGTGGGCAGAGCCAGCTGCTAGTTGGAACTACCGGTTCTCCCAAACCGGCAGCAGCCCACCACTGGGTTTAGTTCTGTTGGGTTGGATAGGTTGTGTGAATGTAGCTGGTTGCAAAATAAGGCTGGAGCCATTTTGTTGAGGTTGGGAGCCACACAATATTTAAAAGTAGAAGGACCATCATATGCATAATTGGCAAAACCAGAATTTTCAGCCAGTGGAGGCAAGTATCAGTAGATTTATCAGATAAATATTTTGGGTTTTTTTTTTCTTTACCTTTAAATTATATTTTGTTTTAGGGTTTATACTACAACAGAGGTGCAGAAATGATGGCCCCTTTATGACTTGTGGACTTCAACATGGCTGGCTGAGGAATTCTGGGAGTTGAAGTTCACAAGTCATAGAAGGACCATTGTTCCCCAATCCTGTACTATAGTTTCCCTGTGTTTCTAACATGATGGAAACTGATATGAAGTGATGTTCTTGGGCCTGTAAATGAAGGCCTGGCCTCAGGTAAATTTTGAGTGGTTCGGAAAACCACTCTGGCTGCCCCCAGCGTGGGGTGGGAATGGAGATTTTGCAATATCCTTCCCCCAGGAGTGGGGAGGAAATGGGGATTTTGCAGTATCCTTCCCCTGCCATCAAGCCACGCCCCCAGAACCGGTAGTTAAAAAAATTTGAACTCCACCACTGCTCAGGGTATTCTATGCACCTAACTAACTCTGGTTTATTAACCACATGTAAGGAACCATGGTGCAACACTTCAGCCAATATATACGTAGGAAAAGTTTCAGTTGGAAAAAACATTCAAATAAGTAAAATCTCCATGAGTCTCATTTTATTCTCAAAATGCACTGATATGTGAGCTGTCTTAGCAGTAAGTCACGGAAATGAAGACTTGGTGATCAAAGGCACACACATAAATTTCTCCTTGGGAAACAGCAATTCCCATTGGACCGAAGCTCATTTGGGTATCCCTCACAGTTGCCCCTGGTGTTCAAAGAATTTTTGCAATAGCCAAGTCTATTTTTGGGGGGCGGGGGGGTGGTCATAAAAATGGAAGGATGGAGCGATCAGAGAAGACTGGGAATTTTGCTTAGGCAAAGGATTTTCTGAATCCAAAAGTTAATTCCAGTAATTCGAATAATTCCAAAAGTCAAGCAGTCAGAGTGTGCACAGTGTGACTGCTAGTTTGAGACAATGCAGGAGCAAAATACAATACACAGAGGTGTCAGAAGCAGGGTTGAAAGGAGTAGCCAATGACATCACCATTGCCTGGGAGATGCCCAGTTGGGGGCCCCTTTCATATCCTCAGCAGGAGCTGGAGCGAAGGACGGGAGCTCACCCACTCCCACACATTCGGGTCTCAAACATGGGCTTGCTAACCTCCAGCCCAGCATCCTTACCATGTGAGTTAGTGTGTTTCTTTAGTTTGGGTAAGATCTGCAAGAAAGCAACCAAGCTCAGAGAGCACCATGGACACCTCATTTCAACCCTGAACTACCCATATTCTTTGTTATGGGTTTCAAGTAGACAGAGGAACACTCAAATCTGTGATTCATTCCTTTCACATCTGTCTCTTACATGTTTTTTTTTTAGCAATCAATGGCAAAATCTTTAATAATCTTCCTGGGCTGATCATGAATAAAGGAGAGGACACCAATTGGTATCTTATAGGAATGGGAAATGAACTTGACATCCATACTGTTCATTTTCATGGCGAAACTTTTATTTTCAAGGTTAGTATTGACCAGGCTGGACAAATTTTTTTTGTGCTGAGGGTCACCTTTGGCTTAAGTGACATATTCAGAATGATACTCCCAAAAATAATTGGTGGATCCAGGAAACAGGAAAAAATAATTTCATGTATATTTGGTTTTTAATCATATAGTTAGTTATATGATCATATAGTTATTATGAGTACTTTCCAGTCTTAATCACTTTCTGTCACATTAAACAATTTGCAGAATGTTTCTGGGGGCATTCTTAATACTTTCAGACTACATATACTTCTGAATAAAAAAAATAAGTATGATATGTATTTTAGTAAAACTGTATACAAAATACTAGATTTTTAAAATACAGGTACGACCCAGGGGTGGGTTCTAAATTTTTTTACTACCGGTTCTGTGGGTGTGGCTTATTTTGTGGGCATAGCTTGATGATCATGTGATAATTCTTTAGGATTTAGCAGAGGTACTGGTCTACCAGGCTTTTAACTACTTTCAGAGTTGTACCAGTCTACTCATTTTGTTTTTGGAGGCACTGGTCTACCCATTTATTTTTGCAGGCATTGGTCTACTCATTTATTTTTGCAGGCACCAGTCTACTCATTTGTTTTCTTTTACCACTGATCAGCTGTAGGGCGGCCCTTTGAAGCCCCCCGGTAAGAGTTTAAACAGTTTTTTTCCCTCTAGCTCAGTGGGTCTCAACCTTCCTAATGCCGCGACCCTTTAATACATTTCCTCATGTTGTGGTGACCCCCAACCATAAAATTATTCCTAAAACCATTGAAAATATGTGTTTTCCGATGGTCTTAGGTGACCCCTGTGGGGTCCCAACCCACAGGTTGAGAACCACTGCTCTAGCTGATAGCTGGGACTCAGGAGGCAGCAATAGATTTGGGGTGGGACCAAATAAAAGGTAAGAATAATGAAGGGAGGGTGGGGGAAGGCAGAACCGGTTCGGTGACATCATATTGTCACCGCTACCGGCTTGGCCAAATCAGGCCAAACCGGGAGAAACCCACCACTGGTACGACCTCAATTGAGCCCAAAATTTATGCTGCTAAGTGAAACATTTGTTAAGTGAGTTTTGCTCCATTTTACAACCCTTCTGGTCACAGCTGTTAAGTGAATCACTGCCATTGTTATATTAGTAACAAGTGTTAAGTGAATAATGGTTTCCCCATTGACTTTGCTTGTCAGAAGGTCTCAAAAGGTGATTATTGGACTCCGGGACACAACAACCATCATAAATATGTGACAGTTGCCAAGCCTCTGAATTTTGATCACGTGACCATGAGGATGCTGCAATGGTCATACGTGCGAAAAACGGTCGTAAATCACTGTTGTAACTTTGAACGGTCACTAAATGAACTGTTGTAAGTCGAGGACTACCTGTATTGCAAACAGAAAGCTATTACTACTTATGTATATAGTAATACAGTATATTTTGTGAACTAAAAATTATTATTTTATGGATTTGGTATATTACCACTCTATAGGGAGAGTTACATACATATAATAATTTTCTACAGTTGCATTCAAACAACACACTTAACTCAGTTGTTGGATTGCCTCGTGTTTTGATTTTGTGCAATGTGCCAAGTTAAATGAACAACACGCTAAACCACTAAAGAAACAAAATAAAATTAACTCCCCAACATATATCAAACTTAGCACATTGTGCAAATGCAGAGGCTAACTCTTTAACAAATCTGCTTAGATGTATTGTGCGAACACAGCCGTTTAATCAGCCTGTTTGCCTTTCAAGAATGTACTAGCATATTTTTCAGAGTATAAGACGCTCTGGACTATAAGGCACAACCTACCATTTTTGGGGAGGAAAACAAGAAAAAAAATCTGCCTCTGCCTCCCAGCAATTTGCCTCCTTGCAGCAAACAGCAAATAGCCCGTTTCAGTTTCATTTTTAGCACAGCCTGATTAGCACAAGAAAAAAAATCTGCCTCTGCCTCCCAGCAATTTGCCTCCTTGCAGCAGACAGCCTGTTTCAGCTTCAGCACAGCCTGAGTAGCACAAGTAGCTGATTGTCAGTTGGATCGGCCTTCTGAAGATCACCTGTTTCAGGCTGCAGGGATTGCCATAGCCTATTGCTGCCTCCATGCACCCCATTTTCCGGGGGTGGGGGGCTACATTTGGTGAATAAGATGCACCCAAATTTTCATCCTCTTTTAGGAGGTGGGGAAGTGTGTCTTATACTTCAAAAAATATGGTAGTTATTTTAAAAAAATGAATGGTAACAGAGGAACAGAATATGTTTGCTGAACTGTAACTCTAGCAGTGCAGTTAGTCCCAATTTACAATCATTCATTTAATGACCATTTGAAGTTATGACAGCATTGGAAGAAAATGACTTATTTGCAGTTACCTCCATGGCAGTATTCCCACAGTCATAGGATCAAAATTTGAGTGCTCAACAATCAGAATATATTTGTGATAGATGCAGTATCCCAGGATTAACTAATTGCCATTTTCAATCTTCCCAGCCAGTTTCTAATAAGCAAAGGGAGAAACCAGGTTCGCTTAATGACTGCATGATTACCATAACAACCATGGCAAAAAGAGTCATAAAATCAAATGTGTCTGTTGTCCTCAATTTGGGTATGAGCCTGGTGCCGAAGCTAATGATGGACGCCAGACACGTGGTGCAGGTTTTCTGATTGCTTTTTATTGGAGTACTCGAAGGAAAAGGGCTCCTGGCCAAAATGCCAAGAACCAAGAACAAAGGATTAAGTAAGCTTTATACATTTTCACAAAAGAAGAAGGCGGAACAAGGCAGGATAATAAGAAATATCATCTAATAAACATTTTTGTAATAATTCTACAATTTGTTCTATTGGTCTCTAGCTATCCCTCTAGCTAATGAATGCCCCAGGAGTTATCTAATACACATTTTATTGGCTGCAGGCCATCTGTATTCCTAATTTTTAGCTGAGGCCTGCAAGTTGTCTAACTCTTGTTACTTTTATCAGCTTTCTAACTACCCAGAATTGTTACAAGATTTTCACATGCATGTTTCCTGCAGATACGCATTCTTTGTTCTTGCCAGACACACTCCCCAATTACAGGCTTCCTGATTTACTTTCAAGTGTGTGTCATGACCTGGCTTTATTTTAGCATAGAGCCCATCATGTTTCAACAACCACTTAACTTATTTATGAAATTATGGAATGTTCAGTTTCAATTGTGAATTGTGGAAGTCCAGAACTACCTTTAGGAAATCTTTATAATGCTCCCTGTCTTTCCACAGATCAATCACAATCACAGAGGAGATGTGTACGACCTCATCCCTGCAACTTTTCAGACAATTGAACTGGTGGCGTTTAATCCAGGGACCTGGCTTTTACATTGCCATGTCCATAATCACATTCGTGGAGGAATGGAAACCACGTACACCATAATAGAAGCAGCTAATAAAATAGGTATAAATATAAATAATTTAATATAATATATTAAATTATATTAATTTTATATTAAATATAATATAATTTATATTAAAGTAATATATAAAATAATAAAATAATGTATTATTAGAATTTTAATTAAAAAATTATAATAAAAATAGATTAAATTCTTCTGCAGCAAATGTTGGGCTGAATTCATGGGAAGTCCTTCTTCCCTTGTTTATCTCTGGAAACCACCAGGGTAGCCCCTCCCTCTAGATTTTTCCCCAGAATGACCCAAGGCAATCTTGCCCTAGGTTCAGAGGTGGTATTCAGCTGGTTCGGGTAAACCGGTAGCAGCAACTGCGGGTGGACCTGCCGGACATAATGCTGTCCTATTTAGCCATGTTTTCACACCGGGCATATGTGCAAAAGGTGCGCGTGCGAGCAAAGTGCATTGAATGAAAGGCCAGGTGCATATGTGGAAGGCGTACGCACAGCGAGTATGCAGAAAACCGGGCGCATGTGCTTGGGGCAAACCAGTGGTAAGAATAAGTGGTGGGTTGCCCTTGATTCAGACCGGTTCACAAGAAGCGGTAGTAAAACCAGCGGGAGACTCCGCCCACCACCCCGGATGTCGTCTTAGGCGATCTGCGCATGCGCAGAAGCTTCTGTGCATGCATGTGCATGATCCCATTGTAAACAGGTAGTAAATGTAAGTAGAACCCACTCCTGGTAAGAATATGTGAAACCCACCGCTGCGTAGATTAGGCATAGAGACACAAGGTGGCTAGAGTACTGTTTTAATTTAGTTCAAATTTTAAAAGGATATTTATGGTGAGAGAAACACAAAAAAGAATCATGGGTGCATTAGTCCAGAGGTCAGAAGCCAACCCAGTTTCAATCTTAGTCAAAGTTCCAAAGCACAAGGAGTTGAAAACTCAGGTTCTGAAGATCTGATGCTTCAGGATGGTCTACTAAGCACACAGATTTTGTTGTGACCCGCCAGCGGCCAGTGGAGTTGGCAGCAGATTCAGACAGTGAGGAGGTTGGGGAGGACTATGGGCTAGTCCTGGAGTCTGGGGAAGGCTCTGAGCAGTGCTCTGCGTCGCAGACAGAGAGGGGGGCAGGGCCATCTGACAGTTATCAGTTGCCTTCAGAGTCGGACATCAGTGAGGCAGACGAACAGCTGGAGCCAGTTCCCAGTGTGCATATGTGCAGAGTTGCCAGGAGAAGGGAAGAGCTAAGGAACAAGGGTCGACTTGGGAGTAAGGCCACAGATGGGCAATGAATGGCCCCCTCCCAGAGGGAATAAAGAGGAGCAAAAGGGGAGTGGAATTTGCAGGAAACAATTAGTTCGCCTAATTGGTTTGTAACTCTCAGAGACTCCTTGCCAAGTTTTGAAGATATCGGCCTGGCAGCTCTCCAAACCAGATAAGATCTGTGATTGTAATTTCACCCTTGAAAGACTTTGCTGGATGTGAATGAGAAGAATTCATAGTGACTTAAGAAAAATAAGTTTTTGTCGGAACAAGGAGTCTGCTTTGTGGTTTGGGGAAGCCTAGGTCAGAACAGGTTTCAAGGCAGAAACACAAGCAGTACCAATGTCTCTCCTTTTTAAACATTACTTCAAGGCCTGAGTGACTCTTTAGCAATAAACTGAAGGTCATCACCTCAGTGCCTTTACTCAGGTGAATTGACTGCAGTCATCCAAGCATGCTGACCAAATTTTGATACCCAAGACATTGTCCTCCGCAAGCAAGCACTTGGCATCTCTCTGCCTTCCGACACTTCAGTTCAGAATGTCTGGCAGTGCAATTCTTGTGGGCTAGATGGCTATATTAGCCCAGAAGGAACAACAAGTCCTGGGCTAAGTCCTGATTCAACTGGAGCAGAAGGCTTGGAATCACCTGACCCATTCTTCTAAGAAGCCATTCTCAAACGAGGCCCTAACCCAAACAAAATGCCAATGACTATTTGCTATGAAATGTCAGCTATGCAGAGTTTAATTGGAAGGGACCTTGTAGGTCATCTAGTCCAACCTCCCATGCCCAAGCAGGATACCCTACACCATTTCTGACAGATGGCAGTCCCATCTCTTCTTGAAAGCTTCCAGTGATGAAGCTCCCACAACTTCTGTTCCATTGGTTGATTGTTCTGTCAGAAGCTTCCTCCTTATTTCTAGGTTGAATCTCTTCTGGATCAGTTTGCATTCATTATTCATCCATATTCATCCATAGTTTCATTCGTCATTCCTTGATCTACACACTTTCTCCAGTCTGGAGCATGAAGGATAATAGTTCTCCACAAAGTTTAGGAACACTCACATCTACACACTTTTATCTAGCAACAAATCTCTAAGGAATTGATAGGGGCTTCGTTTAAAAATGTGAAGAGGTCTATCTTGAATAATGGTAGACCTTTTTCTCAAGATGTTAACCTGTTTTTCTGTTGCTGTTTGTTGAATACCACTGCTTAGTTATTCTTAGTGTAATCATTAGTTGTTTTATGAACGGAAAGTTTATGGTGAAATCCAGTTGAGAAGAGTCATATTTTAAGTACTGAATGCCTATTCCCATGTAGGCAGTCTAGTGAAGAGTGGGACCAGGGATGACATAATAGCAGTATTCCCTACTTGAGGGGTTGTCACAGAAAGGAGGGGGAGTCAACCTATTTTCCAGACAAGGAATAATGGATAGAAACTGATCAAGGAGAGATTCAACCTAGAAATAAGGAGAAATGTTCTGACAGTGAGAGCAATCAACCAGAAATTGCCTTTAGAAGTTGTGGGTACTTCATCATTGCAAGCTTTCCAAAAAAAAACCAAAAAGACCGGACTGCCATCTGTCAGAAATGGTGTAGGTTCGCCTGCTTGAGGAGGGGGTTGGACTAGATGACCTATAAGGCCCCTTCCAACTCTGTTATTCTATTCTATTCTTAGCAGTCACCCTCCTGTTATTCTTGGAAGCTGCCTGGTTTTTTTTTCAGGCTTCTGTGCCAGTCTGGAAAAGTGACCCAGGTGCTTTAAAGTGCCTACTCATGAAAGTTAATGCATCAGCCTTCTTCTCCTGCTATTTTAACGAATAGAAGAGAAAGGCTGTGCTCATACCTGCTAGCAGCCAGAAGCCTTTCTTCCTAACAGTATCCTCACTTGGAGCTGTGCGCCATGTTGCCAATTCTTAATCTAAGGCATTATTTATGAACTTTCCAAGATGACCATATTTTTCTCTTTCAACAGGTAATGGAAAAACAGAAATAGAGTTCTTTGGCAATTGGCTAGACCTGGAAGAAGCTGGTTCTGTCCTCCAAGTACTTTTCCTCACTGGAGCAGTGCTTTTATTCATTGTTTTGACATTCGTATCTGTTGTAGTTTGCCAGAAAAACAAGGCCAATTATCACTTTATTGGGCACAGATCAATGGAGTCCCTCTAATTTGACTTTCTGTAGGACTGTATTTTGATCACATGATTATCGGGATGCTACAAAGGTTGTAACTCTGAACAATGGTCATAAGTCACTTTTTTCAGTGCTGTTGTAACTTTGAACAGTTACTAAAAGAACTTATAATTGGAGGACTACGTAGAGTAGAACAGAACAGAACAAAACAGAACAGAACAGAACAGAGTACAGTAGTGGCCAAAACCTTTGGGGAAAAGTGTACTTTCTAAAACTAGCTAATAGCACAATTTTTTTTAGTAGTACCATAAAATTATATATCAATGGAAAGATAATTTAATCAAGAATGTAATGCAATAACTTTTATGAAGGATTTGCTATTAGCATAGCAGTTACAGTATAAAGAAAAAAAGTGAAACACGTAGAAAAAATGAGATATACAAAAATTATCACTTGAGTTAATACTTAGTTGGGTAACCTTTAGCATTAATTATGGCCTTACAATGTCTTCCTGTGGAGTGAATCAAGTCTTTTAGTTCTGCAGCTGTTATGTGGAACCAAGATAGAACGATTGCTTCTATTAACTGGGTTTTATTGCTGGGTCGCTTCTGACTACCAAGTTTCTTTAGTTGGCTCCATAGATTTTCCATTGGATTAAGGTCTGGGTTATTCCTGGGCCATTCCAGCAGTGGAATAGGATCATCTTGAAACTCCAAAAAAAAAAAGTGGTGTTATTAGCCATCAAACCTCAAAAATACACTTTTCCCAAAAGGATTCCACAGTTTTGGCCACTACTGTAGACAGAGCAGAGCAGAGCAGAGCAGAGCAGAGCAGAACAGAACAGAACAGAACAGAACAGAACAACAATAGGAATTCTTTGTTGGCCAAGTGTGATTGGACACACACAAGGAATTTGTCTCCAGTACAGAAGCTCTCAGTCCACATACAAGCAACAAGTGATATGAAATTAACTACTTTGGGTAATAAAACATTTACAGGATACTGCAAAATCTCCATTCCCACTCCACTCCAGGGGAAGGGAAGGATACTGTAAAATCTCCATTCCCACCCCACTCCAGGGGAAGGGAAGGATACTGTAAAATCTCCATTCCCTCCCCATCCCACTAACCTCCTTTCTAGCTCCGTTCTCCTGTGCAGGGCAACAAAAGAAGACACAGCCGATCAGCTGGAACTCGGGAGGCAGCGAATAGAATAGAATAGAATAGCCAGCCAGAAGTGGTATATGCTGGTTCTCCGAGCTACTCAAAATTTCCACTCCCAGTTCGCCAGAACCAGTCAGAACCAGCTGAATACCACCTCTATCTCTATCCATATTTACCTAATGATCACCTCAAAAATGATGATAAACTCACTTCCTGTCAAATGGGTGCCTTGACTTATAACTGTCACGATTTATGGTTCCGATTGCAATTGTAAGTCAAGGACTACTTGTAAGGCAGAAGGCAAATCAGGATTTGTAAGAAGAAAATATTCTTATTATTTTTCAACCTTGAAAATATTCAAGGTTGACTCAGCCTTCCATCCTCCCGAGATCGGTAAAATGAGGACACAGATTGTTGGAGGTAATATGCTGACTCTGTAAACTGCTTAGAGAGGGCTGTAAAAGCACTGTGAAGCGGTATATAAGTCTTAAGTGCTAGCGCTATTGCTACACTACTAATATGATAGAATATAATATAGTGATAAAGGGGACATATTGCCACAATAATTGAATAGTAGTATAATAGAGTAATTGTCGTAATAATAACTAGCATAGAAATAATAGCAATAGGATAGAATATAGGATAGAGAGAAAGTACATTTAGAAATGTGTGTGCTTCACATTTCCCTTTTATAGTTTGGTTACAACTTTTCAACCATTATAGGGAGAGACAGAAAACTACCTGTACTTTTCTGGCTCTTTTGAATTTGGATCAATCTAAGATTGATAAGGCCACACTTGGAACACTGCATTCAGTTTTGTCACACAATGTAAAAAAGATGTGGAGACTCTAGAAAGAGTGCAGAGAAAAGCAACAAAGATGATTAGGAGACTGGAGGCTAAAACATATGAAGAACGGTTGCAGGAACTGGGTATGTCTAGTTTAATGAAAAGAAGGACTAGGGGTGACATGATAGCAATGTTCCAATATTTGAGGGGCTGTCACAGAGAGGAAGGGGTCAAGCTATTTTCTAAAGCACTTGAAGTTCAGACAAGGAATAATGGATGGAAACTGAACAAGGAGAGATTCAACCTGGAAATAAGGATAAGTTTTCTGTCAGTGAGAGCAATCAACCTAATCAACCAATCCCAAGGTCTTGATCACACCCTTAAGCATATTAGTCACAAAGCTGGCTATATTTGTTTGTATGGCCAAACTACATGGAAATAAATGGAAAAGCGCAAAGTAAAAATGAAACAGCCAAAGGTAATTGTCTCAAGAATGGACTGGGTATGATATGAAGGCAACTGCATGATCACCTCGTAGCGGGGGGGGGGGGGCTTAAAAAAATTTAGCAAGGGGTTCTCTGCCCAATTGCTGGGTGGGTGTGGCCATGGTAGGTGTGGCCTGGTCAGTTTCCTGCACCAAGGCGGTGGGGGGGGTGTTTTTGCCCTGCCCGAGTTTCGGAGCCTCCGGGAGGGTGAAAACGGCCTCTCCAGGCTCTGGAGGCCCTTCCTGAACTTCCGGTAGGCCCATTTTTCGCCCTCCCTGAGCCTCCGCGCATGCCCTGCAGTTACCTGCATCCAAAACAGGCCGCGTGGGGACTCCTGGGAGGGGTGGGGTGGGCAGGGAGTGGGATTTGGGGGTTCTCCGAACTGCACAGAATCTTAGCTAGAGGTTCTCCCGAACCCCTGTGAACTCCCAGCAGCCCACCCCTGCCTGCTAGGAAAAAAGAGGTAGTTGGAGCATGTTCAAGATGTGATTAGGGACAAATGAGAAACAGCCCTCCAAACTGCTTCTACAGAATTCTGCGCACCATTTCTGCTGGGGTGAAACTAAATTGCTAACTTCGAGGAGTTTGCAAACTCAACTCGAGAATACCTCTAATCCAAACTGGATGTAAACAGATTTAGGGAAGATTCAGTCTCAACTCAGAATCCAAAAGACTTGCTAGAACAGGTAAAAACATCTGGAAAATATTAATTGAACATGACCTCAAGGGCTTTTTAATGGAATATAAAAAGTACATATCCAAGTCTGCTGGTTTTCAATTAGTCATCCTAGATGCATAAATATATTTACAATTTTCCAACATTTTCTGCAAAAAGATAATTTCTGTTCCAAAATACCCTGTTTCCCCAAAATAAGACATCCCCTGATAATAAGCCCAATCGGGCTTTGGAACACATGGTAATAAGGCCAAGTGCTTATTTCAGGGTTCAAAAAAATATAAGACAGGGTCTTATTTTCAGGGGAACACGGTATGTTTCTTTATGATCCTTGGTCTCATAGTCTACTACATCTAAATAAGCCAAATAAATCAGTATTATATAATAGCCTAACATGCTTTGCCATAAAGTAGTTTGTTTGTTTGTTTTGGCCTTAATTTTGTGTCTCAGGGGCTTTTATGATGATAAATTAAGGAAAGAAGGCAGGGTGAAGTTACAGGTAGAAATCTGAACCAGCTGAAAGGAGGTTGGAAGAAAAGTAGAATTAACATCAAGAATGAAATTTTAGCTTCTTTTAATACTGACCTCTATCTTGTTTGGTTTTTAATATATGTACTGTACAAACCCAAACACTGTGATTTGTTTATATAACATAGTGTGTGAATCCAGTCAACTCTTGATTTATATAATAAAACATGTCTCAAAGGTGCTTTTTCAGCGTTTAACAATACAGGTAGTCCTCCACATACTACCAGAATTGAGCCCCAAATTTTTTGTTACTAAGTGAAATATTTGTTAAGTGAATTTTGCCCCATTTTACAACCTTTCTTGCCACAGTTGTTAAGTGAATCACTGTGGTTAAGTTAATAAGTGAATGTGGCTTCCCCATTGACTTTGCTTTTTGTAGAATTTCCTGCCTGGGCAGGGGGTTGGACTAGAAGACCTCCAAGATCCCTTCCAACTCTGTTATTCTATTCTATTGTAATTGAATTGTATTGATTACCAAAGAGAAGCAGTAAGTTTCTCAATGTAAATTAACTTTCTATTCCGCCCCCCCTCCCCAAATCTTGGTTACAGGTAGCCCTTGACTTATGACCGTAATGGAGCCTGCCCATTATGTTTGTAAGTCATCACGGTCATAAAACAGATCACATAAAACGGATGTTATCAATCTGATTGGCCTTTTTTTTTTTTTTTTGGATGAAGTGGTTAAGTGAACCACTGCAGTTGTTACATTAATACCACAGCTCTTAAGTGAACCCATTTTTCATCCGTGGGGTGTTTTTGCTGAAAACTGGAAATGAACAGTGGTTTCCAGGAAAAACATCATAAATTGCAATCGTGACCGAAGGACACAGATACCGAGTACCTGAAATGCAGTCATGTGACTGCAGGGAAGAGGTGCCTCGTCATTGGAACTTAAGAACTGGGGAGATAAGTACCTTTTGGGGGTTTGTCATAACTTTGAACAGTTGCTAACCAACCAGATATAAGTCAAGGACCAACTGCAGTTCATTCAGGAGTCAACTCAGACATCATACTAAATTATACTTTGCCAGAATAGCTATGAGTCTGCAAAAATAATTGGATTCACATGTTCTTTCTGCGCTCAATAGAGGAACCAAAAGCTTCCACTTCTATTTTTTCAACCAACCAGTTTCTGCTGTATTTCATTTCAGAAAATAATGATTCATAATAAATACCACTTTTAATTAACGGGATCAGAAATGAGAGATGAATCATGGTTTGCTCATTAATTAATTAGCATCTAAAACAATACAATTTCCCGAAGAGTTGATGGAAAAGGAAAACTCTGTTTACTTCGTTTTATTATAAACAGGAATGTAGGGTGCGGAATGAATCTGAGATTTATACTGGGTGATTCTCACAAACCAATATCTGAAGTTTCATGTGAGCCAGTGTCATCTTGATTTCTTTAAAAGAAGGTAACCATGATTATGAACATTGTGTTATGGCTGGAAGAGATCCAGCAACTGATATAAGAACAACATATTTTGGATGTATATACTTTTCTAGTAGCAAACAACTTTTGAGCATTTTGACAATGTTCCAAAATCTTATTTGCCTAAGGATAATCCTGAGGAATACAAAAGAAGCTAAATTCATAGACTGCCAGGCAGTGGTGGGTTCCTCCCAATTCGGCTCGATTCAGCTGAGCCGGTAGCGATAACGATATGACGTCACCGAACCAGTTCTCTTTGTTCGGGAGCTGCCCACCCCCACGTTATTCTTACCTTTTATTTGGCCCTGCCCCCAATCTATTCGCTGCCTCTCGAGTCCCAGCTGATCGGCTAGAAGGAAAAAAACTGTTTAAACTCTTGCCGTGGGGCTTCAAAGGGCCACCCTACAGCTGATCAGTGTTAAAAGTCAGTGTGGTGGTAGACCAGTGTGCTCGAAAAACAAATGGGTAGACCGGAATGCTCCAAAAACAAATGGGCAGACCAGTGCCTCCAAAAACAAATGGGTAGACAGGAAATGCTCCAAGAACAAATGGGTAGACCGGTACAGCTCTGCAAGCAGTTAAAGCCTGGCAGACCAATACCTCTGCTAAATCCTAAAGAATTGTCACATGACCATCAAACCATGCCCACAAAATAAGCCACACCCGCAGAACCGGTACTAAAAAAATTTAGATCCCACCCCTGGTGCCAAGTTACAAGGTAGCTGTCAACCTTTTTTCCTTTTAAAAGCCTTTGATGATCCCAGCTGAGCCATGCAATCATCAAAGGCTTTTTTTTTTTTACTTTTAAAAGCATTTTTTCCACCGAAGAGGTTGTAGAAAAAATGCTTTTAAAAGTAAAAAAAAAAAAGCCTCTGATAATTGTGCGGCTCTGCTGGGCATGGGGGGGGTGGGAGCAGGGATTTTTGCTACCAGTTCTCTGAACCACCTGCCTCCATCGCTACCGGATTGGTGATCCAGTCTGAACCGGGAGCATTTCACCCCCGATCTGGTGTGCTAAGTTTTCCAAGGCTGATTTTAGCCCTTGAAAGTAATTCAAGTTCAGGAAACAAAATTACATGATCTTCTGGAGCTCTATTAATATAGAGCTCCAACAGATGGACCTTGGAGGTCTTCTAGTCCAACCCCTTGCCCAGGCCAGAAGTCCTTATTCCATCATGGGCAAATGGTTGTCCAATATTTTTCTTGAAAACTTCCAAGGATGGAGCACCCACAACTCCCAGAGACAAGCTTTCCCACTTACTAATCATTCTTACTGTCAGGAAATTTCTCCTTGGTTCCAAATTGGATCTCCTTCTGATGAGCGTCCATCCATTGCTTCTTGTCTAACCTTCAGGAGCTTTGGAGAATAATATTATTATACATTTGCATATAATAGTATTATCTTGAAAAACCAATAGTAGTAGATTTAATTCTTGGCTTCCTTATATGAACTACTATGATCTCTAAACCAGGGGTGAAGTCCAGCAGGTTCTGGAGAATCAGTAGTGGAAATTTTGAACAGTTCAGAGGACCGGTAGTGGAAATTTTGAGAATTTGCAGAATCGGCAAATACCACCTCTGGCTGGCCCCAGAGTGGGGTGGGAATTTTGCAATATCCTTCCCCTGCCACTCCCACCAAGCCACGCCCACCACACCACACCCACCAAGTCACGTCCGCAGAACTGGTAGTAAAATAATTTGGATTTCACCACTGCTCTAAACTATGGCTTCTCACAAACTTTGGTATGTGAAACTAAACGTAGATTGTTCCACGAACAATTTACTGAATGATGGCATGGCATGAGCTATGAACACAGTCAATATGTAGAGAATGTTATGTGTAAACTAGCTTTTTGACACCTCAGCCAGTTGCTGTATGTGCCCTACAAATGACAGCCTTCAAGAGTCAGAATTATTTCTTGATTGCCATAGAAAGTTCTTGATAAAACGCCTGCCAGGAAAACCAGCTTTGGACACCCCCCCCCCCCAATCTTTATTATTCTGTAATAACAGAATTGGAAGGGACTTTGGAGGTCTTCTAGACCAACCCCCTGCTCAAGTTTAGCAACCAGTCAATTGGGTTGACGTGAGCAGCTAGAAAAATTGAATTAAACACTACAGATTGCCTTGCCCCCTCATCAAAGGAGCTGTTCAAATATAACAAGGCAAAGAAATATGTTACAAGATTTTGGATGAATTTATGACTATTAGAAAGTGCAACATATTATTGTAGCACTGAAAACTACTATCATTACAAAGTAAATTGTTTTGAAACCTTGTATTATTTTCAGTTGTAAAATGTTATAATAAACAGATATAGGACCAAAAATTACCAAATGTGAAAAAAGCTGCTGTCTATAGAATTTTAATGTTAAAATTTAAAAGTGATTAATTAAAAAGCGCTTGAATCAACTGAGAACCTGACTTGAACTGATTGTTAACTCAATAATTTGGAAAATTAGGCCACCTTAATTTTTCTAGTATTTCAGAAACAATGTATCTGCTTTCATTTACCAGTTCAATGCGATTTCCTGCTCCACTTCAGAAGCAGATTCAAAGATTTGACTGAATCAGCTTCAAATTTAATATCCAAATTGAAGCTTTGCAGAATCCTAATTATTTCCCTTGCATTTATTAGGAAATGTGGATGGGTTTGTAGGCCAAATCCAAAGGTCTATTCCATTCAAGGTCAGATTTAATCCAATATTTGCATCTACTAAAAGCTTTTGGCAATATAAATTTTGGTTCATGCTTCACCATAAGCCATAATTTACTTTGTTTGATGTTGCCTTTATATGTTGTGCAAACACAAGAGTAATTCTCTATGCAGCTTTAGCTGCTGTGATTAGAAATATGAATAAGGTTTTCAAACTGCTGAGGTTGTTGTGATCTCTTAATTATATCCAGTTGTTCCAGTTCAGACTTTGGTTAAATTTATGCATCACATGATGGTTAGTTGGTAATTCATAGTTTATATGACTCAGCAATCAGCTTTATCTGTGAACCAATTATTTCTTATTCAACAGACCATGGTTCAAAACAAATTATGGCTTAGTATGGCAACACTTAAGCCTTGAGATCATGGCTAAGAGCAAACAGGTACAAACAGGGGCTAGTTAAACTAATTTCAGTGGTGGGACTTGAATAACAACAACCTGGCTGGGTAGGCATGGCTGTTTGGTCATGTGACTGGGTAGGTGACGTCACTCATCACACCCAGCCCGGCCTCTCAGCCACTCGCCTCAAAGGCAGAGGTAGGATTCAGCTAGTTGGGGCTAATCCCACCACTGTCTGGTCCCACCCCCACCCATTTTTCAGCCTGTTTTCAGCCATTTTGGGGGCCATTTTCAGGCCATTTTTCAGATCATTTTCAGGCCATTTTTTGGGCTGTTTCAGGACGAAAAATGAACAAGGGCAGGGCCAGTCAGTGGTGGGATTTGCTGGTTCATTGAACTGCACAGAATCTTAACTATCAGTTCGCGTGAATCAGCAGGAGCCCACTTCTGACTAATTTCATCTAAAGTTGAAATAAAAGGGTTTATACTAAAATCAAACCACTGCACCCAGGGTTTGAAAAGTTGAACTCAGGCATATGGACTTCATTTTACCTTCAGGATGAGAGAAAAGAGAGCAATATTCATAAGGCATCAGATAATTCTTTGCACTGCATCTCCAAGTAGTCTCTTCAAGCAATTTAAAGTATTTTAAACTAAAAGCATTATACTTTGATTTACATTTCAGACTGCATTTCCTGTAATTACTGCAGTTAATAAACTACTACATATTGCTTAATACTTTTTGCTGTGTTACCTGGCTGCATCATATAGCATTATTGGTTTGTTAATATAAACATTTATGCTTCACCCTTGGAGTGTGTTTGCATTATAGATGGCACTCAAGGCCAGCGTACAAAATGTAAACCATTTAAAAGAGAAGTAAAAATGGGATAATAAAGTGACCAAAGGGGAAAAAATATTTTAAACAAATTTTACATTGCCCAGAAAATGAATGTCTTGCTTAATGCGCTGTGATGGTGCAGTGGTTAGAATGCAGTATTGCGGGGGAAATCTGCCCACAGGCTGGACTTCAATTCTCACCAGGCTCAAGATTGACTTAGCCTTCCATCCTTCTGAGGTGGATAAAATGAGGACGCAGATTGTTGGGGGCAATAGGCTGACTCTGAAAACCGCTTAGAGAGGGCTATGAAGCACTGTGAAGTGGTATATAAATTGAAGTGCTATTGCAAAGTGCTATTGCTATTAATTTGAAGATCTAGGAAAAGATGACTAGGAAGTCTTTTTAAAAATGAAATTAAGGCAAAACAATTGGACATATCAGCATTTATAAACATACCATATTTACTACCCTGTTTCCCAAAAGTAAGACATCCCCTGTTTCCCAAAAGTAAGACATAATAAGCCCAATCGGGATTTTGAGCATATGGCAATAAGGCCAAGTGCTTATTTCAGGGTTCAAAAAAATATAAGACAGTGTCTTATTTTCAGGGAAACACGGTAATACAGCATCACCAATACACTCTGGATTTAATAGTCTTAGGGCAAACGTGTTTTGTAGCCATGCATTAGAAACACAAATGTCTTCTGACATTGGAACATTGAATTAACCCATTTCCTGGCTTTGCTCAAGCTGAGCTGAACCACGAACGAAGCCAATCAATGGGGTGTGCATTGAACCACACAAAAAAGGTAATGACTCCTAAACTAAGCTACTCATGACCAAATGGACAGGTTTTGGCAATTTTCATAGCCAGACCAATATTTGAGAAGGGCGGTATAAAAGTTCAAAAAAATAAATAAATAAAATAAATAAAATCTAACTAGCTTGCTTTTTCCTCTAGGATTTTTTTTTAAAATTTCTCCATCTATCTTACTGCCCTGAGTTTCCTGGTGGTCTCCCATCCAACCAGAACCAATTCTACTCTGCCTAGGTCACCCAGATGTTGCAGTAACCCAACAGAGCATGTCAGACAAATATCTTCCCTCTTTCTCTTATTTACAAGTAGTTCTTTACTTACAAAAAAGAGACATTTTCATTTTTCACAAATTTCACAAATTTCCCAACTGTTACAGCATCAAAATTCAGGTGCTTGACAACTGGCATGCATTTAAGACATTTGCAGTGTCCCAAGATCGCGAGATCACCATTTGCAATGTCCCCAGCTGGCTTCCAACAAGCAAAGTCAATGGGGGAAGAGGAATTCCTTTAACAACCAGACAAGTCACTTAACAACGGCAGTGATTCGCTTAACAGCTGTGACACAACATGTCAGAAAGTGGGACACACAACTCACTTAACAATTCAATAATAAGAGCTGGAAGGGACCTTGGAAGTCTTCTGTCCACTCCCCTGCTCAAGCAGGCGACCCTATACCATTTCAGATAGGTGGCTGACCAGTCCCTTCTTAAAAGCCTCCAGTATTGGAGTACCCACAATAAGGTCTCCTTCGAAGAAGTTTGATTCTCAGTGATTTTATTCCCACGCCGTGTTTTTTGATCTGAATCAGAATCTGCTGGAAGGGACTTCATAGGTCTTCTAGTCCAACCCTGTAGCATTTCAGACAGGTGACTGTCCACTTTTTTTTTCTTAAAAACCTACAGTGATGAAGCACCCACAGCTTCTGAAGGCAAAGCCATTCCACTGGTTAATTGTCCTCACTGTTAGGAAATTTCTCCTCAATTCCAGGTTATTTCTCATCCATGGTTTCCTGTACTGCCTTCTGGTGCTTTGGAACTGTTTCACTACCTCTACTTGAGAAACAGGTACAGATATACAGATCTGACTCTGTGGTTTCTTTCCCCAAATGCCCAAAACTTTAACCTTAGACTGTCTACTGTAGATGTCACCCCATTTTTAAGAGGTCTGTAAGGGGAGTGCATAAGCACACAAGCGTGCCTACCGTCCCGGTCCTAATGTTTTCATTTATTCATATCCTTTTCATGTATTTATAATTATGTTTACATTGGTATCTGTCATAAAATACATACTTGATGAAATAAATAAATAAATACTAAACATCACACCCACCCACACACAGACACAGGGCCCAAGCAGGAGACCCTTTACCATCTCTGACAAATGGCAGTCCCGTCTCTTCTTGAAAGCCTCCAGTGATGTAGCTCCCACAACATTATTTTATTTTTATTTTATTTTTTATTATTTATTTCTGAAGTGTTCCAGTTTTTTCCCAGACACAGGTAAGAGATTGTCAAGGAACAAAGGACCACTTTAAATAATGCCTTTTTCCTTTTTTTTTTTTTTTTGATGAGGAGAAAGTTTCTTTTCTGAGGTGGGCCCTCTGGGGAAAAATGATGCTAAATGTGGTCATTTCCCCTCAGTTCAACAGAAGTACAGATGTATGGCTCTAAATCTGTATTTCTGACACATCTGGACAAGGAGGATGGCCTTGAGCTGGATGTAAATAGAACTGAGGAGGGGGGATATTTTATTTATTTGTCTGTTTATGTATTTATGTATTTACTTGTGTATTTACTTGTGTTTATTTGTATGTATGTGTGTGTATTTATTTATTTATTTATTTATTTATTTATTTATTTATTTGTCAAGCATACATAAGACAACAGATAACAGTATAAACACGATTATGAACACATGAAACTTCACGAGAAGGAACACACCGTCGGAACAAGCCCATTCAAGACTGTGGAGTCCACCCACGCATTCACACACTCACACACATACACACACACACACACGTCCCGTGCAATTGCAGCCCGCTCGTCAAAACGCCAATCCGCAGCTGCTCGCAAATCTCCAGCCCAAAGTCCTTCCCCCCCCCCCCGCCCTATTCCCCCAGAAGGCCGAGACAGCTTTAAGGGAAACCTCCCTCGGGAAAAGTCCGATCGGCAGCCACCTGCTCGCGCCAAGGCCGCGGCTTTCCCCCTCACCCACCACGCCACCCCCAGTACTCAGGCCCCGGGTTCCCCTTCCCCGCCTTCTCGGAACCCCCCCTCCTCCGCTCGTCTGGCCCCGCCTTCCCTTGACAAAAGGCCGGCGGGGAGGAGGAGGAGGAGGAGGAGAGGAGAGGAGAGGAGGAGGCGGCAGCGGCTGTGGCGGCGACGCGGGGTGTTTCTCTCCCTCCCCGCCAATGTTCGTCTGCCTTCGGAGAGGGCGCCAAACAAAGGCTGGTTGGCTCGTTCGCCTCGCCTCAACTCCCGGCCGGGCTTTCTCTGGCGGGCGGGGGGCAGACACTCTGTTGCTCCCCTGGCCAAGTGCCGGGGACGACGAGGAGGCGGCGGCGGCGGCTGGAATTAGAGATGCTGCCCGGCTGACGAGCGGGCCGGGGCTGCTGCGCGCGCTTAGAGGTGCCTGTGTTTGGTAGCCGTCCTCCCTCCCTCTCCCTCTCCCTGCCGCCTCCGCCGCGACCATGGCCATCGCGCACATCGCCACCGAGTACGTCTTCTCGGACTTCTTGCTGAAGGAGCCGTCGGAGAGCCGCTACAAGGGGCTGCGGCTGGAGCTGGCCCTCGACAAGCTGGTCACCTGCATCGCCGTCGGGCTGCCGCTGCTCCTCATCTCGCTCGCCTTCGCCCAGGAGATCTCCATAGGTAAAGCAAGCGCTTTCCCTGAGGAGGTGGTGTGGGGGGGGAGCGCCTACCTGCCTGCTTGCCTGCCCTCATCTGGGGCTCGGGCTGGGGGAGGGTTAAGGGGGGGCAGAGGAGAACCCCACTTGGCTGGAAAAGGCCCCGGGCTCGGCTGGGCTCCTGCACCCCGTTTTTGATGCCTTTGAGGAACAAAGTAAGTGGGGAACTGGTGTTTTTCAGCCGAATGTGTGAAGAGCCTTTCAAGGATGAGACGCTCAGGGGGTCCCCAAGCTTTCAAAAGGCTCCCTGAAGGCAAATAGAAGAGGCGCAGCAGACTGAAGTGCTTTAACTAGCACCGGCTGCCTGCAATTACTGCAAGTTCAAATCTCACCAAGGTTGACTCAGCTTTCCATCCTTTCGAAGTAGGTAAAATGAGGACCCGGATTGTGGGGGCAATAAGCTGACTTTGTATCAAAAAGAACACTGCTTAGGGGGGGCTGAAAGCCCTACTAAGCAGGTATATACAAAAGTATGAAGGCTATTGCTTAACTCATTGTAAGCCACCCTGAGTCTCCGGAGAAGGGCAGCATATAAATTGAACTAATCAATCAATCAATCAATCAATCAATCAAGGCTTTACAAAGAAGGACTAGGGGGTGACAGATATTGGAAGATATCTGATATCTTCCAATATCTGAGGAGCTGCCCCAAAGAAGAGGGGGAGGTCAAGTTGTTCTCTGCAAAGCAGGGGTCGCTGACCTTTGGTGGACCTCAGGGACCACTAAATTCATAATTTTAAATCCCGCGGACCACTAATAGGATTTCTTTTTTTAAAAAAAGATAAATGGTATTTAGTGCAGTATTTTAAAAAAATGCAAATCGTTTTTCGGTGGAGCGTCCAAATTTCCTCGTGGGCCACCGGTTGGTTCGCCGACCACCAGTTGGTGACCGCTGCTCCAAAACATCTGATGGCAGGACAAGAAGCAATGAGTGGAATCTCATCAAGGAGAGAAGCAACCTGGAAATAAGGAGGAATTCCCTGGCAAGAAGAAATAATGAGGGGAACAACAGAAGTGGTGGGTGCTCTGACACTGGAGGTTGTTAAGAAGAGATTGGACAACTATTGGTTTGAAATGCTATGGGTTTCTTGCTTGAGCCGGGGGTTGGACTAGAAGACCTCCAAGGTCCCTTGCAACTCAGTTATTCTGTTAAAGACGGAAAAGCCAGAGTCGTCTGTCTCCCCACAGGAAAGAAGGCTGCCACCCATTCAAAGTGGCAACGTTTGGGTCCTTGGCTTGGAAAGGAGGCTGGTTCGGTTCCACCGGCCTGCTTCTGAGCCTGGGGGTGAATTTGGGGTGAGGGCCCCCAAAGTTCACACTACCCATTGTGAGGCACTGCTAACACTCTTCTGAGCCTTGGGTCACCCTCGTCCCCACTTCTGGGGGCTGTGACACTTTGTCCCTTTGGTGGAAACCTGATTGATAGCTAGGATGCTTCAACAGCCTGTATCAACCATCAGAGTCAGTCAATGATATTTGTGATACATTTTTAAACGTTCAATTGACTGGGTTTCATATTTAATGAATAAAAGTTAATAATTCATTATTATTTATTATTATTCTGTGGTTTTGCATGTACTCTGAGAGCTGCTGCACCAGAGACAAATTCCTAATGTGTCTAATCACACTTGGCTAAATAAAGAACTGGTAATCCTCAACTTACAATAGTTCATTTAGTGACCATTCAAAGTTACAACAAAGTTACATCTGAAAAAAGTGACATATGCTCACTTTTCACACTTACACCATTGCAGCATCAAGTGATCAAAATTCAGACAGTTGTCAACTAACTCTTATTTTATGGTGGTTGCAGTGTCCCAGGGTCATTTACCTTTTGCGACTTCCTGACAAAGTCAATGGATAAATCATATTCACTTAACAACCTTATTACTAACTTAATAACTGCAATGATTCACTTAATAACTTTGGCAAGGAAAGTTATAAAATGGGGCAAAACTCACTTAAATGTCTCACTTAGCGACACAAATTTTGGGCTCAATTGTGGTCATAAATTGAGGACTACCTGCACTCTGTACTCTATTCTAATGTATGTATTTTATTACTTTTTTTTATGGTAAGCTGCCTGGATATCATGGGCGTGAGATGGGCAGCTATATAAATTAAGTAAACGTCAATCACTTAATTGCATTTTGGTCATAGACCAGCATAGAATAACACAATTATTTCTTTAGGAAGTAGAAATATAAACATATATAACTATCATGTTGATGAAGATTCTAAATCATCCAGGTAGAGTTGTCTGGAAGTTGAGTCACAGCGGCAACTGGATTTATTTTCTTGCTGATTTGAAACATTTCGCTGCTTATTATCCAAGTAGCCTTTTCAATCTGTGCAAGTTGGTTAGGGGAGCCCCACATATGTCCGCCAGAGTTAGTTTTATATAAAATCACATTAGATAGAATAAAAGAAGATAAAGTTAAAATTATAAACATAAAAATTACAGCATTCAGGATTTAAAATGTGGGAGAATCCTATAAAATTACAATTAGTATATAATCTAAATGCTAAAAAACTTAGGATACATGTGCATCTATATAAAAGGATAAGTATAAAAATTTATACAATACTATATAATGTAAAATTATGCTAGCTTATAGAAAGTCTTGCTGAAACTCTCCTAGGATTTGTTGGAATTAAGTAAATACCGGTAGATAAATCTCTAGAGCAGAGGATAGTAACCAAACCTTGCACTCTTAAACAGGTTTATTAAGGCACAAGTCCCATTATAAATAGGGAGACTTTCTTGCAGATAATGAAGTCAACCTGATTAAATTGGATTTATTAATGTAAGACAATCAAAGAGAGAAGCTTAACACTCACTCTCTCTTTCTCTCTGTCCCTCCAAATATAAGTTCTACCAGGAGTGGTTTTGAGAATAAACACTCCCCACTTTGGTGAACAGGGAAAGAAAAGAACTAATACTTGAAAAAAAAAGGATTATATTGTATTTAGTATGCTATTTAGACTCTGCAAACCATCTACCGTCTTTTCATTTGACAGCGTGTACTTCTAATTATATGCAAGCTATTTCATTTGCATTCAATGGCTTAAATGCATACATTCATAATATCATATTCATTATCTATGCCAGCTTCTTTCCAGCTCAGCAACTTGAAGATGTGTGGACTTCAACTCCCAGAATTCCCAACCCACTCATGGAGAATTCTGGGAGTTGAAGTCCACCCATCTTCAGGCTGCCAAGGTTGAGAAAACACTGATCTATGCAACGTTGGTTGTGAACTTCAACAACTCTTAAGGTGCTCAATGGGAAGCTACCTTCCTGTGTCTTGCTTGCAGTTGGATAGGCTGGAGAGGCCTTCTTGGTAGTGACCTCACTTCTGTAATGATTCAGAAGTACTCCAGATGTCAAATTGACAAGTTTACAGAGATTCTGCAAGGGTGTCAAACTGGCGGCCCCGAGGCTGGATGTGTCACACCCAGGCCCCACCCACTCCAGCCCCGCAAAGAAAAAAAGTCATGTGATGGCAAAGTGGCGAGTTTGTCACCTATGCTTTTAGGTATCCTTTGAAGTTGCAGTTTTCCCATAAGAGATGTTTTATTGACAGCTGATAAGTTACCTGTTCCTGGCAAATAGATGGGGAAGAAATGGAGGTAGTGACAGATTTTATTTTCCTGGGCTCCAAGATCATCGCAGATGGTGACTGCAGCCAAGAAATTAAAAAATGCTTGCTCCTGGGGAGGAAAGCTATGGCAAATCTAGACAGCATCTAGATTTTGTTGGCAGGGTGATGTCTGCCAGCAAAATCTAGAGACATCACCCTGCCAACAAAAGTGCGTGTAGTCAAGGCTATGGTTTTCCCAGTTGCAATGTATGGCTGTGAAAGATGGACCATAAGAAAGGCTGAGTGCCAAAGAATTGAGGCCTTTGATCTATGGTGCTGGAGAAGACTCCTGCGAGTCAAACTGGTCAGTCCTAGAGGAGATCAAGCCTGACTGCTCTTTAGAAGGCCAGATCCTGAAGATGAACAGAACAGAACAGAACAGAACAGAACAGAACAGAACAGAACAGAACAGAACAGAACAGAATAGAATAGAAAATAGACTAGACTAGACTAGACTAGACTAGACTTTTTTATTGGCCAAGTGTGATTGGAGACACAAGGAATTTGTCTTGGTGCATATGCTCTCAGAGTACATAAAAGAAAAGATATATTTGTCAAGAATCATAAGGTACAACACTTAATGATAGTCATAGGGAAACTGTCAATATAAATCTTAAGGGTACCAGCAACAAGGTTACAGTCATACAGTTATAAGTCGGAGGAGATGGGTGATAGAAACTCAAATACTTTGGCCACCTAGTGAGAAGGAAGGACTCATTGGAGAAGAGCCTAATGCTAGGAATGATTGAGGTCAAAAGAAGAACGGGATGACAGAGAACAAGGTGGTTGGATGGAGTCACTGAAGCAGTAGGCGTGAGCTTAAATGGACTCCAGAGGATGGTAGAGGACAGGAAGGCCTGGAGGAACGTTGTCCATGAGGTCGTGATGGGTCGGACACGACTTCGCAACTAACAACAACAAGTTACCTGTAACTGTTGGACTTTGACAAGCAGGATGTTTTTGTTTTTACTATGACTGCTGATTCCAACTGATGTTGTACTTTATTATTTGTTAGGAGGTTCTTTTTCCCTAAAACTCTTCCCATCTTAAAGAAATAATCTGTCAAGGCCTGTCTTCAGCAGTAGCCCTATCTTCAACAAGTGAACATCACCCATGGCACAATGTATGATTATATCCAGGGTTAGCCTACATCGGGCTGGATTAACTTGATCATACTTTAGATCAGATGAGTATTAGGATGCCTGGAGGCCGCCCTTTTAGGAGAGGCCAAGGAACAGAATTAACAAAAAGAGGGAAGTTTATATGCTTCAAGCATTGGGGTTGTGGTGCTGATAGATATCTTTGTAGGTGTGGTTTATATGTTGCAAATGTGATTTTTAGTCTTGACCTTGTTCTTTTTCTCAAGGGATTCATAGAGTTTAGGTACATTTTGAATTCTGTTTAAACCAACACAGGGGTGGGAAATATTTTGATATGTAAGAGTTGCATTTAACACTTTTGAGTATTAAGAGCCACAAAGTAATTGGGATCATGTCGTAAAACAGTACTGGACTGGCTATTTTTATTATTAGCTCATTCTGTGTTGAGGTATGCGGTAAAATTTACATGTGTTTCATACTTCAAAATGAAGGAAACCAGCTTTCACAAGTTACTGTTTGTAGAAGAAATTTAAGCTCTTCGGGAAAAAAACTGCTTGTGGCCCCAAGGTTGCAGGTTCTTGACCATTGTGCTAACTCATAAACCATGGGTTTTTTTTTTTATAAACCATAGTGCATTAAATACTAAACTGCAAGCACCAGACTCCATTGTGGCACAACACAGTACACAAAACAATTCTAAGTCTAATTTAAGAATTTCACAGAAGTTTTGCTATGCTTTTTTGTAATTGTTTGGAAACTATATCACTACAGTTGGTCCTTGACTTACAACCAAAATTGGACATCTTTAAGAAAAACATATTTGTTTCTATTTACTTGTTCTTAATGGCTGCCTAAGTACCAGTTTATGCTCAATTTTAAGGGTGTGCAGTGTGTTTTAATTGGGCATTTATGCTAATTAAGGTTAAAAGTATGCTTAAGTCCCGTATGTTGAGCTCATCTGACTCAAAATTATTAGAATTGACTGGGATGTGAAATGATCCAGAATTTCAAGCAAGTATTTTTCCAGACTTGCTTAGAGGAAATTCAGTTTGGGACTTTTTATAAACTAAAATTGTCCCCAGATGGAAATGTATTTATGTCTCGTTTTTATTCCAAGAGCTTTTTAGAATGGATATAGTACAGGTAGTCCTTGACTTATAACAGTTCAAAGTTACCACAGCATTGAAAAAATTGACTTATGACTGTTTTTCACACTTATGACCTTTGCAGCATCCCCAGGATCAAAATTCAGATGCTTGGCAAGTGGTTCAAACTTCCGATGGTTGCAATGTCCCACGATCAGCTTTTTCGGCCTTCTGATGAGCAAAGTCATTGGGGGAAGCCAGATTCACTTAACAACCATGTTACTAACTTAACAACGGCAGTGATTCACTTAACATCATCTTCTACTCCAGCTCCCTGCTCATATAGTGAGGTCTGTGGTTAATTAGGGATTAAATCTAGTTCCCACTGATGCTGCTTCAATCCTTGGGGGAGGTGACACTACATAGACCATAGGGCTGGAAGTGACCTCTGAAGTCTTCCAGGCCTATATATATATATATATATATATATATATATATATATTTCCATCTTTTCTCCAATCAAGAAGGTCAACTTGGAAATTTCACCAAGCTCTGATATCTTCACCAACCATTCTCTGTTGTGTTGTTGTTAGTTGCAAAGTCTTGTCTGACCCATCGTGACCCCATGGACAACATTCCTCCAAGCCTTCCTGTCCTCCACCATCCTTTGGAGTCTATTTAATCTCACGCCAACTGCTTCAGTGACTCCATCCAGAATCGCCTCATTCTCTGCCATCCCCTTCTTCTTTTGCCCTCAATCTTTTCCAGCATTAGGCTCTTCTCCAGTGAGACCTTCCTTCTCATTAGGTGGCCAAAATATTTATTTTTTTAAAATTTGATTTATATGCCGCCCTTCTCCGGAGACTCAGGGCAGCTTACAATGTGTTAAGCAATAGCCTTCATACTTTTATATATTTATACAAAGTCATCTTATTGCCCCCACAAACTGGGTCCTCATTTTACCTACCTTAGAAAGGATGGAAGGCTGAGTTTGAGTTTCATCTTCAGGATCTGGCCTTCTAAAGAGCAGCCAGAGTTGATCTCTAGGACTGACGGCAAAGTTTGATTGCCTTGCAGTCCAGGGACTCACAGGAGTCTTCTCCAGCACCAGAGTTCAAAGGCCTCAATTCTTTGGTGCTCAACCTTTCTTATGGTCCAACTTTCACAGCCATACATTGCAACTGGGAAAACCATAGCTTTGACTATGCATTTTTGTTGGCAGGATGATGTCTCCGCTTTTTAGTATGCTGTCTAGGTTTGCCATAACTTTCCACCCTAGGAGCAAGCATCTTTTAATTTCTTGGCTGCAGTCCTGATCTGCGGTGATCTTGGAACCCAGGAAAATAAAATCTGTCACTACCTCCATCCTCTGTTGTAGGCACTGCCAAATCTTTCCACCTTTGTGTATACAATAATTTCACTGCCATTATTCTATATATATCACATCTGATTCTCAAGACAAATTTCAGGATTTAGAACTGTTTCATTCCCAATGCTTCTCTTTTGCCAAGATTCTAGTCAGTTGATCTGGGAAACCAGGAAGAAAAATAATAACTTTGGCTGTCCAAATTCAAAAATATTTGGTCGAGACCCAGAGCAGTATCCTCCCTCCTGCCCTAAAGTCATAGATATCTCAGCATCCAGGAATTTCAGCAGCTTCATATGATTAAGATCACTTATGATTATGATTAGGCAAGCATAAATGCACTCCAGGTGAAATTCACTATATTTAAGTATTTCTTGCAGTGCCCTCAGAACTGTCGTTTTTAGGCCAGGACATGAAGGCAGCAGGTGCCTTCAAAAAGAGCAAGCCTGTGTCTTGTTTTGGGGACCATCTGAAATTTTAAGAGCTTTAGAGAAAAAATGAGAGCATGAGAGCATAGACTCTCTTCTATTTTAAGCTGAAAAGTTGTTTGTTTGCGTACTTCTTTTATTCAGTTGTTTGCAAATCCCTAACTAATGATTTAAACTCAGAACTTGATGTATGGTATTGTGATTTTTAGGGCCATTCTAAATATTTTGGTTTAAAGTAAGTCACTCCTAGAAACTTCATGGCAACATCCATGTAGTTTTCTTGGCAATAATACAGAATTTATTTGATTTCTATGAGGTTGACTTCTCTCTGGAATAACCTGTATCCTACCTATATTTATGGCTGGGATTCCTTCATAGTTTCTAATCTTTCTACTAAATAGATCTGATTCTATTTAGTTTGTCAAGATCAGTCAAGGTTTGCCTTCTGGTGTAATTCATTTGCCCATTCGATTACTGGTAGAAAATGATCATTTCACTCTTTAAAAGATTTCATATAGAAGGAAGTTTTAGCAGTTCCATGTTTTATAAAACAGCAATGTGAACGAGAGAGACTTATAATGGAAGAAAAATAGCCCAATATTTCATTGATACCCGAGACTACACAATACTGCAAGTTGTTGAAATAATTAGGAAACCAAAAGGGAAAGGGATACACCACATACACACACACAAAGAGTATACATACGTGTGTGATTTTGTGACTATCATTTTATTTTAATTTTGCACTAAAGCAAGTATGCATCTCCAGTGCAATTGTTAATCCATGCATTTCAGCTTGTGAGGTTGCCTAATAAAAGGAATCCTTGACTTACAAGCATGGCATTGAAAAAAGTGATTTACAAATGGTCCTTGCCCTCAGGACTTACAGCTGTTGCAGCATCCCCATGGTCACATGATCAGAATTTAGGCACTTGGCAACCAGCATGTATCTCTGACAGTTGCAGCCCATTGGGGCCGTGTAATTGTCATTTGTGACTCCCAGCCAGCTTCCAACAAGCAGAGTCAATGGGGAAAAGTCAGGTTCACATAAGAACCACATGATATACTTAAGAACTGCAGTGATTGGCTTAATTAACAATTGCAAAAAAAGGCTGTAAAATTGGGCACAATTCATTTAACAACCACCTCACTTAACAATGAAAATGTTGGTCTCAATTGTGATTGTAAGTCAAGGACTACCTGTATATCATTTGTAAACAATTGACCTTAATGTATAGACCTTTGCATGTAATTTCCACGAATATATATATTTGACTAGATTACTTATCTACTCTTTCAGTTCCAAGCTGAAAACAAATCATTTTATGGATTAGGCGATGGATGCCCCAGTGTCTATGTTTCCACAGCTGAAAATTCTCAGAAAACATTTTGACACAAGGATACACACACACACACACACACACACACACACACCAAAAGCATAGAAATGTGGAAAGTCCCTACAGCCTTCCAGCATTTCTGCTGGAGTAGCAACTAATCTTTTTAGAACTCAACTAAGAATAGGCATTGGGACTTTCCATGTATCGAGAATGATGAATAGACACAGCTGATAAAGTTCATATGTCACTGGGAAGGTAGAAATTCCAGCTGTTGAGAAGCCAAAAGTTAGTTCAAGTTGCTCTCTAGAAATGTAATATCCAATAGCTATCCTTTCCTTTCCTCTTTCTTTCTTTCTTTCTTTCTTTCTTTCTTTCTTTCTTTCTTTCTTTCTTTCTTTCTTTCTTTCTTTCTTTCTTTCTTTTCCTTCCTTCCTTCCTTCCTTCCTTCCTTCCTTCCTTCCTTCCTTCCTTTTTTTTACAATCGTCGACCTCCCTAAAGCTGCCATGAACCTTCTAATGGCCATATTCCAATTAAATGGCTCTATTTTTTTTCTTATCTTAATTTCTCATGGTTTTGAAATTTTTGTTTGTTTGTTTGTTTGGGGGTTAGATGTTCTGATTTTTATTTAGCATCTTATTCCTCAGAGGATGTAGTTGACTGTATTAGTCAATCTCTTGGGGATTATGTCTATGGAGTTTCTTAGTCATCCAGGTCATGGTTGTCCCAAAGGTGTTTTTTCAAGAGGGAACTGGACTTTTTGGTTTTTCTTTGAAGATGTTTTGCTTCTCATCCATTTTGGGAATTAGTTTATCAGTTTTATAGCCCATAGAGCAATGATGGTGAACCATTGGCACGCGTGCTGGAAGTGGCATGCAGAGCCATTTCTCCGGGCACGCAAGCAGTCGTCTGTTGCTTTTCCGGGTTCTGACATGCCAGCCAGCTGGTCTTCATGTGCGTGGGAGTGCTGGAAGCCAGAAGAGCAGCTGCCCAGTATGCATGCTCGTGCCAGGAAGATGATCTTCCAGTTTCGGGTGTGCACATGCGCACCGGCCAGCTGGTCTTCATGTGTGCATACCCATCAGAAACCGGAAGATCATCTTCCCAGTGCACGCATGTGCATTGGGTGGCTAGTCCGGTTTCCAGCATACACATGCGCGTGCCCCCATTTCGGCACTCAGTGCCAAAAAGGTTTGCCAACACTGCCATAGAAGGTTTTTTGTTTGTTAACATATTTATACGATATATGTATACATGTGGCCCATCAGTGGCCTGTGCAGATTGTAGCTGATTCTGACAGCAAAGAGGCTGGTGTGGTGTTGCGCCAGCAGCCTGTGCAGCTGGCACCCGAGTCAAACAATGAGGAGGCTGGAGAAGATGTGGTGCCAGAGGCAGGGATTCAACCAGGGCCTTCAGAACCTCCAGAAGCTCCTTTAAGTGAAGAGGATGAGCTTCTTCTCAATGCACGGGCACGCAGAGCTGCCAAAAGGCAGGAGTGGCTCCTCAGGAGGAGGTCTCCTTGAGAATAAGGCTTGGGGCTAATTGGCCACTTCCTTAGCCTATTTAAGAAGGAATGCCGACTGAAGCAATTTGTAGGGAACAACTTTAGTTCACTCTACTTCGCATCTGGATTCTCTGCACATTGCTTCTGGGCTTTCTGCCAACCTTCATAAGTTTGTGATTACTTTATCGTTGGTTTCTTGTAGGCTGTTAAGAAAGCTTATTAACATCCTTTGTTTTGAAAAAGACTGAGTTATTTTAGTAAATTAAATTTTGTACAAACTTTGTGTGTGCTGTGTTCTTTGGGATCGGTAGCTGGGGCAGAACAATACATATCTTGCAAATTTGCATTGGCTTAGATGTCAGTAGAGCTGATCAGACATGATAGAGGTATTTAATGTCATGGAAGGGAGTATACAGTAGCTTGAGTTTATGGATGGTATGATATGGTTCTCCAGATGTATCTCAACACTTGTCCTATGAAGTGTTAGGAGCTGTTAAGAATTGCAATTCAGTGACAATAGGAAGCTTGTATGTTGTACAGAGTTTGACTGAGCTCATGCAACATCTTAAAACAGGGTTATCAAAGCACAATTTTGCTGTGTGTCATATAACACGTTCTGCCAAAGACATCAATAAGGTTATGACTCTAGTGGAGTGGTTCACACAACATGCTGGGCAGTCCTCCTAGCCTCATGACTCCTGCCCGGCGAGCAAGTGATTCTCGTGACTAAGAGTGTCTTTGCACAGTTTTGTCTTGTGCACCAGTTGCACCCATACCTGGATCAGCTGGCTCTGCTTACAGTCATTCATGCCCTAGTCACCTTCTGATTGGGCTGTTGCAAGGCACCCTATATTAGGCTGCCCTTGAAGAGTATCCAGATGCGTCTGATGATACAGAATGCAGCAGCGCAAACAGTTACTAGGAGTTGTCAAAGACTCCTTCATGTCTTCCTTAGTTCTTGGGGTCTGACATAAATGTGCAATATGCCCCAAACATCTATATTTTCATTTTAGTCCTTATTTTCATGATATCTTTGAAATTAGTCTGTTGTCAAATTTCCTTATTTCTGATTCAATCCCTGAGCAAGATCTTTAGCATTCATTCTTCCTTTGCATGAAGGGTGACTAGAAGCTGGTCGTATCTGTAGGTTTCACATGTCATATCCTGTCATAGGGGATATTGTGCGTTGTAACCTCTGGTCTGTGAGCTGCATTGGTTGCAAGTTTGCTTCTGGGTCCAATTCAGGATGCTGATTTTGACCTATGGAACCGGGCTATCTGAGGGACCATTTATATCGGCCTGCCCCATTAGATCTGACAAAGAGGGCATATTGAGAATATGTTTCCATTAATTAGAGATCTACATTTGCTGGATCCAAGGAGATATGCCTTCTGTGCCATGTTATGGAACATCCTTCCCCCCCACAACTTTTAGTTCCACCCCTTTTCATATTCCTCTTCTGACCTAGGCTTCCCAAACCATGAAGCAGACTCCTTGTCCCAACAAAAACCCCTTTTTATTAAGTTACTGTGAACTCCTCTCATTCACATCCAGCAAAGTCTTTCAAGGGAGAATTTACAGTCACAGACCTTATCTGGCTTGGAGAACTGCCAGGCCAATATCTTCAAAACTTGGCAAGAAGTCTCTGAGAGTTACGAACCAATTAAGCGAACTAATTGTCTCCTGCAAACTCTCCTCCCCTTTCGATCCTCTTTATTCCCTGTGGGAGGGGCCATTCACCATCCACCTGTGGCTTTACTCCCGAGTCGACCCTTGTTCCTTAGCTGTTCCTTTCGCCTGGCAGCTCCATACATGTGCACACTGGGAACAGGCTCCAGCTGTTCTTCTGCCCCACTGATGTCCGACTCCAAAGACAGCTGACAACTGTTGGACGGCCCTGGCCCCATCTCTGCCTCTGACGCAGAGCCCTCCCCAGACTCCAGGACTGGCCCATGTTCCTCCCCAACCTCCTCACTGTCTGAGTCTGCCACCAGCTCTGCTGGCCACTGGCGGGCCACAACAATTCCAAAGGGCTCTCTAGACCTGGTTATATTATCAGGCCTGGGTCTCTCAGGGTACTAAAACCTTGCTAAGAAGGTTCTGTTGACGAGGTGGCCATTTTTATCTGTCTCTGTGCCTAGAGTTTTTATTAATATGTTTTTTTATATTTGTAGTTTCTGCACTATTGTGCTCCAACCAGATTCCCTTTGGTGAGATAGGAGAGTATATAAATTTGATTCATAAATAAATACAATGGCCGAGTTCTGACAACAAAGTCAAATTGATAAAGGGGAATATTTGTAGCTTAGTGTTGAAATGAGGAATCCTTGGTGCTCTCTGAGCTGGGTTGTTTTCTTGCAGATTTCATTTCATTGCTCAAACTTGGGTGATAAGATGCTAGCACTGAAGATGATGATGTTACCTAATACAGAGAGCACCTAGGACCCCCTCATATTCAAATCACAAACTGTGATATCTGAAATGTTTAACAGATATTTAACATATTTTGTTATTTTGTTCATATTTTGGTCTTCCGTTATGGTGTTCCAGTTAAAGTCGAGATCTTTTCAGTGTCTGTCTTGTCAATGTGTAGGTGATCATCCAAATGAACATGCGTAATTGAAGAGTTACTAAGTCATTTATTATGTCCATCTATTTTCAAGCAAAGTGGGGACACAGTGACTCAGTGGCTAAGACTCTGAGCTTGTCAATCAGAAAGGTGGGCAGTTCGGAGGTTCGAATCCCTAGCGCCTTGTAATGGAGTGAGCTCCTGTTGCTTCCCCAAATTCTGACAACCTAGCAGTTTGAAATCATATAAAAATGCAAGTAGAAAAATAGGAACCACCTTTGTGGGAAGGTAACAGCGTTCCGTGTACTTTCGGCGTTTAGTCATGCTGGCCACATGACCATGGAATTGTCATCAGACAGCACTGGCTCTTCGGCTTAGAAATGGAGATGAGCACCGCCCCTTAGAGTTGGGAATGACTAGCAAATATGTGTGAGGGGAACCTTTACCTTTGTTGTCAAGTAAATAGTGGTGGAATGTAATTTGGGAGGAAGGGGCTGCATTCCAGAGGGCAAAGAGGCAGCAAAGCTTGAAAAATTTGGTAGGGAGAAAGAGTGTTAAAACAGCTGTTCCCTCGGGATTCCCAGAGTATATCTATAGTGATGCAAACAGTTGGTTTAATTTGGCAAGATTCTGAGAAACAATAAAGGAAATTGCTCAGAAGTAACTCCACATGCTTTTCTTGGCTCTTGGAGACTGGCATAAAGGTGGAGTGTGTCCTGCCTATTTAATATTTTCATTTTAGTGCTTATTTTCATGACATATTTGAAATTAGCCTGTCATCAAATTTCCTCATTTCTGATTCAATCTCTGAGCAAGATCTTTAGTATTTATTCTTCCTTTGCATGATGGGTGACTAGAAGCTGGTCATATCTGTAGGCTCCACACGTCATATTGTATCACGGAGGATGTTAGTATGATATACTAATTGTGATAGGTTCTACATGTCATATTGTATCACGGAGAATGTTAGTGTGAGTTACTAATTGTGATATATCCCGTTATGCAAAATATAGCCGCCACATACACATTTCTAAGAGGCTTCTGGCTGGTATTTGGTTGATCATTATCGGATCATAATTTTGCTCCAGTTGGTTCTGCTGCCTAGTTAACATCTGTGAACTCTCTGAAAATGCAAATATCTATACATGAGAAGAGCCAAAACTGGCTCTAATGGATTGTCAGTCAATAGCAGGTTTTGGTAGATGAGCAGATACTGGGTCCACCTATTGTATTAAACTATACAGGAAGTCCTCAACCTTCTAACAGATCACTTGAAGTTCTGACAGACCCTGAAAAAAGCAACTGTGACCTGACTTCAAAGTTCTGACATTACCACATTTTAGACACTCGGCAACCATTTCATCTTTAGTGGTTTGCAGCATCCCATGGTTACTCAGCAATATAAATTTTTGTGCTCAGTTGTGGTTGTATGTTGAGGGCTACCTGCATTATGTGTGAACAAGGCGACCAACTATACAGTAGTGGCCAAAATTGTGGAAACCTTTTGGGAAAAGTGTATTTTTGAGATGGCTAATAACACCACTTTTTTGGAGAGTTTCAAGATAATATTCCACTGCTGGAATGGCTTGGGAATAGCCCAGACCTTAACCCAATTGAAAATCTATGGCACCGACTAAAGAAACTTGTTAGTCAGAAGTGACCCAGCAATAAAACCCAGTTAATAGAAGCAATCATTCAACCTTGGTTTCACATGATAACAGCTGCAGAACTAAAAGACTTGGTTCACTCCACGGGAAGACGTTGTAAAGCCACAATTCATGCTAAAGGTTACCCAACTAAGAATTAACTGACATGGTGACACTTTTTGTATATCTTGTTTTTTCTACGTGTTTCACTTTTCTTCTTTATACTGTAACTGTTATTCTAATAGCAAATCCTTCATAAAAGTTATTCTTGATTAAATAATCTTTCCATTGATATATACTTTTATGGTACTGCTCCAAAAAAAGTTATTATTAGCTAGTTTTAGAAAATACACTTTTCCCCAAAGGTTTTCACAATTTTGGCCACTACTATATATACTATGCGAGGACGTCACTGTTTTGGTGGCAGGCTCCTTTTAACTTTTCCTTATTCTGTGTTGATTATAACAAGTAATAAGGTGGCAGGGCCGGCGCTATCATTTAGCAAAAGGAACAGATGCCCAGAGGCAGCGTCAAGAGATCTGAAGTGAAAACAGTGTGCCATAATGCTTATGCGCACTGTTTAAGATAAACTCCTGCCTTCGGGTGCGGTGAGGACATGATCCCACTGGACGTACAGAAAAAAGAGTCAGTAACCAATTCAGTAAGATTGAATGACTCCACCCATGTAGCTATGAGCCAAACCTAAGAGCGTAGCCATGCCTCTTTCTAGTATGAAATACCACACAAACACCCTTAATGACAAAGATAATTGCCTAGAATTAACCATGACAGCATCTTCCTGCTTTAGGGACCAAGTCATCCCTCCCTTTGTGAAATTCCTATGGGACTGTGAGGTAGAAAAGAATTAAAAAACGAGCCAACAGGTTTTCCCTTGTCTTCATCAGACACATAATCAGCTCTTTAATTCCAATTATTTGTGAACTGCTCTATTTAGCAACCTTCAAAAACTCTTAAAGAATTTTCCTCCTTAAACAACAGTATTAAGGTTACTATGGCTATTAGTATTGTGTAATAAAATACTGGAAAAATTAAATGATGAGAGATTAGATAAATGTTGGAGTAAATATTATAATGCTAACAATGTTGATTGTAATATTTATAATGTTATTATAATGATGTGGAAAGCATGCCAAAGGAAAAAAAGAAAAATTAACAAGAACTGAAATACTAAAATGGACAAGAGATGAAGGATAGTAATAGAGTACCTGCCAATATAAGGTTTGTGGTATTAAGATATAGAATAGAGGTAGAATTGAAAATAATATTATGCATATTTCTATAAAATGTTAAAATCAGTATGTAGATGGCAGGACTAGAAGTTAAAAGATGGCTGTATTATGTACAATGTTACTATAATGATGTGTGTATGATTAAAGCTATCAAAATTGTTAATCTCATTACTATTATTTGGTATCAAAATTAATGATACCCAGATGCCACACTGTTCATGTATTTAAAAATAAAAAAAATATTAAAAAAAGGAAAGAAAACTAAAAAATAGTTCTGGAGAAGGAAAAATATTGATTAACTGATGTCTTTCATAATGCAGTAATAAACTGACAATGATAATCTTATTACTGTATTAATTAATGAATACTGTGAGCCATCTTGGACATATTTGCTCAGAAGCCAGCCATACTAAATTCAGGAGAATTAATTCTTCAGTAAACCAGCTTATTTAAGATAAAAGCTGGTAAGAAGAAGTCAAAATCTTGGTTGGGACTAACAAAGTTATTGCTTTAAAAATAATGGGCCAATTTGTTTTCTTCACTGGTTCCTGTTTTCATTTAATTGAAGGCTCAGGTCAAAAGTCTGCTGAGTAAAAGGATCAGAGTTTCTCAGCCTTATTACCTTTTAAGATGCATGGATTTCAAGACTTAAAATTCCCCAGCCAGCATGCTGATTGGGGAATTCAAGGAGTTTTAATTCCATACTTTGAAAAGTTGATAAGGTTGCAAAACAATGGATTGGATGAAATCAGGGATGGGCTTCAAAAATTTTAGCGAGGGGTTCTCTGCCCGGTTGCTGGGTGGGCATGGCCATGGTAGGCGTGGCCTAGTTGGCCTCCTGCACCATGGCGAGGGGGCATTTTTCCCTCTCCGGGCTCTGGAGGCTTTCCTTGAGCCTCAAGGAGGGTGAAAATGGCCTCCCCAGGCTTCAGAGGCCCTCTGGAGGCCAGAAATGAACCCATTTCCGGCCTTCCTAAACTTCCGGCAGGTCCGTTTTTCGCCCTTCCTGAGCTCCCGTGCACACCCTGCGCTTATCTGCATCCAAAATGGGCTGTGTGGGGACTCTGGGGAGGTGGAGGGGAGGGGTGGGCAGGGCCATTCAGGAATGGGATTTGGGGGTTCTCTGAACTGCATAGAATCTTAGCTAGAGGTTCTCCCGAACCCCTGCAAACCCCCAGCAGCCCACCCCTGGATGAAATATCTATTGTTCCCTATTGTAAAAGACAGAGTCATGCTGGTAAATCTTCTAAAGTACTGATATATCCACCATTGTCATAAGAAGCCTTGTGATACCCAGGGATTTTTCATACAGCTATGTCCATTTCAGGTGAGACAGATGCTCCAGATATGATGCTTTATATTTTGTTTGATTGCTGCCATGTCTTATATTTGGATCTTCCCTTGAAGACCATCCAAGGATATTTCATAAAGCCTTAAAGATATCAGAAATACATCAGTTTGCCACCCAATATGGGAATCTGGTAAAATAGCCCATACAGTGGTTATCCTGACTGTAGATTTTTTATTAGAGCTTGGCTGTGGATTTTGGTAATTGGTTTATAGTGCTTGTATACATTTTTATGTATTTATAATTGTATTTGGAGGGGGGATTTGGTAGTTTTTAAAAAATTGTTGCAAACTACCCAGTCATCTAGTTTGATGGCTAGAAAAATCAAACTAATAAATAAGTCCTTCAAAGGATTCAAAATATTTACAGATATGGCCACATTTGTGAATATTATACCAATTTTAAACTTCATTGACACTGAATTATATTGTGCATTGCAGGCTCAATGCAAGGAACTGGTTCTTAATTTTCAAATAATTAATAAACAGTTTGGGTTACAAATACTTGACAGTGGATTATTATTATTTTCATGTCAGTCTACCCATGCATTAAGATTTTCTGTTGCAGCCCTTCTCCTGAGTGCCTCTTTAATAAAGGTGTTTAGTTTAACAACACAGGGGGTTTAGCTATAGAACACTCTTATATGTAAGTTCACGGACAATTAGAATCCCTTTTATTAAGGAACTACTTCTGCTGACTTTTTCTGCACTTCATCTATGGTATCGCTGGTTATGAATTACAGCACAGTTCTAAATTTTAAAAAATGGTTGTACAGAACCACGTTGCAGAAAAATAAAAAGATGGGGATGCCGTCTTTTGAAACATCAGTTGAACTGAATGTAGCTACTAAAGTAGTTCACGCTACTACTCTAAAATTATATCTGCATATTAGGTAACAACTCAGATGCAATCCTGAAGGCTGCACCCTTACATGTACAAGATTGCAGTGGTGTTTTTCCTACTCCATACTTCTCCCTAATAGAGCAGGACAGTCTCTGCACATTTGGCATCTCGTATATTTAATTCTTGGCCTGTTGCCTAGAACGACAGCACAGTTTTTGTAGCTGATTTCTATCACTCCCCCCTTCTCTTCCCCTTCTCCACCCTATTGAGTTTTTGGAAGAAAAGAACCCTGGGTCCATGCCATGTTGACGAGGTCTCTTTTAACCCTCTGTGGTCTCAGACAAAAAGTTACTGTTGTCTATGATCAAATCCATGGCCGGATTGATTATAGTACGACAGTTGTCTTTGCAATACAAGGCAGCTCATGTGATTCATGAATCAGTCTTTGGAATTACATTTGCAAACGATCTTCTAAACTTTCTTTGTTTCTCATGGTAATAATATATAATATTCCTCCCTCCCTTGGGCTGTTTACTGCAATTTAAATTACAAGCTTTGATTCAGTGGTTTTGATCTTTACATTAAATGGAAGTTCTCTGGTACATTAACAAATCTGCATATATGGATGCAGCCAACACTAGTAAATTCAGAGTTGGAAGGGACCTTGTAGAGGTCATCTAGTCCAACCCCCTGCCCAAGCAGACCAAGCAGAATTATTATCTATCTACACTCATCTCTACGAGATAACTGAATACAGAACAAGAGAGTTGGAAAGGATCTTGAAAGTCTGCTTAAGTGGGAGACATTATACCATTTCAGACAAATGGATGTCTAATCTCTTCTTAAAAACCTCCAAGGATGGAACGCAACAAAAATGAGAAGCATAAAAGCTTAATGATAAAATTACAATGGCTAATATGGACTTCAGGCTGTCAGTGAGAGAAAAGCAAAGTTATGAAGACATGTCAGGAAAACAATATTTCTGAGGAATGTTTGTGCCCAGGTTAGAGAGCAAGGGTAGAAAAACTGAAAAGTTTGAAATCCAAATAGATTTTATTCTTTATACTGTTCCCATCTTCCCTTCAAATATTAAGAGAATCCACAATGGTCTGAGAATTAGTGTCTCCAAGGTAATCAAATTAGCAAACTTCCTCAAACCCCTCAAAATAAGTTACCCAGACCTAATCCACATATCAAAAGACAAAATCTGCAAATATAAATAGAGTTAAATTATCGCTAAATTTTCCCAGCAGAACTGTAAGTTCACAAGAATACATACACATACACATACACACACACCTGCACGCCAGTGGTGGGTTTCCAATATTCTTACCACTGGTTCACCGCACACACACTCGCTTCACATGTGCGCACACCTTCCATGACTAGCTGTCTGCAAGAAATATAAATCCTTCCATTCCCCACCATCCAGTCAGAGCTGAAGAAGCTTCTGGGATGAGAAGTGAAACATCTTCAAAGAAAAAAACAAAGTCAAGTTGATTCCAGAAAAAGCACCTTTGGGTCTTCTGTGGATAATGGCCTTGAATTCTGTACCCAGAATAAAAATATAGCCTGTAGGTGCAAAAGAACACATCCTGCATTCTGATGTGCCCATAATATCTGCAGAAAATGGCTCTGTTTGATTCTATTGCATCTACCCTGTTTCCCTGAAAATAAGACATCCCTGATAATAAGCCCAATTGGGCTTTTGAGCGCATGTGCTAAAATAAGCCCTCCCCCCGAAAATAAGCCCCTCCCAAAAATATTTAAACTCATGCGCAGCCGGTCCCTGCCATTTCCTCTGGTTAGGGTTAGGGAGACAGAGCTGGAAATCAGGTAAGACAGCAAGAGAAGCCCCATCTTGCTCCACACACCCCAAAATAATAAGACCTCCCTGAAAATAAGGCCAAGCACTTATTTTGGGGTTCAAAAAAATATAAGACAGGGTCTTATTTTCGGGGAAACACGGTATGCCTTATTCTCAATATTTCTTCTGTCTTTTGTAACCCTTTTTTGGCAATGCCTCCTGCTTTGATTCTTAGGTACCCAGATGAGCTGTTTTTCTCCAAGTGCATTTTCTTGGCGTCAGGCTGCATACGTGGATTCCTATTGCTGGGCCGCAGTTCAACAGAAGCAGCTGTCTCAGAGTGAATCAGGGCATCTCCCCCTGTGGCTTCATAAGGTTTGAATAACCACATCATTCTCTGATTCATTTCTCTCTCTCTCTCTCTTTTTCTCCCTCCTCCTTATTTTAAACCCAATTCTGAGAAGACTAAGGAAAGAAATACCCTCTATTTTGTGCTGGTTACGGAATTCGGAGAGTTGAAGTCCACACATCTTGAAGTTATGTAAACCCTTGGCCCATATATTCTGATGAAACGAGCCCTTTTAATTTACAAATGGTGGTGTTAAATTTTATTTTAAACATTTTTATTTATTTTGCAGCACATATGGGCTGCTGAGTCATAACTAACTGCGTCCAGTGCACAATACTACCTCCTTAACTTGGATGAAAACAAAACAGAATTAAAAAAAAAACATTTTAAAAAATGGGAACATAAAAGTTTTGTCGGTATTTCCAACTCGCTCCCATTCAAACTGTTTTCATAACTGGAGGGATAAACATCTCTTTCAACCACCCAGGCTTATTTGAAGACTTTACAGATAGTCAGTGGAAAGAAAAGAATAGGATAGGATAGGATAGGATAGGATAGAATAGAATAGAATAGAATAGAATAGAATAGAATAGAATAGAATAGAATAGAATAGAATAGAATAGAATAGAATAATAACAGAGTTGGAAGGGACCTTGGAGGTCTTCTAGTCCAACCCCCTGCTTAGGCAGGAAACCCTACACCACTTCACAAATGGTTATCCAACATCTTCTTAAAAACTTCTAGTGTTGGAGCATTCACAACTTCTGGAGGCAAGACATTCCACTGATTAATTGTTCTGTCAGGAAATTTCTCCTTAGTTCTAGGTTGCTTTTCTCCTTGATTAGTTTCCACCCATTGCTTCTTCTCCTGCCTTCAGGTGCTTTGGAGAATAACTTGACTCCCTCTTCTTTGGGGCAGCTTTGCTGGCTGAGGAACTTTGGGAGTTGAAGTCCACAAGTCTTAAAGTTGCCAAGGTTGGAGACCCCTGGTCTAAATGGTTATCATTACTGAAAGCCCTTCAAAGGTAGCCCCATGTAGAGTGCACTTTAGCAGTCCAACCTAGAGTAAAGCACAAGTGTAAATGTGACTGTAAACAAATGACTGTAAACAAAGCTCCCTGATGATTGTAAATGACTGTAAACAAAGCTCCCTCATCCAGAAGATGTTTTAGCTCTTTACATATAAATATTTCAAGTTACTTTCCTGAATCACATCCACTCAAGATTGCTGAGGACCGGGAAACAAAAATTCAATGCAGACTAGAAGGAGAGAAGAAGGGAGTGCTATTTAACACCAGCTTTTGTTCCCGATGCAGGGCAAGATAAAGATCTAACAAAAAGTAAAATCAATATTAATGCTTACCTTGAAATATGTCTATCTAGCAATTCTAGATGCATTAGACTGCAACTCCTATAATTCCTTGTCTTTCTAGAAAATGAATTTTATACACAGGATGCCAAGTTGCATAAGTGACAAGATTCTAAGTTCCTAACAGATAACATACTTTTTAATACATACTAATTATAAGCTTCGCCTCTAAAAACTAACCACGTTATATTGACTTGATACTTACACGTACTCCTTCACTTATGACCGATCGCTTAACAAACCATTCAAAGTTAGGATGGATTCCCCCAAAATGTATTAGGACCTTGAAGTTCCGATGGCCTCCCTGCCCTACAGTCACAGGACCGAATTTCGGGTGCTCGGCAGTTGACCTGCATTCATGGCTGTTTGCAGCATCCTGCAGTCACATAATCACAATTTATGACATTTTGGCCCAAATCCAACATTTACTTCTGGGTTTTGGCAAAAGCACCTTATACAAGTAGTCCTCGACTTACAACAGTTCATTTAGTGACTGTTCAAAGTTACAATGGCACTGAAAAATGTGGCTTATCACTGTTTTCCACAGTTACGACCTTTGTAGTTCCACAGTAATTATGTGATTATTATGGGATTATGTGAACTTCTGACAAGCAAAGTCCATGGGAAAGCCAGATTTACTTAACCACAACAGTGACCCAGCTGTTCCTGTTCCACGAGGAACAGCTGGGTCACGTGTCAGGCACTGGACCCAGCTGTTCCTCCTCTTCCTCATCAGCCACCTCCAGACCTGGAGGCTGTTGACTCTCCATCTGAGGGTAACAGACAGCCCAGGCTCTGTCTCTCTCTGTGCCAGCTCCATTCCCTCTTCCCCCTTGGAGCTCTCAGGTTGTCTTGATGCTGACCCTGACTCCCACACCTTCTCAAAACAGCTAAGGTTAGGAAACACTGATCTAGAAGCTTTGTGACTGACCCCATCATGGTTGTATTCCTAACTTAACAACTGCAGTGATTCACTTAACAAGTGTCACAAGAAAAGTTGTAAAGTGGGGGCAAATTCATTTAACAAATGTCTCACTTCACGGTCTCCATTGTGGTCGCAATTTGAAGATTACCGGTTTTAATGGTTTGATTAATGACCATGAATTTGCTTAATGACATCAGTGATTTGTTTAATGGTCCCTGCAAAAAAAAAAGGTCGTAAAATGGGGTCACTCATGCGGGTTACCTGCTTTACAATGGTCATGACTTATGACCATAATGGGCAGGCTCCCTTTCGATCATAAGTCAATGACTCTCTGTAGTCCCATAAACTGCCGTTGTTTACATATGGGACTACAGAACCCAGAATCCTTAGCCAGGATGTCTACCCCAAACCATAGACAGTAAATACATTCCCCACCTGTAAGATGTCTCAGAGCATTTGGAGTTTCTTGTCTGATCTGCTGGTGAATGACCACAATAAAATTCCTTGATTTGTGCCAGCCTGAATTTGAGTTCTGGTTTGAAGGTTCTTTCTCCTGATTTTTCTCCTTCAGTTTTTCCCGTACATCCTTCTGCTGCTTGCCATCTTGCTGTACTTGCCGTGGCTCTTTTGGCGTTTCACCGCAGCGCCCCATCTTTCTTCAGATCTGAAATTTATCTTGGAAGAACTTGACAAGGCTTACAACCGAGCCATCAAAGCTGCCAACAGTTGCCGGAACTGCGATGCCAGAGACGCAGCCAGCTCCCCGCCTGCCATTGAAAATATTGCACAGAGGTAACGTCTCTATCTGCTTTTCCAGTTTTCTTCAGATTTACCTTCGCCCACCGTGTTCTCCTCTGCTGGAGGACAAGCTTATCATCACACAGCCTGGTTGAACTTTTGCTTCAAGGATGGTGAAGGAGTTGAGTACGTCTTTCACTAGCCTGACAAGGGAAGTAAGATTTTTTTTGGAAGAAATGGATAAATTTTGGACATCCTGCATCATCTAGAATAGTGTTTGGTGAGATATTCTGGGAGTTGAAGTCCACACTGCTCTCCTCTGCCTTCTGTGCATCCGTGTGTCAGGCACTGGACCCAGCTGTTCCTCCTTTTCCTCATCAGCCACCTCCAGACCTGGAGGCTGTTGACTCTCCATCTGAGGGTAACAGACAGCCCAGGCTCTGCCTTTCTCTCTGCCAGCTCCATTCCCTCTTCCCCCTTGGAGCTCTCAGGTTGCCTTGATGCTGACCCTGACACCTCCTCTGCCTCCTCAAAACGGCTGAGGTTAAGAAACACTGATCTAGAAGCTTTGTGTCTGACCCCATCATGGCTGTCTTGGGTGGCACCTCTTGTGCCATCACCTCAAAGACCACGTTGTCCGGTCATAAAGATGGGAAATGGGGAGTCATGGGCATCCCTTTATATATCCCTCTCAGAACAGCCAGGAGATCATTTCAACGTTTTCATGTTGATGGTGGTTTGTTCTCCAGGCTTGCTGTTTAGCTTCCAAACTTTTCATCACCAGGCTAGGCGACATCCTCTGTGGGACTTTGGTTGAAGCGTCTTTTTTTAATTCTTCTTTTATTTATCTCATGTGTCATGGTTCCAAGTACCACCCCCAACGAAATCAAACTTGGAGGCTTGAAGTTCCTCAAAGCTAACTTTTAATAGAGATGTCATATTGGCACATCTGGGAAAACCCAAATCTGAAAGCTTCCAGGTTTTCCTCGCCCAAGAGAAAGTTCAAGTCCTTGTCCCTCACCCGCATGTCCATCACACAAACCAATCAGGTAACCTCCGGAACAGAAGATACCTCCCCAGTCTTCTCAGCACAGCTGCAGGGCACTATGGCCTTGATTTTCTAAAAGAATTCTATTTTGACTACATATCTTCTTCACTCTATACAATCCCCCCTCCCATTTGTGGCAGGCCTGAAGTCTGAAGGCACAAAAGTAGAAAGATGGCTTCCGGGTCTGATATCATGTGGTCATGTGGTAGTGGTTTTTTTTTTAAGTTTGTTGGTGAACTTTTAGGGATTTCAAGGAGAAAACAAACATCTTGAGTCATACAATGGGTTTTAATACCAGTGTCAAGCCTGCCCAGCTTGACACATCAGAGCAAAGGACTTACCTGCTAGGTGGGGTGGAGAGAACACACCTGCTATCAAGAGAAAACACATGGGCACAATGGTGGAGGGGGTGTCACGAGCTAGGCGGTCGGTCACGCTGCGGACGGGCTAGGCTAACCATGATTAATTGCAATTTTGCATAATGGGTGGGGTGGAACCTGGAAGCAGCGCTGATTGGCTATTTAATAGCGCGGCTATTTAAACGGAGTTGGGGTGAGGGAATCCCAACGCCGACTTTGTGTTATCCCTTTTGGTGAACTCAGCGTAATCTACGGCTTCCTGGAAGACGAAAATAAACTGCTTTTCTGTTTGCTCGAGCATCTCGTCTCAGCGTGGTTTGCTGGAGTGCCCAGGCTGCCGAGCGGTCTGAGAACCAGTTGTTCCCACTAGCCTCTTCTCCCAAATCAAACAAATTTATCCTATGACTTCCACTTCTTTGGTTGCTACTTTAAACCTTATAATTGTCTGTCTGTCCCCCAATGCTAAGCCCACTCAGCCACTGGTGATGTCACCAGTCTTGCCACCTGTAGCCCTCAAAACAAAACAAATCCACCACATTCCCTTTTTAAGGAAGGGCAAGTTTTGGGGCACAACAAACTGGCCCCTCTGCCCTACAAAGGAAGTGGACATCAGTTCATAGATTTTTGCATTGGAAACAGCATGTTGTCATGTTAATTATCCCAAAAACATGAAATTATTCAGTTTAATGTTTCATGGTTCCAAGTAATGCTCCCAACCAATTCAAGACTCTGAGGCCTTGGCCTCCTCAAAAATCTGGTTTATTGGGTATATCAGCATGGTCAAAGGTGACACCAACACCAAATAATTCCCATGTTTTTGGTATAATGAAAGAATAGATACTATTTATCCCCTTTGTGTCACAGGTCACGTTAGCCAACCAAGTAGGTGGTGAACTTCTCAGCACTCCCTCCTGCCGTTGCTAGGGCACGTTCTGTTGACCTTGGTTCTCAAGAGCCTTATCGTCATTATGTCTGGCACATTGGAGGAAAACATCCTACATTCCATAAGTTCCTCTCACCCCGCCATAAGTGTGGCAACTAAGAAATGAAGCAAGAAAAATATGGCTTCAGCTAGAGTCATTTCGAGAGTTGTTACTTTAGATATGAAGTAGAAAACTTAAGAGCAGTGTTGCTCAACCTTGGCAAGTTGGACTTTAACATCTTAAGCTTGCCAAGGATGACAAACGCTGCTTTAGTGTGACTTCTGTGCATTTACTTCAGTTAATTCCCTAATGGGCAATGGCTGCTCATTGTGCATTTGATGAATATTCATGTTTAATCTTCCCTTTCAAAACACTCCTCCCTAATCATTTGGAGAATATCTACAGGTGAGGATAAGAAGGAGTGATTAATGTTCTGTCACTTAATCAAATTAAACCCAAGGTAGCTTACGGCAGAATGTTAACTATTTCTGAGTAGTCCTCATTATAAGCACTCTCTATTAAAAGTGTAAGTCATCATAATGAGTTGGAATTTCAGATGGCATGAAACTGTTGGGTGTGCCAAAGCAGATTCACACAAATGAAACACATTTGTTTATCCAGAGGTTCAATTAAACTGACGTGGCTGTGTCTTTTGATTTGAAACCAGTCCTGTACTATATAGGTAGTCTTCGACTTACAACCACAACTGAGTGACCACAAAGTGAATCTGGCTTCCCCATTCACTTTGTTTTGCCGCATAAGGTGGCCACGTGTCCCTGGGACTCTGCAACCATCATAAATATATGCCGGTTGCCAAAGATCTGAATTGTGACCATGGGGATCAGGGCCGGATTTAGATGAAAAGAGGCCCTAGGCTATTCCACTTATGAGGCCCTTTCACCTCCCATTTTTTTCGGTTCAGTGTTTTAGTGTTCACTGTTTTTAGAATAGTGTAATTTTAATTTTGCTAACAATTTTAATGTAGACCCCTCTTGATCTTGAGGCCCTAGGCTGAAGCCTAGTTAGCCTATAGGAAAATCCGGCCCTGATGGGGATGCACCAACAGTCAGAGATATGAAAAATGGTCATAAGTCACTTTTTCAGTACCAGTCACTAAATGAATAGTTGTAAGTCGAGGACTACATATACCCATGATGGTGAACCTATGGCATGCATGCCAGAAGAGCCATCTCTCTGGGCATGCGAGCCATCGCCCATTGCTCTTCCGGGTTCCGGCATGCCAGCCAACTGGTCTTCACTCACACAGGAGTGCCGGAAATTGGAAGAGCAGCTGCCCGGTGCACATGCGCATACCGGGAAGATGGTCTTCCGGTTTCTGGCACACACATGCACACCGGAGAGCTGGTCTTTGCACATGCACGTGGGCCAGAAACCAGAAAACCAGGTGGCCGGTGCACATGCACATGCATGTGCTGAAAACCAGAAGATCATCTTTCCGGCACACAAATGTGCACCAGGCAGCTGCTCTTCCGGTTTCTGGGATGTGGCTGCTCACCGGGCAGCTGGTTTTCGTGCATGCATGCGCACCAGAAACCAGAAGATCATCTTTCTGACATGCGCATGCGCACCAGGCAGCTGCTCTTCCGGTTTCTTGCATGTATGCCCCCATGCGCACTTAGTGCCGAAAAGCTTCACCAACACAAACCTATACAATATTCTCAAGCTTGATGAGTATAGAAGCGTTCTTCTGAGCATTTTCTTTTACATTAAATTACCAATAGACCTCAAAGCTGCGACCTACCTGAAACAGGGGAGTTATTATCCCAATATTGGCCCACTTTCAATCACATGATTACTTTTGGGACACTCAGCAAAATGGTAACATTTACAGCTGTTTGTTGCATCCCACAGTCACAGGATCTCTATTTATCGAACATAGAATCATAGGGTTGGAAGGGACCTCCGAGGTCTTCTAGTCCAACCCCCTGCTCAATCAGGAGACCCTATATAATTTCAGACAAACGGTTGTCCAGTTTCTTTTTGAAACCCTTCAGTGATGGAGAACTTGCAGTTTCTGAAGGCAAGTTATTCCATTGGTTAATTGCTCTCACCTTTAGGAAATTTCTCCTTGGTTCTAGGTTGCTTCTCTCTTTGGTTAGTTTCCAACCATTGCTTCTTGTGTTGCCTTCAGGTGCTTTGGAAAATAGTTTTGACACAGATACCCCACATATTTGTAGGAGCCCCTCAAATATTGGAGTTCATCTCCCTCCTATTCCTTATTTTCATTAGATTAGACAAGCCCAGTTCCTGTAACCGTTCTTCATCCATTTTAGCCTTCAGCCCACTACTCATTTTTGTTGCTCTTCTCTGCACTGTTTCCAGAGCCTCAACATCTATTTTGTTGTGGTGTGCATGTGGACAGTGGGTTCACTTAACTGCCATGTCATTCGTTTAACAACTGCTGTATTCGTTTTATGACTACTGCAAAAAGGACATCAAATCAGGTCGGTCCCATGATTGACCCTTTGATAACCATTGCAGCACATAACCATAATGGGCCGGCTCAATGACGGTTGTATGTCAAGGCCTACTTGTATTGTTTTAATCATGATTAAATTTTGGAGAATTGCTAATTATTCCCAACTTTAATTTATTTTGAAGTGTTGAAAAATACATTGAAACACAAAAACAGGTACCTGGAAATGTTGAGGTATTGGATACTAAGAAATTTCTAAAGCAAGTGAAATCCTGATACAACATTCCTGAAAATTGGCTTTTTTTTTGTTTTGTTTTCCAGTTTATGGGAGATCTCCGACAGCCACTTTAAGTACCCTATTGTGGAACAATATCTGAAGACGAAGAAGGGCTCCAAGAACTTAATCATCAAATACATTATTTGCCGTTTGCTAACTTTAATCATTATCCTCTTTGCTTGCCTCTTCCTGGGATACTATATCAGTCTTTCCTCCCTGACCGATGAATTCATTTGCAACGTCAAAACTGGGATACTAAAAAATGACACAAACATTCCAGAACGATTTCAGTGCAAAATGATTGCCGTTGGTGTCTTCCAGCTGCTGAGTTATATCAATTTCATCGTCTACGTGCTGATCACACCGTTGGTGATCTATGCCTTCTTCGTCCCTCTCAGGCAGAGCTCGGACATCCTTCAGGTCTATGAGCTTCTGCCGACATTTGACGTTCTCAAAGTCAAAGCGAAACACTACAACGACATGAGCCTCTACCTGCTTTTTCTGGAGGAAAATGTGAGCGAGCTGAAATCTTATAAGTGCCTCAAAGTCCTGGAGAGCCTCAAAGGCAGCGGGGAGAGGTTTGATGCCATGCAGCTCCTGAGGAACCTTGGCTCAATTAAAATGGACGCCATGGACGCCAAGCCAAACACCACCCACAAGGAGAACAGGAAAAAAGCAGAAGTGGAAATGTCCAATGATGCGGCAGAATTGAAAGGTAAACACTATCTTCCTCTGCTTTTATTTTTTTTCTTCATTTTAGGTTAGTCAATGTTGGTGTACCTACGACCCACATTGACATTTTGGTGACACATTAGTGTTATGGAGGTTTGTAGACCGCAACCTGATCTCCTTACAATTCACCAAACAGACAAGTCTCAGAAGAGTTTAAAACTAAACTGTTTTTATTTACAGAAATAAAACAAAGTCTATTAAAAGAACAAGTAGTCAGTTTCCTTTTGCAGTGTCCAGTCAGCTTTTTCTGCCATCGCTCTGTGTGACTGGAGTCCAGGTCTTTCTTCCTCAGAAGGAGGAGGCTTTAGTCACTTCAGCTTTGCCTCAGACCCAGAACTGAGTTGCCTGCTGGCTAGCAGCTCTTTATATACTGCCTCAGTGACAGTTGGAAAAGCCCGGGAGATTCAAAGCTAGGAGCTGTGCTCTGATTGGCTCATTCAATTACTTAAGCTGAAGGTCATTAATAGGCACAGCAACTGGGAGGGAATTTTTCTCTCACAATTAGCAATTACCAACACCTGATACCAAGGGCTGCTGCTCAGGGTGTCCTAGATTGGGGAGAGGAGTTAGATCAGTGATGGCTAACCTTTTTGGTGCCGAAAGTGCATGCACACACCCATAATGCAATGTGTGCATGTCCCCATGTGTACTCCACCCCTGCGCATACGTGCACCACCCTGGGCATGCACGCACAACACCCTGTGAACGACACTCGTGCATATGCACTTTTGACTCTTGCATACACCCTGCCCCCTACGTATTCGCGGAGAGACCCAAAAACCAGCTAGCCAGTGGGAGGTGTAGTGCGAATGCATGGCAGAGCTGAGATGGCGCGGCGGCTTGCGTGACTGCAGACAGGGCTCTGCGTGCCACCTGTGGCATGCGTGCCATAGGTTCGCCATCACGGAGTTAGCTAAAGAATGGTTTCTTTTTTTATTTGGAGTCTGGCGGGAGGGGGATGAGATGCCAGCAGAGTCTAGTTAGACATTTTCCAAATTTTTGCATGCTAAAACCAAAAGGTTTGCTGTCGCTGAGGCAGGGTTGTAAGTTGCTGTTACTCTACTGCACGTTCACAAATGTTAAAGTATTATACTGGGAATAGAACAATTACAACAGCATTGTGTCATAGCAGATTTGCAGAAGAATGACTTATTTGTTAATATTGTTTATGGGAATGTTTGGGATTTAAAGCTTTGGATCAAACATGGAGTTGTCCTCACTCACATTATTGAAGGGGCATAGAGACATTAGTAATAATAAAATTTCCTAAGTGTTGTTTTAATCATCTCAATTGTATTAACTCACCAATTTTAGTCTGAAGTTTAATAAGGACATGTTTTGATTTGAATTAAATATTAAGTATTAGAATATTATAGGCAAGTAGCAGGTGCACAGGCAGACAGAAAAATAGATAGATAAAAGGGAGAAGAGACAAATACCTATAAATAGCATCCACTAATGTACTGACTTCAGATACATAATATTTCATTTGCTAACAATAAATAAAAAATATTTCATTTACTAACAATAAATAAAAAAAAATAAACATAGGCTATCTTTTCATGTAATGCCAAGACAGTAGGAAATAAAAATAGCTTATTGAAATTTTGCTTTAAAATATTGTTTTCTTATACCCATAAGATCACTTTTTAAAGTAACAAAACAATTCTGCTGCTTTCATACTGATAAATCTAATTTAAGTCTGTAATCGTATTGATACTTTTCAGATTATTTATTAAAACACATATATGATGATTATATATTATAAACTTTTCCTAATTGAATTAGTTCTCGTGACAGGCTCCCAATCTGGTTTCAAATGATGCATGTTTCATTAAAAAACTAGCTGGCATTTTAAAAAGGGGTATTCTTTTTTAACAGTCTTAACCATTCATTCATATTGAATACAGTGGTCTTGGGAGAAGCACAAATGATATAAAATATGTATAAAAATCCAAATCAAAACATAATATTTTGCCCCATCTGTGAAAGCAAACCCAGCTGAGTTTAAAGGTGACCCTATAGGTTTAAGTCAGGCATAGCAACACTTCTAATAGACCCCCTGAAATCAATGGATCTTAATTTAATTGAATAAATTGATTGACATTGGTGTCTTTCAAACTTGACAACTTTTAGATATGTGGACCTCAACTCTCAGAATTCTCCAGGCAGCCTGCCTACACATCTTAAAGATACCATTTTGGTTTATATCACTATAATCTAGATTTACCTGGTTCAGATGTCTGGCATTTAAAAAAAACAGCCTTGATATTGGTCTTAATCACCCATCCTTTTTCTCTCCCACGTCATATATATTCCAGGATTGGTTATTACATCTCAGCTGAGACTTACTTTTCTTTAGTCGTGCTTATAGAGCCATGAAATAAAATAAAAGCAGATTAGTCTATGGAAGTGCTTTAATTAAAAGGATATAACAAGTTTCTTTCTGGCCTTTCCACAGATCTGAGTGAGCCAAAATTGCCTGATGATACTGAAGGAACAAGTAAAGACGGCAAGATTCGCCAGAGACTTCTAGATTCTTCTTGTTGATGGATTCAGCCTGTGGTTGATAGGTGCTGAAAGCCATTTCGAACAGCTGAGGCATAAAGCCATCTCTATTACATCACATGATTGCCTACCCACTGTTTACAAGGACCTGGGACAGAAAGGCGAATAATTGTTTGAAAATAATTGAGCTGTCTGTGTTTACATGTCTACAGTTTACATGAATATTATGCCTAGAGAGACACTGATGAGGTGAATGATGTCAATTCTCATTAGGGAGGGAAGGCTGAAGTACTGAATTTGAAAGAAAAGAAGGAGAATATTTCAGATTGGTTTCATAGATGTGTAGACATCAGTTCCATATTATTCAGTATCTTCAGCCATAACGGAGTGCCCAGAATAACAATCAATACAACAGTTGGCAACGTAATAGTGACATTACAAATACTCATCATGTAAGTAAGTAAAGTATTATATTCTTTGGTCTATACTACTTTGAATAAAACTATGGAAGCAAAGAAGTTCCTTTACAAATAGTTCTGTGGCTAAAGTGTCAGTTATACCTCTCACTTGTGCCTGTCTTCCATGAGATTTTTACAGTTCAGAGATGGAGGATTGGTGACTATCTACAGGTAGATGAACACCTACTATCCCTCTCATTAATCCTGTTGTTGTCAGGAGCTGGACATGGTACTATCAACAACCTTTGAAATTTCAGTGTTTCTATGCAATATGGTATATTCTGTTAATACCACCAGTTATAGAACTATCTTAGTAGCTTCAGGATAGTGGAACAGAATACCAAAAAAAGTAGAAACTCTTCCTTGAATCTTATCTTGAGATTGCCTGCCTGGTTTTTCTACTTCATGGCTGTACTTCACTGTTATATACACAAAAACCAAAATATTAAGCAACTAGAACTGGTGGGAGAATGTTTGAAACTTTTGGACCAAGACATGTAGAGGAGTAGCCTGTACAAATAGAAAAATAACAGGCTTTGGGTACCTCTCCACTCTTAAGAAGACTTTGAACTCTTCTACAATGTAGGTTGATTTGTACAAGTAAACCTAGAAAAAAAAGTTATTTCAAATGCTTATGGAGACCAACTTATGCACCAGCAAAATATTGTCTTTACCTGAATTAAATATATCAAAGGTAGAAGTCTCCTTAATTCTTAATAAATTCACCAGTGCACTTTTCTTCACAAGATGGAAATAGTTTACCTGTGTTACCTTCTCAGGTGTTTTTCCAAGTTCTAGATCAAGTACACAGCTATGTGATTTTTTATTTATTTATTTTTATTTGGGCAAACTTACAGGAGCAACTAATCAGCTGCAACTCTGCTTAGCATTTTCAAAATCAGTTCTGTATTATTATCTCTTGTGACCAAATGGATGATTCCAAATTTAAGATGGTCCCTTACACTCCAATCTACCTTCTATAATAAAAGGAAGGCTCTATTACTACATTTTCATCTATTCCAAGATGAGCTAACATTTTAAAGATAAATTAAGAACAAAAAGAAATCTTCCTTTCAGATACTGTATAATGAAGCGATTCCTCCTTTATTACAACCACTCATATAAAGGAGCTGTGACAGTGCCTAGAAACAGGATCCTTACCTGAGGTATTTTGGATAAGTTCTTCGACTGTCTATGTTCTCTAGTGTTGAAAAAAGCTTTTTAAAAATGCAGAAAATTGTCCATCCATTTCTGAAAAAGATACTTCAATGTGCATCCCAACACATTCTGTAAAGACAGCCTTAAATATCACCTTTCTGCACTCGAAAGTTTTTATCCAACTTTCTCAGGCTCTGTTTGGGTGCAATTTTTTTCCCTTTCATCCCAAGGACTGAATTCCAATAGAGGAATAATTCTGAGGCACCCATGCAGTTGTTGGGTGATGTGGATTATTTAACGAGACTTCAAGAGAACTTCAAAATCATCCAAACATCCATATCCCATTTTCTTGGAGGCTGCCAATGCTAACGAGACAGCAAATGATAGATAATTCATCATATTATTGCAAGTTCAAGGACAAATCGTGGGAAACTTAGCAGAAGAACTGCAAACCGAAAAGTAGAGATGTTCATTATCTCAGGCTCTGCGCATCTTCTCAAACCAGGCACCATCTTGTACTTCTGCATTTCTTCTCCGAGAAACAATGTCAAAAATTGTAACTGGCGCAAAACTTAATGTGAACGGTACGAAATCTTAGCCACCTCCACATCTGTGCAGAAATAACCACAAGAACTAAGCTTGAAATCGTGGATACGTCTTGGATGTAATCCACAATAAGGAGAAATACTCACAAGTAACTATTACCAGGAACAAGTGGCAAAGAAATTATTGGCAAAGAATTTTTAAAAACCTGAGGTCTTTTATCAAGGCTGCCAGCAACTAGAGATTTTGAAGAATTGTGAAGTTTCAAGAAAGTATTCTGGAAAAAAGAATTACTTGATGGCTCTTCGTAGTCCTTTCAAATCGGTTGATTTTATAAGAATTGGACGGAAATCTTATGATAAGATTAAAACCAGGTCTATTAGTTGTACAGCATTCAGAGGCGATATGAATTAAAAACAGAAAATCAAGGAAAATGCATTTCCTCTTGTATGTAATATAAAAATGGAAGCAACTGTAAAGAGTTTTGCATGGGAAAACGGATTTGACTCCGCTTCCTATATATTGTTTAAAAGTCTTAAGGCTATAGGTGCCTAAAGAGAATCTTTGTTTACATTGGACAGGCAGTGCCAGCAATTGGCAGGATTGACCTTGATCAGAGGTCTTCAAACTTGGCAGCTTTAAGGCTTGCGGACTTCAACTCCCAGAATTCTCCAGCCAGCTGTGCTGGCTGGAGAATTCTGGGAGTTGAAGTCCGCAAGTCTTAAAGCTGCCATGTTTGAAGACCTCTGACCTAGATAAAGGTTCAGTTAAGTCATTGTATTTGTTCCTGCATGATGCGGTTATGTTCATTTTTGCAGAGTAGCTTTTGCATGGAATACCTGCAGGATGAGGTAAGATGTGAGAAATTACTTGGGAACAAAACTGTGGTAATCATAGTGTAACTGTGTACGTAGTGTGGCTGTAATAAAATTGTTATTTAATACCAAGATGTTTCAATGCTTCATTCTGACTGGCTCGACCCAGCTGCTCACACTGAGTTGTGTTGGGATCATTTTAGAATCATTATGCACAACAGTTTAGAAAATTCTTATCGCCAAGAAATCTTTAAGGAGCTGTGATGACTAGCATTAGGGCGTGACGGGGAAGGGGAGAATAAAGCAACTGGCTTTAAGAGGTTTGTAAACATTCTAATTTTGTTATATAAAATTTAAAATACACACAGAAAAAAGGAAATTAAGGGCGGGAAAAGGGAGTGTGAAATACAAGGGGAAAGAAAAAAAAGGAAGAAAAGGGAATATTGACTTCCAGCCCTTCCTAGAACAGCATAAGGTAACACACTCCAGCCTCAACTTTTCCTTCTTATTTTGCTCTTACTCTGTTCTTGTTTGGCTATCACTTCTGGAACTTGTGCTTGTGAAGAAAACAAAATGAAACCTTGATCTTGGTTTTGTTGATTAGAAAGATTTGGTATTTATTTATTTATTTATTTATTTATTTATTTATTGGACTTATATACCGCCCTTCTCCTTACGGACTCAGGGTATAGAAATGGCTAAAGGTAAAGGTTCCCCTCGCACATATGTGCTAGTCGTTCCCGACTCTAGGGGGCGGTGCTACTCTCCGTTTCAAAGCCGAAGAGCCAGTGCTGTCCAAAGACATCTCCGTGGTCATGTGGCCGGCATGACTAAACGCCAAAGGTGCACGGAACGTTATTACCTTCCCACCAAAGGTGGTCCCTATTTTTCTCCTTGTATTTTTACGTGCTTTCAAACTGCTAGGTTGGCAGAAGCTGGGACAAGGAACGGGAGCTCATCCCATTACACGGCACAAGGGATTCGAACCGCTGAACTTCTGACCTTTCAATCGACAATGGCTATATATTAATGGGTAAAAGCTTTAAGAGGTTTGGAGGCTCAATTCCCCAATCCATGCAACTAGAGAAAAATACTTTTTCAGAGGGAGTGGCAGCTCTCTGTAAGAGGACATTTCCTTGGTACCCTTTTTGCCCCTTTGATAGGATTCAAACATGAAATGCTTTTGAGGGGTCCTTGGTGCTCTCTGATCTTGGTCCCTACTACCACTGATGATGTTACCTAGTCTGGGTAATGAAACATCTGCAAGAAAACAAACTCAGAGAGCACCAAGGACCCTTCATTTCAACCCTGAGCTACAGATATTCCCCTTTATGGAAATGCCTTTGTCTGAAATCATTGGAGAACCACAGCTAGATCATTCTAGGCCGAATTAATGAATGAACTAATCTCATGCTACAACCGACCTTCTGAGGAACACCCATTTCTCCCACAGACTTGCTCGCAACCAATTGGGACACAATCTCAGTGCACACGATATAATCAGATCACACTTCTGTTGCTGAAGTGAGAGCAAATCCTAGGCAATGCCCAGCCTTCTGAGTTGGTAGTGCGTGGCAGGGTAAGATTTCCCTACCCATTAAATGGATCAGATAGCAACTACCATTGCCATACTGGACAACAAAGTTAGGAGATACAATCCAAGACATCTTGCGTGCTAGTTAAAGAGATTGGAATAAAAATATAATTCCTCCATGCAGTGGTGAGCTGCAACCGGTTCTGTGAGCGTGTGCTTCGCACAGCAATTTGAAGCTCAGCTGCTTACCTTCCAAGGCCCAGTAAGTAGAACAGCGGAGGTGCGGAAATCAGCTGTCGTGTGAATCAGCTGAGCCAGAAAGAAGGAAATATAGGGAAGGATAGGGCCAACTGATCTTTAGACCTACCAGCTCGTGCGAACCGGTCCAAACTGGCTGCAGCCCACCACTGCCTCCATGTCTTTGTCATGAATATATTTATTGGATACTTAATTGGGTGTCTTTGAGCTGGTTTGGCCCCTAGTAACTATAGGGTGGTGGTAGACGGTGAGCTATCTTCCTGGAATAAGGTCTCCTTCAAAGAAGTTTGATTCACAGAGAATCAAACCTCCAGTGATGAAGCATCCACAGTTTCTGAAGGCAAGCTGTTCTACTAGTTAATTGTCCTTGCTGTGAGGAGGTTTCTCCTTAATTCCAGGTTGCTTCTCTTCTTGGTTAGTTTCCATCGTTTCTTCCCTTTCCTTCTGGTGCTTCGGAAAATAAGTTGACTTCAAAGTTTTCTTGGAAAAAAATGAAGAGATTTGCAATTGGTCTCTTCAGGAATAATTCTTAACTTCCCACTCATAGCTATGGCCCTGGTAAGTCTCCAATATAATGCTTGTCGTCTTGAGAAATGGACTGAAATTCCTCCAAGCTGATGTGCAGAACTGTTCAACAGGTATTAGAAATATTTAGTTACCAATGCCCAAGTGTGAGTGTGTGTTTGTGTGGGGGGGGGGGGAGCGGGGGGGGGGGAGACAGTTACTAGAAGCAAAGATTCACATATTACCCCACACAAATATGAATGAAGCTTTGGATCGTTTTCCTCAATATAAATGAACATGTAGGAAGTTGTTTGTTCATTTGTTTATTTGGGTTCTCTTTTATGTTTTATTTCTGCAGAAATTTTGAAAATTCAGAAGGGTTCACAAACATTTCAGTACCACTGTACATATCCTGCTTCTGCATCTAGAGCAACACCAGAGCGGAATCATTTAGAAAAAAAGACCTCATTTTTTTTAAAAAATGCATTTATACAGTGCTGTGGCTACACGTTACATAAAACTAATATTACTCAAATTCTCAGAATTAAGGGCAACAAGAGAGAAAAACAGTTTTGGGGAAATCCAGGGAAATTTTAGATCAGGACATGAAAATTAGCCTTCAAGAAAATGTGGGATGGGAAATCAGAAAAGGTACCGCAAAGCAACCTATTTATGAGGGGCCTTTGGTGCTCTGAGGTTAGATGTTTTTTTGCAGATAGTTTCATTACCAAACTAGGTAACATCATTACCCAGTTTGGTAATAAAACATCTGCAAGGAAAAAACCAAACTCAGCAGCATAGGCCCCTCATTTCAACCCTGAGCTACAAATATTCTCCTCTTATCCATCTATTTATGCCATCACTCTCACTATGCTTTTTGCTTAATGCAACATAAATGGCCTCTATGGGTATATCTGGTAAATATAGTACAAATCAACATTTCTAAATGTTTAAAGCAAATCACAACAAACATCTCAGAAAACTTTATTCTATATCACATATTTCACATCCCTGGTACATTTTTCCAGGATTTGTAGAACAAATTTAAAATATAGTGATCAACAGTGAATGGACTTTCCATGGGAAAATATGTTGCGTTGCACAATATTTCCAAGGCCAACATGGTTTTAAGGCCTCATCCCACACTAACGCCCCATACAAAAATTCAGAATGAGCTTATCTTAAAGGATGCATTTTCAAACTGATTTTTGTTTTTGAAACGACTGAGATAAGTAGGTGGGATGGGACAAATTTATGTCCGCTTGAAAGTTTCTCACAATTTTTACTTTTTGAGCGTATCAATGAAATTATTGCCAAGTTTACTATTCTGTGCCAGCTCCGTTTCAACTTATTAAACTATAATTAGGTCCCTCTGAAAATCCCAGAAAGGATTATATGCACCCCATTGAGGAGTTACTTTAAAAGTTAAAAAATATATATTTTGAAATCTTCCTCACACTAGCTTCTTGTCAAAAGGAATTCCTGTTTTATATCCAAGCATTTAATTTCACTGAATCACTCAGTCCCATAATCAGTTTTGACTCGGGGTACTGAATCTTTTATGAAAGTTGGAGATTTGTAAAACATGGAATGCAGGAATGGAGTTTGTTCTCTTACCCAACCAGTTCTAATTTATTCCTTTGTAAAATGAAAAAATACACAGGAGCCCTTTAAAAGAAATGCTGTGACACATTTCCTTTTCCTTTAAGTGTTGGATACAGAAACACCCATCTCCATTCAGGTATACTTGAGTTTGCCCTGAGTAAGGAAGTGACTGAAGTTTGGTGACTCCTTGTTGGGAGAAATGAGGGACCATTTTTCCTGAGTTCCCTTTTCTCTCACACAGCTCCAGTATTTTCCTAACTTCACACTTCTGGACAGATTATAAGAATCACAAGGTTAAGCAGCAAGAAGACCTCAGTGAAAACTGGCATCCCTAAGAGGGAATATTCCTTTTTATATATTTCCACTCAAGTGAACTCTGGATCGTACCATTTAGCAGGACATTCGCGCATGCCTGGTGGTGCTGCAGATACAGAGTAAGGATGCGGTCTTCTTTAAGAAAGCCAACACTTTCTAGATAATACAGTAAAATTATGGAGAACCAGGTGCAAACATCCCAGGGCTCCTTTGCAGAATTTGGAGAAGTAATTTTTGTGCTTCCCTTCCATGCTTTGGATTCGGAGGTTATCATCATTTTCTTCTCGAAGTGGAAAAAAATAATTCATCCTGTAAATTAAATGACAGGCATTTCATTGAGATGTTATAAGGTTAAGGAGATTAATCTCCTTTGGATGGGTCAGCTGTATCAGTGTTATGACAGTTCATAGTGGGATCTAAACAGTTTTTTAAAAAATAGTTTTGAATTTGGATTCTTCGCTCACTTCGCTGACCAGTCTATCTTCTTCTCTCCCTATGGAACATAGCAATAGACTTGGACTTATATACCACTTCATAGTGCTTTACAGCCCTCTCTAAACGATTTACAAAGTCAGCATAATGTTCCCAGCAATCTGGGTCCTCATTTGACCAGCCTCAGAAGGATGGAAGGCTGAGTCGATCTTGAGCCAGTAAGGATCAAACTCCTGGCAGTGAGCAGAGTCAGCCTGCAATACTGCATTCTAACCACTGGGCTACCACTATCCCACAGCTTCAAGAAGTAACTCTTGGCAACAGCCAACATTCAAGGTTTCCTCCTGCTTTTAGAGATTGCCGACTTTCTAATTTTCTGTTAAAATAAATCGCCTATTATGGTTCTCCTCCTCTTTTCCTGGTTAATTATTTCCAATTCTAACAAATTGCCTGGATAGTCCCTGCAGTTCTTCAGAAGTGCTTTGCCATTGCTTCCTTCCTAGGGCACGCTGGCTGGGGAATTCTGGGAATTGAAGTCCAGACATCTTAAAGTTCCCTAAGTTGAAAAACACCGATTTAGGAATTCCTAGTCTTTGAATTTCCTGTAGGCAGGGCTTTTTACAGAACAGAGGACTTAAAATTTCAGTGAAATAACTGAATTCAGTGCTGATAGCAAAGCACATGGAAATACATCATGTACCAATATATGACTCAATCTCACATGGAATGGTGGGATCATTTAAAATATGGCCAAAGATGTCCCCCTCAAAAATAACTGACCGCTTCTCTGTAGATATACCGTATTTTTTGGACTAAGATGCACCTAGCTTTTGGGGATGGAAACAAGAAAAAAAAATCTGCCTCTGCCTGTCTCCCAGCAATTTGCCTCCTTGCAGCAAACAGCGTGGTCAGTTTCAGGATTGGCAGTTGGATCTGCCTCCCGGAATACCTCCTATCAGCTGTTCCAGGCTGCGGGGATCGCTGGTGCCCATCGCCGCCGCCCATCGCTGCTGTCGCCTCTGCATGCCCCATTTTCGGCCTCCGTGCATCCCGTTTTTGGCCTCTGTGCGCCCCATTTTTGGCCTTTGCACATCCCATTTTCAGCCAGTATGCGCGGAAGCTGAAAATGGGGTGGGTGGAGGCCAAAAATAGGATGTGCGGAAGCTGAAAATGGGGCGCACAGAGACGGTGATAGGTGACAGCGCCGATGGGTGGTGATGCCACCGATGGGCGATGGCGATCCCCACAGCCTGGAACAGCTGATAGGCTGTATTCTGGGAGGCCGATCCAACCACCAATCAGCTGCTCAGGCTAAATCAGGCTGTGCTGAAGCTGACCAAGCTGTTTGCTGTAAGGAGGCAAATTGCTGGGAGGCAGAGGCCGATGGGTGGGAGCCAGCGGGTGGGCGGGGCATAAGATGCACAGACATTCCCACCACCTTTTGGGGTGGGGGGGTGCGTCTTATACTCTGAAAAGCATGGTAGTTATCCATGGCTATTGCTGCTTCAAAGAATGTGCCTTCATGGACAATATACCAAGGTTGAAAACTCTAAAAGACAAAAAAAGAATTTACACAACTGAGGTTTAATGAGGCTGAAGGTGGGGCTACTCCTACCTTTTATTACAGAGTTACTGGTTATAAGTAAGGAATTGCAAAGGTGTGTAAGAAGCACTAAATATCACACAAACATTTTGCATATGGATGACAGGAAGCACGATGGAAGGGTGCGGTGGCCTAGAGGTGGAGCTCTTGCCTTACAATCAGGAGGCTGTCAGTTCAATCCTAGGTAGAGGCAGATATTTCTCTCTCTGGGCACACTGAGAATATATCTGCTGAACAAAATTCTGCATTGGTGACGGGAAGGGCATCTGGCCATTAAAACACTCTGCTAGCTCCATTCAGTTGCCCAGACTCCACCCCACAAGGGATTATGCGGTCATTAAATGAAGATGATGATGATTAAAGGAAGAATAATGGAAGAAATATTTTATACCTCATCTGATTCAAAGGAAACACCTTTTGAAACTTGGCTCTGAGAGTTCCTTTGGCTTTGCGTTGATGTGGTTGGTAATCTAAGTATTATAAGAAAGAGACATTATCACTGATAATGAAATCATGATACTAGAATTCAGCTATTAACTGTACAAGTTTCTGAATTGTTTCTAGCCCGGTTTTCAGTTGTTGGCTCTTATCTCTAAACTCCCCACAGATCAGGGCCACACTGTCAGAAACACTGTTGTTTCTCAAAGAAGTTAGAATTCCAATTTATGATATGTTATGGGTTTGTTCTGCATTCTACAGTGGAAGAGAAATTAGAATGATATTAAACGAAAGGCAGAAGCTTTTCAGCAACTGCTTGCAAGAATGCCTGACAGCAGAGCCCTACGTAGATTAAGGCCTGTCCCCCTGATTCTCAATCCATTCTGAAACCAGATCAAGTGGTGCTTCTCTGTGTTTCTTTAAAAAATCTTTTTTTTTTTTTTTGCTCTACTTCTGTTTGCATTTTTGCATGAGAATCGTTTTAAGACTAAACATACCCTTGGAAGTAATTTTGGACATAGGATTGCTGACTTTAAATGAACAGAGAAGAGGCATAAAAAAAAATTACTGTATTTTCCTGCGTATAAGACTACTTTCTAACACACAAAAATCTTCTCAAAAGTCGGGGGTCGTCTTATACGCCGGGTCTCATTCTCCTGTAACCAGCCAGACCAGCCCATAAGGCTCTGACGAGCCTTAAATGGCTCTGAGGAGGGTCGTCTTATACACCCAGTCGTCTTATACACCGGAAAATACGGTAAATAAATAAAGCAATGAGCTCACATACTGCTTACCGCTGTTATAACATAGCAATAGTAGTAGCACTTAGATTTATGTACCGCTTCACAGTGCTTTATAGTCCTCTCTAAGTGGGTTTACAGAGTCAGCCTATTGCCCCCAACAATCTGGGTCCACATTTTACCCACCTCGGAAGGATGGAAGGTTGAGTCAACCTTGAGCCTGGTGAGACACGAGCTGCCAAACTACTGGCAGCTGGCAGTCAGCAGAAGTAGCCTGCAGTACTGCATTCTAACCACTCCGTCACCGTGGCTCCGTGGTGCAGGACAAAATGCAGAACAAAAATCAAACGGTAACAATGTAAAATGATGATGGTTCTTTAAATAACTTTGGCTTGGAGGGTTTTGGCCTGTGTTTTTGAATCAGAACTTTCACTGAACGGGAGAAAATATTTTTGAAACGTAAGAAAAGTTCCCAAAGCAGCTTGTGAAAGGGTCACAATGTGATCTGTATCAATGGTGGGTTTCAACATTTTTTTACTACTGGTTCTGTGGGCGCGGCTTGGTAGGCGTGGCAGGGGAAGGATACTGTAAAATCTCCATTTTCTCCCGATCAGCTGGGACTCGGGAGGCAGAGAATAGATGGGTTTGGGGTCAGTCAGAGGTGGTATTTACCGGTTCTTCAAACTACTCAAAGTTGCCGCTACCGGTTCTCCAGAACTGGTCAGAACCTGCTGAATGCCACCTCTGATCTGTATGCATGGCCACAAACATCCATGGACATGACACGCTTCTACTCAAAGAAAAGCGTTCCCACTAGGGTACCCTAACCTTGTGGGAAGGAGCCATTTCACCCCATGTTTCTCTAAATGCCCAGACAGACCTCTTATAATGGCAAACTACAGGTCAAGGTGAAACGGGTTCTACTCACCTTCGATTTGTAGAGGAAGAGGTGAAGGACACCTCCATATCAGAATCATCATCTTCAATAACCTGGAAGAGACAGAGCAAAGGCCCAGAAAGCAGCACTTTTAATATAGCTAGTCCTCGATGTACGACCTCAGCGAAGTTCAACATTTCTGTTGCTGAGCGAGACTTTTGTTAAGTGAGTTTTGCCTCTTTTACAACTTTTCTTGCCACCACTGTTAAGTGAATCACTGCAGCAATTAAATGAGGAACAGGGTTGTTAAGTGAATCTGGTTTTGCCATTGCCTTTACTTGACAGAAGGTCGCAAAAGGTGATCACATGACCCAAAAGATCATAAATATGAACTAGCTGTCAAGCGTCTGAATTTTGACCATGTGACCATGGGGCTGCTACAATGTTCATAGGTTTGAAAAGTGCTGTTGTAACTTTGAACTGTCATTAAATGAATTGTTGTAAGTCGAGGACTATTTGTGTATGCACAAAAAACATCCCTTGTGTTCTCTTTTATTGGTGGCTAATTCTGACCCTATTTTTTACTGATTTATGTTGGGTTTATAATTTTATTTATTTATTTATTGGTTCGATTTATATGCTGCCCTTCTCCGGAGGCTCAGGGCGGCTTACAATGCGTTAAGCAATAGCTTTCATACTTTTGTACACTGCTCAAAAAAATAAAGGGAACACAAGCAGAAGACATCTGAGATCTGAATGAATGAAACAGCCTTATTAAATATTTTGTTTTTACATACAGTAGTTTTGTGTTCCCTTTAGGTGTTTGAGCAGTGTATAAACTACTGGATGTAAAGAACAAAGTATTTAATAAGGCTATTTCATTCATTTAGATCTCGGCTGTCTTCTGCTTGTGTTCCCTTTTTTTTTTTGAGCAGTATATATACCTGCTTAGTAGGGTTTTTGCCCCCCCCCCCCAAAAGCGGTGTTCTTTTTTTTTAAATACAAAGTCATCTTATTGCCCCCACAATCCAGGTCCTCATTTTACCTACCTCGGAAGGATGGAAGGCTGAGTCAACCTTGAACCTGCTGAGAATTGAACTGGCAGTAACTGTAGGCAGCTGGCAACTAAATGCTACTTAAGTGCTACTTAACAGCACTTAAGTCCGCTGAGCCACCAATTTGAGTTACCTTCTGTTGGGAAAATGGCACCTGATTTTTTTGGGAGGAAAATCCTCTCTGTTGGGATTCTGAGCTCAGGACTCTGACCAACTGATCGTAACAATAACATAGTTGGAAAGGACCTTGGAGGTCATCTACTCCAACGCCCTGCTTACACAGGAAACTTGTACTAGGGATTCAAACCGCTGAACTGCCGACCTTCCTAATCAACAAGCTCAGTGTCTTAGCCAGCTATAAGCCTTTGAAAATCTGATCCTCCCATTCACCCGACTGCACTTCAACACTGGGCCAGGAGGTAGGATGAGCCTGTCCTGTAATAGCTTGTGGGTTTTGAAAATGTTTGTCTCAGGTTTCTTGCGCTTGTGCTTTTACTCCTATTTGTGAGTTGGGCAGCCATGTAAATTATTTGAATAAATAAATAAGATGGTACCATGATTTGAAACACATTGGCCCTCTGTTGTATCCCAACTGTATCCCTGGTTACCCAATCCAAAAATCAATATTGTGAATCTCAGACTTTTCCGTAATAAAACACTTGCCCTCTTTGCAAAGAAAGGATGCTGGACAAACCCTCTGGAGTTAACTCAATGATTCCTTTATTAGGAGTGCCAGCAGCCCCGGCAAAAAGTTTGTCTCTCACCTCAGGCTAACAAGTCTATCTGGCAGGGAGATGAATAATTGTCAGAGCTAGGATGGGGCTTCACTAGCAGCGGTGGCTCTTCCTTCCCAAGGATCGGCCCACGGATTTCCACTGCTCTCCTCTCCTCTGCCTTCTGCGCATCCATGCGTCAGGCACTGGACCCAGCTGTTCCTCCCCTTCCTCATTAGCCATCTCCAGACGTGGGGGCTGTTGACTCTCCATCTGAGGGCTAACAGATGGCCCAGGCTCCACCTCTGTCTCTCTCTCTCTCTGCCAGCACCATTCCCTCTTCCCGCTCAGAGCCCTCAAGTTGCCTTGATGCTGACCCTGACTTCCATGCCTCCTCCTCATCTGATTTGGCTGCTGGAGGGGCCGGCGGCCGACAGGCCACAACAAAATGGTGTGCCTTCAATAAAGTCACCTAAAGATGCTTTTGATATCTCAGGCACCTTAGCAGTCCCAGGTCTTTCGAGGGAAAGGGGAAGCTAAGCAAATGTTGTGGCCTGTCAGCGGCCAGCAGAGCTGGCAGTAGATTCGGACAGTGAGGAGGTTGGGGAGGAACATGGGCCAGTTCTGGAGTTTGGGGAAGGCTCGGATGAGGGCTCTGAGTCGGAGGCAGAGAAGGGGCCAAGGCCATCTGGTAGTTCTTTGCTGCCCCTGGAGTCTCCGGAGTCTGACATCAGCAAGGCAGAAGAACAGTGTGAGCCTGTTCCCAGTGTGCACATGCGCAGAGCTGCCAGAAGACAGGAGCAATTAAGAAAACAGGGTGGACTTGGGAGTAAGGCTTGGAGATGATTGGCCCTTCCCATAAGACATAAAAGAGAAGCGAACAGGATGTGAGCTTTTGCAGGAAGCAATTAGTTCATCTGGCTGATTCAAGATTTGAAACTTCTGTTTGTGACTCTGTGCCAAGTTTGGCCTTGCCTTGTGTCTGGAAAATAGCTCTTTGGCAGCGATCCACGTGAGATAAGTGGGAGTTGGTAACCTTCCTTTGAAAGACTGTTTATCAAGGCTTGTGGAGTGTAAATGAAAGTAATTTACAGCCGTATGAATTAAAGGGGTTTGATGGGACTAAGTTGCGCTGTTTAATTTCTAAAGAAGCCTAGGTCAGAACAGCAAAATGGACTAAACAAATGCCACACCTCAAGATTTCGCAGAAGACTGTCCCTGTCTGCTACGTAGCAAATCAGCTTTGCTCAATGGATGTCCTTCAGGTGCACCGAGATGGCAATTTGTAGTATTCCCCCGCCCACCTGGAAAAGGCTGCATAACACCCACAGAAAAAAGAGAATTGCTGGATTTTATCATGAAATAATTACCAACCTCTGAATAATTCTTGGCAGACGTGTTTTGGGAGGGCTGCTGTCTGGATGACTTAAAAGCTAGAAAACATCAGAGTAAGAATGTATAGTAATTATGATAAATTGATGAGACTTTGAAATAAACTACTGCTAGCACAAAGCACAAAAGAGTTAAAAACTTTCTGCATGACCTACGTTATGACAGACATTTATGGCCAATTTAAAGGGGTGCATAAACGACAACAGTTGGTTTGCTTACTTCTGCTTCATTGTGTTTCGTTTAAGAACAATTTACTGAATATATCAAAATCTCTTGGGTTGACCTATCAGCCTATGCAAATTTAATGTCTATCTACTGTATTATGTGAAGTAGTGTGTTGTATGAACCAAGGAAGTCACTGGCCAGGTGAAATAAAAGCAAATAAAATAACCTACCATCCAAAATCGACATAGTTTTTGAAGTAGTAGTTGCAGGCTTATATGTTCTACTGCTTCCAGTTTGATCACGGCCAGCACTTCCTGTAAAAAATACAACAGAGAGTAAACGTTAACATTTTCACTCCTTCGCCAATTACTAAGCCTTTAGGACGGTGTTCCCAAAGTGGTTTGTTCGGACTGCAATGTCTTTTAAGGACCAACACAGGACTGGCAACGGGGGGCCTGCAGACACCTAGCACTAATGTTCCTGGTTAGACAATATTATTGAGCTCCAAAATTGCCATATTTTTCAGAGTATAAGACGCACCTTAGTTTTTTGGGAGGAAAATAAGAAAAAGATTCTGCCTCTGCCTACCAGCATCCATTGGTATTCAACTGTCAAGTGTGTGAGAGAGTTGAGGGCTGTTTGAAAACTGAAACAGTATTTGCTGTGTGAGCAACAAGGAAGGAGACAGCAAGGAGCCTGGGTGTGGCTTAGCTCTAGTCTGCTGCTCAAAACTGAAACTGAACTTCCTCTCCTCTGCTTGTGTTTTCCTTGCATTTACTACCACATTGGAAAACCTGCTTTTGGTATTGTATATGTACTTCATGTGTTATATTATATATAAAGAGAAGTTATTGAATCCTGCTGAATCAGTTGTGCGTGCTTTCTGGATATGACTGCTGCTGCAAACTCGAGTCCTTGCAGCAAATAGCAAACAGCCAGGTCAACTTCCGCACATTATTGCAGTCTGATTCAGCACAAGCAGCTGATTGGAGGGTGGATCAGCCTCCCAGAATACCCCCAATCAGCTGTTCCAGGCTGCAGGGATTGCCACAGACCATCCCTGTTTCTGGCTACATTTGGTATATAAGACATACCCAAATTTTCACCCTCTTTTAGGGGGGAAAAAGTGTGTCTTATACTCTGAAAAATATGGTACTTATTTGCTTTTATGAAAATAATTTTAATTTTGAGAATAAAGCACCCGAAATTGCATGAAATTGACAAAAAAAGTTGTATTTGGGACATTGCAACTGATGTAAATGTACATCTGTTGCCAAGCGTCTGGATTTTGATCACGTGACCCTGGGGATGCTGCAATGGTCATAAGTGTGAAAAGATGGTCCACAAATCACATTTTTAGTGCCATTGTAACTTTGAATGGTTGCTAAATGAACTGTTGTTAAATTGAGGACTACCTGTAAGCCAGGAGTGAAATGCTACTGGTTCGGACGAACCAATAGTAAAAAATGCTACAGGTTCTGGTGAACCCATATTTCCGACAATCAGCTGGGTGGCGATCAGCTGTGACACGCGATTTATAATAGCTAGAATCGTCGTATTTCCTGCTTTCTAGTTAATCTAAATCACGTGGAACAGCGGATTCCTCCCCCCTCGCTGTTCTACTTACCTTTGCAGACTCGGAAGGCTTCAAATTGTTCATTTTTTAATGCTGCGTGGGCGTGCTTTAGGCCCACATGCGTGTGCAAAGCACACGCTCGGTAGCAGACTCACAGAACTGGTAGCAGACTTCAGAGGATTTCACCGCTGCTGTAAACCAATAATCAACCACAGCAGCTTTATAGAATTGCAAGATGGACAGAAACTAGCCTCCTCTTCCTCGCCGAGATGCTCCTCTGGTTGAGACGTTCTGTCCTCTGCCTCTCGCCCGACCTCTCTGTCTACCCCAGCTGGGAGCTAAAGAGTCGTCCGACTCATCATTGACTCTTTGGTGAAAGGTGGCCACATCCATCAGGTCCTCATCACTCATTGCTGAAGCATGACCTGTCTCCTGAGACCTGGCCTTGGCTCTGCTGATAGCCTTAGAAAAAGAGAAGCAAGCAGGGAAAGAAACAAAGGAGAATTTTCACTCAAATTCGAAAGGCTGTGATGTCTCTCTTGGGATGACTCCTTAGATACTTCCTCAGAGGTCAGCTCAAGGGAGGACTGAGCTCATTCCTGGCATGCCAGGAATGGAGTTGATTGATGGTTCTAAATAAAGGGCTGAAAGAGAATTGGAGGAGGCTTCAGCTGGGGAAAGCTTGGAGGGGCAAATGGCCAGTGGAGGAGGAGCTGCCTTCTGCACCTGATCCGAGAGCACTCAAGGCAGAAAAAAGGCAGAAGCAATGGAGATCAGCCAGATTATTCGGGAGGAAAGGGCCCTGCCTGTCTTGATGAGCTGCACTGGAAAGCTAGCTATTTATTACAGCAGGCAGAGGGAGGCGTTGCTGGGAACAATGTTGTTGGTTTTCTAGCTGTTTGTTTAATGGTCGTATTTCACTGTGTTTGGAATTGTGCCTTGGACACTCTGAACTTTTTTTGACAAGTGAGCTCTCATGTGTTTAAGTTTTTCCTGGTGGACTTAAGTTTGTTTGGTGGAGTTATTTGTTTGAGCAACTTTCAATTGCTTATGGACTATTGGCCCATTGCCTTATGGACTAATCTTGGCCTGCTTGTGGCTGGATTTATTTAGGACAGTTCTGAATCTTGGTGAAGGGAATTGCTGGGGAACATTAATAATCTCACTAAACCACAGTTACGTAGGTGTATGTGTGAGAAAGAAAGAGATTGGGGCAGCATAAAGCCTGTCTCCATGCATGGACGGGAAATTATCAAAGGGGTGGAAGATGATGTTTACTGTTGAATAAATGAGTGGTCTTAAATCTGAAAGGAGGAAAACAGGACAGCAAAACAGCGTGTAAAGTTTGATTTGAAATAAAGGAAACTGCATTGTCTACGTTTCTTTAGAGCAGGGGTGTCAAACTCAAGGCCCGTGGGCCAGATCTGGCCTGGAGGGTGCTTAGATCTGGCCCATGGGACAGCAAAGGACCGGTCCACAGTGCCTTTGCCAGGGAAAACGGAGCTTGGGAGGGCTGCACGCGGCCCTCCTGGGCTCCATTTTCCCTGGCAGAGGGCTGTAGGATGTTGAGATGGCCACGCCCACCCAGTACATGCCCACCCGGCCCCTTGAGGTCAAACACAAGCCTGATGCGGCCCTCAATGAAATTGAGTTTGACACCCCTGCTTTAGACAGAGAAGCAAAACACACCGTTAGGTTAATAGGAACCTCATCTGATTCTTTCTCGGTTTTTGGCTTACCTCACGAACTTCCTCGTCCTCTTCCACTGTGTTCTTTTTTTTCGATTCTCTGAAACGCTGCACCTGTATTGAAATGGAAGAATCACTGAATATATTTAGATGAAAGAAGAGCACATGCTTAATGCAGCTTCTTTCCTTGCTGAAATAGTAGGGGAAGGGGAGGGGGAGAAGGGTAGCTGAAATACAAGGATAGACAGTCCTTAGCTAACAACCATTTGTTTAGTGACTGTTTGAAGTTACAACAACACTGACGGAAGTGACTTATGGCCATTTGTCACATTTAACGATCGTTGAAGTGTGTTCCATAGTCATGTGATCAAAAGCCGAACACTTGGCAACTGGCATGTATTTATGACAGTTGCAGCAGTGGTGAAATGTAAGTAAATGAAAAGTAAAAAAGAAAGACTCTAATGATCAGTGGTGCGCAATCATCAGAGTCTTTTTTTTTTACCTTTTAAAAATAGGAAGTAACAATACCAAGCGGGTGGGCGGAGCCTCGCGCTGCCATCGCTACCCATTCTACCTACCACAATCACTACCGGATCACCCGATCCAGCCCAAACTGGGAGCATTTTACCCCTGGGTTGCAGTGACCCGGGGCTATGGGATCACCTTTGGCAACCTTCTGACAAGCGAAATCAATGGGGAAGTCAGATTCATTTGACAACCATGCTATTAACTTAACAACTGAAGTGATCCCCATAACAACTCTGGCAAGAAAGGTGGTTAAGATGGGGCAAAGCTCACTTGAAAACTGTCTTGCTTAGCAACAGAAATTTTGGGCTCAATTGTGGTCGTGAGTTCAGGACTACTTATATATTCTATATAGGAGCCGCGGTGGCGCAGTGGTTAGAGCGCAGTATTGCAAGCTACTTCTGCTGACTGCCGGCTGACTGCAATTTGTGTTGTGGCCCGCCAGTGGCCTGCGCGGATTGTTGCTGATCCCGAAGACAAGGAGGCTGGTGTGGTGTCGCGCCAGCAGCCTGTGCAGCCGGCGCTCGAGTCGGACAGCAAGGAGGCTGAAGAAGATGTGGTGCCACAGGCAGAGATTCAGCCAGAGCCTTCAGAACTTCCAGAGGCTCCTTCAAGTGAAGAGGATGAAGTGGAGGAGCCTCTTCTCAATGCACAAGCACGCAGCGCTGCCAAAAGGCAGGAGTGGTTACTCAGGAGGAGGTCTCCTTGAGAGTAAGGCTTGGGGCTAATTGGCCACTCCCTTAGCCTATTTAAGTTTGCACACAGCTTGTAAACGTTGCAGGAAACAACGCATGTTCGTTCGATGATCATTGAAATCTGGATTTTCTTTGCAAACCTTGCTTCTGGGCTTTTTGCCAACTCTCCTAAGATTTTAATTTTCTGTGGAATTTCTGGCAGGTTGTTAAGGACGTTTTAGTTAACAGCCTGCATTTGTAAAAAAACAACGTTTGGAAGTAAATTGAGTTTGATTTATAGTTTGTGTGTGCTCATTCTCTGGGAGCCGTAGCTGGGGCAGAACAATTTGGCAGTTCAAATCTCACCAGGCTCAAGGTTAACTCAGCCTTCCATCCTTCCGAGGTGGGTAAAATGAGGACACAGATTGTTGGGGGCAACAGGCTGACTCTATAAACCACTTAGAGAGGGATGTAAAAGCACTGTGAAGCGGTATATAAATCTAAGGGCTGTTGCTATTCTGGTACATTATACAAGGACTTGACCACCTGAATATGGCCAAAAGCAATTCGGATAAAAAAAAAAAATGGAAGCAACTGGTCCATTCGTCCCCCTTGCCTTGGATGTGACATTTGTAATATTCAATTCTTGAATGTGTCCAGGAAGACTACAAACCTCCTCATCGATTTTTGCTTCTTCTGCATCTGTATGCCGCTCCTTCAGAAATCGCTGGGTCTTTTCTAACTGGAACTTCACCAGTTCTTCAATAGCGTCCTTCTCTTCCTTGTCCACAAATTCTTGCACGGCTTCCCCCATGCCCCTCTCGGTCAGAAGAGAAAGCTGCACTTTCTTGGAGACACAAACAGCCCACTTTGAGTTAATTTTATATACTCATCTGACCAAAGAAAGTAGGGTTGAAACGATCACAGGATTAGCTTGACCCAAGATGTAATTGTTTATTTGTTTTAAGAACCCTAGTGGTGCAGTAGTTAAAGTGCAGCATTGCAGGCTAACTCTGCCCATAGCCAGTTCGATCCTGGTTGATTCAGCCTTCCATCCTTCCGAGGTCAGTAAAATGAGGACCCAAACTGTTGGGGCAATATAACAACTTTGTTAACTTCTCAGAGAAGGCTGTAAAGCACTATATGAGTCTAAATGCTATTGCTATTAACTTTTGCTGCAACTTAGCTACAAAAAGCTTAATTTTGTAGCTACAAAAAGTTACAAATGTTGTAACTTAACTACAAAAGAGTACCTGCTACCAAAGTCAGTTGGCATTTAACATCTAGGCATGGTTCCAAGTTCCTGTAGCATAGGTAACTCCAAGCTCTGATTGTATTGTAGATCAGGAGTCTCCAACCTTGGCAACTTTAAGACTTGTGGACTTCAACTCCCAGAGTTCTGGGAACTCTGGGAATTGGTCCAAAAGTCTTAAAGTTGCCAAGGTTGGAGACTCCTGTTCTAGATGTACAAGCAAACCATACTGTGTTAGCCAAGAATCCCCAAGTAATTTTCAAAATGTTTCATATCCAGATTATTTATCTCAATGCAATATCAAACCACGAACTGCTAAAAAAATTAAATGTAAAAATGCAATAATGGAACTCCAATCATACAATTAAAATCTAGTACAGAGTTTCTCAACCGTGGCAGTTTGCAGACGTGTGGACTTCAACTCCCAGAATTCCTCAGCCATTGGGGAATGCCAGCTGGGGATTTCTGGGAGTTGAAGTACACTCATTTTCAAATTACCAAGGTTGAGAAACTCTGACCGAGTCTGATGACTATTTTTAAACCTAGTCATAAATACTGGAAAATATATTTACCTTCTCTGCTGTTTGGAAATATTGCTTTACTAAATCCTCTACCCGCAGTGTTGGTCCCTCAGCTGCTGGCCCACGGACCAGTTTTCTGAAGTTAACTTCATCTTCTAAAAACATAACGAAAGAAATATAAAATACGTTTTAATACATTTTAAGAAAATGCTTGCTATAATAATCGCTATTATGAAGTTTTTTTAAAAAAACCACACACAAACACAAACATGTATCTGAAAAACACAGAGAAAATATGTTATGTGTTATGTCTACATTTTAAAAATACAGACAGAAAGACAAAATAAATAATAATTTTCAACACTAAAACAACACTATTAAAATAATACAGGTTCGTACTGCAGATTTTCTACGTTTATATTTTACTCAGTTTTCAGTCTTATTGAATACATGATTTTATTTTATCGCTTAATCAGGAAACTTAAGAATCAGAACTGAGCTATTTGCTCAAAAATATTAATTTGTTCCAATTTTAAAATGCAAAGACAATTGTTCAAAATAATGATTGAATTTTAAAAGGCCCATTAAAAACACAAAAGAGCAGCCTTTAAAATAGCTTGAGATAGTTTTTTCCTCCCTAATAATTGTGATAATCATTCTTTGTACCGGTACCAACTTCATTTCATATTATCAGGAATGTTTTTTTAGATTCATTTCTTCTTCAACAAACCTCACTGGTGTTTAATACCGAATGTTTTATCGGCTATTAATAATTTCCTTTTTAAAAACTGGGGCATATTATTTGATATCATCAGAAGCAAACCGGGTGTTTTGAACCAGGTGACAAAGTAATGTTGAAATTATCAGTGAAACAAGGACTAACAATCTGCTACTGCTAAAAAACACCCCACCATTTCACCTTGCATAAATAGAAAAGAATGTCTTAGACGTAATTATTCTTCCTAGTGCCTTATGAAAAAGAATGTAATCTAGGGGCTAGAATCAGCTATAATGAAATTGTATTGTAATTACATATGTAAACACATATTTCAAAGGAATGTAAATATGGGACACAGAATTAAACATTGTGTATAGTTGAATAGGATTCTGGGCCTTACCAGGTGATTTTAAGCAAAAATAAGGGTTTATGGCAAATGACTATTACAATTTATACAAATTAAATAGGTTGGTGTACTGTGGAAAAAACCATCAGAACAAATCAGTTGTTTTCATGAACAATCATATTAATTGCATGGAAGTGGGAGATTTAAGAAGGGCCAACATCAGAGTATGAAATTTTTTGGTAGCATGAAAACAACAGAAATATTGTAACGGCGGAAATTTCTGAGATCCAAAGCCATGAAAACCCGTTGATCATTAAGTGGAGAGTTACTGATCCTATAAATGAGTTTCTTATTCTCTACATTTTGAGTGTCTTCAACATGGTGAGCATAAATAGGAAATATTGTATCTTTCCGCATGTTCAGTTATGTGCAAGATGTTTGTTGTTAATAAAATTAATCTGATTCTGTACTGAAGTCATATAGCAAAAGAGACGTGCTGAATTAGCAAATTCTGGTTCTGAACAAACAGAATTATATCCTAAGATTGCTAGGACTTAAGTTCCACAGTAAATCCTCCAAATTCTACAGAGTTACAAAATCCCTTGACTGTATTGAAATTCTGATTTGAAAATTTTGCATAGAAGGATGCAAAGGAGGAGAAAGGTATTTTTGTGATTATGAATGGAATAAATCTGTATATTATTTTTTTAAATTGGAAGCTCTATATATACGAATATTTCAAATAAATCAATAAAACCAATGCTAAGCAGATAGTCAGGTTTGAAATAATAACTGGGAGCAAGGCATCTTGTTTTCAATATATTTATAAATTAAAATCATTGTGCACTTAGTGGACTATGTGACAAGAAAACATTGATTGTCTTTTTAATGGATTTCATCAAAAAATTTGAAGTTGCATTGAAACTATTTCATAGGTTATTATTTCACTTATTAAATTTATGTGTCGCCCATCTCGATATTGAAGTGATTCTGGGTGGCTTAGCACACAATAAAAGCAATATTTATAAATAGGTATTTTAATTCCGTACAATGGTTTTGTGGATTTTATTGTTGTGAGCCGCCCTGAGTCTGTTGGAGATAGGGCGGCATATAAGCTAAATAAAATAAAATAAATAAATAAAATATAAAAGGATGAATATGTTAGAAACATTAAAATTAACAGATATTAGATATTATACTTTACAATATACTGGTACTTATATTTAAGCTGGTAGTCCTTGATTTACCGCTGTTCATTTAGTGACCATTTGTTTTATATAAAATAAATGGTCGTAAAATGGGGCAAAACGCACTTAATAACTGTTCCTCCTTGAACTTTGGGGTTCAATTGTTGCTGTAAATTGAGGACTATCTGTAATTATACTTATGCTTCATCTCACTCACCCATCCCAACAGACATAATTTCCCACACAAAAAAGAAAAACTATTCTATGGATAGTATTATTTTTCTTAGTGACAATACTTACTAGAACGAGTTCGGAAATTATATATTAAAAAAAAAAAAATTACCATTTTTCTCTTTTTTTTCCTGATGCCTGAAAAAATGTATGATGTCTTTTGGATTAGCCACTCTATCCATGTATTTCTGGCTGAAACGGACCACACTGAATGGTTCGAAGCCTCCACTGTAATCTACCTTCAAATCAAGTAAGATAAAGCATAAAAGATGTGAGAATTTGCAATTAGGCATCTGAAAATAATTAAAAATTCATCGGCTGAATTTGATGCGCTTCTCAGGATTTCACCACTATTAGCAAACACTTTATTATTTTAGTATAGCAAATATTTACTGAAGTATTAGTATTATAGCACGTTCTAGGCACAATTAGTAATTCACAGGAACACCGTGTGCTAACAGCTGGCATATCTGAAAATATATTCAATTTTAATATTCATGCATCTTCAAACAGTCCAGGAGTTTATAAAATGAGCTCCTGTAAGATCCTCAACCTCCATCTCTAAGGCATATTTTACTGCTACTTAATTAAGCAAAACTAAAGCCTCAAGAGATCCATCAGACATGTAAAATTGTTTAAAAATTAACCCATACTTGAAAAGTTACTGCCTATTAAAATATGGTTCTGAGGCGAAATGAAACATGAGGAAGAAATCTGATTTAAAGACCACATTCTTACTCGTAATCTTATTAGAGGCTTCTCCGGTTGCTTGGGATTTCCGAAACGTTGTCTTTCTGCGTTTTCCAGCATCAATTCAACCTTTAAGAAAGGGACAAAATTTGCTAAATGCAAAAATTTGCTGTACCAAGTATCAATATATGCATGATATAGATTAAAGCAAGCAATCTTTAATTTAAGCTTTCTAAAAAATTTTCTTCTGCTGCTACATATATATTGGATTTAAGTCAAAACTACATAAATGGGAAGCTACAAGGCTGATTTCGAATGAAGATAATCTGTCCCAATACAGAATAGTATTGGATTTATTGTGCTTGTAATACTCTAAAAGCCACAGCAGAATTAATTTAGGGAATGTAGCCTGCTTGTATTTAATTGGAATCTCTTCTTCTCACTTAGTAGGAATAGATAGTACCCCAAGCAAGCTAGTCTATACTCAAGAGAAATGCAAAGAACTGATGCCAAAACATTTGAGAAAGCCTATGATAGGAAATATTACCAAGACTATACAATCTATAACCCCTAGTCTAAACAGACCAGTGGTGAAATCCAAATTTTTTTACTACCGGTTCTGTGGGTGTGGCTTGGTGGGCGTGGTGTGGCTTGGTGGGCGTGGGAGGGGAAGGATACTGCAAAATCTCCATTCCCACCCCATTCTGGGGCCAGTCAGAGGTGGTATTTGCCAGTTCTCCGAACTACTCAAAATTTCCGTTACTGGTTCTCCGAACTGCTCAAAATTTCCGCTACTGGTTCTCCAGAACCTGTCAGAACCTGCTGGATTTCACCCCTGAAAAAGACTGTCAAAAACTCTTTTTGAACTCATATGGGACCTTGACAGCAGCAATTGCCAAAAGTTGGCCGCAGTATTTCTGCCATTTTGGAAGCAAAGAACAGTAAAAAATTTAACACGGCCCTTAAATTAAGCTTAATTTATTTAAAAAGGTGAGGATAGTGCGCACCCTTGTGTCTGTGTGTAGAACACGGGTGTCAAATTCTCAGCATCATGTTGCCATCATGTGACGTTTTGCGACGTTCCCCCCCCCTCACGGAACTGGGGTGGGCGTGGCCCACGCGTGTCGCATCCAGCTTGTGGGCTGCCAGTTTGACACCCCTGGAGTAGAACAATGAGATTTGAGAGACAATGCAGAAAAGTCCTTTTGTTTAAAATGAACTCAATTTACCTGATATTGGCTTCTATCTAGTACCACATCTAGTCCTATAGTAAGAATAATACCTGTATGCATTTTTTTAAAAAAATCATTACCTTCTCCATGCAGAAATCTTGTATTACTTGTGTGACTTTTGGGTTGTCTGGGAGAAAAAAATTCGGATAGTCAGCCAGAACAAGGTCTTCGAGGTAGAAAGGCCGTACGGTCTGAAGAGGAATCTTCTGCATCTTCATTTTTTTGTCTTTGATGTGCAACAAGCCAACATGTCTGGAAGGCATGGAAACAAAGCTGTTTACATCTTGGCAACGTGGTAGAATTTCAGAAGAGCCACAGAATTTGGCAGAAAGCAATGGCAATAAAAATGGAACTCTCAGAGATGGAGCAAATCAAGATCCGTGGCCAAGAACGCCCATCTAGAAACATAAAAAATTAAGGAGCATGGTGACTCACAGGGTTAGGATACTGGGCAGACGATTGGCAGGCTCACATTCAAGGTTCGGTTGCTACCACGGAATGGGATCAGCTCCCGTCACACGCTTCATCTCCTGCCAACCCAGCAGTTTGAAAGCGGGTGACCACAAGTAGATGGGTATCTTAATGGGGACATGAAAGCCTCCAACTGGACATCCCTTGGATATCACCATTCAATCCTTTCAACCCAGAAGCTCTTCAATGCTTCTGATGTAATAGTAGTATCATCAAAAAGTCAGCCCTAAGATTTACATAAGTGCATAATGGAGTAACTCTTTTACTTAAATCCAGTCACATTAGCTCACTGCAACTGATGGTTTATTGTGTTTAATAATTAGAAGTAGGCCAAATTGTTTCTTACATTTATATTCCACTTTCTAAACAAATAGCAATAGCACCAGTAGTGGGATTAAAATTCTTTTACTACTGGTTCTGTGGGCGTGGCTTGGTGGGCATGGCATGGCTTGGTGGGTGTGGCTTGGTGGGCGTGGCAGGGGAAGGATACTGCAAAATCCCCATTCCCTCCCCACTCCAGGGGAAGGTTGCTTCAAATCCCCATTCCCTCCCCACCCCACTAATGTGATCTGGGAAGAAATCAAACCTCCCCCTCTTCATTTCCCCAAATAAAATATTACTCATAAGAAAAAGCTCCCAGAAAAGCAAGGAAAAATCAAGATGCTAACCAAGGAATCTGCCTGAGGCTCATTCTACATTCCTGCCAGCTGCATAAAGGAAACTTCATAACAAGAAAACAGCTACAGGTGCTTAGAGATAATAGAAAGTGGAAGCCGGAAGTTCGGCTCCATTTACAAGCAGGCAAAAAACTCATTCAAAACAGGATATTTCACAATGGGAATCGGCCAAATCTTTTTAGAAACACAAACCCCAAAACTTCAAAAACATAGAACTATATAAGATAGAGGTGGGTTTCAGCAAGTTCTGACCAATTCTGGAGAACCGGTAGCGGAAATTTTGAGTAATTCAGAGAACAAGTAGCAAAAATTCTGACTGACCCCACCCTCATCTATTCTCTGCCTCCCAAGTGATTGGGAGAAAATAGAGATTTTACGGTATCCTTCCCCTGTCACACCCACCAAGCCACGACCCCAAGCCACACCCACAGAACTGGTAGTAAAAAATTTTGAAATCCACCACTGATATAAGAATCCCTCCTCTTATCCAGTTTGTTGTTCAGCTGACCCAGGAATGAGCTGCTGAATATCACTTCATTTCTGCAAGTAAAAACCTCCTTCTAGCAGCTGCTTCTTGGCTTGTCAATTTAAAGCAACGGGTGTCTTGTTTTTCTTCTTCTTTGCCAAGCGATCTCCCGGCTGAAAAGCGAGCCCTGATTTTTTCCTTCTAGCTGATCAGCTGGGAGATTGGGAGGCAGTGAATAGATTGGGGGCGGGGCCAGGGAGATGTGGTATTAACGGTTCTCCAAACTCCTCAAAATTTCCACTACCGGTTCACAAGAACTGGTCAGAACCGGCTGAATACCACCTCTGAATAGCACTTTACAGCCCTCTATAAGTGGTATACAGAGTCATCATATTGCCCCCAACAATTTGGGTCCTCATTTTACTGACCTCGGAAGGATGGAAGGCTGAGTCAATATTGAAGATAAAGGCAGCTTCAATATTGTCATCCCCCTTTTCATTAATTAACAACCTTGTGAGAGAACCTGGAACTGTGAAAAAGGAATTCCCTTAAGCTACCCAGTGAGCTGTATCAATTATTATATACAGCACATAAGAATATAGTTTTCCTGGATAAAACAGAACTAAAAATGAGAGGGATTTCTATGATTCATTTCCTCTTCCTCTTCTTGATGACAGAAAAAGTGTTAAGTCTCATTCTGTAATTTAGAAGACAGGTGTCAGTTTTTGGAAGACAATTTTCTTTTTTGCTTAACTGCCACATATTTTACCTGGGGAAGTTGGGAAGGGGTTGTTGTTGAAGCGGTAGACAGTTAGTCATAACAACATTCCGTATTCAAAGACTTTTGCCTACGCCTGATGGAGACTGCCTGAAGATTGTATCCAGCTGAGTGTGAAGAGTTTATTGGACAATGTAATGAACTTATGGGTGTGGGGCAGGGCTGTGAACTGTCAGCTGGGTGTGGAAAACCTGGAAGCTTTCAGATTCGGGTTTTCCCAGATGTGCCAACATGACATCCCTAATAAATTAGAACGTTGAGGAATCTCAGGCCTCAGAGCTTTATTTCGTTGGGGGTGTTCCTTGGAACCCTGACAACAGAGGCATCTGCTGAACATCTCCAAATCTCCGAGTGGCCTGCTCCAACATCAGATGTAAACTCTAACGACAGGTAGTCTTCGCATTACGACCACAGTTGAGCCCACAATTGCTGTGGCTAAACAAAACAGTTGTTAAGTGAATCCTGCCCCCATTTTACCACCTTTCTGGTCACCGTTGTGAAGTGAATCACCGTGGTTGCTAAGTGAGTAACTTGGTTGTTAAGTGAACCTGGCTCCCCCTTTGGTTGCCTTTGTCAGAAGGTTGCAAAAGGGGATCACGTGACCTTGGGACACAGCAACGGTCATAAATATGAGCCAGACTCCAAGCTTCCAAATTCTGAATCAAGGGACCATGAGGATGCCGCAACGGTAGTAAATCTGAAAAACGGTCATAAGTCGCCTTTTTCAGTGCCATTGTAACTTTGAAATGAAATGCTTAGTCTATTCTTGAATGGTCAATCAGTTAGGAAGCCCAGGGGCAATTTTCTCCTTTCTTATAAATCTGTTAGTTAGCGAATGTTAACACCAAGAACAATACTGCATTTAGAGAAACAGGGTAGTGAATAATTTACTAACCATTAAATAACTTACTAATTAGTCAGGGTGGCTTCGATATTGTGACAGTTGAAAATGCTATTTGTCAATTTTTAAAAAAAAAAATAAATTTAATTTTGATTTATATGCCTCCTTCTCCGGAGACTCGGGGCGACTTACAAGGCGTTAAGCAATAGCCTTCATACTTTTGTATATTTTATACAAAGTCAGCTTATTGCCCCCACAAACCAGGCCCTCATTTGACCTACCTTAGAAAGGATGGAAGGCTGAGTCGACCTTGAGCCTGGTGAGAATTGAACTCATAGTAATTGCAGGCAGCTGGAAGCTAAATACTACCTTTAACAGTAGCATTAGTCTGCTGCGCCACTCAGGCTCCTCCTGAAAGGAAATTACGTTCCTTTCAGATTTTCTTTGGATTATCCCTTCTGTTAAGCACAAGAGAACCAATCTGTCGTCCACCCCCCCCCCCAAAAAGATTCCTCAAGAATGAAAAAGATATAGTATTTAGAAGAAAGGCTCCCACACATTTTTACAATGCAAATTAGTGAAACACATAAGAACATACTTTTGGGCAGTTTCCCCTGGTGACAAAGACGTAACCACTGAACTTCCTGGCTGAGAAATATAGAAAAGTTGTTGCTCATTTCTGGTTGGAGATATTTTACATTCGTGTTCATGACCCCAAATTACAAGGTCAATGAAGTCATCTAGAAACTGTTCTGGAATATAGTTTGTGGTGCCGTGTTTACTCCTGTGCCAAAGGAAACAAAAAAGACAGCAAAAAAATAAAATAAAAATAAAATAAAACAGCATTTTGCAAACAATAAACCAAAATACCCAACTATTAAACATGGCCCATTTCCACTGTCCCAAATGTGATGATCAGAGATCAAAATGGAGAGCTTTATTAATTATGCTAGTAATTAAGGGAAAGCAAAAGAAAAGATTAGATTCTGATAGCTACAGATACAATCCCATCTAGATTTCAAAACATCTATAATTACATTTTGCTGCTCTAGTTTCTAAAATTATTTTGCTACGTTGAAAACTGTGACACTGTCAAATTCAATGACTTGAGCAATACGAGAGACAGATCATGCCACGGGTGCAAATAAACAACAGTTTCAACGTCCCAGGATCGATGATATAATTAAGAACAGGCTATCAGTTCAGGATCCAGATGAAGTGAACATAGCAGTATCTATGTTCTCCAGATGACATAAATATAGGCCAAAGTAACCTGGGGACTGTATCATGAATCAGGTAGGCTAAGGGGGAAAAAAAACGAAGGGACACCATCACATTCCTCTGAATGAGGAATCATGTCTAGATTAGATTAGATTAGATTAGATTAGATTAGATTAGATTAGATTAGATTAGATTAAATTTCACTGAGGCAAGCCCCCTGAGTATTCTTAAATCACTTGGCCGAATCACCGCAAGATCACTGCAGATGGGGACTGCAGCCAAGAAATTAAAAGACACTTGCTCCTGAGGAGGAAAGCTATGACAAATCTAAACAGCTTACTAAAAAGCAGAGACATCACCCTGCCAACAACAGGGGGTATAGTCAAGGCTATAGTTTTCCCAATTGCAATGTATGGCTGTGAAGGTTGGATCATAAGAAAGACTGAGCGCCAAAGAATTGAGGCCTTTGAACTGTGATGCTGGAGAAGACTCCTGGGAGTCCCTTGGACTGCAAGGCCATCAAACCAGTCAGTCCTAGAGGAGATCAACCCTGACTGCTCTTTAGAAGGCCAGATCCTGAAGAGGAAATTCAAATACTTTGGCCATCTAATGAGAAGGAAGGACTCACTGGAGAAGAGCCTAATGCTGGGAATGATTGAGGGCAAAAGAAGGGGACGACAGAGAATGAAGTGGCTGGAAGGAATCACTGAAGCAGTAGGTGTGAGGTTAAATGGACTCCAGAAGATGGTAGAAGACAGGAAGGCCTGGAGGAACGTTGCTCATGGGGTTGCGATGGGTTGGACATGACTTTGCAACTAACAACAGCAAGTCCTTCATATGTTGGACTTAGGGCCAACATATGGGCCTAGATAACCACAGGATTGCCATCTCCAAGTAGACCATGCCTTCCTAAAGTGCTCTGGAAGAGAAACCATACTAAGAGTTCCTGCGTCACTCCCCTTAAGATACAACATGGGAATCTGACAGGATAAGAATCTGAAAAAAGAGTTTCTCACCCATGGAATCAACTGCCTAGAAATAAGCTGTGCTGTTAATTTTAGACAAGTAGAAAAATTGGGCTATCTAAGCAGGCATTAATAGACTCAAAGGTAGGGGAAAGGTATAGTGAAGATGCATGTAAGGGCTGTTAAGTGAGATTCTTGTTGTTACTGCAATATGACCATGAAGTTGATTTGTTAATGCATTTATTGTATGCTGTTTAGTAAGCTGTTTAGGCTCATTTTTGGATGGGTGGGTGGGTGGGAGGGAGGGAGGGGGGAAGGAAGAAAGACAGGCGGATGGAGGGATAGAGGAAGGAAGGAGTAAGGCAGAGGGAGGGAAAGAAGAAGGAAGGAGAAAGGCAGAGGGAAGGAGAGGGAGGGAGAGAGGAGGGAGGGAGGGAGGGAGGAAACAGGTGGAGGGAGGGAGGAAGGAAGGAAGGAGAAAGGCAGAGAGAGGGAAGGAGGAAGGAGACAGGCAGAGGGAGAGGGGAAGAAACAAAGGAAAGAAGAAAGGGAGAGGTGGAAGGAGGGAGGAAGGTGAAGGGAGAAAGGCAGAGGGAGGGAAGGAGGAAGGAGAAAGGCAGAGGGAGGGAAGGGGGAAGGAAGGAGAGAGATGGAGGGAGGGAGGCGGAGGGAGGGAAAGAGGGATGGAAGGAGGAAGGGGGGTGGGTGGGAGGAAGGCAGGAAGGCAGAGAGGAAGGAGGTTTTTAACAAGAATTCATTAGTGTGACATAGTGGGCTGAATTTACATTCAGATACAGAATCTGCTACTGAATCCCAGGTCAAACTTCTCACATAAAATGTGCTCATTGCACAACAAACTTGAAGTGCAAAATGAACGCACAAACAAAAATCAAAGGTGGACATTGCATACTCTGCACACAGAATACATACAGCAAAGCATTTTTAAACTAGGTTTAAAAAATCCAAAGAAATTTGACATAAAATATGGATTTTTAATATTTAAAGTATTATTATTATTATTATTATTATTATTATTATTATTATTATTATTAATAATAATAATAATAATAATAATAATAATAATAATAATAATGGGACACTGAGTTCATCCAGATTCCATCCAGCAATCAATTTTTTTATATCTTCCTGAAACCCAGAAAACCAACTGCTTCTTGTTTTAGAGAACATAAAATTCTAGACATTTCACTGAAATACTGGCTTTTCCCAAGCTGATTAACGCAACTTGAATTTATTTGGTATGCCACAAAAATTTCAATGATTTAATTTTAAATTGGTATGAATGAAGTGGGAAACATTCAGATTGGTTGCGTTAGTAAACAGCAGCTGTACCTGTTCTGATGAATTACAAACAGATTAAACCATGTATCTTCATCTTCTTTTGGCCTCAACATGGTTACTTGTTTATTCACAAACATGCGATATAGTCTTTCATCGGGAATAGATCCTAGGGGAGAAAAATTACTGTACATGCAAACGGCTTTTAGTGATCTGCCAAGCAGAAATTTACACAGCTGAGTAGTGAGATTCCAGCTAGTATTTAGATAACGTACGAGATTATTTTGCAGTTTTCTACTGGCAAAAGATCGAAGCAAGTTTAATATTTTGTTTGCTACACAGACAGCTTCCCAACTAAAGAAAGCCTTTTCTGTTGGAAAATCATTCCCCAGGGATTAGGTGGGCCCTGACCTTGTCAGTCCTTTGCAACACCTTAAAGACAAACTGGGGTTGGGAACACTTTTCAGCCTTACACTTTTTCCACGTGGCACTCACTGCACAAGGGACGAAGAGGTGGCTCAGAGGTTAAGATGCTGGGCTTGTCAGCTGGAAAGCCAACAGCCTAGGTTTGAGACCTGAGTTCCAAGTGATGGGGTGAGCTCCGGTCCTCACCTCAGCTCCTGCTGACCTAGCAGTTCAAAATCATGTAAGTGCAAGTAGGTAAATAGGTACCACTTCGGTGGGAAGGTTAACAGCACTCTGTGATGTCAGGGTAGCCACATGACCACGAAAATGTCTTTGGAGAGTGCAGGCTCAATGGCCTTGAAATGGAGATGAGCAACGTCATCCTCCATAGTCGGCAACGACTAGTTCAGGGATCTCCAACCTTGGCAACTTTAAAACTTGCGGACTGCAACTCCCAGAATTCTTTGCTGGCTGAGGAATTCTGGGAGTTGAAGTCCACAAGTCTTAAAATTGCCAAGGCTGGAAACCCTTGGACTAATAGAGTAAAATCTGCAAAGACTCCTTTACTCATTGCATGAAAATATATATAAAATTTAAGTAAAAGTAAAGGTTTTCCTCGCACATAGGTCCTAGTCGTTCCCGACTCTAGGGGGCGGTGCTCATCTCCATTACAAAGCTGAAGAGCCAGCGCTGTCCGAAGACGTCTCTGTGGTCATGTGGCCAGCATGACTAAACGCCAAAGGTGCACGGAATGCTGTTACCTTCCTACCAAAGGTGGTCCCTATTTTTCTACTTGCCTTTTTTACGTGCTTTTGAACTGCTAGGTTGGCAAAACCTGGGACAAGTAATGGGAGTTCACTCTGTTACGTGGCACTAGAGATTCGAACCGCTGAACTGCCGACCTTTCAATTGACAAGCTCAGCGCCTTAGCTCCTGAGCCCCTGTGTCCCTATATAAAAGTTAGAGGCATGCAAAATATATCCTTTTGAATCCTTTCAAGAATTAAACTTCATCTCAGTGTTTTGGAGTGATAATTTTGAGCTTGAAACACTTCTGAATGCTTAGATCAGCACATTTCACAAAGCAGAGGCTTTGCCCTCAGAAATGGGTTATCTCACAAAATTTTGCGCTTGAGATGGTTGGAAGTATTTTCAAACACCTAATCAATCTTTTGTGGATCAAATTGTGCTACTCCTCCTCTTAATTCTAACCCACAAATTACAGCATAAAATTTCAATCCATTCTTCTTATTCTTTTTTTCCACTTTTGAAGAACTACTTATATATATATATATACATACATACATACATACATACATATACATATACATACACATACACATACACTACACACACACACACACACACACACACACACACATATATATATATATATATATGTAGGTCTTTGGTTATTCGGGTCTTCTCCCGCGTAAAATTGGAAGGGTCTTGGCGACGTTTCAATGAAGTCTCATTCGTCATCTTCAGGCTGGTGTTTTCGGCTTCGTGCTTCTAGGAGCACGAAGCCGAAAACACCAGCCTGAAGATGACGAATGAGACTTCGTCGAAATGTCGCCAAGACACTTCCAATTTTACACGGGAGAAGACCCGAATAACCAAAGACCTACATACAAACACCCGCGAAAACCTCAGAAAACATATATATATAATATCATGCCACGATCAGAGATGTGCAAAAATCTTACCTAATCCGTAAAGAGCAATCTTTGAATTTCCTTTCTGAAGCAAAATGGGACTAATTTCTATTTTCTCTACAGATGGTGAACGTCCAAAATGATTAATTAGTCCTGCACAAGTTAAAATATCCAAAGCACAAAGACCATCTGCCTATAGATGTGGAAAATAATAACAAAAATGGAATTTGCGATACATCAATTTTGTTAAATTCCCAACATACAAAGTGTTAAAACCAGAATGTGTTTTTACTTATGTGTGTGTGCACATAAGTAAAACCCGGTATACTTTGCATTTAGGATTGCTTAAATTTCTCAGACAAACGTTAAACGACAAATTAATGTTTTTTCCTGTATTAAATAGCCTCTAAAGCCTTTGACATCAAAAGTGGGGAAAATACAAGAGTGATTGCGAGCTACATAAAGTGGTGTTGCAAATGCTGTGGCTTCTAACCTGCTTTACTTCCTCCAGTTTAAGAATGAACAATTATTCAAAAACCAGAATGTAACTAATTACTGTATTTTTTCCCACAAATTAATAACATTTCACAAATAAAACATACCAAACCAGTATGGTAAATGTTTAATTTTTAAAACTTGGTGATTTTTTTTGTTGAAGACAATGAACCAAATCAATTATACAACAAAAGGTTGTATGCTTTTTACTCTTAAGAAAGTTAAATTTTATCCTATGCTAAAACACAAACCATGTACTACATTAAATGCTATTTTAATTTTGTATGCCTTCCTAATCATAATCAATGATAAATTTGAAAGCAAGTTTAAGAAATATAACTGCAGCCTCCCAAACTCTTCGTATAGGATACAAGATAACCCATGCTTAATTTCACTAGCAGGTTTTAGTGTAGAATTGCTATATTGCAGTGATGGCTAACCTTTTTGCCATCGCGTGCAAGGAGTGTGTGTGTGGGGGGGGGGGGGTGTTGCATGCACACGTGCCCACACCCTTAATTCTATGCACCCCACCCCTGCACATGCGAACCCCCCACTCCCTCCCCTGCTCCTGGCACACATGGCCTGGTGGGCCCGTTTTTCTCTCTCCCCAGGCACCAGAGCCTTTCTAGGAGCTTGGGGAGCGTGAAAACAGTCTTCCCCATGCCCCTGGAGGCCGTAAACTGCACGTTTGCCAACTTCCGGTGGGACCGGAAGGCCCATTTTTTGCTCTTCCCCAGGCTCTAGAGCCTTTCTAGGAGCTTGGGGAGGACAAAAATGGCTTTCCCCACCCTGCCGGAAGCTCTCCGGTGGCCAGAAACGGCCCATTTGCCAACTGCCAGAAGTCGGCAAATGGGCTGTTTCCAGCCTCCGGAGGGCCTCGGTGGGGGGGAGAGGGGAAGGCCATTTTCGCCCTCCCCAAGCTCCTAGAAAGGCTCTAGAGCCTGGGGAAGAGCAAAAAACGGGCCTTCCCCACCACCCCCGAGGCCCTCCGGAGGCAGGAAACAGCTTGTTTCCCTACTTCCAGTGGGCCCAGAAGCCCCGAAAATCAGTTGAGCTCACGTGCCCACTGATATGGCTACACATGCCATCTGTGGCACGTGTGCCATAGGTTCGCCATCACGGCTACATTGTAATCTTTATGTTGTTGGCTGTCTTTCTAAATTATGCTAAAATTACTAGCATAATTAATAAAGCTACTGCTCTTCTTTCATTCTTTTAACATTCTTACCCCTGTGGGATCATCATGGTTGCCATGAATACTAAAAACTGGAATAGAAATGTTGAGATTTTCATCTTGGTAGTTCACCCATGGAAACCTAGACAGGACAAGTTTAAAGCAAGCAAAAATATTACTGCATCATTTCCAACATGCAGCTAAACTCTACAGGAACGTATTTTTTTTAAATAGAATTCAACCTGATAGACTGAATTCAGAATTGTGAAGTTCTTGATGTTTTCTGAGTTTGGCTATTTGGTTACAGACCTTTCACTACCCAACTAGGTAACATCATCAGTGTGATGGAGTGTGGAATTTCTGTTTATATGTAGTGGTTTGTCCTGCCATTATATTAGTCAGCGAATTCCATATACATTCACACTGGTGATGTTAGCTGATGGGTAATGAAAGGTCTGCAATCAAACATCAAACTCAAAGATTACCAAGAACTCCACAGTTCAACTCTAAACCACATATATTCCCTTCTACTAAATTAAATAGAAGAGTGGAATGGAATTAATTTGATTAATTGTCTGTTTTGAGAAAAGGGATGAGACACTTTTTATATATTCAGATTGCTTCTTGATCTGTTTTTATATATTCAGATTGCTTCTTGATCTGAAAAGCTGCTCAGGAAGTTGGAGAGATATTTTAATATATATAAAAAGAAAAGTGCATATCTCCCATTATAGCATGATTATTTTCATGAATGCATAGGATTTTTATTTGCAGGCCAAGAGGCTAATGCAAAAGAACTTCAGGAGCGGGGAGGGGGGAATCAAGAGCTCCATTAAGCAGACCAAACAGGAAAACTCCCAGTATAATAATAATGCAAACCATAATAAAAATGTACGTATAGCATCGTCCAGAATTAGCATCACTAAGCAAAAAAAAAAAATAACAAACCGGATCAAACTGTCTTCAGTTATTTACAGTTCAGTTACAGCTGTGATTCAGTTACAATCAGTTATTTACAAAAAAACCCCTGAATTTAATTTACTATAGGAATACTTACTTGCTAAAGCCAAAATTAACTGACTGGTCACTCAGAATTTCAAACTGTACCGGACGGTCACCCATGCAATATTTTCTTAATAATTCTAAGCATGTATATATTGTTTTCCGGGAAGGCTTGTTTTCATGAAAGAGATCTCCACCTAATAAAATGAAGTCCACCTATGAAGAGATTTTGAGGGACATGTTATTATTAGATATGCAATTTTTCTCAAAATTATAGATTTCTGAAAATGGTTCAACAGGACAAATGTTTTGGGTTGTTGTTGTTAGGATGGTTTTTATTTATTTATTTTTTGTTTGAGAACAGATGTGGCTACTTTAAGAAGCTGCAGGCAAGCACTAAAAGTTTATAGCCCCTCCAAATTGCCTTTTGGTCCATGAATCCTAAATACTGTATCTTCCCTGCCACTAAACCCAAATGCATCCTTTTAAGGCTCAAAAATATGTAGAAAGCCAAAAAGATGACAGTCCTTTCTAGTATTTGGCAGGTTTTATTTTTAATCCTGACTGAAATGCCCAACATATAAAATAAGTTACTGTGTTAATAAAAGAAGTGTAATAACGTACCTCTTATACTGAAAATAAAAAGGACTGAAGATGAAAAACTACACCTAGATATACCTTGTTTCCCTGAAAATAAGACATCCCCTGATAATAATCCCAATTGGGCTTTTGAGCACATGTGCTAAAATAAGCCTCCCCCCCCAAAAAATAAGCCCTCCTCAAAAATATTTAAATGCAGAGCTGGAAATCAGGTAGGACAGCAGGACGAGCTCCATCTTGCTCCACACACACCCCAAAATAATAAGACCTCCCCAAAAATAAGGCCAAGCACTTATTTCAGGGTTCAAAAAAATATAAGATAGGGTCTTATTTTCAGGGAAACACGGTATTTGCTATAAAACTTCATTTAAAGGTGAATTTAATTGTCCCACTATCTGCAACTGACTTATGGACGGTCAACATTGCTGCACGTCTTAAAACTTTTATTTATCTTTTAATTATTGATTGTTAACTCAGCCCAAAAGATTCGAGGTAGTATACAAATATGAACTACACATGCCCTGGCTAATTTTTCATTACTGCCCAAGGTATTATTGACAGTACAATTGGCTCAAACTGGTCTTAGTTTCACAATGTCATTTGTGTAATATGCAATTAATGTCCTAACCATAAGAATAATTTCTAGCAAATGCAGGCAGTTCTCGACTTACAACCATTCATTTAGTGATTATTCAAAGTTACAACGGCACTGAAAAAAATGACTTATGGTCATTTTTCACACTTATGACTGTTGCAGCATTCCCGTAGTCACATGATCAAAATTTGGGCACTTGGCCACTGGCTTGTATGTATGACAGTTGTACTATCCCGTGGATCTTGCCATCACCATTTGTAACCTTTCCAGCTGGCTTCCAACAAGCAAAGTCAATGGGAGAATCCAGATTCGTTTAATGACTGCATGATTCACTTAACAACTGCCCTGATTTGCTTAACAACTGTGGCAAAAATATTGTAAAATGAGGTGCAAGTCACTTAACAACTGCCCTGTTTCTTCTTCTTCTTGCACCATGTCCGTCATCGGACAATGGCAATCATGTTAGCAATCCTATTTTTGTCAACAGCCGTATGAAAAAGTGCTGCTGAGTTTTGTCCAAACCAGTCCTTTAGGTTTGGAAGCCATGATGTTCTTTTTCTACCTGGGCCTCGTTTGCCTTCAATTTTTCCCTGGAGGATTATTCTGGGTGTCGCAACACATATCCAAAATACTCTAATTTTTGCTTTTTAATGGCTTTGAGTATTTCCCTTGGCTTTCCCAGGTGGCTTATCACCTCCTCATTTGTGATTTTGTTAACTCAGTTTATACGTAACAGCTGTCTATAAATCCATATTTCAAATGTTTCTAGTTTCTTCAAGGGGTTTTCTGTCAGAGACCAACTCGCTACTCTGTATAGCAGGATAGAAAAGGTGTAACATCTGACAAGCCTGATTTTCAGTCTTAGGCTTATGTCGTGACTGCAGAAGACCTTTTGAAGAATGCTGTTCAAGCTTTCGCTATCCTCGTCTTTACTTCACTCATCATGTCCCAGCTTTCGTGTAAATAAAAACCAAGGTACGTGATCCTTTCAACTTTTCCTAATGGTATTCCTTCCAAATTTATCAGTGGTAAATTGCCCTGCTTAGCAATGGAAATTTTGGGCTCAACTGTGGTCATAAGTCAAGGACTTCCTATATGTGACCTTTCAGTGGTAGTTTGGTAAAATGATTTTAAAGTGGGTTACCTCATTATCTTGACCAAGTTTCAATATTTCATCAAAGGTTACAAAAGTGTCATTTCCACGACAAGCATCCTTTTCCAAATATCCGAGGTGAATGTCCGTCGCAACTAAGATTTTAAATGTGTCTTTTTCTTCATCATCTCTAAAGTTAAGAAACAAAAAGAAGCAAAATAGTATGGCTGCATCATTTACTGTTTCGGCATCTAATGCAAGGAAGGATTTTGTAAAGTTATAGATTACATTTTGTAAAGTTATAGATTACATTCTCCAAAGGCTATAGCATTCAGTATTGATTTCATGGAATTATAGAATTATAGGGAACAACTCATTGGTGAAATGTAAAATTTGTTACTGTGGATGTGGCTTGGTGGAGGGGGGACAATGTGACTGGATGGGTGTGGCCAACTTTTTTTTTTTTAACTTTTAAAAGCATTTTTTCTACAACCTCTTCGGCCTAAGAGGTTATTTAAAAAATGTTTTAAAAGCCTCTGATGATCAGGCAACTCAGCTGGGATCGTCAGAGGCTTTTAAAAGCATTTTTTCTACAACCTCTTAGGCCGAAGAGGTTGTAGAAAAAATGCTTTAAAAGCCTCTGACGATCCTAGCTGAGCCGTGCAATCATCAGAGGCTTTTTTTTTTACTTTTAAAAGCATTTTGTCGGCCAAAGAGGTTGTAGAAAAAATGCTTTTAAAAATAAAAAGCCTCTGATGATTGCGCGGCTCAGCTGGGCATGGGGGGGGGGCAGGGATTTTTGCTACTGGTTCTCCGAACCACCCACTGCCATCGCTACCGGATCGGACAATCTGGTCAGAATAGGAGCATTTCACCTCTGGAACAACTGGGCCTCTAGCGACTCTTCCTGCTGTATTTCTATGGTTAACGCAATCTATGTGATACTTAGAACAGAGGTGGTATTCAGCCAGTTTGGGCCGGTTTACCCGAACTGGTAGCAAAAATCACAGGTCCACCCAGGTTCTATGCCATCCTATTTAGGCACATTTTTGAGGCCGGACGCATGCGTGGAAGGAGTGCGAGCGAGCAAAGCACATGTGTGAAAGGCCAGGTGCACATGCGAACCGGGCACGTGGTGAACCGGTCGTGACATAATGTGAAACCCACTGCTGACTTCGAAGAATCTTTAATTATTTGAATTATTTCTTACAACACATCTGCAATTCCACGAGAGCACCGGGTTTTCTTTTTATGTTCTTGGTTTAAATTACAAAATATTCTCTGCATCCCTTTTATAATTTTCATTTTCAGCACCGATGAGGTGACAGTAAATTATAGGAAAACCACAGTTAGCAAGACAGATGACTAAATCTCTTCCCCATTGATGTGAATATTGTGAATAATTTACCTGGAAGTAGAAGAACTCATCTCCACGATCAACCTGGCTCCAATTTAAAAAAGGTCTCAGAAAGCCAAATGACTAAAAAAACACACTTTCAATCAAGACCTAGGAACAACCAAATAAAGAGAAGAATCTTAGGTAATAAGCTTGAAGCTAAGATATTATAATTTATTGTTTAAAATGTACTTTTCCACTGAACAAAAAACTCAAGTCTAATGCACAGAAAAATAAATGAAAAATCAAGAGTATATAATTACCAGGAAAATTCCAAGTAATTGTGGTTATCATTATCACATCTTTAGCTTTTTGCAAAAAGCATTAAAGCCACATGGCTCCTGCCTTTCAGGGAGAGTAGGGGTGGGGAACCTAAAGGAGAATCTGAAGAAATATTAATATTTGTGGGTGGAATAATGAGGTACCACAAAACCTTTTTTGCAGAAATTAAGTGGGAAACGACAAACCAATGTTTTTCTCCCCCTTTTCTCATTTAAGTACAAAAGAATAGGAGTCATTCTCTTTTACATACAATGGGTTTTTGTTGAAGGAAAGAATAATATTCTTTTATTTATTTTTTTATAAAAAAGCAATCTAGCACATTCGTAGAACTTGCAAAAGGGAGACCTAATCCTAATAAGTGGTTTGGGTATGAAACTTAAGTCAAAATCTGAGGCCCAATTTGGTGGGGTGGTTAAGATACCAAATTAAAAGCTGGAAGAATACAAGTTCTAGTCTCATTTTAAGCGCAAAGCTATCTGGGTGATTTTGGACCTGCAACTCTCTTCAGCCCTGGGAAGCAGGTAATGGCAAGCTTCTTTCAAAACCTTGCCAAAGAAACTGAAAGGACCAGTGCAGGCAGTCTTCAGTGACTCAAAGACATCACTAAAATAAATAAAAATAAAAAGTGAACAGCTCTTTGGATAGAATAAGGGAACAACAAATTATATGGAGGTCCACCCCTTCCAAAACAGACTCTGTGTTGAGGTTTTGGCATGATAAGTGAATGATCCAAGAAATGAATTATTTTAGTTAACTGGCACTCATGACTGGTCTCTATGTAACCACCGAGAGGGGTTTGTATTATTTCTGTAAAAGTGGTAATTATAGAGTTTCCACAGCCACACTCACAATTAAAATGCAAAGGAAATCAAAACCCGTAAGAATAAACAACTTCCCAATTAGGCAATCCAACACTGGAAGTTTTTAAGAAGAGATTGGACAACCATTTGTCTGAAATGCATTGGTATAGGGCAGTGATGGCTAACCTTTTTGCCACTGCGTGCCAAAAACTGGGGGAGCATGGGGGGGAGAGCAAGAGCACGCGTGCCCACACCCCATAATTCAATGTGCTCCGCTGCACGTGCGCACGACCCCCCTGCGCGACCTGTGCTTTTGGCATATGATGGCACTGTGGGCCCAGTAGGCCCATTTTTCACCCTCGCCAGGCTTCAGAGGCTGCATTGGAGCCTAGGGAGAGCGAAAACGGCCTTCCTCACCCCCTGGAGGCTGGAAATGGCCTGTTTCCCGAGTTCTGGTGGAACTGGAAGGTCTGTTTTTTGCTCTCTCCAGGCCCTTAGGAGCCTGGGGAGGGCAAAAACGGCCTTCCCCCCCGGAGGCCCTCTGGAGGTCAATGGGACCAGAAGGCCCAAATATCAGCTGGCTGGCGCACACATGCACGCTGGAGTTGACCTAGGGCAACACTTGCGTGCCCACAGATATGGCTCCGTGTGCCACCTCTGGCACGTGTGCCATAGGTTCGCCATCACGGATATAGGGAGAAGGTTAGAATAGAAGACCTCCAAGGTCCCTTCCAACCCTGTTATTTTGTTAAGTAAACCTTGTTTCTATAATTCCTATAACACCGTGTCATATAATGCACCTTTAATATAATTTAATATAATATAATATAATATAATCCTGGATGGGGAGAAACAGGCTTCGACTCAACCCCTCCAAGACCGAGTGGCTGTGGCTGCCGGCATCCCGATATAGCCAGCTGACACCATCGCTGGTTATTGGGGGCGAATCATTGGCCCCCACGGAAAGGGTGCGCAACTTGGGCGTCCTCCTGGACCCACGGCTGTCTTTGGAGGATCACATGACAGCTGTGGCCAGGGGAGCTTTCTATCAGGTTCGCCTGATACGCCAGTTGCGGCCCTTTCTAGATCGGGACTCCCTACGCACAGTCACTCAGGCACTCGTCACCTCTCGCCTGGACTACTGCAATGCTCTCTACATGGGGCTCCCCTTGGGGTGCACCCGGAGGCTCCAACTAGTGCAGAATGCGGCCGCACGGGGGATTATGGGAGCGACGGGATGCTCCCATGTGACACCTCTCCTGCGCGAGCTGCATTGGCTACCGGTGGACTTCCAGGTGTGTTTCAAGGTGTTGGTGACCACCTTTAAAGCGCTCCATGGCTTAGGACCATGGTACTTACGGGACCTTCTGCCGCCAATAGCCTCCCACCGGCCGGTGCGTTCCCACAGAGAGGGTCTCCTCAGGGTGCCGTCAGCCAGACAATGCCGGCTGGCGACCCCCAGGGGGAGGGCCTTCTCTGTGGCAGCCCCTACCCTCTGGAACGATCTTCCTCCAGAACTGAGAACAATTGCTGACCTCCGGACCTTTCGTCGGGCCCTGAAAACTCATCTCTTTCAGCTTGCTGGTCTAGTCTGACCCCGCTGAATTTTTAAGATCTGTATTATAGGGTTGGGTATTTTAAATATTTAATGGTTAATGGTTTTAATTTTTAGCCAAAGTTATATGCTTTTTTAAGAAATTGTTTAACTTTTGTGTACTATTTTTATTTGGCTGTTCACCGCCCTGAGTCCGCAAGGAGAAGGGCGGTATACAAATCTAAACAAATAAATAAATAAATAAATAAATTTATAAACGTATAATATATAATATATATATATACTCCCAAGGAGGAATATAACTGTTTTATAGGATTAAACGAAATCCAAAATCGTTGCCATGTAAAGGAGACTAGCAAGCCCGTGATTTAAGCTCTTCTGCATATCCCATGCAGTGACCAGCCAGCAGACACTTTCACCACCAACCCATTTTTTTGGGGGGGGAGAATAGAGAGGCTCGCTTCAAACCAGGCCGGTGGGAAATGCAGCATCCCCCCAACATGCTACAGTATGCAACAGTCACTTGTCTGAAATGGTATAGGAGCGTGATGGTGAACCTATAGCATATGTGCCAGAGGTGGCACGCAAGGCCCTCTCTAATGGCACGCAAGCCATCGCCCCAGTTCAGCTCCACTGCGCATGTTCGCAAGCCTCCCACCAGTCAGCTGACCTTCGGGTCTCTGCTGCGCATGCACGGGGCGTGGGGAGTGCACATGCATGCATGAAGGGATTATGTGGGGGGCCACGCATGCATGCACGGGGGGTGGGGCATGTGCAGGGGACTACATGTACATGCATGGTGGGCTAGGGAACGTGCAGGGGGCCACGCATGCATGCACAAGGGTGGGGTGCATGAGGCGGCCGTGCATACATGCACGGGGGTGGGGCATGTGCGAGAGACGTGTGCGTGCACGGGGCGGGGCATGTGCAGGAGGTCACAAGTGCATGCGCTGTGGTGAGGCGCAATGGGGGGTTGCTCACGTGCGCAGGGGGCACACACATGGGGGTGGGGCACATGCGCACATTGCATTTTGGGGGTGGCCGCGCTTTGGGCACTCGATCCAGAAAATGTTAGCCATCACTGGTATAGGATCTCCTGCCTGAGCAGGGGGCTGGACTAGATGACCTCCACGGTCCTTTCCAGCTGTATTCTGATTCTGGCCTTGAGTTAACTAACCCTGCTTGGCTTTCTCATGCTGGGTATCCCCACCCAAAGGATTGGGGTCCAACCCCAGCCCCCCAGCCCAGAGACATGATGAAAATCATCCCCGCTTTGGGAGGAGAGACATCTCCTGGCACCCTGGGTTGGAACAACGCCTCTATGGCCCCCCACCCACCCCCAGCACTAAGCATCGTGCGAATTAAAACAGAACGGCAACTCCTGCAGAGACACTGCAGGCAGCCTCCTCGCTGCGCTCTTCCGTGGGATTCCGGCTCTTCTTGATCACCGGGCTCGTTTCATCTCGCCTACCGGCAAAGGCAGAGCGAGGACACCGCCCTCCCTCCTCATCCCCGCCCCTCCCACCCCAACTGCCACACATACCGCCCCCTCCCCCCCGACAACAACACTCCCGCCTCTCAGCTCACCCAACTTTCCCTTTTCCATACTTCCCGGCCCTCTCCCGCGAGCGCCGGCAGCCACTTCTCGCGACAACTACGCAACTCCCGCCTCCCACACGTGCCCAACACCCCCCCCTCTCCCTCCCGCAATAGACTCTCATTGCGCAGCCGCAGCCGTAGCCGCTTCCGGTGAGAGGCGGCCTTCCTCCCCTCCCCCGCCCAAGGAAGGGCGGAAATGTCCTAGACGGGAGGGGGACGCGAGGCCTGTCGGGGCGGTGGAGGAATCGAGGCTTCGGCTCCCTGCAACGCGGAGGACGGCTTTGGGTCTCTTGCTCGCTCTCTACACGCGTCTTGTGCTGGAGCCAGGGAGGTCTCGAAGCGTCTACGCCGAGGATTGTATTATAATTATATTTATATTATATTATATCCCACCACTCCGCGTTAGGCATTCATTTGTCGGTAGGTGTCTAGTCTCTGCTTCTTGAGATGCCCGTAAGGCTTCATTGAGCCTCCTTCGAAGGTAGGGCTGCCTGGCTACTAGGAGTATTATCGGGTGGTTTGAATCCTGCCCCTCCAGGGTTTGTGAGGCTGGGTTTTTAATTTGCTAAGACTGCATTACTATTCTTCTCTTCCTTACTTGTATCTTGTCTCTTCCCATTTATTACTATAACCAGGTTTCTTGTATCTTTCAATTTATATTGTTTTTATTTGTTTTCTGGTACGATTTGATAGCTTATTAGTAACCTTGACTATCACTAAGTGTTGTATCTTTTTATTCTTGATGAATGTATTTTATTCCCCTATGTACACCGAGAGCTTATGCACTGAAGACAAATTCCTAGTGTCTCCAATCACACTTGGCCAATAAACCTATTCCTGTTCTGTTCTGTTCTGTTCTATTTTCTATTTTCTATTTTCTATTTTCTATTCTATTCTATTCTATTCTATTCTATTCTATTCTATTCTATTGCTAGGCTATGCTATTCCTATTCCTACTCCTACTCCATTCCATTTCCTATTCCTATTCCTTTTCCATTTCATTCCATTCCATTCCATTCCATTCCATTCTTCTATGCTATGCTATGCTATGCTATGCCTTTCCATATTCTATGCTATGCTATCCTATCCTATCCTATCTTGCATTTTTCTGCATTTGATTTGATTTGATTCAATTCGATTTGATATATGGAGAACTGTTTGTCTGGAATGCCATTAGGGGGCTCGCTGGAGCAAGGGATTGGAATAGAGGTCACCACGATGTAAAGCATGTGGAGACTCTAGAAAGAGTAAAGAGAAGAGCAGCAAAGATGATTAGGGAACTAGAGGCTAAAACATATGAAGAATGGTTGCTATGTCTAGTTTGATGAAAAGAAGGACCAGGGATGACGTGATAGCAGTGTTCCAATATCTCAGGGGCTACCACAAAGAGGGAACCAAGCTATTCTCCAAAGCACCTGAGGGCAGGACAAGAAGCAATGGGTGGAAACTAGTCAAGGAGAGAAGCAACCCAGAACTAAGGAGAAATTTCCTGACAGAACAATTAATCAGTGGAACAATTCGCCTCCAGAAATTGTGAATGCTCCAACACTGGAAGTTTTTAAGAAGATGTTGGATAACCATTTGTCTGAAGTGGTATAGGGCTTCCTGCAGTGGTATAGGGCTTCCTTAGTTGGACCTATTCCTATTCCTATTCCTATTCCTATTCCTATTCCTATTCCTATTCCTATTCCTATTCCTATTCCTATTCCTATTCCTATTCCTATTCCTATTCCTACTCTACTCTACTCTACTCTACTCTACTCTACTCTACTCTACTCCAAGTCCCTTCCAACTCAATCTTCTCTCTTCTATTTTCTCTATTCTACCGTATTCTCTCTATTCTATTCTATTGACCTCTATTCTATTCTATTCTATTGACCTCCATTTAACTCTGGTATTTTGTTATTCTGACTCTTTTGTGTGAAGGAGCCAATCTAAAAGTTCCTTTTATGTTTAGGGAGGTTCTCAGTTATCCAGGCCAAAGTGCTTTTTTGAAAAGGTAACTTGGCTTTCTTGGTTTTTGCTTGAAGACGTTTTGCTTCTTATCCAAGAAGCAACCTCCATTCTGACTGAATGCTGGGGAACGGAAGGCCTGCAAGGAATATCAATCCTTCCATTCCAAGCATTCAGTCGGAACGGAAAACGCTTCTTGGATGAGAAGCAAAACCAAAAAAAAAACAAAAGTCCAATTGCCTTTTGAGAAAAAAAAAGCACTTTTGGGTCTCCTCTCCCTTCTTTTATTTTCCAGAGAATTAGAGAAGATGCTTCTGAGATGCTTCCTCCGCCCTCCTTCCTCCTTTGAGCTCTGATGTGGCTCAAGCCCTGACACTGAGCTTGTCGATCAGAAAGGTCGGCAGTTTGGCGGTTCGAATCCCTAGTACAGGTCTCCTGCATGAGCAGGGGGTTGGACTAGATGGCCTCCAAGGTCCCTTCCAACTTCGTTGCTGTTACTGTCTCTTATCAGACAAGGCTTAATACCTAATCCCCTTATTTGGCAGGTCTCCTGTCTGTCCTTCCCTGCAAATTGACATTTATTTGTTAGATTTATATGCCGCCCTTCTCCAGAGACTCAGAGCGGCTTACAATGTGTTAAGCAATAGCCTTCATACTTTTGTATATACTTACTTAGTAGGGCTTTTGGGGGCCCCCTAAGCAGTGTTCTTTTTTATACAAAATCAGCTAACTGCCCCCACAATCCAGGTCCTCATTTCACCTACCTCAAAAGGATGGAAGGCTGAGTCAACCTTGAGTCTGGTGAGATTTGAACTTGCAGTAATTGCAGGCAGCTGGCAACTAAGTGCTATTTTAACTGCACTTAGTCCACTGCCCCCCCAGGCTCTTTAATGGAGTGTATTGGTTTGCTGGTTTGTAAAAAAATAACAAAAATGAAAGCTCTTGCCTCCTCTTTACGATACAAATCTCATTGTATCGTAAAGAAAAAGACCACTTCCATTGCTTAATAGTTAATTGAAAGAAGGGGGAGAGAAGAAAGTTTGGGTTTGCCTTTCTTACTTGTTTCTGCAGAAAGGTTCTTGTAGCACCTGGGCGGGGCTCATCCTCCTGTCACTCTGGTTATTTGATGAATTCTGTTGCTATCGGTGGTGATGAGCATGGTCAATGATTTTCTTGTGCACTGGCAGTTTGTTTAGCAAGGTTTTGTTTTAATCTTGCCAGTCGTAAAATATAAAACGGGTAACTGCCTAGGTTACATAAATAAATAAAACGTTATACGAAGGAAACTTCATCGTTTCTTATCATGGATATGCAACCTGTTGTCTTCCCTGGACAGCATTGAGTGAGGAGGAATTGTCTTGGGCCAGATATAAAATACATAATATAGCATACTTTTCAGAGTATAAAATGCACTGTCCCCCCTAAAAGAGGATGGAAATGTCGGTGCATCTTATACACTGAATACAGCCATTTTTTGCCTCCCGAAACCCCACTTTTTTCACAAAAATGGGACATGCAGAGGGTTTGGGAGGCCTACAGAGTGCTCCTAGGGGCTGGGGATGGCAAAAACTATATTTTTTCTTGTTTTCTTCTTCGAAATTGTGGTGTGTCTTATACTCCGATGCATCTTATAGTCTGAAAAATACAGTAGTTAATATATATAAATCACATAATAATGTTAAAAATTTACAATCTTGTGGGGCTGCAAACTACCTGTCTGGGCTGTAGGATACAGGTTGGAAATGCCTGATCATTCTAGAACATTATGAACAACTTAATTTTGGGATGTGGAATTGAGAGGATTAAAGTAATGCAATCTTTTGAATGCTGGCTCTGCTCGTTCTTTCTAGAAATAGAAAGAAACAAGAATTTGGGGTTGTTGTTTTTTTAATTCCAAAATTATTTTGGAGGGTTACAAAAGAGACTGTAAGAAGAAGTCCTTCATGGACAACCCAAGGAGCTGCTGATCCAGTTCTAAAGAGGAATTATTGAGTCTGTCATCTACGCCTCTATAACTGTCTGGTTTGGTTCTGCAACCCAACAAGACAGACACAGACTTCAGAGGATAATTAGAACTGCAGAAAGAACAATGGCTACCAACCTGCCTTCCATTGAAGACCTGTATACTGCACAAATCAAAAAGAGGGCTGTGAAAATATTTACAGACCCCTCACATCCTGGACATAAATTGTTTCAAATCCTACCCTCAAAACGACGCTATAGAGCTCTGCACACCAGAACAATTAGACACAAGAACAGTTTTTTCCTGAATGCCATCACTCTGCTAAACAAGTAATTCCCTCAACACTGTCAAACTATTCACTAAGTCTGCATTACTATTAATCTTCTCATCGTTCCTATCTCCTTCCACTTATGACTGTATGGCTGTAACCTTGTTGCTGGTATTCTTAAGATTTATACTGAATGTTTCCTAATATGATTTGATTGCTTATTTGTACCTATGACTATCATTAAGTGTTGTATCTTTTTATTCTGGACAAATATATTTTATTCTCCTTATGTACATTGAGAGCATATGCACCAAAGACAAATTCCTTTTGTGTCCAATCACACTTGGCCAATAAAGAATTCTTAATTTATGTTCCTTGTCTGATAGTGCCAAGGAAGCAATAAGATAGCTTTTTAAATTGACCCTTCTGAGATGCTGGTCAACGTGCAGCAAATGTCTTCTTATCTTCTTTTCCCCCAAACATAATATTCCATTTCTTCCTTTTTCTTTTCTCTTTTTAAAGATGATGATGTTGCTGCCAGTAGCTTTCGTTACCAAACTCGGTTGGCAAGGCATTGGGGATATGAGTTAGGAAAACAGAAGCAAAACTCTTCTGCTCTTTAGGGAAGGGCAAATCGAAACTTGCAAAATGAACGAAAGCATAACGTCAGCCGACAACAATAACACGGATGAGGAGGGAAAAGATTTTGCTGACAGCTTTAACCAGCTTGAGCTCCTGGAAACCCACCGGCATCTCATCCCTAGAGGAACTCAGAGTCTTTGGTCTGGAGATTCTGACGAGGAAGACCAGGAAGAAAAAACAGAGGAATGGTACCAGGCTCAAGAGAAAAAGTTGGCCAACAGCTCAGATAAGCTTCTGCTTTGGGCAGCTGAAAAAAATAGGGTAAGCTAAATGTAATACAGTATATTCAAGAGTGGGCTTCAAAAATTTTAGCAAGGGGTTCTCTGCCCGGTTGCTGAGTGGGCGTGGGCATGGTGGGTGTGGCCTGGTTGGCCTCTTGCACCACGGGGGAGGGGGGGCGGTTTTGCCCTCCCTGGGCCTGGAGGCTTTACTCGAGCCTCCGGGAGGGTGAAAATAACCTTCCCAGGCTCCAGAGGCCCTCTGGAGGCCAGAAACAGGCCAGTTTCCAGCCTTTCCTGAACTTCCGGTAGGCCCGGTTTTTGTCCTCCCGAGCCTCCGCATGTGCCCTGCTCTTACCTGCATCCAAAACAGGCTGTGTGAGGACTCCTTGGAGGGGCTGGGCAGGCCAGGCCAGGCCAGGAATTGGATTTGGCGGTTCTCTGAACTGCACAGAATCTTACCTAGAGGTTCTCCCAAACCCCTGCGAACCCCCAGCAGTCCACCCCTGCCTATATGAAAGAAAACTCTACGTGATAAATTCGTTTTGGCTATTATTTCCTAAAGAGACTCTTAAGTTTGACATAATGGGGCTTTCAAATAATATAGTCACAGAGATGCTGAGGTCTCCTTCATTTGAGAGAGGTGATGGTTTACAGGTAGTCCTCAAATTACAACAGTTCGTTTAGTCGCTGTTCAAAGTTACAACGGCACTGAAAAAGTGAGTTATGACCATTTTTCACCCTCACAACCATGTTGCAGCATCCCCCATGGTTACATTAAAATTCAGATGCTTGGCAATTGACTTACATTTATGACAGTCCATCATAAGGGTTTAAAAGGAGCAATGGAAAAATAGTTGACTGCACCTACAGAATTCAAGACTAGTCAGAAATGATTTATTTTATTTATTTATTTTATTTGGTTTATATGCCGCCCTATCTCCCAATGGACTCAGGGCGGCTCACAATAATCAAATGCACAAGACACAATACAAAGTTAAAATTTAAAACCTAATAAAATTTAAAACCCCATCAGTCCAGGTCGGGGAATTTGAATAACCAAGTTTTTAATTCCTGGCGGAAGGTGCGAAGGTCAGGAGCCAACCGGAGCTCCAAGAACAGTTGCTTCCAGAGGGTGGGAGCACTCACAGAGAAGGCTCAACCCCTAGGGGCCGTCAGCTGACACTGTCTAGCCAATGGCACCCTGAGCAGGCCCTCTCTGGGCGCGGGCCGGGCGATGGGGTGTTGTTGCTGGCTGGCGATTACGATACCTTTGGGTAATAAAAGCAATTACAATTGGTGCAATAGGCTTCAATATTATGAATATAAAATGAGGCCATGACAGTTACATGCACAAAACCAGTCTGGATTGTTTTTAGATTTGTGAACATATGGCAGTGCTGTTTTGACAAGTAGATTGATCTTTAGGAATGGGATTACAGACAGTTGGGGCATTGATACCTCCAAATGAATGGGAGCAAATAGATACTGTGTTTCCCTGAAAATAAGACCCTGTCTTATATTTTTTGCGCCCTGAAATGAGTGCTTGGCCTTATTTTCGGGGAGGTCTTATTATTTTGGGGTGCATGAAGCAAGACAGGGCTCCTCTTGCCATCTTACCTGATTTCCAGCTCTGTCTCCCTAACCCTAACCAGAGGAAATGGCAGGGATTGGCAGCACATGCATTTAAATATTTTCAGAGAGGGCTTATTTTAGCGCATTCGCTCAAAAGCCCGATTGGGTTTATTATCTGGGGAGGTCTTATTTTTGGGAAAACATGATAGGATTGTATTTTCCTTGGAGTCAATAAAACTGATTGTTAAAAGGAAAAAATAAAAGCTTGCTCAGTGTTTCGTGAACATTTAGTTGAGCAAGTGATCCCCAGTTCAGAACTAAACTCAATAGTCTATGAAATCCTCTAGATTCTGGGTTCCCCACCCTTTGCAAAAAGGGTGGGTTTTAATGGCCCGAGTTTCTCTAAAATAAGGGGGGGGGGAACAGAGTGGATAAAAAATAATGATTTTTTTAAAAAAAATCAAAACAATCAGATTTTTTTATTTAAATCGGTTTTTTTTTTATTTAAATCAGATTTTTTAAAATTAAATTTAATAAAATGCTTTTGGAGTAAAAATCTATCAAGATAGTTTTCTATGGGTCTTCCGGTGGCGCCTTCCTCGTTGGTGGTGGGCTTTCCCATGCGCGCCAGCATCTCGGCGCGTATAGAGCCGCCGCACAGCTGGCAGGCGGCTCGAAAAACCTGCACCTCATCGGGAGGAGCAGGGAGAGCTTCTGGGGGTGAGGTGAGCCCCCTGAGTCGCCCCAGGAATGTTTCGTTTGTCCTGGGGAGGGCTCAGAAGGATGGCTCCCTCCATATCCCCCAGAGAATGCTCCGCGCCGAGACAGTCCTCCGCTAATTAGCGGAGCCAGACGCTGGGAGCAACACCACAATTGAAGCGGTTACTGAGCAAGTTGAAAGAGAAAGAAGAAAAGTTGAAGCAAGTATGGATTTTCTTACCGATTTTTTATTGATTTTTCTGGAGGAGGAAGGAGGGGAAGGGGGAAGGAGAGGAAGAGAAATGAAAGTTTGCAAGAAAGTCTTTTAAGATGGCGACTGGTTTTAATTGAAGAAATGCCAGTGCGAATGAAAATGGAGCCCAGTCCTGAAAAGTTTTGAAAGGCTTTGAAATAAATATTTTTCTATGGGAAAGGCACTTAAAGAAAGAAGAACTTTCTTGGACATTTTCTTTTTTTAAAAACTACAGTAAACTAAAGCAAAATAAAGTAAAACAAGGCAAAGTAATTTAAAGTAAAGTAAAGATGACTAAAGGAAGGGGGGGCTCCCCTACGAGCCAGCTGAAGTATAAAGCTGAGATGACTCACTTGTGTGGATTGGCAGAAGGGGACTTAAAAGATCTTATAACAACTTCCCTACCGAGCGTTGTTGACAAAATTAAAAATTCACAGAAGAATCTTGTGGATTTGGTTGCTGGAAAGCATGACCAATTAAGTCAAACTATTATTAAAGCAATCTCAGATCTTTCAAATGTGGTGATTGAAATGGAGGAGAAGGTGACTGAGATTAGCAGAAAAGTTGATTCTCAGATACAAGAAATACAAGAAAAGTTTGTGGAAGCTGAGATTCGAAACCAGATTATACAGAATGATATTATCATGCTTCAAATTAAAACTATGGCATCAGCAATCAGAGTAAGAGGTATTCGAGAAAACCAGAGAGAAAATTTAAAAGCAATTTCTGCAAAGGTTTTTGCTGAATTACTAGAGCTAGAAGATGAGTTAATTCTTGGTTGTATAGAGAAAGCTTATAGAGTCAATTCACGAGTAGCCAAACAATGGAATTTGCCTAGAGATGTTGTTGTTTACTTTACTGATAAAAGGCTGAGAGATGATATCATACAAAAGTCCTACTCTGCCAGAGTGCAAGTAGAAGGTGCACAAATCAATATTTTTAAAGAGTTACCATCAAAGGTTCTAAAGGATAGGAAAGAATTTGCTTTTTTGACAAAGGAACTGAAGAAAAGTAATATCCCATTTAGATGGGATTTACCAGTTGGCATAATTTTTAGATATCATGGTGTGAGATATTGTTTGAATACTATTGGAAAAGCAGAACATTTTTATAAAAATACCTTTAAGGGAGCCACTGAATATGTGAAGAACAAGAAACGAAAGAGAATCTATAAAAGGCAAACAGAAGGAAGAGATTCAAAGTATGAATCAAAGAATGTTAAAAGCACAAGGAGAACAAGGCGGTTCTTTAGAGGACTCTATTAAGGACTTCTCAGATGGGAAAATTGAATATCCTGGTGAATTCAGAGTAGGAGCACTGGACCCTGAACTGCGGGAGCAAGATTTTGAAAATACTATAATCCGAGATGAGCAGCAGCAGGGGTCCAATGTTACCCAAGAAACGGATGGTGATGTTAAACAGCAGGAAGAAGTCAATGAGGAAACTCAAGTGGCTTATACTACTGAGTGTCGTGAAGTCCTTCAGCAATTACAGTTGTTATCAGAATATATGGAAAGTGTTGTAAAAAGGTTATAAAAATTTTTAAAGTCTATACTGAGTTGGATTTATGGATTATAATGACTTCATCCTGATTTGGAGACTTACAAAAAATCTTTATTATCTTGAATTGGATTTATCATCCTGAGCAAGTTTTAACAGATTGCTGCAATAATAGCAGCGATCTGTGATTACCCTATTATAAGTTTTCCCTGGAAGTTACCATCTAGGAGGAAAGAAGGGAAATGAAAACATCTTACAACTAGAAGGAGTGAACAACAAAGGGTGGCAGGATTTGAAAGAGTATTAAAAGAACATCTGGGAATGCAGTTTCAAGAATTTTCTTTTTGCTTGTTTTTTTTCTCAAGGATTGGTGGAGCTGCATTGGGTTTTTTTTTTTTCTTGTTGAAATAGAACAAGTTAGTTTGAATGATTCTACCTAGAGGAGTGAATATCTTCGTGGTTGTATATTGTTTATACAAGGTCACACGGGGGGTTTAAGTGGAATGTTTTATTTCACTGATGGGGGCAGATAGAAGACGAAGCTTATTGGAATTGGATAAATGTGGAGAAAGAATATTTAACTTCAATCAAGATGAAGAGAAGACTGAAAGTTGGATTATGGAAAATTATAATAATATATGTATAATTACATTATATTGCATGTTTTATGTTCTTGTTTTTTGTTCTGTGTTTTTTTTTTTAACTAAGGGGACTAGTTGGGATCAAATTATTTGATATTATTTGATATGAATATGTAGGTTACACTATTTTTGGGGGATTGAGTTAGGCATACGACTTGTAATGCTAATACTAATGGGTTATACAAAGGTCAGAAATTTTTTTTAAATTGGTTTAAATATTATAATGGTTGTTATTTTTGGGTGTTTTTCTTATTATAGTATTGTTAATTTTAGATAAATATTTATTTGTATGGGGTTTTTTTTTCTTTTTCTTTTTTTTTCTTTTTTTTTAATATTTTTTAAATTCTTTTTTCTCTTTCTTCTCTCTTCCTTTCAATTTAGAATTGAATATATAATAGTTTTCGCTTTTCTCTTTGTTATAAGTTTTTGTTGTTTTTCTTTTTAAAAAAATGTGTAGCGGAAGTCAGGGGGGGATGGGGAGGGAAAGGGCGTGGTTGGGGGGAGGTTGGGGGGGATGAGGAGGGGCGGGAGGGGGAGGGGGAGGGGTGAAAAAAGGGGGGAAAGTTCTGTATTGTAAAACTTTTTCAATAAAAAAAAAAGATAGTTTTCTATTTAGGATACATTAATAATTGTAGCATTCAGAATGAAATGGAGCTTAGTTATGTAGCATGAGGCTGTATATTCTGCAATATTTACATTTTTGGTAAACTCATTCAATGAATCCCAGCTCTGCAAGCTAAATAGGAAACCTTCCTTTTGTCTACAAATAATAATAACAAAGATTCTAACTACCAGGAAGAACGAATCCTTACATTTAAAGAGCACCTGTCATTTCAGATCCATCATGACAGCGCATCCATTCACATGCTGCCCATCACATTCCTCATCTTGTTGTGTCACTGCCGCATCACCAGCCGTCCCATTAAAGTGACGGAACAAAGATGATAGTTGGTGTTTAAAAATTATGATTTAAATCAAATCTACCCTGGGTAAAAGAGCTAGAAATGATGGCCTCTTCAACTCTGGAGATACTGTATCACCAGTCATTGCTTGTTCTTTGGAGTCAATGCATTTTAGTGAAACTGGCCCTCATTCACAGTGTGGAAATCACTTAATCTAATAGGAACTTGTCTAGTTAGGGCAGGGGTCAGCAAACTGCAGCTCTGGAGCCGCATGTGGCTCTTTCTGCTGCTGGAGCTTCCTGTCACTCAAAATATGCATCACAACCGCCAATGTGTGACACCCTCCGGCACACGATTTATTGAGCTTTTCAATCCCCGGTAGGCTGACCATGGATAAATCCAAGGAAAGAAAACTTTCAGAAGAAAACAGAATATTTAATTCAACTACATATCCTAGTTTTGTGGCTCCTCAAGAAATAGTCAGGCACGGGAAGGATTTTATGGCTCCCGATGTTTTCTTTTCAGTGGGAAACGGATCCAAATGGCTCTTTGAGTATTTAAGATTGCAGACCCCCCGAGTTAATGGAATAATACTAACCTCTTTGTCTCCCTTCCCACAGCTTAGCACAGTGCAGAGGCTCTTGTCTCAAAACCTCGTGTCTATCAATGTCCAGGATGAAGATCAGTACACTCCTCTTCACCGCGCTGCCTACAATGGACACATGGATGTGGTGCGTGAGTTGATCGCTCATGGGGCAGATATCCATGCACTGACCGTGGATAGCTGGACACCTCTGCACAGTGCGTGCAAATGGAACAACACCAAAATTGCCTCCTTCTTGCTCCAGCATGGGGCAAATGTCAACGCTCAGACCAACGGGTTGCTTACGCCTCTGCACTTGGCAGCTGGAAACCGAGAGAGCAAGGAAACGCTGGAACTGTTACTCATGAATCGATACTTAAAGCCAAATCTCAAAAACAACTTGGATGAGACGGCTTACGATATCGCTCGCAGGACTGATAAATACCACTATCTGTTTGAAATTGTCGAACACTGCACAAACTCCATCACAGATTCTTAGGAATTGTATACCTAGCCCACAGGGCCCGTGCGCTTTAAAGAAATCTATTTTTTGTCATTGCATTTCCAGCTCTTTGCGTCATAACTTAACAGGGGCTAAAATGAGGCTCCGTTGAGTAACACTGACATTATTTTTATAAGGTAAGTTATATGTCTATGGAGAACCATTTGTCTGAAGTGGTGTAGGGTTTCCTGCCTAACCCGGGGGTTGGACTTGAAGACCCCCAAGATCCCTTCCAGCTCTGTTGTTCTATTCCAGTGATGGCTAACCTTTTTGCCGTTGCGTGCCAAAAACGGGCGGAGTAGGGATTGCGTGCGTGTATGCCCACACTCATAATTCAATGCGCTCGGTACCCCCCACTCATGCATGCATGACACCTCCCGTTTTCCCCCTGCTTTTGGCATGTGATGGCACAGTGGGCCCGGTAAGCCCATTTTTTTGCCCTCCCCAGGCTCCAGAGGCTTTCTAGGAGCCTGGGGTGGGCGAAAACGGCCTTCACCCCCTTGGAAGCCCTCCGGAGGCCCGGAAACAGCCCATTTCCCGACTTCCAGTGGGCCCGGAAGACCTCAAAATCAGCATGCAGATGCATGCTGGACTGAGGTAGGGCAATGCTTGTGAGCCCACAGATATGGCTCCGTGTGCCCCCTCTGGCACCTGTGCCATCACGGTTCGGTTCTATTCTCAATCATCCAGGTCATGATTGTCCCAAAGTGTCTTTTCTTCCCCCCAAAAGACAACTGGACTTCCTTGATCTTCCCCCTTCTCCCCCCACTTTTGAAAATGTTTCGCTTCTCATCCAACAAGATTCTTCAGTTCTGAACTTCTTGAATGAGAAGGGAAACGTTTTCAAAAGAAAAAATAAGAGCAGGAAAATCCAATTGCCTTTCGGAATAAAGTGTCATTTGGGATAAGAATAAGCTATTCTACCCTTGTGGAATGTTTTCGCTTGTAACTTGAAGAAACATGGTAATTTTGCTGCTTTCCCCAGCCATTGTAAATGGAAATCATTCACAAAGTGACATGTAAATATTCAGCTTGGAGGAGCAAAATCATTGGCACCTCCTTTTTAAAGTGTGTGAAGTTTTAACAAGACTTAACTGGTGACTGATAATTTTCAACAGAACATGGAATTTAAACCATTGCCAAAACCTGGGGTATTTGCACACATATCAAAGATAGCAGCTGCCAAAAAAATAGAGCTACCTGGTTAATAATGTGATGGGATTAAGATTTCCAAAATCTACTTCAATATCTGTATAAGATATACCTGTATCTAATTCCTTAGTTGCCACACATTAACATTTTATGTTCTCAGGTTTTGCTTTTGAAAGTGACAGTATAGTTGCCTACGCGTAGAAGTGGTTTGTTTACATTTTTATTGATCAGGTTTCTGAGTTCAAGTTAACTGAGTTTTTAATTATTTTAGAACTTCATTATCAGAATTGCCAATTAATATGTCCAATGGTCATTGTGATTGCAGCTCATTCAGAAATCAAGAGTTTGGTGAAAGTTGTTATAGGTCTTTGATAAATCACATTTAATTGTTGGTTTTTTAAAATGGTGTTCCTTCATTATCGCTGCGATTCACAAATTCTTGGTAGTAATATTTCAAAATTATTTTCAGCAGCAGAAAACCCTACAGCTGACTGGTCCAAAGATTGCTTGGAAGTACCTTATTGTACATCTGCTTGCCTTCTTAAATTATGTTTTGAATTTCTGGAAAACTTTGGGGTTGTCATTCAGAAATGATCTCTGAAATTTATTCACAGATGCGTGAAAACCCATTATGCATTTGGTTCACCAGGTCTGAGGACACTTAGGGTTGGTTCACATCATTCTTTGATACACTTGAGGTTGGAAAAAAAATACTCATTTTCAATTTCTCTGCATTGTACCTGATAAAAATTATATCTCTCTCATGAGATTTTATGTGCATGTTTGTGGTTATGTACAGAATGTAAAGCAGCATTTGTGTCTGTGAAATGAAGAGTGGAAAATGTGCTGAGTGGGAATTACAATTGAGCTTTCTGCTAAAAAAGATGAGTTTCTTTTGCTGCAGTTCAAATTTCTCCTGTGCACGCTGTCTGCTACTTTGAATGTCTTCTGTGAACCAGCCTTGACCTAAAAAAATCCCAGTAAATGGGGGATTTGTGTGGCTTGCTGTAGCATGATGTACTTTCGCTGTAAAATTAATTGTTTTGATTCATTAAAGTTATTTCTGAATAAGTGATTTGATGGATGCAACAAACCTTCGTGAACAAACAGTTCGTTGCCTGCTGATATTGCAGTATGAAGTTTCAGTTCTGTTACCACCATGCAAGTTTTATTGGCATTAGAGGAACTGTGATTAGATATAAGAAGATATTGTAACATAATCTGTAGTTTATTAGAACTGAATGCCAATACGTCACCCTGATTTAATGCCTTGGATTTCCAAGTACTGTATGCCAGAATTGGTAAAATATCATTTTTTAAAGATTAGAAAATAATGCTAATAATGGAGGCTTAAATTATGAAGCAATCACTTACCTTAAGGCACTGCAACTTAATATTTTAAGTTGTAAATATGTGCTTCTAACTTGGACATTCTTACCACATTTTATATCTGTGTATCAAATTAAGCGGGTCATCAGACCACTAGGTAAGATTACACTACCAATTTAAACCAGTACAAAACCCTGTTGTGACTCCGACTTCCGAGCAGAGGAAGAGGACTCAGAAGGTGATGGGGAGGAACTGATAAGGCCTCTCTCTTCAGGACCCTCCTCTCTGGCAATGCCTCAGGTTCCATCCGAAGGCCAAGAGGAACAGCCTGGGATATGCCAGGAGGAAAGCATATTGGAACAACAACAGATAGGGAGCGAGGATGATGAATCCTGGCTTGATCCCAGGCAGCATCAGAGGAAGAAACGCGCAGCAACGAAAGAGGCGTGGGAGGGCTAGAGATTGAGCTGAGTCACTGAGCTACACCCCACAAGGAATAAAAGTGGGTGTGATTGCTCTTCAGGCTTTGTGACGGTCAAAGTTAAAAACCTGAGAATCGCATCGCGTTACCTCAAATCTGGATTGGACCCTGGCCAATTCTTGCTTCATGGATTACATTTTGCTACTGAACTGGACAGAGGAGAAACTCTCTTGCTGACTGAGTGAAAACTGACTTGGCAGGCATTTCGCAGTTTACTGCCAAAACTCTTTATCTGCAAGGGTTTCTAATCTGATTTCTTAATAAAATCTTGGCAAGAGTGCCTGGTTGTGTGTTTGGCTGTGTGGGGAAGGGAGACAGAACAAACCCATTGAGGTACCTTAACTCTTCCCAAAGAAAATAGTTAATTGTTCTGTCAGGATGCTATTTTTATATAAAAAACTGCTAGTTATAAAATGACTCCCAGAATTCTGTAATTGCAAGTGATAAACACATGAAGGAAGTTTAAAATAATTGTAAGTCTATAGCATCGATTCAAAAAGCTGTGTAATATTTAAATGAACTAGCAGAGATTTGCTGTAGCTAAAAGCTGTTAAACTTCGCTCACTGTAATTGACAAAACTAGACCTTTTATTATGGTTTGGTCAGCAGTGTCTTTTTCAACTAAAAACTTCCATTAAAAGGCATAAACCTTTTTGAATTGAGAGGTCCTTGGTTCTCTCTGAGCTTGCTTGTTTTCTTGAAGATGTTTCATTAACCAGACTAGGTCACCTCATCAGTGCTAAATGATAAACATTGCTACAATTAGAATTCTTTATTGGCCAAATGTGATTAGACACACAAGGGATTTGTCTCCGGTGCATAAGCTCTCAGTGTACATACAACAATAGTGATAGATCATTATCATAGTCATTGTAAAAATACATCCATCATAAAACATTAGATACAACACTTAGTCATGTATACTAAATAAGCGATCAACCTAAATCATACTCGGATACTAAATAAACAATAAACCGTAAGATACAAGCGGCAAAGTTATAGTCATAAGAAGATTAGAAAATCTTGAAGATGAGAATAATGATGTAATACTGCCTTTCTAGATAGTTTGATAGTGTTGTGGGAATTCGTTGTTTAGCAGAGATGGCACAGGGGGAAAACTGTCCTTGTGTCTATTTCTGACGTGCAGTGCCCTACCTATAACATCATTTTGAGAGTAGAAGTTGAATCTCTATGTCCGGGATGCGAGGGGTCTGTAAATATTTTCACAGCCCTCTTTCTGGCTCATATAGTATACAGGTCCTCAATGGAAGGCAGATTGGTAGCAATTTTTTTTTTCAGCAGTTCTAATTATCCGTTGAAGTCTATGTTTGTCTTGATTGGTTGCAGTGTCAAACTAGACATTATAGAGGTGCAGATGACAGACTCTGTAGAATAGTACAATTCCTCTGTAGAGCTGTATCAGCAGCTCCTTGGGTAGCCTGAGCATTGATGATGTTACCTGGTTTGGTTAATGAGACACCTTCAAGAAAACAAGCAAGCTCAGAGAGAACCAAGGACCTCAAATTTCAACCTTGAGCTCCAAATATTCTCCTTTATTGGTAACTTTTTGAATTGCAGCTCACTTTCAAAGATGATGGGGGAATTAATGGAGATGAAGTAGGGTGGGAACTGGGAGGAGGAGTGAAAGTAGGTTAATGAGCACTCTAGTTATTGGAAATATGTTATTTGAATAATGATCTCATGATGATTATCATAATGATCTCATTATGCAAATTGACAAATTACAACATGTAACTCTTATATAACTCTTAAATTTTCTTTATTGGTTTATTTCTCCTGTTGATATATATACCCAATTCATAATTATTCTGAGCTTACATCAAATTTAAAATCAAATCAACACCCCAGATCTCAAAAACAAAACTGCTAGTAGCTCTGGACAATCACTCAGCTCCATAAAATACCTCTTTAAAATATATCTGTGATTCACTCAACACTTTGACCCAATCTCTGTGGGAACAGCCAAATTTGGGGCTTCAGGGTTTCATTCAGATTTAAATAGGAACAGCCAGAGGGTGGTGCTGTAAGGAACACAGCAAAGCAGTAACCCAGATCTTATATTTTAAATATAATCAATTTATTATTTATAGAGATCTCCCTATCTAAGAAGAATCAAGCAAAACAAATATGATCCTTCTTTTGATGGCACTTCCTGGCTGGCTTCCAGTGTACACTGTCTGGACTGGAAATACAGCTTGTTTTCTATCTCATTGGCTCATTCTTCCCAAAATACTTTTTACTTCATTGGCCTGTGACCAAATGCTTTTACTTCAAGCACTGTTAGCTCCCTAATAGTCTCATCCATATTCTGTAGGTGATACTCCCTTTGTCACTGCCTGGCAGAACAAAATGTTCATGTCTGCACACTATTTTAATGTCGCCTAAAATAAACATCAGGCAGATGTGGCTTCAAGACCTCCAAACACACTTTCTGGGTACCTCACCAGGTTGCTTGAAGGAAGAGATCTTAGTGATGAACTCACAACCTGGCAATAGGCTTTTCCAACCATTAACTTTAAAACCACCTGCAGGCCAAAGATGATCCTATTCCAACTTCAGACACTTGGCAACTGACACTCATATTTATGAATTTGCGGAGTCCTGGGGTCATGTGATCACTTTTTGCGACCTTCTGACAAATGAAGTCAATGAGAAAGCCAGACTGACTTTACGAATACATAAACTAACTGCAGCGATTAACTTAACATTTGTGGCAAGAAAGGCTGTAAAACGGGACAAAATTCACTTCGTAACAGTCTCACTTAGCAAGAGAAATTTTGGATAAACGTGTATGGAATCATATTGGAATGCAAAACGAACAGCGCTTTGCTTTATTATTGTACAGATAAGGATTTCTGAATTTATGAGCAGAATTATGTATTTATTTACATTATTTCTAATGTGCCCAGAAAATTATCAAGGGAGTCTGGTAGTTGACTCTACAACAAATTAACTCTGGACACTTATCACTACCTATAATCGCTACCTATCATCTATCTATCTATCTATCTATCTATCTATCTATCTATCTATCTATCTATCTATCTATCTATCTATCCTCTCTATATGTATCTATCTATCATCTACCATCTATCTATCTATCTATCTATCTATCTATCTATCTATCTATCTATCTATCTATATCTATATGTATCTATCGTCTACCTATTATCTATCTATGTCTATATGTATCTATCATTTACCATCTATCTATCTCTGTCTATCTATCTATCCATCCATCCATCCATCCATCTATTTATATCTATCTATCTATCTATCTATCTATCTATCTATCTATCTATCTATCTATCTATCTATCTCTATATGTATCTATCATCTCCCTATCATCTCTCTCTCTCCTCTCCCTCCCTCTCCCCCCCCCCCTTCTATCTCATCTATCTAACACTACCCTAATTTTATCTATAATCTTTCAGCCAGTTTGACCACTCTGGCCTGCTAGGAGCTACTGGGTGGAGCTAGAGGATGATAATCCGGAGTCTTAGAGGGCGTCAGCTTGGGGAAGACCTTGGGTCAGCCACACAGGTGGGCTTCGGGCGTTGCCAAGACAACCTGTGATCGCCCCCGCTCGAGGCGGCTGCACTCAGTTATCCTGTGACCCGGGACAAGGGCGCTTCCCTCTTAGCTCCGCCCCGCTTGTGCCACCGCTTTGCCGAGTGTACGGGCAAAAACCACCAGTTTCCTCCTCCTCCTCCTCCTCCTCCACCACCACCACCACTCCCCCTTCAGCAGCAGCAGCAGCAGCAACCTTGGGGCTCCTATGGCAACCAGCCTGCGCGTGCCGCTCGCCTGGGCGCGGCTGGCAGGAGCAAGCCGGAGCAGCCGCCGAGGACGAGACATGCGAGCGTCGACCGGGGAACCGCCGGAGACCAAGGCGGGGGACTCCGGGAGCCGGATCTACGGCGAGAGCAACGATGGGGGGCAACCCTGTGAGTGGTGGGCCGGCGGGGATGCTCTCACGCGCGACCCGGGTGGAAGGTTCTCTCTGCCCGGCTTAGCTGTGGAGGGTCGCTCAGGTTGCAGCCGGACAGCCTCGCCTGGAGGAGGCGAGACTTTCTCTTCCAGGCTGATTTTATCCACAGGATGAGTGGAGAAGATTTCCAGGGTTGTTTGGTTTTTTGGGGGGAGGGGGGGGGCAGGGGAGGGCTTCAGACCCAGAAATTGGAAGTTAATGGAGTGGAAAAAATCTTCCAGGGGTTTTTTTTGGGGGGGGGGGTTCGGGAGAGAGGTCTTCAGTGGCAGCATTTGGGAGTTAATGCTCAACCCAGACTTTCTCTTCCACGATGCTTTTATCCACGGAAGTAGAGAAATTCTCCAGGTTTTATTTTGGGGGTGGGGGGCGTGAGGAAGTAGGGCTTCAGCTCCAGCAATTGGAAGTTAATAGGTAATCCAGGCTGGGTGGAAACCAAATTAGGGGAAAGACTTTCTCTGTGGGTTGAGGATGATGGGCTCTGGAATACCCCTGTAGGGGAGAGCGGTTGGGAGGACATAACTTGCAGAATTAAGGAATATATGCAGTCTGGGGTGGGGGAGGGGGGTTTGAACCTACATCCCATCCTGCTATGGATCAGGGATTGGAGAATTCCTTCCTTTGCTTCTTTAAAAGGGGACTGGTGGTGACATCATGGGCATGCCCCTGTCGTTGTCTTGGCAACAGCACAGCAGCAGTTTGCCCCATTCACTTTTTATTTATTTATTTATTATTGAATTTTTATACCGCCCTTCTCCCGAAGGACTCAGGGCGGTGTACAGCCGCAACAAAACAACATATAATACAAAATTTAAAAACAATTTTAAAACGTATTAAATAATTTGGCCCCAAATTAAAACTCAAAGATTAAAACACCCATTACAAATCCTTATTAAGGCAGCCCAGCTATTGGAATAGCTGGGCTGGCTTAATAAGGCGAAAGGTACGCAGGTCAGGAATCATACATATCCCCGGGGGCAGTTCATTCCAGAGGGCGAGGGCCCCCACAGAGAAGGCTCTCCCCCTGGGGGTTGCCAATTGACATTGTTTGACCAACAGCACCCTGAGGAGTCCCTCTCTGTGGCAGCGTGTTGGTCAGTGGGAGGCCATCGGTGGCAGAAAGCAATCTCGTAAGTATCCGGGTCCTAAGCTATGGAGCACTGAAGATGGTAACAAGCACCTTGAATTGCACCCAGCATGTGTTTTTTTTCCCCCCCAACTTCCCAACCAAATCCATAGCCCTCGGATGTCCCAATATTAAGATCTATTCTTCCAAGCTTTTTGAGATCAGCCAAGAACTCTATATGATGTTAGGTTAACGTTATATCATGAATCACACCTTGTTTTTATAAATAACTCAAGGTGGTGAAGACACACATGCTGCCCAGAGTCACCTTGTAGGGGAAGTGGGCTGCATAGTAAAATAAAGTAGAATGGGATAGCACTGGAAGGGACCTTGGAGGTCTTCCAGTCCAGCCCCCGATCAAGCAGGAGAACCTATACCATTTCAGATAAGTGACTGCCTAGTCTCTTCTTGAAAACATCCAGTGATGGAGCGCCCATGATTTCTGGAGCCAAGCTGTTCCACTGGTGAATTGTCCTCACTGTTAGGAAGTGTCTCCTTAATTCCAGGTCGCTTCTCTCTTTGATTAGCTTCCAACCATTGTTTCTTCTCCTGCCCTCCAATACTTTATAGCAGTGTTTCTCAACCTTGGAAGCTTGAAGATGGGTGGACTTCAACTCCCAGAATCCCCCAGCCAGCACTGCTGGGGGATTCTGGGATTGAAGTCCACCCATCTTCAAGCTTCCAAGGTTGAGAAACACTGCTTTATAGAATAACTTGACCCCCACTTCTTTGTGGCAGCTCCTCAAATACTGAAATACTGCTATCATGTCGCCCCTAATTCTTCTTTTCTTTAGACTGGTCAAACCCTAATCTTGCAGCCTTTCTTCATATGTTTTAGTCTCCAGGCCTTTGATCATCTTAGTTGCTCTTCTCTGAACTTTTTCCAAAGTCTCAACATCTTTTTTGTAGTGTGGTGACCAAAATTGGTTGCAGTAAGATAAAATATTCCTTTCTCCTATTTTCACCACCACCACAATAACAACCCTGGGAGGTGGGTTGGACTGACAGAGGGGGACTGGCCCACAAAGTAACCCCAAGCCAGTTTTCATGCCTAAAGTGGGATTAGAACTCACAGTCTCCTGGTTTCTAGTCTGGCGAGGTCCTCACCACGGTTGAAGTGAACAGATCTGATTTGTTCTGTCTCTTTTACAAAGCGATAAATATCATCCCACACTTGGTCTCTTCCTCCAATAATAGGATTTGATGCTCAGGTCCTCCGTACAGCACCTGGTTTGAGAGGTTTGTTCAATCTGATATCCAATTCCATTGTGCTCTTTTTTTAAAAATAAATTTGATTTATATGCTGCCCTTCTCCAGAGACTCAGGGCGGCTTACAATGTGTTAAGCAATAGCCTTCATACTTTTGTATATTTTACAAAGTCAGCTTATTGCCCCCACAAACTGGGTCCTCAATTTACCCACCTTAGAAAGGATGGAAGGCTGAGTCAACCTTGAGCCTGGTGAGCTTCGAACTTACTAATTGCAGACAGCTGGAGTTAAATTACAATGCATTAGTCTGCTGAGCTATCCAGGCTCTGCATCAATCATGATGAGTCACTGTAGCTGGGATGTGCAGAGAAGAGCAACTAATGATCGAAGGCCTGGAGACTAAATCATATGAAAAACAGTTGCAGGAATTGGGAATTGGCTAGTCTAGAGAAAAGAAAAATGAGAAGTGACATGATAGCAATATTCCAATATTTGAGGGGCTGCCACAAAGAAGAGGGTGTCAATTTATTTTCCAAAACATCTGAAGGCAGGATAAGAAACAATGGATGGAAACTAATCAAGGAGAGAAGCAACCTGGAATTGAGGAGAAACTTCCTAACTGTGAGGACAGTTAATCAGTGGAACAGTTTGTCTTCAGACGTTATGGGGGCTTTATCACGGGAGGTTTTTAAGAAGAGACTGGGCAGCTGCTTGTCTGAAATGGTATAGGGACTCCTGCTTTAGGAGGGCGTTAGTCTAGATGGCCTCCATAGTCTCTTCCAGATCTATTCTGATTTATTGTTTGGATTATAATTAAGCGATTAATGCACAGAATCTTAGAAACCAAATGTCCCAATTGTAGCAATTATTTATTAGTGAATTCACCAAAGGTCTCGGACAGCTGTCTGAACTAGTTTTTCCCAGAATGCAAGACTGAAAAGCTAATCTTTCTATTTTTTAACAGGGACGTAAAAAATAGAAATAACTTTCTGTTGTTTGTTAACAATATATTGAGATATTTCTGCTTCTTTCCCAGCCTCAAAGTCAGTCTCAGAGACCTTTCTTCCACAGATTAAGTCTGATAATAATTGCTTTGCCAGACCAATAGAAGCTTTGCTTAACTCCCCCCATCCCCCATTTCTTGTTCTTAATGCCCAAACTTGGCTTTTAAAAATTCCTCCAAAAAGAAATAAAGCATATTTTATTATTCTATTATTTTATTATTATTTATTATTATTAGCCGAAATGGCGCAGTGGTTAGACTGCTGTACTGCAGCTACTTCAGCTGACTGCTAGTTCAGCAGATCAGCAGATGAAATCTCACTGGCTCAAGGTTGACTCAGCCTTCCATCCTTCCGAGGTGGGTAAAATGAGGACCCAGATTGTTGGGGGCAATATGCTATTTAGTATACTGTCAATTGTTGTAAGCCGCCCAGAGTCCTCGGAGAGTGGGCAGCATAGAAATCATCATCATCATCACCATCACCATCATCATCATCAGGTCACATTTCCCTAAATATTATGTCTTGTCACTATAAGATGTTTAGAATATTTAGAAAATATTAGAATATGGTTTGATTAAATATTTTGTTTTGATAGAACAGGGCATATCATTTGCAAATTCCTCAGCTCATCTATTGAAATGGTCTTTTCTAAAACAGGGAAGAAGTTTGTGTATGTTGAACCGCCAAGGAGAGTGAGGGAAGTCCTTGAGGAAGAGCTGTATTTCCAAAGGGATGAGTGCAGAATGAGACACCCTTCAGAAGGTAAGCTTTGCAAAACAAGGTAACTGGGAGAAAATTCAAATTTGGAAGTGCTTACAATGGGACGCAGTGGCTCAGAGGCTAAGACGCTGAGCTTGTCGATCAAAAGGTCGGCAGTTCAGCGGTTCAAATCCCTAGTGCCTCGTAATGGGGTGAGCTCCCGTTACTTGTCCCAGCTTCTGCCAACCTAGAAGTTTGAAAGCACGTAAAAAATGCAAGTAGAAAAATAGGGACCACCTTTGGTGGGAAGGTAACAGAGTTCCATGCACCTTTGGCATTTAGTCATGCCGGCCACATGACCACGGAGACGTCTTTGGACAGTGCTGGCTCTTTGGCTTTGAAACGGAGATGAGCATTGCCCCCTAGAGTCAGGAACGATTAGCACTTATGTGTGAGGGAAACCTTTACCTTTACATTGGGAAGATTTCATATCTTTGTACTTTTGTACTTTGGAGCACAATGTTTGTATTCTGAACATCGATACAAAAAAAAAAATTAAAGCAATTGACCAGTGCAACAGCTTGCCTCTAGAAGTTGTGGGTGCTCCAAAATTGGAAGTTTTTAAGGAAAACTTTTGTCTAAAATGGCACAGGGATTCCTGCCTGAGCAGAGGTTTGGACTAGAAGACCTCCAAGGTCCCTTCCAACTCTGTTGTTATTGTTACTGCTGCTGTTGTTACTACTACTACTATTATTATTATATTAACTGTATTCATTAAACATGAAACTCAGTCAACTGAACATTCAAAAATGCATCACAAATACCATTGACTGGTGCTAATGGTTGATATGCTCCCATAGAGAGGGGCTTCTCAGGATGCCATCAGTCAAACAGTGTTGACTGGTGGCTCCCAGGAGGAGAGCCTTCTCTGTGGGGGCACCTACCATCTGGAACGAGCTCCCACCAGAGATACGGAGTATCCCGGATCTGTGCACTTTCCGCCGTGCCCTTAAAACATTCTTATTCCAACAGGCAGGCCTGGCCTAATTTTCCCTTTTTAAATTGTTTTAAATCTGTCCTAAATTGGCTGGTTTTAAATTATTGGGCCAAAATATTTATTGTATTCTAAATGTCTTTTAACATTTGTATTATATGCATTTCATCTTGGCTGTTCACCGCCCTGAGTCCTTCAGGAGTAGGGCGGTATATAAATTTAATAAAATAAAATAAATAAAGTAAAATAAATAAATAATACGGGTTGCTGCCAGCATCCTAGATATCATCATCATCATCATCATCATCATCATCATCATTAAATAGTGACAGCAAAAAACAGCCCCAAGCAAAACCACAGGTATTTAGTTAGCTCTTCAAAACCCTTTGGAATAATTCAGTTTTAGTTCATTTCTGAAAACCTCGTACTGATGGGGCAAGTTCTCACTTCTAAGTACAGAAAAGTGTTGTGAATGTGAAGAAAGTTGAATTTTAAATATAGATCTGCTTCAGGGAATAAATATAAAATCGCATGGAAAATAGATTTGTTATTGTATGTGTATAATCTATTCTCTTGGGGTTGGAGCTGGTCCGTGTGGTAATAATGAATACAAAGCAGGTCACGGTGAATTCAAGGCCCGTAAAGCATCCCTTAAATGGCCGTGCATCGCTCCCTCATGGTGACATGATTGCATACTGGGCACTTGGCAACCAGTCGTGGTGTTCTGTGGTCAGGTGACTGCCAATTGTGACTTTTTTGTGACTGGTTTCAAACTATTTGAATGAATGGATTTGCATTTATTATATAACCAGCACGTTCACTTAATCACTATCACATTTGCTTAACAACCACTGCAAAAAAGGTCATAAAATCATTTCTGCTCATGTGGGAGCCTTAGCTTACAACCACAACAATTTATGACTGGATTTCTGCTCCCAATTGTGGTCATAAATCAAGGACTACATGTACACTGCCATAGACCACTTCCTGCCCCTGAGCAAATGAAACATTATAGCTCCTAAATGGGGCCTTTCAGCGTTTCCTTTTTGCCTACCGTGTTCCAATAAGCTTCAAAGCAATCCATTTGTTTATGGCTCTGTAAAGCCCCTCCACCAAAAAGGCTGAAGTAAGATCATAACATTGTGATGTTCCACTTAGCGATTAAATCCCAGGTCTCGGTTGTGGTTGCAATACAATACAATTATAATAATGCTCTTCTGTAATGAACAGTGGCTCTGGAAAGAATTTGGAGCTTGAAAAGAAATTTTCCCGTGGGAGCCTTCAACCCAGCATCACAGAATCAAAGCTGCTTCCTTTCTCAACCTTACTACTCCAGGCATGCCGTCATAAGAAGTAAGAATGTAATATCTCCTTTCTTTCCTGCTCCCCAAAACCAAAAGTGTGCATTTCAAACAACAGAATGACCTAGTGATTGCCAACATACATTACATTCATAGAAGACAGCTCGCCAGACACTGGATCATATAGTAACTAGCTGGTATTTCAGAGAAATGCAGGGAAAAAAAGCAGATTTTCTCCAAATAACAAATACTGTTCTTAATTGGATAAATGGCCTAGTTATTAATATATACTGTGTTTTCCTGAAAATAAGACCTATTCCCAAAATAAGTCCTAGCTTGATTTTACATGTGTGTCCCTTATAAGCCCTACTCCCAAAATTTATTTATTTATTTATTTATTTATTATTTATTTATTTTATTGTATTTTTATACCGCCCTTGTCCCGAAGGACTCAGGGCAGTGTACAGCCATAATAAAACAGTGACAACACAAAAATAAGCCCTAGTTAACACCTCACCCACTCCGTTGCATCTGGTTGCACAAGGTAAGGTGAGGCACACGGGTAAAAATCAAGCTGGGGTGAGGATGGGGGTTGAGCTTTCCCACGTGCCCCCGCTTACTTTAGGACAGTTGCAGCCCTGCCTCCCACACCGCGACACTTGACTCGCCTTGCCGGGCCACTTCTGCGGCCACTTACCACTGTTTGTGTGCGGTGCACCCAGCCTTTGTTTTGCTGTCAGAGGCCTTTGAGGCCAGGGGGCACTGCACGCGAGGAACGGCAAGTGGCCGTGGGAGAAGTGGGCCGGCAGTGGCCACACAGGCTCCTGCTTAATGGGACTGTTGATGCTGTTGCCACAAGGTGAGACAGTGAAAAAGACATCCCCCGAAAATAAGACCTAATGCCTCTTTTGAAGACAAAAAAAAAAGGGGGGGGGAAAGAACGGGTCTTATTTTTACGGAAACACAGTAGAATATTTATTCTATTCTCATGAACCAACATATTTCAAAATGTACAATGTATTTCAAAATGTAACCTATATAACATATATATAAGTTACAAGTTACATTTTGAAGTACATTGGTTCATTTCTTTAATTCCTCCTACCACACAAAATTGACAACGTATTTGCATTATATGTGTATTATAGTATCATGTGCTCCTTTTATATATATTTTACTATTGTTATCCATGTATTCTATTCCATACATCAGATAAATAAATAGAAGAGAGCTACTTTCTCTAAACTACATAAATTGAGAAAGCTCCCAGATGGCAGCCAAGAGATAGAGTCTATTTCTCTATAACTCAGGAAAGTTATTATTTTTTAAAAAAATGTTAATCTAAAAATTGTTATAACATTGCTTCAGGTTTTTGCCTTAATACATTTTCCCCCCTGCAATGTCTACTTCAAATGGTTACCTGCAATTTTGAATCACAAAAGCAGCATTCGGAAATTCCAGATAACCAAAGATAGTTTTCCAACTTACAGTATATTTACAATGATTTTTTTTTAGTTAGATCTGCAGCATTTATTCACAACTAGGTTTTACCTTATATTACCAACCCAATGGACTACAGCTGTTTTAATAATTTGAATAATTCTGAATAATTTTGATGATGGATTAGCTGGAACAGAAGGGTTGTTTAATCCATGTTTCCTAGTTATATCACACAGATTCTTTTGAATGCCTTCTAAACAGAAGATATAAAACAGCCCTCTGATTCATGGCTAGTTTTAGATTGTCTTCTGTGGTTTGGGGATACATTTCCTTTTGATGGAGATCTTTAGAAGTTTTAGTTCCTGATTACTAGAAGCCAGTTCATGTGTGAACTCTGCTAAATGGAAGATTTTTATAGCCCACAGAAATATTGTATATAAATACAAGAGCTGCGGTGGTGTAGTGGTCAGAGTACAGTACTGCAGGCTACTTCTGCTGATCACCAGCTGCCAGCAGTTCGAATCTCACCAGGGTCAAGGTTGACTCAGCCTTCCATCCTTCCGAGGTGGGTAAAATGAGGACCCAGATTGTTGGGGGCAATATACTGCCTCTATAAACCGGTTAGACAGGGCTGTAAAAGCACTGTGAAGCGATATATAAGTCTAAGTGCTATTGCTATTGTCCTATAAGATGTTAGGCCAATCCTGATTGCTATTCATTGCCAATCCATTGATATTCAGGGTTGATATACAGTAGCTGATCCAGCTGACCTATCCATTCAATAACCTTCAAGGTTGAGCTGAGAACACTACTCTTCCCAATGTCTATTGAGATTCTCAGTCATCCAGGTCCTGGTGTCCCAAAGGTGTTTCCTTTCAAAAGGCAACCCACTTTTTCTCGTTTTGCTTGAAGAAAGTCCAGTTACCTTTTGAAAGAAAACACCTTTGGCATACCAGGACCTGGATGACTGAGAATCTCTGTAGAAATTTAGCTATGCTCTTTGGGATGACTACCCTTCAAATTGTGCAAGAGTATGAAAGGATTTCCAGAAAACAAAATTGCAAACTGCAGGATTCAGGTGACCCTAAGGGCATAGATAAACCTCCAAATGACCATATGTTGCAAGGAATATACCCAGTGGTGGGATTCAAGTAATTTGACAACTGGTTCTCTGCCCTAATGATTTTTTCTAACAACCAGTTTGCCAAACTGCTCAGAAAGTTAACAACCGGTTCTCCCGAAGTGATGCGAACTGGCTGAATCCCACCACTGAATATATCGTATTTTTCAGACTATAAAATGTATCTAAATTTAGAAGAGGAAGACAACAAAAAGAAGTTTTTGTCCTCCCTTTTTTCAGGGCTTTTTTCAGCCCCTTTTCAGCCTTTTTTTTTTTTGGCAAGTTTTTTGGCTTTTTGGCCCATTTTTTAGGCTTTTTGGAGCCATTTTGGAGTCTTTTTTTGGCCCATTTTCCAGCCTTTTTTCAGCTCATTTTCGAGGCTTTTTTGGCCCATTTTTTTATTGAAAAGTTTTAATAAATTTTACAAATGTTTCCCCATCCCCCTCCCTCTTCCCCTTCCCACCCTCCCCCCTCCAATCCACCCCCCGCTTACTTCCCAGAGCAAAATACAGAGTATAGCATTTAACACTCATAAGCTAACATAAGCTAACTAACTATAGCATCCCATTTCCCCCTTGTACTTTTAACTCCCCTTTTACTGAACTAAGTTTAGCTACTTTATAACATCTCTTAATTCATTCATAAGCTATTTGAAATTTTTTAGTCTGATATTTGTTTTGAATGTAGTCAATTCATCTTCTCCATTCCAACATATATTTCTCATTTGAATGGTCCTTCAGATATGCTGAAATTTTAGCCATCTCTGCTAAATTTACTACTTTTAATGTCCATTCTTGAAAAGTAGGCAAATCTTCCTTCTTCCAGTACTGCGCCACCAGCAGTCTTGCTGCAGTTATTAAATTCAAAATCAAAGTAGTCTCTATAACCGTACACTCTGTAATTATACCCAACAAAAACAACTGTGGAGTGAACTTTATCCTCTTTTTAAGGATATTTTGAATAATCCACCATATTTTTATCCAAAATGCTTTAACTTTTTTGCAAGTCCACCATACATGAAAATACGTAGCATCAACACAATCACATCTCCAACATTTGGGTTGTAAATTCGGATACATACATGCTAGCTTTTTGGGATCTAGATACCATCTATAAAACATTTTATAAAAATTTTCTCTCAAGTTTTGAGCTTGCGTGAATTTTACATTTCTTACCCAAATTTATTCCCATGTTTCCATCATTATTGATTTTTCAAAATTCTGTGCCCATTTTATCACACAATCTTTGACTAAGTCTGTTTCCGAGTCTATTTCTATTAATACGTTATACAACCTTTTTATATGCATTTTACTCTGGTCTCTAATTTGTTTTACCAAATTTTCCTCATCTTGTGTAATAGCAATTTTCTAGTCTTTTTTCCATCTAGCTTGTAACTGTCCATACTGAAACCAAGTTTGAATTACTTTTCTTCTTTTAATACATTCAAAGGCTTTAACTGTAATATACCTCTTTCTATATTAAGGATCTCTTTATATGTAGTTACATCCTGGTTTTGTTCTACACTTATATTCTCTATCGCGTGTCTGGGTGCTACCTATATGGGTATCTTATCATTTAATTTATATTGATATTTTTTCCAGACACGCAGTAAGGCATTCCTTAGTATATGACTTTTGAAAGTCCTATCCACTTTCTTATCATATACTAAGTAAGCAAACCAACCGTATACCAAATAATATCCCTCAATATTCAGTATTCTTTCATCTGTTAGATTAATCCAGTCACTAATTGCTGATAAAACAGCAGCTTCATAATATAATTTTAAATTGGGCATTTTCAGACCTCCTCTTTCACGTATATCTTGCATTATTTTTAATTTTATTCTTGGTTTCTTCCCTGCCCAAACAAAGTTATTAATACCCTTCTGCCATTCCTCCAAATTGGCATCCTTTTTGAGTATTGGTATCATTTGAAAAAGAAATAAAAAATTAGGTAAAACATTCATTTTTATTACAGCTATTCTTCCCAACAAAGACAATTGTAATTTTTTCCAGTTATCCATCTCTATCTGTATTTTATGCCATAATAATTCATAATTATAATTATATAATTTCCCATTTGAGGTTGTAATATAAACTCCTAAATATTTAACCTTTTTCACTATCTTGCATCCTGTTACTCTTTCTAATTCTTCCTTTTGATTTATAGTCATATTTTTAGTTACCATCTTTGTTTTCCCTATATTTATTTTAAACCCAGATACTTCACCATATTGATTGATTATGTCCATTAAACTTATAGCTGATTTTACTGGTTGGGTTAAAGTTACAACCAAGTCGTCCGCAAATGCTCATAATCTATAATCGTATTGCCTAATCTTAATACCCTGTATGTTATCTGAGTCACGTATTCTATTCAACAATAATTCCAGAGTTAAAATAAACAATAATCGAGACAGGGGACACCCCTGTCTTGTTCCTTTTTCAATTTTAAAAGTTTCTGTTAAGCTACCATTAACTATTATTTGTGCTGTTTGCTTCTGGTATATTGCCTTGATAGATTGTATAAAATACTCTCCCAACTTCATCTTTTGTACTATTTTCACTAGAAACTGCCAATTCAATCGATCAAATGCTTTCTCTGCGTCCAAAAACATAAGCACTGCGGGGACTTGGTTATTCTTTCCTAAATACTCCAGAATATTAACAATTTGTCTTACGTTACTTTTCATTTGTCTCCCTTGTATAAAACCAGTTTGATCATTGTGAATCTCTTGTTGCATAACTGACATTAATCTATTTGCTAAAATTTTTGCAAAAATTTTATAATCTGTATTAAGCAATGATATAGGTCTGTAGTTTTTTGGCTGATTATGATCTTAGTCTTCTTTCGGAATCAAGGAAATAAAAGCTGTTCTCCAAGATGGTGGTACCTCTCCTCCAAGTTGTATTTTAGCAAATAATTCCTTAAGAGGTTCTACCATTTCTAGTTGAAAATTTTTGTAATACATTGCGGTCAATCGATCTGTGCCGAGAGCCTTCCCAGTTTTTAACTGTTTAATTGCCAGGAGCATTTCCTCAGTAGTTATCAATAAATTTAATCTTTCCCTTTGTTCATCTATAATGTAGGAATATTCTCCTTCTGCAAGTATCTATCTATATCTGTACCTTGTATTTTGCCACCAGCATACAACCTCGTATAGAATTCTAGAAATGCTTTTTTAATCATGTTCTGTTGGTACACTCCTTTACCTTTGTACTCTTATTTTCTCTATTGTGCGAGATTTTTGTTTTTTCCTTAACATATATGCTAGCCACCTGCCTGGTTTATTTGCATTGCAAAAAGCATTGTGTTCAGCATATTGCAAATTCATTGCGACTTGATCTGACATCAGCATATTAAACTGCCCTCGCAGTAATGTAATAGCTTCTTTTATATTCTTATCATCTGGTTTGAGTATTAATGCCTGTTCTTTTTTATTTCCTCTTCCAATTCCCTCGATTTTTTCCCTATGTCTATATGCATTATTCAGGTTTATTAAAACTCCTCTCATATATGTTTTGCTTGCATCCCAAACCATTTCCATGGGTGTACCCTTATGCATATTAAAAATAAAAAATTATTTCATTTACTTTTTACATTCTATCACATTTCCCTCATATCTAAATAAATTTTCATTTAATCGCCAAGACCTCTTGCACCCCTCTCCAGATTCTAATTCCATCCACACTGGATTGTGATCTGTTAAAGTTCTTGGACATATCTTCATTTTCTTTACCCTAGAAAGAAAATCATTTGTAATTATAAAATCAATTCTAGAAAAAGATTGGTGCCTATCAGAAAAAAATGTAAAATCTTGTTCTTTAAAATTCCGTTCACGCCAAATATCTCTCAACTCCATATCATCCATCATATCAAAAAAAAGATTTAGGCGATTTAGCCCGTGTTTTGTAAAAGTCTCTTTTTATCCTTTTTAGTATCCAATACTCCATTCCAATCACCCATCAATATGTACAATTTGTAATTCCATTGTATTAATTTTGTATGCAAAAGTTTATAAATTTTTTTTTGTTGTTCATTGGGTGCATATACTCCCATTAAAAGTATTTTCTTCCCTTTTATTAATATTTCAATTGCTATATATCTACCTTGAGGATCTGCTTCAATTGATTTAGCCATTAAATCTGTTCTTAAGTATATAACTATACCATTTTTCTTCTCAGGAGCTGATGCAACAAAATGTGTTCCCAATCTTGCATTTATCAAGTATTTTTGGTCATTTGTTCTAGTATGTGTTTCTTGCAAACAAATTACGTCATTTTTAAACTTTCAAGTAGTGAAATATTTTCTTCATTTTTAGTGGTGAATTTAAGCCATTAACGTTCCATGTCAAAAATTTATTTGCCATCCTTGGCCCCTGAAAGCTTCTGGAGCACCAACTGGAAATCCTCTTGCAATTTCCTCTTCGGTCTTGCCCCTCCCACAGCTTCTGTATTTGTAGTTTCTTGAATTATTATCTGACTTTGTTGCTTCTTTAATTCTTGTTCGTTACTGCTGCTCGAGTTTGTCTTTGTTCTTTGGGGTCTTCCATTTTTTCAAATAAATCCAAATAAATCCAAAACTTGAACAGCCTCTTGTTGGTTGCTGCTCGAGTTTGTCTTTGTTCTTTGGGGTCTTCCATTTTTTCAAATAAATCCAAAACTTGAACAGCCTCGGAAAGTTGCAGTAGGTCTTCTTGAGTAGTCCAAACACCTCCTTGGGCTTGTGCCTATGTACCTTCCTTCTCCCCTTTTCTCGCCTCTCCTGCTTCTTTCCTTCTTCTGACTTCTGGCGATGGTGGGTTTCCAGCCTTTAATACAGTAGTGTAAAAATCTCTTGCTTACCAGACTGTATTAAGATATTTGAGGCTTTTTTCAGCCCATTTTTTTGGCAATATGAGGTCTGTAAGACGCACAGACATTTTCACCCCCCTTTGGGAGACAAAAAAAAATGTGTCTTATAGTCTGAAAAATATGGTAAATCTTTCCATTCTCCACCATTCAGTCAGAACTGCAGAAGCTTCTAGGATGAGAGATGAAACATCTTTAAGCAAACCAAGAAAGCCCAGTTGCTCTTTGAAAGAAAACACCTTTGGGACTTTTAATCGAACAATTTAACTGGTATATTTGGGAATAAAACTCCTTGCAACTTACTTAGAAGTATTTATGGTTAGAGTTGCTTATCTGAACAATCATGTTCAGATTTCTCAGATTTATGAAGGGAACAACTTCATTTTTTATTCACCAAAAATTTACGTTGTTGGGGCCCTAATAACTTATATTTCATTGATATTCTGTCCTTAATGGAAAAGACCCTGGATGAGTAGGAATGTCTTTGACAACTTAAGTAGATTTCCACTTTCCATTTAGGAAGAATTACTTGATTTCCTTCCACTCATGGTGAAATTTATTTGTTTAAAACAAGGCACAGAGCTGCTCCACAAATGCAATACTTACGAATCTCCATTTTGATACTTTCTCCTTTCTAGGATAGTCATTCTGAAAAATTGAATCTCCTCTGACGGAAGTCACGGAAGAAAAGGAAATTTCTGGCTGTCACATTTATCCGAACATAGACAACTATATTTTAGTATTTATAAAGTTGCTTATAAAATAAAATTTGAAGCTATGCACCTGCCAACCAGTGTATCTAAGATGATCATCTATGACTTAGCTCACTACTAAATAATTCACTACTTTATAACAAAAAGAAAAACAAAAACGTCCCATCTCTCCAGATCATTCTGAGTAAATTTGAAGTTGGTATTTTCTATTTGTAAGGTCCTCGAAAGTTGTTAAACCACACTGGCAGCTTGAGCAAATGGAAAACATTAACTCTGAGCTTAATTACTCATGGTCTTTGTACGATTTTATACTGACCTCCATCAAGGCCAGTTTTGATCTGAGATCAACTGTGCTGCTTTTTCAAATACTATTGATTGATTAAACTGTGCAGTAAAGAAGGAATTGCTTAAAGCTTATAGAGATAGGAGAAAGGGAAATTCGGTGTTTTTTTCCATGCTTTTTTATGCTCAATCCTCCAGGCTATTCGAGGCAAAAGGTTTCTGAGATAGCAGTAATCAGTATTACTGTAAGTGTTCAGCCTGCAATCATTTATTTAGCAACTGTTTGAAGTTACAACAGCACGAAAAAAGTGACTTACAACTGGTTCTTCCACTTATGACCATTGCCGATCCCCCCCATGGTCACATGATAAAATTTCAGGTATGATCAAATTGCAGTGTTCCAAGTCATTTGATTGACATTTGCAACTTTCCCAGCTGGCTTTTAACAACCAAAATTAATGGGGGAAGCCAGATTAGCTTAATGACCATGGTCGTTCGCTTAACAACTGTAGTGATTCACTTAACAACTGTGAGAGAAAGTGCATGTCTCACTTAAGTAACTAAGCCTGGCTTAGTAACGGAGATTCTGCTCCCCAATTGTGGTTGTAAATCAAGGCCTGCCTATAAGGGATTGGAAATCAGCATCTATTCCTCAAAAAGAATGGTCCCCATTGCATTTGTATGCCCCTCTCCAAGTCCATCTGGCTGAAATCCCAGAATTGGTTTACTTCTGCCTAATAATATCCACCATTACAGCACAATGAAAATTGCCCCTTTTATTAGATCTCGTTTTTGGTTCCATGTCAGAGGAATATTTAATTCCACTCCAATCTGAGAATGGATAATCAACTTTCCCAGTCACAGGTTTCCCTTTACCGGTGAGAAACTTCAATAATATTCCAAAAATGTTTCAAGCATTCTGTTAAAAGAGGGGGGCTTTTTTCACCATCTCCTTTTTTTTTAAATATAGAAATGAAAGTTCTTTGAATCCTCTTTTTCCATCTGCTTGTAGAGAAAATCTGCTAAGGAGGAAAATGGCATAGGGTTTCCTGCTTGAGGTCCCTTCCAATTTTGTTATTCTGAAAAGATTTTCTTGTCCTATTATGTTGGCAAGGGGAAATGATGAACATGTGGACACCATTAAGGACCAAGATGAGTACAATTGACAAGCTAGAGAAGATAAATTTCCAATTGCTATTTCATTGTTTTGTTGAGAAGCATTATATTTTGGGTTATGTTATTTCCTTGTTCACCATCTATATGATGCCCAAGATACATTTCTCTTTTGCAAGGTGTTCTTTCTTATATGAACAAATCCCATTTGGAGTTTTAACTTCTTTTAGTATATATTATTTTTTAAACACACATTTTTAAGTGGTTTATTTTTGAGTTTCACAATGCTGTAGGGCCCACTGCTTCCAAAGATTGTTGGCTCCTGAAAAGAGGATTACTATTTTGGTGCACTACGTTTCCAAGGTAAGTTAAGAGAGACGGAACCTTCACAGTTCTTGCTTCCTCCACTGGGGAGGGAGAGCACATTTTACAAAAAATCAGTTTAAAAAAAAAAGAGTGTTTCTATTGGATGTTTTGAAGTAAAATTAATGACATTGGTCATCAGTCTCCCAGTCAGAGATACTGCTCAAGTTTAGCCCTGAATTGGACATTGCTAGATATACTATTATACATATTTTCACAGACACTTTATCTTCTCTCTCAAATCCCAATGATTAAAAAGGGGGGCAAAAAATCCCCAGAACTAGAATCCTGTACATCAGTGCCCCCCCCCCAAACTTTTGGGCCCAGGGACCGGTTCTGTGGAGAAAAGTTTTTCCGCCGACTGGAGGGGGCATGTTTTTGCATTCTGCCTGCATCCCGCAGATGGGGCTTCCCTTGTTTGCATGGCCCGGTTTCTGGCATGCCATAGCCCGGTTCCGGCCCATGGCTTAGAGGTTGGGCACCCCTGTTGTACATGGCAAGCCCCTCTTCCAAAAGCAATCCGGTTTTGTAAGCTAATCTAGTGTCAGGGGAATTAGATAAGGCTTCCAAACCAGTTCCCCCAAGTTTCCTCTTGTTTCAATCCCTTCCAGGAATTAAAATATTTCTGGTTGCCCCCATCAATCTGAGATGGTGTATCTGAAGTGACAGACCAGACATTAAGATAGGGAAAGATCAGATCTGAAGCTTAGAACTACTGCATTGCAGAAGAGGACATATTAACTTCCTACCACACATAGAAAAAGAAATGAGTGAATACACAACCCTATTTATTCAAAGGACGATGATGTCCTTCCATTGAAAAAGCACCTTACAAAAGACAGATGGAAAAAGATATCACTTTTATTACTATATTTACAAATTTGTGTTGGCTGTCCCATTTCAAATAAATTCATTTGCAGAAATGGAACTGATTTTCCTTTTTTGGGTAAACACAGCAACAAAATCAACTATGGTTTTTAAAAATATATTTCACATGTCTGTTACCACGTAGAAAAGGCCAAAATCTCTCTTAAGTCTATCCCTGTTTTGAGTATGAGTTACTTTTATTTATTTGAATATACTGTATCTTACATCTATTATTACTACTTTTATAGCTTCAATTCACTTGTATTTCATATATTCATAACAATTATCTCACAACTGTGTTGTTTTTAACAAACCCAGAGTAGGAATGCATGTTGTATTTGTTATCTTTGTAAATTAAGTTTATAATTTTGTATTATAAACAAAATGTGTATTTAAATATAATAACTTATTGATGTGTCTTTAAATGTAACAACTTAGAAACTGTTTCGTAGGTGGAGAGACAATTATCCTAAAAGGGCAAGCATATATATATATATATATATATATATATATATATATATATATATATATATATGTGTGTGTGTGTGTGTGTGTGTGTGTGTGTGTGTGTGTGTGTGTGTGTGTATATATATATATATATATATATATACATATATATATATATACACACACACACACACACATTTATGTATATAAATATATATATATATATATGTATATTTATCTCACACACACACACAAATAAAAACAAGTAGTAAATAATCCTTTATTTCTTTGTGATTACTTCACCACACATTCCTTGGTCCTCATATTACAACAAAAGAGATTTTGTTTCCATCTTATAGTTTGGTACAGGACTTGCCAACAATTCATGCTTATAAATGCAAGGGTTGGGATTGGCAAAAACAATTGCTAAAAAGTCAACAAAATGTTCCACGAAACTCAAATTCTGTGGCAAATACTGAAATATGTCAAAATACAAACTTTCGTTATTTCTTTCATATAATTGTATGCTACACCGCTTTCTATTATTAGAAATATTGAAGCAGGGTACAATAAGTGAATGTAAATAATAGATTGTAAATAAATAATTGTTTTGCTGCCCGATATGCTACCTATTATGGAAGAATCTAATGCTAATGCTAAAAAACAGTAGATTAAAACAGTATTAAAATGGCACATTCAACCTGATCTAAAGTTTAATTTATTGCTGTGTATGGTTTGCCAATTGCACAATGGCAGATAGGACAGCGCTCCAGAGGGTTAACATCATTGCCCAGAGGATCATTGGTTGCCCTCTCCCCACCTTGGAAGAGCTTTATAGCTCCCGCTGCCTTAAGAAAGTTCAAAACATCCTTAAAGATCCATCTCATCCTGGGTACCCTTTCTTTTGAACTATTACCATCTGTCAGACGGTACAGGATAATAAAAACAAGGACAAATAGGCTGAAAAACAGCTTCTATCCCAAGGCAGTAACTGTATTGAATTCTACTGTATGGTGCAACACTAATGCAACATCAGGGGTTTTCAATTCAATTGTATAGAATGTGAAGGGTGTGTGTTTGTATTTTCATTTTATTTTTTATGTATAATGTACACTGAAGATGGCATTTAATTTCACTGTACGAGGTGCAATGACAATAAAGTAAAGTAAATTTTTAAAAACTAAAAAAAAATAACCTAAAGATCTTAGAATGCCTTGGGTTCACAAGATATCCTGGGATTTTTCATTAGTGATCTGTACTAGCTATAATATGTACAGATCATATGATAGGTAGTCTTCGAATTATTTCTGTAAATGGAGCCTGCCCATCATGGTCATAAATCATTTTGGTTGTAAATTCATGTGAATTCTACATTATATGTAGAATTACAATTCTATATATATATATTTTTTTTTGTGGTGGTGGTCATTAAGTGACAGCCACAGATATAAAGTGACTGCCACAATCCTTAAGTGAAGCAATGATTTGCCTGAAGTAAATACCAAGTTTTGGTAAAACCATCATAAAACCTAATCGTGACTGCAGAATGTTGCAAATAGCCATAGATCTGCAGTCTGGCTGCTAAGTGCTTTAAGTGTGGACATGTGACTGGGCAAGGGTGAGGGGAGTCACAGTTCTGAATCCAGTTCATAAGTACCCTCAGGGAGGTCTGGTGCAACTTTGAACAGTTGCTAAACAACTTGATTTACCTGTAATTTCTTCTGTAATCTACCTGTCATTCTTCATCAGTTCTGGTCCCACCTTGAAAGCTCAAGCAGAAGGAAACTGAAGGCAGACCAGAGGTGTAACATTCTCTGTCCCTACCAATGAGCAGAATTGGCCAAAATTGTGGAAACCTTTTGGGGAAAGTTTATTTTCTAAAACTAACTAATAACACTTTTTTTTAGTAGTACCATAAAATTATATATCAATGGAAAGAAAATTTAATCAAGAATGTAATGCAATAACTTTTGTGAAGGATTTGCTATTAGAATAGCAGTTACAGTATAAAGAAGAAAAATGAAACGTAGAAAAAATGAGATATACAAAAATGATCACCATAGAAAAGACGAGATATACAAAAATGATCACCATGTCAGTTAATACTTAGTTGGGTAATCTTTAGCATGAAGTCTTACGTCTTCCCATGGAGTGAACGAAGTCTTTTAGTTCTGCAGCTGTTATAATGTGAAATCAAGATTGAATGATAGCTTCTATTAACTGGGTTTTATTGCTGGGTCATTTCTAACTAACAAGTTTCTTTAATTGTCTCCATAGATTTTCAATTGGGTTAAGGTCTGGGCTATTCCCAAGCCATTCCAACAGTGGAATAGGATCATTTTGAACCCCCCCCCCCAAAAGTGGTGTTATTAGCCATCAAACCTCAAAAATACACTTTCCCCAAAAGGTTAGAATTTACTTGGTCTACTCTTTTTATATCCACTGCAGACTTTAGAACAGAATAGAATAGAATAGAATAGAATAGAATAGAATAGAATAGAATAGAATAGAATAGAATAGAATAGAATAGAATAGAATAGCAGAGTTGGAAGGGACATTGGAGGTCTTTTAGTCCAACCCCTTGCTTAGACAGGAGAACCTATACTATTTCTGATAAATGGCTGTCTAATCTCTTATGAATGAATGATAAAGTTACATGGGTAAATATTAAGGGGGAAATATTCTATTTGTTTAGAGGAGATACAATATGAACTCTTTCAAATGCAATACATTCTTTTTAAAATAAAAAAGGAGCTGCAAGATTTTACAAAAGCATGAGGTGTCATCGTTAATTTTTTAAAAAAAGAAACCTGTGCGTTTTTATCTGTTCTAACTAGAAAAAAAAATCTAATATCTTAGAAATACCTTTGACACATAAGTCCTTTCTTTAAGAAAATCCTTAAAAACGTTTAATGGGTTTTGTGAGAAAAACATGCTGACTTGAAGGAAAGGTCTCCTGTTAAAATAAAATAAAACCTCAAATAGCGTCTCCTGCTCGAGCAAGGGGTTGGAATAGAAGACCTCCAAGATCCCTTCCAACTCTGTTATTCTATGTTCTAAAAATTAAATAATTAGGAGATAGAAACAACAAAAGTAGACTTTAATTGGAAATGTTTACGAGGCATGGAGCTCTCTGCCAGGAGCCTGCAAGAGGGAGCCACAAAAGCCTCACTTTGCACACAACTTGCATATTATCAATAGCATTTGAAATAGCTGAGAGAGAGAGAGAAAAGAGGCAACGCAATCACTGAGCAGCACCTTTATCGATTGTTGTATTTCCCTTTGATCCCTAATGGAAAGAAAAAAAAAGCAAATATCCAAAAGCTAATGCGTGTTTCATCCATGCCCAAATAGTCAGGCACCTCTAACAATCGCTTATCTTCTAACATCGCCCTCTATGAGTTGGAGGGGGCTTTCAGGCCAGGGCCGCCGCCAGGCTTATCCCCCTCAGTCCCCGCTGCACCGCTGCCGACCACCGGAAGACCTTGGGTTCTTTGGCCTCTTCATGGAAGCCCCCAAGCCGGCTTCTGAAGAATCCCGCGCCCGCCGAGCCTTGTGGAATGCGCTGAGCGAGCAGCCATGGGCCGTTCTGGCGGCCTGCTTGACGTGCTCCACCCTGCTCGGCTGGTACATGGCTAGCAGCGTGAAGGACTCCGCGGTGCTCGAAGGCCCCTGGCGGGAGGATGAAGACCCCGAGACGACGACAACGACGACGGAGACGGTGACCGTGCTGGTGTGGTGGAAGCCTTTCGGCCACAGCGGCTTCTCCGACGACTGCTGGCGATTCGACATCAGCGCCTGCTGTCTCTCCACCAACCGCAGCCTCCAGCCCAAAGCGCACGCGATCGTCATCCATCACAGGGACCTGCAGGGATATCCCCTTGACTGGCTGCCCCGGCAGAGGCCGCCGGACCAGCGGTGGGTCTGGATGAACTTTGAGTCGCCCACCTACACTACGGGCCTGCGTGACCTGGGCGGCCTTTTCAACTGGACTATGTCCTACCGGGCGGATTCGGATGTCTTTGCACCCTATGGGTATCTCAAGCTTCGGCCGGAGCCCCTGGACCAGTTCACCTTGCCCAAGAAGACCAAGCTGGTGGCCTGGGTGATCAGTAACTGGAATGAACGTCAGGCCCGGGTCCGTTATTACCACCAGCTGAAAAAGTATCTCCCCATTGATGTTTATGGATCTCGTAGACTGTCGCTCAAAGACAACAATGTGGTGAAGACTGTCTCGGAATACAAGTTTTATCTGGCCTTTGAAAACTCCCAGCATCAGGACTACATCACGGAGAAACTCTGGTGGAACGCCTTTGAATCGTGGGCCGTGCCCATCGTCTTAGGTCCCCCGAGGGCCAACTACGAACGGTTTATCCCTTCTGACGCCTTCATTCATGCCAATGACTTCTCCGACCCCATGGAGCTGGCGGTTTATCTGAAATTCCTAGATAAAAACGAGAACATGTACCGGAAGTATTTCGCTTGGAGGAAACAGTATGATGTGAAGGTGTTGTTTTTCTGGACTGAGCATTTTTGCAAAGTTTGTAACGTAATCAGAAAGGTGGGGAAACAGCCCAAGACCATCCAGAACCTCGCCACCTGGTTTAAAAGTTGACATCCACCGATTGACTGAGTTTCCAGGCAGGATGGTTGGGTTGACACACTTGCCCAACCACGGCACAAGAAAATATATCAGGGATATTTCAGTTTTTCTTAAGTTATCAATTAACTTAATTAATAAGTTATGACTGCTTGGTTTAATAAACATGGGGAGATTCACCATTGTGTGTGTGCGTGTGTATATTTATCGACTTTTTTGCTTGCTTGTTTGTTTCTCTCTTTTGGCCTCTATGGTCCATACAGTTCTTCACCAAATTTAAGCACAAAAATTGATATGACTGCTATAATTTCATATGTACATAAATGTACATATCTACAAAAATGTGCAGGCTGCCACATATTTGTATTTAAACATTTATTTGCAACCTTAGCAAACAAGCAAAATATAGCAAAATAAGCAATACCATTAGCAAAATACATATGAAATAATGGCGGTCATATCAACTGAATACAATACATCCCCTCTAATATTAAAAGCATAATTTTTCGGTATGTGCTTTCGTAGCTTCCATGCAGCTGTTGCAAGCAATACAATGTTTTATTACATGTCTTCATCAGACAACAAAAAACAATTTTCTTGTTCTAATCTAGATTGTCTCTGTTGGATTAACCAGGGCATCATGAATCTACAGCAAATTCCTGCTGAAGTTTGCAATGTAATGCGTAATGGGTCAAATCTTCCATCTATAAGTTATTGCAAGTGTTAAAGGTGTGTAGTTGGTAATCCTATATTTTCTGTCTAAATAGCCTTGTTAGCCTTGTTTGAAAGGGAAATTCTATAAGGGCTTTTCTCAGAGAATAAGACATAAGAAATTTGAGGACTATAATCTGTGAAGTGGCATTATGATACCACAAGTTAGAATTTACTTTGTCTACTCTTTATATCAACTACAGATTTTAGAAGAATAGAATAGAATAGAATAGAACAGAACAGAACAGAACAGAACAGAACAGAACAGAACAGAACAGAACAGAACAGAACAACAGGTCATCTGATCATACAGTAGAGTGGAGTGGAGTGGAGTGGAGTGGAGTGGAGTGGAGTGGAGTGGAGTGGAGTGGAGTAGAGTAGAGTAGAGTAGAGTAGAGTAGAGTAGAGTAGAGTAGAGTAGAGTAGAGTAGAAGATAAGAATTGGAAGGGACCTTGGAGGTCTTCTAATCCAGACCCCTGCACAAGCAGGAGAACCTATACTATTTCAGATAAGTGACTGTCTAGTCCTGTAATGGCGAACCTATGATGGCATGTGTAGCGATATTAGTGGGCACGCGAGCTCAGCTCTGGTGAGCATGTGTACACCAGCCAGCTGATTTTCGGGCCTTCTGGCTTGTTTCCTGCCTCCAGAGGCATCAGGGGTGGTGATGGGGAAGGCCCATTTTTTCTGTCCCCAGCCTCCAGAGCCTCTCTAGGAGTCTGGGGAGAACAAAAATGGTCTTCCGGTGGGACTGGAAGTTGGCAAACGGGCCGTTTTTGGCCTCTGGAGAGCCTCCCGGGGGGGGGGGGGGCGGGGGGAGAGGCTGTTTTCACCCTTCCCAGACTCTTAGAAAGGTTCTGGTAAAATAATAAGAGGTGGCTCTGTGAGCTACCTAAGACTAATATTGTCTTTTCCAAGTCATATATAATCCTAACCTTCTTCCTGATGTGGTGATTTTGTAGTTTAAGGAAATTTTGATTGGATAGGTTCTGTATAGAGGACAATTATGAGTTTTCTGTGGCTTTGGCTATTATTGGCAAAGAGCCTAATGAGTAATAACACACTGAATAATAGTTCCCAATGTTGTGAGAATGCCCAAGTGACACGCTTGCCCTTGAGAAAGGTTCTGGGGAAGTTGAGAACCCCAAAAGACAAGGCAAGAATGGGTCACAAGATGTGAACTCTTTGGAACAGGTCCACTCCCGCCAACGATGTATCATAAATAGATGAGGTCAGTACCCTGGACCTAAGCCAACTCCAAGGCCTAAAATCCTGAGTTTGACAATACAGGGGGGAATAGAACAAAGGGAGAACAAAGGAAGAATGGGCCCCTGTAACAATTGAGAAAGGGGAACTACATGCTAAGAATATTGGAATTGAGTTAAAGCCTGGTTAATCAGCCTGACCCTATCCTAAGCCAAAAATGCTGGTTTTGTTTGTCTGCTGGTCCTTCATCTTACAATGATCTTTGGGTCAGGACCAGGGCCAAAATAGTCCTTGAGAAAGATATTGGTGGTGAACCAAAGCAACAGTAATCAAATTGCAAGGAGACTTTTATAATGCATTCAAAAGGCTGGGAATGAATTTTTTCCCCATTGTTAGCCCTATAGCTGTTAGTGTGGAAATCCTAGGGTCACCCTCCTCGTGTGTAAAGTGACATCAGGAACCAGATATTCCTGTAGGATCCCTGATGGGAGATCAATGTCTATCAGAAATACACTTGACCCTAGAATGACACTTATAGCTATAAAAACTAACTAGTGGCATTTCTCCTTATGCTCCCTATTATTTCAACAGAAGATCACTTTCTCAATACCATCACACGTCTCCATTAGAGCCAACACAGGCTTATGTGTCCTACTTCCTCTTGGCAATGCAAGCTCCTGTCATGTTTTTGAAGGCACTATTATAAGATAAACAAAAGGACTCTACACTAAAAGTCCCACACAGTCACTGGTGGCATGTTAGTGGCAGGGACTTTACGGGTCTGGATTAATGAAAAAAAAACACCAATGGGCCCATGCATTTTCCATGAATATAGGTGGGTATGTAAGGAAAAATGGAGTTTTCTTCTTATGTGAAAAAAATGTGTATTTGTGTTTACCTACAAACTGGACTGGAACATGTACATCTTTCCCCAAAATAGGTGATGTTATCTGGGCCAGGCTGGATTAGACAGATGTTATTTCTGTTGTAATAGGCCTGACTTTTATTCTTTGTTCAGACAACTAACTATGAGAGCAATGAAAGAGATAAGAGTTAAAAAAAATGAGTTGATTTTGATGGAAAGCCTTATAGACTGTAAAATTGACCCTGATCTCTTTGATGAAGATGAAGTTTCTGATACAGGAACATATGTACAACTCTCAACTGGGTAATTAGAGAAAGTGCTTCAGAGAATAAGATTTGAAAATCATATGTATTACTTGTCTTTCCTTTACATTACTATGTATCTTATCTTGAACTGATTATGTTATACAAAAATATTATATGCTTGCTTGCTTATTAAGAAGTGTAGAATGGTTACCTACTGAAAGCATGAAACAGATGGGAAGCAGTGGAAGTTTTTGGATGGAAAAACTTCCAAAAGAAAAGGGGGGAGTAAAATAGAATAATGAAATTGGATATAAAAAATGATATAAGATGGGGTCAGTCTAGATGATCTCTGAAGGACCCCTTTCTTTAGTATTGGGTTCAAAAGGTAAAACCACAGAAATAACTAACCTTTCTCAGCTGTCAAGTTTAGGAAACATTATCAGGAGTAAAAGATCACACTTAGCCAAGCAGAGGCAACCACAAATCTAATGGCAGGAACTTAGATAAGGTTTGCAAGAACACCTGTGTTCCTCTTAAAGAGGGAATACACGTTAGTACACTTGTAGGAATTAGTAGCAAGGGAAATGGGATGGGTGGGTTGGTTGCGATGGGCTGTCAGAAATGTAACCAATCATAAGATGTTAAAAGTATGTATTTAAGTTACTGCATCATAATCTTTCGGGATTCAGTGTTTTTGCTTCTTGTTTTACACTGAATCTGCGCAATAAACCTCTCTGATCACCCACGGAAATCTTGTGAGTCTTAATTTCTATAACACTGGAGCTAAGTGAGAGAGAAAAACGGGCCTACCAGGCCATCATGTGCCAGGAGCAGAGGGGGACTGTGGGGAAGCTTGCGTGCGCATGCACACGGGCATGACGCATAGAATTATGGGTGTGGGCACATGAGCCCAACCCCCCCCATCTCCCCCTCTTGCACGTGATGGCAAAAAGGTTAGCCATTACTGGTTTAGTCTCTTCGTAAAAAACTCCAGTGATGGAGCACCCACAATTTCTGAAGTCAAGCTGTCCCACTGGTTAATTGTCCTCAATGTCAGGAAATTGGTCTTTAATTTCAGGTTGCTTCTCTCTTTGATTAGTTTTCAACCATTGTTTCTTGTCCTGCCCTCTGGTGCTTTGTAGAATAATTTGATCCCCTGTTCTTTGTGGCTATATATCTGTAACATTTGTCTTTTTGTGAATTGAATGATCCTTTGGTTCTGATTATAAACTTTGTTTACACTGGCTATAAAGCGAGTTCATAAGCCTGTAAACTCTGAATGTCAATACCACTGAACATCAAGGCTTTGTTTCCACTAATCACAAAGCACGGCTATAAATACATTTATAAAGATTATAAATGCTGGACTGACCATACTATATCACAGCAACTCAAATGTACTTTTCCACTCTTGTTTTATGCCAACTGCAAACTTTGGTTTATAATATTTCTCTTTTAATGATCTTCTGGCTTTCAGATTTATTTTACTTTTTACTTTCTTTTTAAACACTAAGCCCAAAAGGCGGCTACAGATTTTTGAACTAAACAGCAAAGGCTGAAAATATTGAGGATGTAAACGGTGAACTGAAGGACAGAGCTTTAAAAAGAAAACCTACCGTAATTTGCCCTTGTTCCATAGTTGTTGTTAGTTGTGAAGTTGTATCCGACGCAGTGCAACGGACAACGTTTCTCCAGGCCTTCCTGTCCTCTACCATCTTCTGGAGTCCATTTAAGCTCACACCTACTGCTTCAGTGCCTCCATCCAGCCACCTCATTCTCTGTCGTCTTCTTTTGCCCACAATCATTCCCACCATTAAGCTCTTCTCCAGTGAGTCCTTCTCATTAGGTGGCCAAAGTACTTGAGTTTCATCTTCAGGATCTGGCCTTCTAAAGAGCAGTCAGGGTTGTTCTCTAGGACTGACTGGTTTGATTGCCTTGCAGTCAGAGGGACTTGCAGGAGTCTTTTCCAGAACCATAGTTCAAAGGCCTCAATTCCTTGGTGCTCAACCTTTCTTATGGTCCAATTTTCACAACCATACATTGCAACTGGGAAAACCATACTCTTGACTATATGCACTTTTGGTGGCAGGGTGATGTCTCTGCTTTTTAGTATGCTGTCTAGATTTGCCATGACTTTCCTCCCCAGGAGCAAACGTGTTTTAATTTCTTGGCTGCAGTTCCCATCTGTGGTGATCTTGGAACCCAGGAAAATAAAATCTGCCACTACCTCAATCTATTTGCCAGGAATTGAGAGGGCTGGATGCCATGATCTTAGTTTTCTTAATATTGAGTTTCAAACCAACTTTTGCATTCTCCTTCACGCGCATCAAGAGGTTCTTTAGCTCCATTGTACGCAAGCACTATTTCAGCATTAGCCATTAATATGAGGAAAAGAATAATATTTGAGAGAAGATTCTGGAGCAAAAGGTTTTTATTTCTTGTCTTCCTGTGTAGATTACAAACCATTATCTTGAGATTGATCTATTTTGCACTTAAGTCTTATTTCAGCACTAGTCATAAGACAGGGCATAAGACTTTAAATTTAAAGTATTATTTCAATGCTAACCACAAGAGGGAATAAGATTAATTTTTAAAAAGGAAGGAACCCAGAGGATACAGCATTGGAAAGATGGTTAAAAAGAAATAAAATAAAAACATAAAAACCCATATAAAACCAATTTTTAAATATTTTTAATTTTTTAATTCAATTTTTAAAATTTATTTTTTTTAAAAAAATTGAAATTTAAAAAGAAAGGGTCCAAGAGTTCCAAATTATTAAAAGATAGAAGGGACTTCCCCAGTATTATAACAATTATTATTTTTCTGTAATCTTGTACACCAACTGTAAGATGAGATTTCATTCTTTTAGTTGAGTTTTTATTTCTTTCGTTCTTTTATTCATCTGTGGATTACAAACTGTATCTAGACCTTATTTGCATGTAAGTTTTACTTCAGCACTAGCCACAAGTGGAAGTAAAAGACTAACTTAAGAATTTGAAAATCTTAGCATTTTTAATTATTTTTGGAAAAAATAATTTTTTAAAAACTTGTGACAAATTTTGAGTTTTTAAACTAATTTTTGGAATTTTTAAAAATTTTAGCCGTTGCAAGAAGAGAAACCTAGTCCTGAAAATAAAATCAGTAATGGGAAAAAAAGATTAACACTATTGTGATTGTGCAAAATATGTGCCATGTATCGGTGGGATTCTACCGGTTTGGACCGGTTCAGGCGAACCGGTAGCTCCGACAATCATCTGGGAATAAACCGGTTCACCACGATGATCAGAAGGGCCCACCCGTCCGCCAGTGCTATTTTCCTACCTTTATCTCCTCAGCTGATTCGCACAACAGAGCTGATTGCCACACGAATCAGCTGTGTTACTCCTCTGAAGAAACCCAGAACTGAAGATTTGTTCAAACTGCACATGCGCGCAGTGTGTGTTAGGTGAAGGTGTGCATGTAGCACGCACAAAGCATGTGATCACCAAACCTGTTGTTAAGTCGGGAGGATCCCATCACTGGCATGTATGTATTCATGCCCATAGAAGACCCAAATTATACGTGTAACAGGTATAAACTAGAAAAGAAAATGAAGGGTAGCGAGGCAAGACTAGCCACTCTGAGGCTCTCAACCAACGAAATGAGAAACTCCAACCAAAAGAAGAAGATTGTATCCAAATTAAACATAGTAAGGAACAATTTACCAGAAGAAATGAACCTTTAGACCGGGGTCCCCAACCCCCAGGCCGTGGCCCACTAACGGGCCATGGCCTGTTTGCAACTGGGCCATGCGAGTGGCAGGCTATCACGCATGCGCATACCCGCAGATCTAGTTGTATAAGTTGAGCTGCATGCATGTGTGCATCAGCCTGCCATTCACACAAATTGAACTGCGCATGTGCACATGCAGCAATTTGCCACTCACGTGCTGCCCTGCAGCTCATGTGGCCTGGTTCCCCTCTCCCCCCACCCTGCCGGGCCGCCAAGCCACAAAATTTGGAAACTGCTGCTTTAGACCAGAGTGTTGTGGCCTGTCAGCGGCCTGTGCAGATTATAGCTGATTCCAACAATGAGGGGGCCGGTGTGCTGTGCCAGCTGGCGCTGGAGTCTGACAGTGAGGCGGCTGGAGAAGATGTGGTGCAAGAGGCAGGGATTCAGCCAGGGCCTTCAGAACCTCCAAAAGCTCCTTTAAGAGGACGAAGAGGAGGAGCCTCTTCTCAATGCACAGGCGCACAGAGCTGCCAAAAGGCAGGAGTGGCTCCTCAGGAGGAGATCTCCTCAAGAGTAAGGCTTGGGGCTAATTGGCCACTCCCTTAGCCTATTTAAGGAGGAACGCCACTTGCAGCAAGCTCTAGGGAACAACTTTAGTTCACCTTCCTTCGCGTCTGGATTCTCTGCAAAATTGCTTCTGGGCTTTCTGGCAGCTTTAGTAAGACTGTGATTACCTTATTTTAGAATTCTTGTAGACTGTTAAGACAGTTTATTAACAGCCTTTGGTTGATAAAGACTGTTATTTGAGTAAAATAAGCTTTATAGAGAGTTTGTATGTTCTGCGTTCTTTGGGGTCTGTAGCTGGGGAAGAACACAGGGGTGTCAAACTTGATTTCACTGAGTTCCTCATCAGGGTTGTGTCTGACCTCGGAGGGCTGTGTATGTGTGTGTGTGTATACGTGTGTGTGTGTGTGTGTGTGTGTGTGTGTGTCCGGGGTGAACGTGGCCATGGCAGCATTTGACACAAGCTCAAGATGCATTTTTCCCCTTCTTTCTTTCCACAGTTCTTTACTATAACCATTTCCCTATCTTTTCTACCAGATATTACTGGCAAACATTTATTATTTATTCTTCATACTCCACTAAACTTTATATTTCTAAATTTATACCCCACTGTTTAATAGTAAATTGCTTTTCCAGGCAGAAAAGTTATTTATACTATTGTATTTTTATTGTTTAACTAATAATAATAATGCAATAGCATAAATAACATGATAATACAAGAACTAACAGCAGAGGTAAATTTTCAGGATAGTAAATGGAAATGACTGTCAATTATAGATCGTTGATTGTAGATTAAATGTCCCTACAGTATGTAAAATCTGGCATTACATCGTTGTATTAACATAGGAGTCAGATCAGGCCCTTACTTGAGGCCTCATTATTGTAATCCAGTCCAATCCAGTCCTCCTGAAGCACTCTGCTGACTGAAAATGGGGGCATGGAGTCCCTGCGAAAGCCCTGCACAGCCTGTTTTTGGCTGGCAGAATGCTGCAGTTGTCCGGGGAGGCCAAAAAGGGGCCAGTCCTTTGATATTTCCAGGCTGGCCTTGTGGGCCAGATTTAAGCACCCTGCAAGGCGAATCCAGCCCGTGGGCCTTCAGTTTGACAACCCTGCTTTAGATGAACCTAGAGACAGATGAATGCAGTGGTGAGATTCTACTGGTTCGGACCGGTTTGGCTGAACTGTTAGCTCCAACTTTTAGCCATGAACAAACTTCTTGGCTCTTTTTTTGAAGTGGGCCCACCTGTCCATCCTTGCGTTATACTCACCTATATTTCCATTTCCCAAGCCCAGCTGATCGGCGCACCTCACCTGTTTTCCTCGCCAGCAGCAATGTGGAAGGTGAGTTTTCTCCAAATTGTGCACATGTGCCTGCTCAGCGAACCAGTTGTTAAACTGGTAGGATCCCACCCCTGGATGAATGGCAATATGTCACTCATAGAAGAAAACAACAAACAAAAACAATGTTCCCGTCTATCCACTTCTGTACAGTTCACTACAGCCCTGCTAGAGCTGAGCAGTCAATTTCACATCCTCCCCCTTGAAGAAAGTGTCAGCCTGGCCTGGGGCTGCCATTCGGTGGGGAGATGAGGATGCAACCACCCACTTGATCAGGGTCCCGCGCAGCGTGCTCGATCATCTGGGGAACCCACCCGCTGCTGTCCTGACGCTTTGTAGGCGGTGGCGTGGTCGCTGCACAGTTGAGAGAAGGCCGTGTACCGATGACATTACCAGATCGATCAGCTAGAACGGGGGATGCTACTGCTGGCCTCACCTCGTACTGATGGATGTGCCTGGAGGCTTTCTTGCAGGAACTGAAGGGCAACTACTTTCTTGCCTGGTCTGCTGGGAGGAGGGGATTACTCACAAACAGGGAAGGAGGAGGGGATTGCTCGCGAGCAGGGAAGTACATGGGAACATTGCAGGGAGCAGCAGCACTTACAGGTGTGAGGGGGAGGATTCAACACATAGGGATTGGATGGGGGTGATAAAGGGTAATAGTGGGCATGGGTAAGAAAGAGACTAACATATAAAAGGTGGTGGGAAGCATAGGCTGTTAGCCTTAACAATAGTTCCTTATTGGAAGTCAGTGAGTGCCAGTATTAAGGAAAAGGAAAAGCAACATCAAACCTAGTTTGTTTGTGTCAGCCTTTCTTATTAGCCTGGAACCTGATAGAAAGCATGCAGGCATCTGGAGAAGAGACCTCATCAAGTGTTCCAGTGACAGGAAGAAAAGTAGCCAGGCTTCTTCAAGAAAGAAAGAAAAAGGTATGTTAGTGATAGGAGAGTCACTTCTCAAAGGAATTGGTCAACCGGACAATGAATCTAGGAAGGACCCCCAGGGGCAAAAATAAAAAATGTGAGTAAGAGGCTTACTAAAATTTATTTATTTATTTATTTATTTATTTATTTAAATTTATATACCGCCCTTCTCCTAGTGGACTCAGGGCGGTGTACAGCCAAGAATAAAAAGCACTCCAATACAAAATTTAAAATATTAATAAAAGAATTAAATAATTTTGGCCCAATAAATTTAAAAACCCAATAGGCAATTAAAATTTAAAACCCATAAAACTTTAAGCTTAAAAAAGAGAGGGGGGGGGGTTACGCCAGCCCAGCTTGACAAAATAAAAAAGTTTTTAGGGCACGGCGGAAAGCGGAAAATAATGAAATCCACAGATTATTATTCCTTTCTCCTCTTTCATGTGAAGACGAATTATGCTACAAAAAGCCTGAAAACAGTATCAAGAGATTATGAGTAGCTCAGCATACTGCATAAAGCCAAAGAGTGAGGAGCATAGGTGGTGGTTTCACCTGCACATCCAACAGAGAGTCAACATCCAATGAAGAAATAGAGGATTTTAGAAGTAAACCACTGGTTTAAGGGATGGTGTCATCCAGAAAACTTCAAATTCCTCAACTATAGTCTACATTAACCACATGAAAGAGGGCATAGGTTTCCCGTCACAAGAATTGAGAAAAATGGTTTCGGAAAATGACTTGGCTTATCTGAAGGGCTTTAAGCTACAACTGGAAAGGGAGGGGAGGGAGATTAATCTTTAGCATCTAATTATGAACAGAATCCCTAAAACAATTAATCAAATAATGAGAAAGGGAGTGGTGAGAAGGAAGGAGATTAAATGCAAAGCGAAGATGTAGAAAGCTGAGTCAGACATAAAGGACTCTGATGCCTAATGCTCTAAGTATGAGGAACATACTTAAAGCATTAGTACAGGAGGGCAAGTAGGATATTGTTGCCATTATTGAAACTTGGTGGGTTATATCTCATGACGAATGTACAGCTGGAAGGATATAAATTGTTCAAAAAAAATGGGCTAACAAAAGAGGTGGAATTGCATAATAATAAGAAATCATTATACCTTTATAGAAATGTATAAAACAATAGAAGAAAGCCGTCTTAAATGCATATAGGTTAATATAAAAGGAGAAAATAATGACATTTCTCTAAGTATTTACTTCAGGCCATCCAACCAAGCAGACAAAAATAGATGAATTTTTTGCTAATTGGTTGATTTAGGCATGCAGGAAACACACCACAGCTGTAATGGGGGACTATTCTGACATTAACTGGGAGACAAACTTTGTACCAAGTGGAGATCAAAAACGTTCTTGATGAGCGTAGATGACAACTTTGTCCCCAAAAAGGTAGAGGAGACTAGATAGTCAGTTGTGCTGGACTTAATTCTTATTAACAGAGTTGAAATGATAGAAGAGGATGAAGTTGCAGAACGTTGGGGGACATACTCATACTGAAATTCAACATAATACAGGCAGAAATAATCAAATAAAATCAAACTACTGTCTTAGGATTTATGAGACCTGTCTTCAACAAACTAAGAGGTAGTTTAGGAAGGATTCCATGGTGGAAATCCTAAAGGGAAATACAACTCAAGATACATGGGGAATTCTGAAAAAATGAGATTGTAAAAGCCCAATCTAACACAATACCACAGAGAAAGACAAACAGAGACCCAAGATAAAACCAGCATGGTTGCATAAAGAACACTCTGATAAACAGAGAGAGAGAGAGAGAGAGAGAGAAAAGACAAGTATAGAAAAATGGAAAAAGAGACATATAACTAAAACAGAATACCAGCAAATAGCTGGAATCTGCAAAGGTGAAGTTAGAAAAGCTAAATCTCAGAATGATCTAAAACTTGCAACAAATGCCAAAACTTAATTTTAAAAAATTATTTTAACATGTAACAAAGAGGAAAAAAGTCAAGGGAATGATCAGCCCACTAATTGGAAAAGATGGCAAGAAAATGACCAGTAGCAGGGAGAAAGCAGAACTGCTTAATTCATTCTTTGCATAATTTGTATAATTGTCTTCACACAAAAGGGAAAAAAACCAGTCCAACCTATCAAATGCAGTACCATAGGAGATCGAATAGGAATGTAACTTGCAATAGGCAAGAAAATGGTAAGAGAATACTAGCTACATTAGACAAGTTCCAATTGTCAGGACTAGATGGATTGCATCCTAGGGTTTCAAAGGAGCCAGCAGACATGATCTCAAAACCAGTAAACAAAATCTTTCAAAATTCCCGGATCACAGGGGAAATACCAGAGGACTGGAAAAGAGTTAATGTGATCTACAAAAAGGGGAGGAAAGTCGATCCAGGAAACTACCAATCAGTCTGACCTCCATTCATGGGAAAATCCTGGAAGAGATAATCAAGTAGCCACATGTGAGCACCTAGAAATGAACAAGTCTATTACTAGAAGCTGGCATGTTCACTCAGAGCACATGAAATCTATTTATTATCAGTCACATTTTGGATTTGCCCATCTCACCCATAGAGGGACCGATGGTATACAGTGAAAGATTAAAACACAGAATATTCAGCTAATAATTTTTTTTTAAATTTGAATTATATGACGCCAGAGACTCAGGGCGGCTTACAATGCGTTAAGCAATAGCCTTCACACTTGTATATTTTATAAAGTCAGCTTATTGCCCCCACAAACTGGGTCCTCAATTTACCTACCTTAGAAAGGATGGAAGGCTGAGTCAACCTTGAGCCTAGTGAGATTCAAACTTACTAATTGCAGACAGCTGGTGTTAAATTACAATGCGTTAGTCTGCTGAGCTATCCAGGCTCCTAATAAAAATACAATAGCATAAATCAGATGATAATACAAGATCTAACAGCAGAGGTAAATTTCCAGGATAGTAAACAGAAATGGCTGTCAATTATAGATTGTTGATTGCTGATTAAATGTCCCTACAGCAGTGGTAGGTTGTCCCCAGTTCGGACCAGTTCTATAGAACCAGTAGTAAAACTGGTGGGAGGCTCCGCCCACCAACCCTGACGTCATCAGGAAGCTTCTGCGTGCGCGGACCTGTTGCGAACCAGTAATAAAGGTAAGTAGAACCCACCTCTGCCCTACAGTATGTAAAATCTGGCATTACACTGTAGTATTAACATAGGAGTCAGATCAGGCACTTACTTGAGGCCACATGATTGTAATCCAGTCCAATCCAGTCTTCCTGCAGCACTCTGCCAGCTGAAAACGGGTTGCGTGGAGGCCCTGCGAGGCCCGTTTTCGGCTGGCAGAATGCTGCAGTTGGCTGGGGAGGCCAAAAACTTTATAAAAAGAACTTTACAAAAAAATAAATTTGGAACAAAAAGATGACAGATCACATTTATAAACCTGTCAAGGCACAGGTATGAATTAATAATTATGAGCCACATTAAACTCTATTGAGGGGGTACTAAGTAAGGATACCCATCACCCCCCTTTCTATTTAATTTAGTTATAGAAATGTTAGCCGTATGCACGGATGATAAAGTTACACAGGTAAATAGTAAGAGGGAAATATTCTATTTATTTAGAGGAGATACAATACGAACTCTTTCAAATGCAATACATTCTCAGGTCACTCAGGCGCTCGTCACGTCTCGCTTGGACTACTGTAATGCTCTCTACATGGGGCTCCCCTTGGGATGCATCCGGAGGCTTCAGCTGGTACAGAATGCGGCCGCGCGGGGGATTATGGGAGCGACAGGGCGCTCCCATGTGACACCTCTCCTGCGTGAGCTGCATTGGTTGCCGGTTGATTTCCGGGTGCGTTTCAAGGTGTTGGTAATCACCTTTAAAGCGCTCCATGGCTTAGGACCAGGGTACTTACGGGACCGCCTTCTGCCACCTATTGCCTCCCACCGGCCGGTTCGCTCCCACAGAGAGGGCCTCCTCAGGGTGCTGTCAGCCAGACAATGCCGGCTGGTGACCCCCAGGGGGAGAGCATTCTCTGTGGTAGCCCCCACCCTCTGGAACGATCTCCCTCCAGACCTGAGGACTATCGCCGACCTCCGGTCCTTTCGTCGGGCTTTGAAGACTCATCTCTTCCAACTTGCCGGACTTGCCTGATCCCTCCTATTTTTAAATATTTTTAAATGCTTTTAAATTTTTAGAGTCTTAGAGTTTTTATTCGGTTTATATTTTCAGCCTAAATTGATATTGATTTTAGTACGTTTTAACTTATTGTATTGTATTGGTTTTAAATTGGCTGTTCACCGCCCTGAGTCCGGAAGGAGAAGGGCGGTATAGGAATTTAATTAATAAATAAATAAATTCTTTTTAAAATAAAACGGTGCTGGAAGATTTTACAGAAGTATGAGGTTTCACAGTTAATTAAAAAAAGGATCTGTGCCTCTTTACCTGTTCAAAGTACCTTAAAAAAGTTATCTACTTTCTTAGAAGTACCTTTAGCACGTAAATTCTTTATTTAAGAAAATGCTTCAAATATTTATGCTGACTTGAAAGAAAGGTCTCCTGTTAAAATAAAATAAAACCTCAAATAGCGTCTCTTGCTCGAGCAAGGGGTTGGAATAGAAGACCTCCAAGATACCTTCCAACTTTGTTATTCCATGTTCTAAAAATTAAATAATTAGGAGATAGAAACAACAAAAGTAGACTTTAATTGGAAATGTTTACAACGAGGCATGGAGCTCTCTGCCAGGAGCCTGCAAGAGGGAGCCAAAAACACTTCACTTTGCACGTAAAGTACATATATCAATAGCTTTTGAAATAGCTAAGAGAAAGATAAAAGAGGCAACGCAATCACTGCGCAGCACCCTTATGAATTGTTATATTTACTTTTCATACCTAATGGAAAAGCAAATATCAAAAAGCATTTTTCATCTACACCCAAATAAAATCAGGCACCTGTGACAATAATATGTTCCAACCTTACCCTCTGCGATTTGGGTGTTCCTATGAAGCGGGTAAAAAATACACATAATTATTTCATAGTTTTATATTTTTATGGAATTTATTCACATTTTAAGGAAAATATTTAATTCTTTTTATATATATAATTTCTCAATATAGGCGATGAGGCTATTTCCTGAATGTCAAGATTTTGTTAAGCGTTTAAGAAAAAAAAAAAAAGGATATAGAAAGGACAATGTGGGAACAGATTAGCAAGAAAATGAAACCCTGGAATAAAAGCTGAATGCTGCAGTTAAAAATGATGCTTTCTAAATTATAGGCAGCCATCTACTTAATGCTCACAATTGGGCCCAGAATCTTGGCCAGTCTGAGCAAAAAAAAGAGTGCAGAGAAGAGCAACCAAGATGATTAAGGGACTGGAGGCTAAAACATATAAAAAGAATGGTTGCAGGAACTGGGTATGTCTACTTTAACGAAAAGAAGGACTAGGGGAGACATGATAGCAGTGCTGCAATATCTCAGCGGTTCAGGGGTGGGTTCTAAAATTTTTTACTACTGATTCTGTGGATGTGGCTTATTTTGTGGGCGTGGCTTGATGGTCATGTGACAATTCCTTAGGATTTAGCAGAGGTACTGGTCTACCAGGCTTTTAACTGCTTGCAGAGCCGTACTGGTCTACCCGTTTGTTTTTGGAGCATTCCGGTCTACCTATTTGTTTTTGGAGTGCACCAGTCTATCCATTTGTTTTTGGAGTGCACCAGTCTATCCATTTGTTTCTGGAGCGCACTGGTCTACCACCACACTGCCTTTTACTGCTGATCAGCTGTAGGGCAGCCCTTTGAAGTGCCAGGGCAAGAGTTTAAACAGTTTTTTTTTCTTCTAGCCGATCAGCTGAGACTCAGGAGGCAGCAAATAGATTGGAGGCGGGGCCAGGCAGAGGTGGTATTTACTGGTTCTCTGAACTACTCAAAATTTCCACTACCGGTTCGCAAGAACCAGGGAGAACCAGTAGCAACCCACCACTGCAGTGGTTGCCATAAATAAGAGGGAGTCAAGCTATTCTCCAAAACATCCTGAAGCATTGACAAGAAGCAATGGATAGAAACTAATCAAGGAGTCAAACAACCTAGATTAAAGGAGAAATTTCCTGACAGTGAGAACAGTTACTCAGTGGGACAATTTGCTTCTAGGAGCTGTAGATCAGAGGTGGTATTCAGCCGGTTCACACCGGTTTGCGCAAATCGTTGGTGGAAATTTGGCCAAGGTTGCCGAACTGGTAGTGATGGCTGGATGGCCATGCCCCCGAACTGGTCCCCCAGTCGCTGGTCGCTCACCCCGCCCGCCATGTTGGTCACCACCATGTTCTTCATGTACAAACATCCCATTGCCTTGCAAGTCCAATGGGATGCGCATGCACGAAGAACATGGTGGCGACATCAGCACTCAGCAGCTTTTTCTGTGATTTCTCAGCAGCTGCCCTCTTTGAGTCCCTTGCAGAGGGACATACACACACACACCCATCACCCCCGCTGCCACTACTTTTGCTCTCGGCTTCTCGGCACTCTTAAAGTCGATCTTGAAGAGTGGAAGACATTTCCTTAGATTGTCGCCAAATTCATCGTTGGGAGAGGTGTAGGCTAGCCCCTGAATATATGAGAAGTCTTGGGCGAAGCTCTTCCAAAGTTCGGCCAAGTCTTCTCCTTGGCCTTAATGTGTGTGAACAAACACGCACACCATGAGTTGTGTGCGCTGTGTGTGTTTGCGACTGTGTGTGTTTGCTCTGTGATATGAGGCTAAGAAGGAGGAGAAGACTTGGCCAAACTTCGGAAGAGCTCCAGAGGAAGGATACTGCAAAATCTCCATTCCCACCCCACTCCTGGGGGAAGGTTACTGTAAAGATCCCATTTCTTCCCAATCAGCTGGGACTCGGGAAGCAGAGAATAGATGAGGGCGGGGCCAGTCAGAGGTGGTATTTACCAGTTCTCTGAACTATCGCTACTGGTTCTCCAGAACTGGTCAGAACCTGCTGAATACCATCTTTGGACAACATAGAGCATCAGTTACGATATAGAAAGGGTTCTTATGGGTTCAGAGTACTGAGAGGTAATAGCTGACAAAACTGCATATTAATAAATGTTGATAAATTCATGCAAAACTACCCATCTCAAACTAAAAACAGGATCTGTAAAATGTATATGATTATTAGAAACAGATACAGAAAGTCCCTCCCTAGATTTGGGGGAAAAGAAATTGGGAGACTGATTTGGGAAAACATCTGGATGATTAACATGTGGCAAACATTGTGGAAATCTTGGGGATTTTTTTTCCCTCAGTTTCTACGCAAGAATCATTTTGGAAGATTCTTTGGGGAAGGGGGAAATTTATGAACTGAATGTCACAACGAAAGAAAGAATTAAATTTTCACAGAAATTCTGATCATTTGAAGGAGTAAATATGTTCTGAATAAGAAATACTTTTTTAAATTTTTGATAGCTAAATTGTTAATCCAAAGCAGAAAACGTTTGGGTCTTTTATCAATTAAAATGGCATATAAAATTTTGTCTGTAGCTCTACTGAAAGAGACATCATATGAATTCTCTAGACAAACCCCTCATAGTCCCATCAAAAAAAAAAAAAAGAAAGAAGGAAAGAAACCCCCTTATTAGTTAACAGCACAACCCAAAAGCAGCCTGCAAACTAGAAAACCCAACCTTCCATTGTCCATTAGCTGATGACCTCAATACTCATTGTCCTTCACAAAGAAGTTCTTCAACTGTGCTATCCTTCTGAAAGATCCATTTTGCTTAGCAACAGATCTACACCCCCCCCCCCCAAGTATAGTAACATGGACCTGTCTCATTTCTCCAAACTGGCCAGCAAATCAGACATCTAGGATTCCCCGTTTTGTAGCAACAGCACTTAGACTTATATACCACTTTACAGTGCTTTACAGTCATCTCCTAAGTGGTCTAGAGTCAGCCTATTGCCCCCAACAATTTGGGTCCTTGTTTTACCCAACTTCATAAGGATGGAAGGCTGTCAACCTTGAGCTTGTTGAGATTTGAACTGCCAAATTGCAGGCAGCTAGCAATCAGTAGAAGTAGCCTGCAGTATTGCACTCTAACCACTGCGACACACAGGCTCATCAGCTTTTAACGTACCTTTCAACTTGTATAAAAATATTTGCTTTTCTGTTGTTCAGGGTCCCTCTTTGTTCTAAAGCAGGCACCCAACAATAAACACTGAGTTATCCTCCTCAGTGTTTTTGTTCCTCCTTCAGACTGAATCCTGGGCAAGCCCTATATGGAAAAACCAGCATGGTGCACCATCATTCTACAGGATTTAGGGAGGAGAGTACTATTTATTTTATGTTAATAAGACTTCTGTCAACCCATAGGATACGTAGAAATTATAAGATGATCTGATATGAGCCTACACCATTTTGATGCTGGCAAAATGTAAATAAAAAATAGTTTTAAGTTTGAACTTTAATTAAAAAGGAGAGAGGAAGGAGTGGACACATTCAGAACCAAAAGTTATTTATCTACTTATTCTTTTATTTCTTTGTCAAGCATATATAAGATAACAGATAAAAGTATAAAACATGATTATGAATACAGGTAAGGATACGAATGAATGGGGACAGTAGGACAGGGACGGTAGTCACGTTGGTTTGCTTAGGCACACCCCTTGCAAACCTCTTAGGAATGGGGTGAGGTTGATAGTAGACAGTCTAAAGTTAAAGTTTTGGGGGTTTGGGGAAGAAACCACAGAGTCAGGTAGTGCATTCCAGGCATGGAACACGCTGTTGCTGAAGTTGTATTTTCATTAATGGGAAGAATAGAGGTAATTAAGATGAATATATTACCTAGATTGTTGTTTTTATTTCAAACAATACCAATCAAACTGGGAAAAAAATATTTTGAAAACCTGAATAGAATGATATTGAAATTTATATGGCAGGGAAAAAAGCGAGAATCAATATGAAAATGTTACAAGATGCAAGACAAAGGGGAGGATTTGGACTACCAAACTGGGAATTATATTATCAAGGAGCAGCACGATCGTGGATGATATTGTAATACAAGGCTATTGACTTTGGAGAGGCACGACTTTTTAATTGTATGGGAAAAATAAGATGCATAGTTATTTTCAAAGACACTATGTAAGGAATGCTTTATTATTAGTATGGGAGAAGGTTAGAGAAAAGCATTATTTCAAAATAGCAACATTGTTTTCAACAATGAAAGCATTAGTACATCCAAATATTATTAATATGGGAAATATTATTAGATATAAAGATATTTTATCAGAAAAGAGGGAATTGAAAATGAAACAAGAACAAGGGATTGATATGGAGTGGTATACACATCTGCAAATAAAATCAAGATATGAAAAAGATGAAAAGTGATATGGTTTTAATTTGGAGATGACAGAATTGGATGAGATACTCACAGGAACAGATGAAAAAATGATTTAAAAATTCTATAGTTATTTATAGTTGGTGAACAGGTAAAAGAAACAATGATAGCGTGGGCAAAAATTTTTGGATACACAATAGCGTTAGATAAATGGCAGCAATTATGGGAAAGAAATTATAAATTAACAATGGCTACAGCATATAAAGAGAACTTGTATAAAATGTTTTATAGATGGCACATGTCACCCGCAAGATTGGCAAAAATGTTTAAAGATAAATCAACCTAATGTTGGAAATGCCACCCAACACCGGGATTGTATTATTACATTTGGTGGACATGTACAGAAGCAAGAAATTATTGGGCAAAAATTTAAATATGGTTAGAGAAAATGACACAGCAACATATTGATCTTAAACCGGAGCTGTTCCTGGCTATCTTACCAGAGAAATTTAGTAAAGAAAATATATATTTGATACACATGTAATAACGGCAGCAAGAATTGGACAAAATTGGAAAGCAGAAAAAATTCCTACAAAGGGAGAGGTAATTAAGAAAATATTAGATTGTGCAGAAATAAGTAGATTGACATTAGCAATTAAAGGGAAGGAAGAATTGGAGTATTACAACATATGGGGGCCATTTTATCAATGGATAGAGTCTGAATATAGACAATAGGCAATGTAAAAGTAAGAAATATGGGAAAATATGTTGTAATACATTAAATTTAAATGTAAGAGGAAAGATAAATATGTATTAAGAAAATGATGATAAATGTTGAATATGAGGACACAACATTTTTTGTACCCAGATGTTACACTGATTGATTAATGGTGAATTGTTTGTATAAAAATAAAAATGAAAAACTTAAAACAAATAAAAATAAATGCGAATCATTTGTCAAGCATCTGAATGAAAATCGCATGACCATGGGAATGCTGCAAAGATCGTAAGTGTGAAAAATGGTCATAAGTCACTTTTTTCAGTGCTGTTGTAACTTCAAACGGTCACTCAGCAAATGGTTATAAGTTGAGGACTGTCTGTATTAGATACCTGCAGATAGTCATTCATTGGTAGACTCGTGAAAAGTCCCAGACAAACTGACTTCAGGAAGTAGACAACCCTACGGCAAGCAAAGAGCATTTCCTGGAAGGCTTTACCTAGATTTCTTAGGTACATAAAAGTCTCTGCAGGAAATAACCCCCATGAAGAGCAATTCCAAAGAATAGGAATACAATGAGCTGGAAGGGACCTTGGAGGTCTTCTAGTCTAGCCCCCTGCTCAAGCAGGAGAACCTCTACCAGGGATCTGCAACCTTAAATACTCAAAGAGCCATTTGGACCCATTTCCCACAGAAAAGAAAATACTGGGAGCCACAAAACCTGGGTGGGCGTGGCCAACTCAATGTCACTCACTTCCACCAGTCATATGACTCCCCTAGCCACGCCTACCCAGCCGGTTATTAGGGCAGAAAACCAATTGTTAAAAAAAACTGGGAACCACACAATCCTTTTGACATATCTCTCTCTCCCTTCCCTCCCTCTCTCCCCCTCTCTGTATCTCTCTGTCTCTGCTCTGGCTCTTCTCCATCCCCCGCTGTCGACAGGCGAAGAGTGACTGGGAAGGGAGGACGAGGGGCGGCGCCAGCCAATAGTGGGATCACCTGACAGGGAGCCACAGTAGAGGGCCCAAAAGAGCTGCATGCAGCTCCGGAGCTGCAGGTTGCTGACCCCTGACCTATACCATTTCAGATAAGTGACTGTCTACAGGTAATCCTTGCCTTACGACCACAGTTGAGCCCAACATTTCTGTGGCTAAGTGAGACATTTGTTAAGTGAGTTTTGCCCCATTTTACGACTTTTCTCGCCACAGCTGTTAAGTGAATCACTGCAGCTGTTAAGTTATCAACACGGTTGTTAAGCAAATCTGGCTTCCCCATTGGCTTTACTTGTCAGATCACCAAAGGGGACCCACTGACCCCGTATGAGGGACACTGCAAGCAAGGTGGGTTTCAGCAGGTTCTGACCAGTTCTGGAGAACCCATAGCGGAATTTTTGAGTAGTTCAGAGAACCGGTAGTAAAAATGGCTCCACCCCCATCTATTCTCTGCCTCTCAAGCTGCGCCACGGAGGCAGCTGGTCTTCGGCCAAAAAGCCCAAGCGACTCCGGTGGCCGCCGGCGGATGGGAAAAGCTTAGCGGCGGCGGCGGCTGCAGCGGCCTGTGTTCCCGTCCGAAGGGATGAACGCTGATTGGGAGGAAATGGGGATTTTGCAGTAACCTTCCCCTGGAATGGGGTGGGAATGGAGATCTTACACTATCCTTCCCCTACCACGCTCACCAAGCCAAACCCACAGAACCGGTAGTAAAAAATTTTGAAACACACCACTGCACTGCAACCCTCATGAATCAGTTGCCAAACATCTGGATTTTTGCAATCGGGATGCTGCAACGGTCGTAAGGGCGGGGGAGGGGGAGGGGAAGGGCCGTAAGTCAAAAGTGCCCTTGTAACTTCGAACGGTCCCTAAACGAACTGAACTGTTGTAAGGCGAGGACTACGTGGACAAGCTGTCTTCTTCCATCCTCTCCCCCCCACCCCCACCCCAACGCCTTTCTTTTGCTCGGGAGTCGGGCGGCTCCTCTCCTCGATTTACCCCGACGGAATAGCTAACAAGAGAAATAGGTTTACCGCTGGCCTGCGGCCCCAATCTCCGGCGGGGTGCTTTCTTAGATGGGAAGGCGGCGTTCGCCTCCAGGGGAGCTGGGATGACGACCCGCTCCCCGGCCGCGAAGCCCTTTCTCCACTGTGGAGGGGTAACCAAAAAAGAAAAAAAAATCTCGGCCGGAGGAATCTCTGCCGCGGAGCCCGACGACGGGAGGCAGGCGGAGAGGCAATGGGGGAAACGTCCGTCAGCTCTCCCAGGAGGGGATCCGCGCAAGGAAGGTGGGTCGAGCTGAGGGGGCAGGGCTGCCGCTAGGCCAGCCCGGCCGGCTCCGGCTCGGGGAGGGCTGAGCAGAATGGCGGGGCGGGACGGTTCGTTCGAACAGGTCGAACTGCACCCTGAGGGGCAGGTCGGCGGGCGGAGACGGTGCCAACCGCAACACCAACACTCCCAACATCACCAGCATGCATTCCCGGCGCCGCGTTCATCCCTTCGGACGGGGACTCGGGCCGCTGCAGCCGCCGCCGCTAAGCTTTTCCCATCCGCCGGCGGCCACCGGAGTCGCTTGGGCTTTTTGGCCGAAGACCAGCTGCCTCCGTGGCGCAGGCGCCGCCTCTTCATGGAACCCCCCGAGCCGGCTTCGGGGGAGCCCCGCGCCCGCCGAACCTTGTGGATAGCGCCGAGCGGGCGGCAGTGGCCCGTCCTTGTGGCCTTCTTGACCTGCTGCACCCTGCTCGGATGGTACACGGCCAGCAGCGTGAAGGACTCCGCGGTGTTTGAAGGCCCCTGGCGGGAAGAAAAAGACCCCGAGACGACGACGACGGAGATGGAGATGGAGACGGTGACGGTGCTGGTGTGGTGGCGCCCATTTGGCCGCGGCGTCGTCTCCGACGACTGCTGGCGATTCAACATCAGCGCCTGCCGCGTCTCCACCAACCGCAGCCTCCAGCCCGAAGCGCATGCGGTCGTCATCCATCACCGGGACCTACAGTATCATGGCCTCGGCCAGTTACCCCGGCAGAGGCCGGCGGACCAGCGGTGGGTCTGGATGAACTTAGAGTCGCCGACCCACACCACGGGTCTGGAGAACATGGGCGGCCTTTTCAACTGGACTATGTCCTACCGGGAGGACTCGGATGTCTTTACACCCTATGGGTACCTCAAGCTTCGGCCGGAGCCCCTGGTCCAGTTCACCTTGCCCAAGAAGACCAAGCTGGTGGCCTGGGTGATCAGTAACTGGAATGAAGGTCACGCCCGGGTCCGTTATTACCACCAGCTGAAAAAGTATCTCCCCATTGATGTTTATGGATCTCGTAGACTGTCGCTCAAAGACAACAATGTAGTGAAGACTATTTCGGAATACAAGTTTTATTTGGCCTTTGAAAACTCCCAGCATCAGGACTACATCACGGAGAAACTCTGGAGGAACGCCTTTGAATCGTGGGCCGTGCCCATCGTCTTGGGTCCCCCGAGGGCCAACTACGAACGGTTTATCCCCTCCGACGCCTTCATTCATACCAATGACTTCTCTGACCCCATGGAGCTGGCGGTTTACCTGAAATTCCTAGATAAAAACAAGAACATGTACCGGAAGCATTTCGCTTGGAGGAAACAGTATGTTGTGAAGGTGTCGTCCTTTTGGACCGAACATTGTTGTAAGGTTTGTAACGTAGTCAGAAAAGTGGGGAAACAGCCCAAGACCATCCAGAGCCTCGCCACCTGGTTTAAAAGTTGACATCCACCGATTGACTGAGTTCCCAGGCAGGATGGTTGCGTTGACACACTTGCCCAACCAAGGAACAAGGAAATATATCAGGGATATTTCAGTTTTTCTTAAGTGCAGGCTGCCACATATTTGTATTTAAACTTTTTTTTTTTGCAATCTTAGCAAATAAGCAAAATAAGCGAAGCCATTAGCAAAATACATATAAATTTATAGCGATCGTATCATTTCAATACATCCCCTCTAATTTTAAAAGCACTATTGGGCAGGATGTCAGGGTTTCGTAGCTTTCTTGCAGCCATTATAAGCAATGCAATGCTATGTTACATGTTTGTCTGCATCAGACAACCAAAAACAATTTTTTTCTTCTAATCTAGATTTTTTCAATTGGATTAACCAGGGCATTATGAATCTAGACCAGAATTCCTGATAAAGTTTGCAATGTAGTAGGTAATGGGTGAAATCATCCACTTATAAATTATTGCAAATATGTTAAAGGTGTGTAGTTGGTTATCCTTTGTATTTTCTGTCCAAATAGGCTGTTAGCATTGTATGAAAGTGAAGTTTTATAAAGGCTTTTTCTCAGGGAATAAGACATAAGAAACTATAAATAGTATCACATTCCCCTTTCTCCTTGATATTCCTTGTCCTCCAACCTGAATTCTAATCAATACGTCTACTTAACTTTCACTAACGTGCCTGTTTTTATAGCAGTAGAATTTTTAAAGTGGAGAATATTTTTTTTTAAAAAAATAGACTTTTTTTTACCCCATATGCATAGTCTGAAAAGGGTGATCTGGGATGATTCACTACAGGATTTGCTGATGTTATGCCTTTCATTGTCAGACAACTTCAAATTATGACTTGTTCTCCTTTCATTTTAGACATATTTTAAAACCTTTTATTGCCAGGGTGAGCCAAAAAAACAGATCCCATTGGCAAGATACAGAATATCAAGTCAAAATTGTTTTGTTATAAGTGAAATAATTGCATTCATTAGATGTTAGCATTTTCAGGTTATTAATACTAATTACAGCTCTAACTCATTAAAATTGATAAACTCATAGGCAAGATAGTTTTCTAACTCTGACCATTGATACAGCTTGCATGGTTTTCACACATTGGGTGATCTAATACAAATTATACAACTAGGAGAACTACCTTACTTAGTTACTTGGGAAAACCACCGCTTAATTTATTAAAAATGCACTGGGAAAATAATTAAGAAAAAATGTTGGTCTGCTGTTTGATCAAAGCACTTTTAAAATAATTAATCCTTTGGGGTTTGGCATGTATATTCTAGGTAGTTTTTCCAGATGTTTTAAAAACAGCTTATTTAAAGAGAAAAGTTTCTAAAGATCAATTTATTATTTTTTTCTCAAAAATAATTTATACATAGGATCTTTTGTCCTGGAATAGAGTATGCTAAGAAATAAAGCAGTATAGGAAAAGTTCATTCTTAACACTGAAATTTTATATTACTGTATTATCGGTTCAATGAGAGTTAGCAAAGCAGTATTAGTAGATTTTTGCCCACTGACTAAACAGACAAACTGACCCTGGAAGACCTTTACCCAATTAATTTTTTTCCCAGCCAGAATCTATTATTATTATTTTTTATTAGAAATATCAAGACATGGACTGTACAGGTAGTCTTTTGACTTACAACCGCAGGTGAGACCAGAATTTCTGTTGCTAAACTAAATGGCCACTTTTATGACCATTTTTGCCAAGCGGTTGTTAAGAAAATCGCTGCAATTGTTAAGAGAATAATGAGGTAATCTGTCTTGCCTTTGCTTATTGGAAACCAGTTGGGAAGATTACAAATGACAATCAAATAACCCAAGGGCAATCAGAATGTATTGCAAATACATTCTGATTGCCAAATACCCAATTTTCCCTCAATGACTATGAGGACGCTGCAATAGTTTTAATTGTGAAGCTCAGTCACTTTTTTCAGTGCCGTTTCAACTTCAAATGGTCAGTAAACAACGGTTGTAACTCGAGGACTATTTGTATTAGCTGCACATAAACTGATATTGAATTTGGTGTGTTTTCACAGTTTTAATTCCAACAGTCTCAGAGATGTTTTTTGTCTCTGCCTTCTAAGTTCCAACAGGCTCATAATATCCTCACCTCTGGTTTTTTCAGCTAGGTCGCCTGTAGATATGAATTACATAAGAGGAAAAAAATGCTATAACAAGACTTCTCTTCGGAGCATATGAAAGATTTCTTTCACTAAAAATGAATGTATTTGCACCCAGAAGACAAGTAAGGAGAGATGTGGCAGGAAAAAAAAAATAAAGCAAACAACCAATTTACCAAGAGTTTCCGTGGGGTAGGGTTTTTTGGGGGGACATGTTCGAATTTTCCTGACTTGTCATGGGGAAAAGTTAGTTACAATTTCAATTACATCAGATTTGCCCACGCAGGATAAATGCCACAGTCTGACCCGTTGATAAATTTCACGTGAACTGATTAGAGACAGGTAGAATATCCTTGTAATTTATTATCATTTTGTTGCGTTTGCATTAGTAGTAGAGATCTTTATGGTTCAATAATTCATCAAGGATTCTGAAATTGTGTGAAATTGAAAATGCTGTGATGGGAAGAGAAGCTTGCAAACTGAAAGATGAATTTTGAAATCATTTTCTGGAAAGGCTGGAAAGAAATGAAAGGAGCCTTAACATGATCTATTTTTTTAACAGTGAAAATTCACTGCTGTCTTTCAGGAAGATTTTCAACTTCTAATTTATATCCTTGGTATTTCCCTTCAAAGCACAAAACAGGGTTAAGCCTGTTTGCTTTCCCGCTGGCCAGATGTTACTGCACACCAGTGGTGAAATCTAAAATTTGTTACTACCGGTTCTGTGGGTGTGGCTTGATGGGGGGGTAGTGTGACTGGGTGGGCAGGCCAATTTTTTTTTTTTTTACTTTTAAAACCATTTTTTTCTACAATCTCTTCGGCTCCTCAGCTCTGACAGTCCCAGCTGAGTTGCCCAATCGGCAGAGGCTTTTTTTCTTTTAAATGCCTCTGACGATCAGGCAACTCACCTTGGATCTTCAGAGGCTTTTAAAAGAAAAAAAGCCTTTGATAATCGCGCAGCTCAGCTGCACATGGGCGGGGGGTGGAGGGATTTTTGCTACCAGGTCTCCGAACCACCTGCCTCCATCGCTACCAGATCAGGTGATCTGGTACAAACCAGGAGCATTTCACCCCTGCTGCACACAGTACATATTTTAAAGGAAATGAAACTTAAGGCAGCAAGCCAAAAATTTTTAATACAGATTAAGCCGTGGTTTCCTTCCTTCCTTCCTTCCTTCCTTCCTTCCTTCCTTCCTTCCTTCCTTCCTTTTTTTATGATCATAAGGAGCAATAACTTGCACTAAAGATAACATTGTATCTCGAAAAGATTCTGTCTGTGGAAATTTGCACTGGAATAAATGAGCTAGTACTTAAAGTGCCACAATATTATTTGTCCTTTTTTATGCCTTATTGGAATAAATTGGAAAGTTTGTCTAATATCTGTGTTAAGATGTTAGTTTCATGAAAACATTGCTCTGTAAAAGATTATATGTTGTGTTATGGGAAAGTATTGGTTGAAAGTTATTCCTAACAAACCTTCTTTGCAAATGGTCATTTTAAAGCAAGCCTTCTGCTTGTTTTGTGAAATTGTGTTTCCTTATAGGGAAATAATATTTTATATGTCTTATATTTCATCCTTGTTTTGTCCTGTCTTATTTCTTGTTCTTGAGCTTATCACAGTCCCTTTTAGCTTTAATTACATGGTTGAGAAGCTAAGCTAAAAATTTGAGACCCATACAAATGCACAGGTATTGTCATATTGATTGCTTTTAAAAAGATACAGGTAGTCATTGGTTTACAATACAACTGGGACAGGGGTGAAATCCAACAGGTTCTGACAGGTTCTGGAGAACCGGTAGTGGAAAGTTTGAGCAGTTCGGAGGACTGACAGCAGAAATTTTGAGTAGTTTGGAGAACTAGCAAATACCACCTCTGGTTGGCCCCAGAGTTGGGTGGAAATGGAGATTTTGTAGTATCCTTCCCCCAGGAGTTGGGAGAGAATGTGGATTTTGTAGTATCCCTCCCCTGGAGTGGGGTGGAAATGGAGATTTTACAGTATCCTTCCCCTGCCACACCCACCAAGCCACGCCCACAGAACTGATAGTAAAAAAAAATGGATTTCATCACTGAACTGGGACCAGAAATTTAATTGCTAAATCAGGTGGTTATTAAATGAGTTGTGCCCAATTTTATGATTTATTTATTTATTTGCCACAGTTAAGTGGCAAATGCCCATGACCCTGGGACACTACAATTGTTATAAATAACAATTTATAAGCACCCAAATTTTAATATTGTGGCCAAGGGGATGCTATGATGGTCATAAGTGGGGGGACCAGTCCTAAGTCACTGTAGAAAATTAGCACCCATGCCATCCTTGAAGAATGAAATATTTTGAGAAATATTAAAAAGGCAGAATATTATATTTCCCTGGATGAGAAATTGAGAAACATGCTCTTGGAAACAGAAAGCAGCCCCACCTTTCTTAACAGCCCTCAGCAGATATCAGCACTTAGAGACAAAGGGATAGATAGTTCTTTTCATAACCAAATTCCCTGCAGCAAGTTCTGAATAAAGGTAGGACTAACCCTCAGCCAGAATAAGAATTGCCCAACAAGCCCCTTCTTTGCATCAGCAGACCAAACTTCAACCAAATTTGGGAGTCTGACAACAGCCAATAAAATACATGTTCTTGCACAGGAAAAGGAAGTTCTAGTGCAAAGCTCAAGAGAAGTTATAACACCCCCACCCACACACACACACACACATTCACACTCTCAACTCCTTGTACTCAGATGCCCAGAACCACAAATCCATGTGGTTCTGCTTCATCATTAAACCATCTTTCCAATCAGCCTTCATGTTTCCAGTGTCTTTCCCCCAGCTTGGAACTGAACCAGATGGATATTTCTTCCGACATCACTTTTTCAGTACCATTATCATTTCAAATAGTGACTAAACGAAACAGTTTTAAGTCAAGGACTACCTGTACAACTCCTTGCATGAAAAGGAGGGCCAACAGCTAAATCACAATCTCCTTTTGGACAACTCTTTTGTTAAGGGAGACACAGTTCTAATGATAATTAAGACATCAGAAACAGCAACCCAAAACTAAAAAGAAAATGGTATTCAGGGAATATCAATATTATCGATGGACTCTATTTATCAAGACTGTGATTCAATAATAGAAATAGCTGGATAACCTTTTTGCTTGAAAAATGGTTTTGATAAGATGTATGAAAAGTTTAAATGATCTCATATAAGGTTAAATGTAGAAGCTATTTTTTATAAAGAAACATAATATAACAATACAGGCTTAACTCTTAACAGGCAAGAAATCTTATATACAGATATTCCTCAACTTACGACCACAATCGAGCCCAAAATTTCTATTGCTAAGTGAGACAGTTGTTAACTGAGTTTTGCCTCATTTTACGACCTTTTTTGCCACAGTTGTTGAATGAATCACTGCAGTCATAAAGTTAGTAAAATGGTTGTTAAATGAATCCCCCATTGATTTTTTTTGTCAGAAGGTCGTAAATGTTGATTAGATGACCCCGGGACATTACAACTGTCATAAATACACGCCAGTTACCAGCATCTGAATTTTGATCACATGACCATGGAAATACTGCAACGGTTGTGCGAAAATCAGTCAAAAGTCACTTTTTTCAGTGCCGCTGTGACTTCAGTCATTAAACGAATGCTTGTAAATTGAGGACTATCTGTACTATTGGTAAAATTGAGGTTTACTTAACTAATGTCCTTATATGATTCTCCTTAGATAATTTTTATAGTTTTGATATCTTTTTACAATTGATTTTTAAACTACTGTATTTGGTTTGTTTCTAATAACCCATATTTTACTGTAGTGAAATTCTACTTACAGTACATTTTCATAAGGATTTGGGAATTACTGTTTTATCAGAGCCTCCTTCCATGCACTGGGTTTGGAATAATTTTGGAATGATTTATTACCCAAAATGTTATTTCCTGCTATATAATGTGTGCATCCTCAAAGATAATCAATCTCTTGTTTATATTGTTTGCAAAACTATATTGGTTTTTGGTTGCTTGATGTACTAATTTAAAGCTTAATGTGATTTCTTTGCTGATGCTCTAGCAAATTTTCAGTGAATACCCAGTATATTTATGGTTTCTTCAGTAAAACATGCTAATACTAAGCATGATTTAGGGTAGTAGTGTCGTCTAGTATGACATTAATTGCTGTGTTAGAGACAGCGGTCATTTATTTCTTAAGGTATGGAATGCTTAACAAAAATAATATAGGAAAGCTAACAGCTCCTCATTTGTCCGGATGAACAGACGCATTTATTTTCAGTTCAAATCACTCAGGGAGTTTAATAATTATTGCTGTACGATTCTCATTGATCAAAAGTAAGACTTGTTATTTGCAATCAAGTTTCAGACAAAATGCAATAAAAATCCATGAAATGATACAAAGCTTGCCTGTCTTCTTTGGCCTTGTTTCTTAAATATGTATTTATTTATTAAACTTACATGCTGCCAAGTCACCAAAGGTGATTCTTACAATTATTCAATAACATTTAATTTAATTATTAGGCTTGTATGCTGTCCATCTCGCCTAGGGTACCATATAAAACATTACAACAAATAGGGACAATAAATTTAAATTTCTTTTATGATATACATTAATTTACGATAATCTTTGAAGTTTTCCTTCAAAGCAGACATTTTTTATTTTACTCTTTTGTGGTTGTTACTTATCTGTTGATTGTGTTGGTTTGAGTATTGAAATGTTTATTTATTTATTTATTGTTTATTAATTCAATTTGTATGCCACCCCTCTCCAAAGACTCAGGGCAGCTCCATATCATTAAGCCAGATGTTAAACTTGTACAGATAGATCTCGTCTTCGTATGATGGCATGGGTAGTGGTGGCTGTCTTATTTTAATCTCATTTGATTGTTTTGCGTTTATGATGACTGCCTGTTATGTTCTGTAAGCAAGGTTTTACGATGATTATAGGTTTATGAAGTGCCACAACTCCATTAGACATAGTAATCCAGGGATTGAGTAAATAAATCAATAAATAAGGGGGAGGGCGGAGGATTTGTAGATTGTATTATTATTTCAGTTGGTCACACAGTCAGCCAGTTGTTTAGATCGGATCAGAGATGAAATTCAACCACCTCGGCCGAGGCGGTAGGGACGATTTGAATCGGTTCGCTGAAGCAAACCGATTCAACTCTCCCTCCTTGCAAGCTGCAAGCCTTCACACCTTGCCATTGCGTTTCACCAGCACATTGGCTTGAGGTGCTTCAGCAGCGAAGCAAGCGACCAGCCTGCTGTCAGCTATATTGATGCTGTCAGCTATATTGACGCGGCCAGCTGGGGAGGGCCCAGGAAAGGCACGCCCAGAGAAAGAGCAAAGCCACTGGAGCAACTGCACCATAGCAAAAGCTGCTCGACTCACTTGAAGAGAGAGGATGTGCTGACACTTCCCCAGCACTGCTGCCGTCCCGCTCAGCTCCCCACCCGGACTTCATCACATCCTGTGCGCTGACCCTCTGCCTGTGTGCAGAAGGTTCTGCGCATGTGCAGAAGAGGTGCTTCTCTATTAAATAGATTGACTATTCACCACCCTGAGTCCTTCGAGAGTAGGGCGGTATATAAATTTAAATAAATAAATAAATAATAAATAAATAAATAAATAAATAAATAAATAAATAAATAAATTGTACAGTTAGTCCCTGCAGTCTGGACTCTAGGCAATCCATTCTTCCCACCATCATGTGTTCACCATTTGCAACATTCCCTGCCGGGTTTCCCAGAAAATCAATGGGGAAGCCAGCAGAGAAGGTCACAAGTTGCTGCCAGCTGCCAAAAAGCTCCAGGCAAAATTTTGGCACAGTATAGAGAGTCCTTGACTTAAAACAGTTCCTTTAGTGACTATTCGAAGTTACACTGGCTCTCATTCCTTCTTGGATTTCACTGCGGATATCTTTCAGACTGCTCCCAGAGACAAAAGGGAGTCCTTTCTACTCTTGAGATCTGTCTGAAAATAGGTAAAGGTAAAGGTTCCCTCGCACATATGTGCTAGTCGTTCCTGACTCTAGGGGGCGGTGCTCATCTCCGTTTCAAAGCCGAAGAGCCAGCACTATCTGTGGTCATGTGGCTGGCATGTCTTAATGCCAAAGGCACACGGAACACTGTTACCTTCCCACCAAAAGTGGTCCCTATTTTTTTACTTGCATTTTATATGTGCTTTCGAACTGTTAGGTTGGCAGAAGCTGGGACAAGTAATGGGAGCTCACCTCATTACGTGGCACTATGGATTCGAACCACTAAACTGCCAACCTTTCAATCAACAAGCTCAGCATCTTAGCCACTGAGCCACTGTGTCCCTTCTGGCTGGAAATGCTCTGTAGCAAAATCCAAGAAGAATGTTTATGGAATCCTTTCATGAAGGATTTCAGCTCCAGAGTGGAAGCTTTCAAAAGCTTCCATTCTGGGGGATGAAAACCCAAGTGCTTCTGAGGCCCTCCCATATTCTCCCATACATACCTTTACTCCTTTTCCCAATCATCAGGGCCTGAGGCTTGCAACTTCCTGCTGCCTTCCCCATTGACTTAACTGGGTGAGGAAACTGCCAAGAAGTTGCCTCACCTAAGGGTAAGGCAAGAAGCAATGAGTGAAAACTAGTAATCAAGGAGAAAAGCAACTTAGAACTAAGGAGAAATTTCCTGACAGTGAGAACCATTAATCAGTGGAACAACTTGCCTCCAGAAGTTCTAAATGCTTCAACACTGGAAGTTTTTAAGAAGATGTTGGATAACCATTTGTCTGAAGTGGTAATATAGGGTCCCCTACCTAAGCAGGGGGTTGGACCATGGGTGAAATGCTCCCCCCCCCATGCCATTTTTTTTGGCCAAAAAAATGCTTTTAAAAGTAAAAACAAAAGCCTCTGATGATCGCATGGCTCAGCTGGGATCATCAGAGCCTTTTAAAAGCATTTCTTCAAAAAAGCATTTTTGTAGAGGTTTTTTACAACCTCTTCAGTTGAAGAGGTTGTAAAAAATGCTTTTAAAAGTAAAAAAAAAAGTTGGCCACGCCCACCCAGTCACATTACCACCACCCCCACCAAGCCACGCCCACAGAACCGGTAGTAACAAATTTTACATTTCACCACTGGGTTGGACTAGATCCCTTCCAACTCTGATATTCTATTCTATTCTATTCTATTCTATTCTATTCTATTCTATTCTATTCTATTCTATTCTATTCTATTCTATTCCATTCTATTCTAATAACTGGGGTTTTCAGTTAAGAGCAACTGGGACTGCCTGGATTCTGGTGCTAAGCTAAGTGGTTGTACTGTAGAGGTCAAAATTCTGGTCCCAATTGTGAACTACTTACATTCTCTGCAGACCACACCCACAATTTTTCTTTGGGGGGGGGCAAATTTACAAATCTTTTATAGCACCACAAAACATTTAGTTGCTTATGGTTTTCCGCTCGGCATACAAAATTTCTACCAAAATGATAATAAAAGAAATAGAGAAAGAAAATACTTCTAAACCTGTTTGATCAGAATCATCTAAACATTTTGCCTTACAGACTCATTCTTCTTGAACTTTTGCCGAATGCGTGAAGATTGCATGTTGCAATCAGATTTTTTTTTTTTAAATCAACACGGAAGAAAAATCCGGTCTGGTTCCAAGCCAGGGGAAAGGCCCTGGAAATAAAATGGAGGCTGATTGAAAAGAAAGATTCTGTTTATTGATCAACAAATGTAGTTCCGGGACAGCTGGCAAATTAGCTTGATGAGTGAAAGGATTTTTATACAGTTTACAGTGTTTTGTAATTTCAAGGTTTGCTTTCTGTGCTTTTATTATTTGATTGGTGGTGGGTTAATCCTATTACGCCCTAAAGGTCATGTCCTGTCCTTAATCCTATCAACTGGAGCTGATGGTGTTTTTTTAATGAATAGATTGGCCCAGATTTCTTAATGGGCACAAAATATCCATCTCTAAAGACTTCAGGCACCAAGGCAGAAAGCAGTTGGGGCTGCTTTCTGCCTTGGTTACTACTACTGCTTTTTACTACTGGTTCTATGGGCGTAGTTTACTTAGTGGGCATGGCTTGGTGGGGAGTAATGTAACTGACCGGGCATGGCCAGCTTTTTTTTTTTTTTTACTTTTAAAAGCATTTTTTCTACAACCTTAAGAAGTTGCAGAAAAATACGCTTTTAAAAGCCTCTGACGATCAGGCAACTCAGCTGGCATCACCAGAGGCTTTTAAAGGCATTTTTTTTGTAGGAAAAAATGCCTTTAAAAGCCTCTGATGATCCCAGCTAAGCCGCGCGATCATCAGAGGCTTTTTTTTTACTTTTAAAAGCATTTTTTTTGGCCGAAGAGGTTGTAGAAAAAATGCTTTTAAAAGTAAAAGAAAAAAAAGCCTCTGATGAGGTGGGCAGGGTAAACAAGCGGCGACCGGGCTGGGGACCATTTTGGGGGTATGGCCAGCCAATGTTATTACCAATTCGCTGAACTACTACAAATTTTTACTACCGATTCTTGCGAACTGGTGCGAACCAGGAGCAACGCACCACTGGTAAGTGGGTCAAGAATCAAGAGAGTCTACACTAATAAAATAGCATCTACATTCGCATAATCAAATCCACTGCCTGTTTTTGACATGCATCACCCATTCTGGTTCTAGGTAGATATAACCCAGCTAAACTTCTGAGCCAAAGAGGTCATGTATCTGTAACTATTTCTGCAGAATGCTTATGTAGTACCCAGCTGCTAGAGGGAAAGATAGGTGCCAAATGTTTTGCTACATATAGCAGAGGTGAGCCAACCTCTAGGTGTTGAAGTCCCACAAGTCATAAAAGGGCCACACCTGATATTTATATAAATATCTAAATCTTTTGAAACATTTGAACATGTTTGTGAATGCTATTTTGTAATAGTCATTTGTGTATCTTGCATACAGTTTATCTTTGATTTATGACTGAATAGCACCTGGCAATTATGCTTATGGCATATATGACCAACCTGATTTTACAACCTTTTATGTGGTGGTTGTTAAGTAGTATTATTGGGTCATGGGCTACAGTAGATAAGAACAGACCAGCATAGATACAATAGCATTTATTGACTCAAACCGAAACTGAAGAACAACAGGGCAAAATCCCTATGATTTTATACTCTGGGCCCACAGGACCTCAACCAATCACAATACCTTAAAAAGCCTACCCAAATATGAATGTTCTGAGTTTCCCTCCACAACAGTTAAAGTTCACAGTTAGGGTCAATTAAATGTTAGCTTCACTTTAGCAAGTCTTAACACAACTATATGTATTCAATATATAATAAATAAATTGCACACTTGAGCTCGAGCCAGTCATTCTCTGCCCAGCCCAGTTCACAGGATTGCTGTGAGGCAAATAAGAGGAAGGAATATTATGGATATTTCACAAAAAGCTTTGCCAGTTTCTTGGCCGATGGTAGTCCGTTGCAGGCAGTGAAGTGTGCTTGTTTGGAGAATAAATCAATGACAGTCCAAATCACCTCGTTCCCTTCACTGGCAGGGAGCTCAACTATGAAGTCCATTACAATTTCCTCCCAGGACTTGGTGGGTTCGGCCACAGTCTAGAGAAGCCCAGGGGGCTTTCCTGGTTTGGACTTCCTGATGGCGCAGGTGGCACAGCTTTTCACATAGTCTTCCACATCAGCTTTCATCTTTGGCCATCAGAACTGTCTCCTAGTCAAATGGAGGATTTTTAAAAATCCAAAGTGGCCCCCTAGTCGAGAATCATGACTCCTCTTTAGCACCAGGTGTTGCATGCTGAGGGCACATAAATCTTATTCCCTTTCCATGCCAACCCCTCTTTTAGGGTTAGGTCCGTCCGTTTTCCTTGAACCAGGAATCATTTGAGAGTGCCGCTTTTAGCTCTACTGTCAACTTCTCTTTGGGGAGGATGCAACCATGGTGCGCTTGCGCTCTGGTGCGGGCTTGGGCGTCTGGTTGAGTTTCTGAGATCATGGCATGAACTCTCTCTTCCCATTGGCTGTCAAATTGGGGCTTACGGGAGAGAGCATCAGCTAACAGGTTCCCCCCGCCGCCCCCGGAATGTATTTCAGGTTAAAGTTAAAGTGTTTGAAATACTGAGCCAAGCGAATCTGCTTGGGGGAAAGCTTCCTTGGGGTCTTCAGCACCTTGAGGTTTTTGTGGTCAGTCCACACTTCAAAAGGCTCCTTCTAGGAAGTGTCTCCAGGATAGGAGAGCCCATTGCACTGCAAAAGCCTCTTTCTCCTATACCGCCCATCTGCGCTCAGTGTCTGTTAACTTTCTCAATACGTAAGCACATGGCATTAGTTTGTTTTGGGCGTTTCTTTGCAGTAGAACAGCAGCCACCATCACATCACTCGCATCTGCCTGAACCACAAATGGCTTACTTGGATCAGGGTGCTGGAGGATCGGCTCCACTGCGAATAGGCATTTTAATTGTTCAAAGGATTTATGAGTCCATTGTCCAAGCTACGGGTTGGCTAGGTTTTGGCTTGGTGGGACACAGACCGGTTTTTAGCAATTCTATCAAGGAGAGGGCAACCTCAGCGAAGGAGCAGAACAGAACAGAACAGAATAATAGAATTGGAAGGGATCTTGGAGGTCTTCTAGTCCAACCCCCTGCCTAGGCAGGAAACCCTACACCACTTCAGACAAATGGTTATCCAACATCTTCTTAAAAATTTCCAATGTTGGGGCATTCACAACTTTTGCAGGCAAGTTGTTCCACTGATTAATTGTTCTAATTGTCAGGAAATTTCTCCTTAGTTCTAAGTTGCTTCTCTCCTTGATTAGTTTCCACCCATTGCTTCTTGTCCTACCCTCAGGCGCTTTGGAGAATAGCTTGATTCCCTCTTCTTTGTGGCAACCCCTGAGATATTGGAACATTGCTATCATGTCTCCCCTAGTCCTTCTCTTCATTAAACTAGACATACCCAGTTCCTGCAACCGTTCTTCTTATGTTTTAGCCTCCAGTCCCCTAATCATCTTTGTTGTTCTTCTCTGCACTCTTTCTAGAGTCTCAACATCTTTTTTACATTGTGACAACCACGATGCAATATTCCAAACATGGCCTTATCAAGGCATTATAAAGTGGTATTAACACTTTACATGATCTTGATTCTATCCCTCTGTTTATGCAGCCTAGAACTGTGTTGGTTTTTTTGGCAGCTGCTGCACACTGCTGGCTCATACTTAAATGGTTGTCCACTAGGACTCCAAGATCCCTCTCATAGTTACTACTATTGAGCAAGGTACCACATATATGGTACCTGTGCATTTTGTTTTTCTTGCCTAAATGTAGAACCTTGCTTTTTTCACTGTTGAATTTCATTTTGTTAGATAGCGCCCAATGTTCAAGTCTGTCGAGATCCTTCTGTATCTTGAGCCTATCTTCTGGAGTGTTGGCTATTCCTGCCAGCTTGGTGTCATCTGCAAATTTGATAAGGTCCCCGTCTATCCCCTCATCCAAGTCATTGATGAAGATGTTGAAGAGCCCTGGGCCTAAAACAGAGCCCTGGGGTACTCCACTGCCGGGGTCCCCAACCTTTTGGACCTCAGGGACCACCAAGTTCATAATTTTAAATTTCGTGGACCACTAATACGAATCCAGCGCACCGCTTACTGAAGCACCTGGACTCCCAGTGACGGGATGGGAACCTTCAGGCACTCTCCCTCCTGTCTCTCTCTCTCCCCCCCACACACACTCTTTCTCTCTCATTCTCTCATTCTCTCTCTCTCCCTCCCTCTCTCCCCAATCTCTTTCTCTCATTCTCTCTTTCTCTCTCTCTCCCCCTCTCTCATTCTCTCTTTCTCTCCCTCCCTCCCACTATTTCTCTCTCATTCTCTCTTTCTCTCTCTCTCCCTCCCTCTCTCCCCCAATCTCTCTCTCTCATTCTCTCTTTCTCTCTCTCTCCCCCTCTCTCTTTCTCTCCCACTCTCTCTCTCTCTCCCTCTCTCATTCTCTTTCTCTCCCTCCCTCCCACTCTTTCTCTCTCATTCTCTCTTTTTCTCTCCCTCCCTCCCTCTCTCTCCCCCACTCTCTCTCTCTCATTCTCTCTTTCTCTTTCTCCCCTCTTTCTCTCTCTCCCACTCTTTCTCTCTCATTCTCTCTTTCTCTCCCCCCCCTCTCTCCCCTCTCTCTCATTATGATTCTCTCATTCTGATTCTTTCATTCTGATTTTCTCTCTCTCTGATTCTCTTTCATTTTCTCTCTCTCTCATTCTCTATCCGATTCTCTGATTCTCTCTCTTTCATTCTCTCTTTCTCTTTCTCTTTCTCTGTCTCTCATTCTCTTTCTCTCACTCTCTCTCTGATTCTCTTTCTCTCTTTCTCTCTCTCTCATTCTCCCTCTCATTCTCTCTGGAAACCGACCAAAGTTTCCAGTGCCGCTTTAGGGAGCACTTCTCGAGATGAGAGCTTGCAGGGGGCCAATCTGGCATCCACAATGGAGAGCAAAATCCGGCTGCTCCCCAATCCAGATGCTGTTTACCGCTATGAGTCCCAAGCGGCAGGAAATGAAGGCTGCCTTGCACTACTGGCTGGCACAAATATACCGAGGCAGAATGCCGTTGCTATGCAAATGAAAGCAATGCGTCTCTCCCATAGCTTCCAGCCATCGCAAACACCGCTTCTTCCCACTTGTGCCGCCCCCTCCCCCACCGCCACAACAGCACCATTCATTCTGGATGACGAGGGCTGCACTCCTTTTTCTGTATTGCACCACCTGCAAAAATGCAAAAAATATGAAAATTTCTCTGCAGACCCCCAAAATTTTCTTGCGGTCCACCAGTGGTCTACGGATCACCAGTGGTCCGCGGATCACCAGTTGGTAACTTCTGCTCCACTGCATACTTCCCTCCATGTAGATTCAGTTCCATTGAGGACTACATGTTGAGTGCGGTTGATCAGCCAGTTATGAATCCATCTGGTGGTGATGCTGTCTAACCCACATTTTCTACTTTATCTAGTAGTAGGTTATGGTCTACTTTATCAAATGCTTTACTGAGGTCCAAGTAAATTATATCGACAACATTCCACTGGTCCACTAATTTTGTCACTTTGTCAAAGAATGCAGTAAGATTAGTCTGGCATGATCTGTTTTTGACAAACCCATGTTGACTTTTGGTTATTACTTGGTTTGCTTGGTTTGCTTCTAGGTGTTCGGTGATTCGTTGTTTGATTATCTTTTCCAGAATCTTCCCTGGTATTGAGATCAGGCTGATAGGTCTGTAGTTTCCTGGATCTCTTTTTTTTTCCTTTTTTGAAGATGGGAACTACATCAGCTCTTTTCCAATCCTCTGGCAGTTCCCCTGTGCTCCCAATTGATCCAGGAGGGGATGAATTGTCTATAAAAGTTTGCAAACCCCAGGAAGCTTTGAAGTTGCTTACAGGTTTGTGGGGGTTGTCAGTCCAGCACTGCCTTGATCTTCCCTGGGTCCATTTCGATTCCTTGATTCAAACCCTGTATCCCAGGTAGTCCAAGGACTCCTCATGGAACTCGCATTTCAACAGCCTTGCATAAAGTTTGGCTGCTAGGAGCTTTTTGAGCACTTGTCTGACTAATTTGACATGTTCTTCCGTATTTTCACTGAATATAAGAATGTCATCAAGGACCCCCTTATACAGGCGTTCATGCAAAACTTCATTGATCAGTTGTATGAAGACTGCAGGGGCTCCTGGAGTCCAAAAGGCATGACCTGGAATTGGAAGCTACCCAAGGGGCAGTTAAAAGCCATCTTCCATTCATCTCCCTCCTTTATGCAAACCCGGTAGTAGGCTTCCCTTAGATGTAGCTTGGTGAAAATCTTGCCTTTTGACAAGTGGTTCAGCAAGTCTTTCATTAGTGGTAGGGGATAGGTATTTTGTATGCAAATGGCATTGACCCCCTTATAGTCAACACATAATCTCATCCCACCAACTTTCTTTTCTTTAAACAATATGGGGGCGGCCACCCTGGATTTCACAGGCTCGCTGAATCCTCTGGCTTGGTTGGTATCAATGTATTTCCTCAACTGAGTCATTTCAGCAGGAGTCATGGAGTACATCCTGGGTTTTAGCAATTTGGCTCCCCGTTCTAATTCGATGGCACAATCCGTGGACTAATGAGGGTAGAGGATGTTACATTCCTCCTAACTGAACGCTTCAGCTAAGTCTATATATATGTTAGGAATCTGGGGTTCGCCTGGAGTTCTGTCTGAACAAGCCATTGGTGGTTCTGGCACTTTATGGGTAGGCTGCACTTTGGGAGGAGGGGCAGGGGGTAATGGGCCAACCCCTATTCTGATTTTTCAGTATCCATCTTCCCATTTGATGGTGGGGGTCCATTTGTCTAGCCAAGCCAGGCCCAGTAGGACAGATTCTGACATTTTTGGGGTTACTATAAATAATATAAATTCATGATGTCTCCCGATTTCTAATTTAACCAGTTCTGTAATATGGGTGGCGGGAACCCCCCCCAATTAACATTCCATCCTGGTGAAATTTAATGGGGTGCTTTAGGGCTGATCCCCAATTGTTCAACAAGTGGAAGTCCAATTAGACATCCGGTGCATCCAGTATCTATTATTGCTGGCAGTTCTGCTTTCTTTCCTGTTTTGGGCACCACTAGTTTCATTTTTATTGAAAAGGGGGAGATGGGTGCACTCACCATCGGGTCTTCTTCTTTGCTAACCTCGTCGGGAGGGGCTTCTTTAGCTGGAGGTTCCTCACTCTCTTTAGTGGGGAGAGGAATTACTACAGCCTGTCTGGTGAATCAGACAGGTGGTCTGGTGTCTGGGGCCTTTTTTGGAGCCCTCCTACCTCATGTAGCTGTGGCAGGATGTTGCTGTGGAACTGGGGCAGGGGCCAGGCACTCAGAAGCTTGATGTCCTGGTTGTCCACACCGATAGCATTTAATCACCCCTGCCAGTTGAGGGGGGTGATTTCAGTAGGCCTTGAAAGGAGCCGTCTAGCTAACGCTCTCTGAGGTGGCTTCTCTGGTTGGGTTTTGCGGTGGGGGTGGATTTCTCGGTCTAGAGCTATGGACATGGTATACCAGTCGTGCAGCTGCTCAGGCACCCCCCAGATCCCACAGGCTGTTCTGACTTCTTGGTCAATAGCCTCTTTAAAATAGCGTAGGAGTATGCGGTCTGGCCATTGCTCCAGATTCCCTGCGACTCGTTTAAAGTCCCATACAAAGTTTTTTATGGATTTATTACCTTGCTTCATCACCTTTAGTGTGGCTTCATTTTCATTTATTCGATCTGGGTCTTGAAATCTGGCCCGGAGCAACACAATAACCCCATTGGCATCATTTAATTCCACAGCACCCTCATTTTGCAGCTGGACTATCCATTCAGAAGCCTGCCCCTCATTCATCCCATTGGAAATTGCTCACACATGAGAAGTTGGCAGCATAGAAGCTTCCGGCCTAATATGGCTTCCAACACTGACATTTTGTGTATGTCTATGTAGTGCTCACTCTCCCTCCCTCCCTCCCTCCCTCCGTCTCCCTGCAAGAAATCACAAAAAACCACCCGTACTTTGCAAAAGGGGATCATATGACTCTGGGACACGGCAACTGTCAGAAATACATGCCAGCTGCCAGCCATCTGAATTTTGATCATGTGACCATGGAGTGCTGCAATGGTGATTAAGTGTGAAAAATATTCATAAGTCATTTTTTTCAATGCTGTTGTAACTTCAAACATCACTAAATGAATAGTTATATGTTGAGGACTACCTGTATTTAATAAAAGTTGGATTTAAACACTTCAAAAGCACATTTTCAGACTCCTTACAATGGACCATTTTTTCTATAAATACTACCATCCTTTGATACCCCAAATTGTACCCTACCCTTGTGTGCTGTCTCTTATATTCTTTTCAACCACCAGTTTGATGGCACTGAAAGTTGTGCGCTAAGTACAATAACAGTATATAGTGCAGGAGGACATGCTTAGTGAATGGTTCAATGTTGAGCAGAGAACAGGACAAGGATATGTGATGTCATCGTGTTTATTCATGCGTAAAATATATGGAATGCTTGTACTTTGGAATGCAGATGATTTTGGGCTAAGATGATTTCCAGAAAATATTACATAAATTTTATAATGCAAAAAGGAAAAAAAAAATCAATATATCAGGGATCAAGCTAGTCAACATGGAAATTGGAGCTAACAAATATCATAGCAAAAAAAAAAACCACACACACATCAAGGAAACCAACATACTGCAGGAGCTTCAAACAATCATTTTATTAACTGAAAGCTAGCATTTATAGTGTGTTACTTATCTACTGCATTCAGAAGTACCCAAAACAACAAAGTTACACAAATCTTAAATTATTTGTTAATCAAATAAGTCAAACAAGGGTGAGCACGTATACGTATTAGCTGAAGATACCAAATACAGAAATTGCTTAAAAGGAAACAACCACAAAGTGAGACAGTTTCCGGTAAAAAAAAAAAAAAGTCCATTGGGGGCACGGTATTCACTTAACAACCATGTCATTTGCTTAATGAGCACTGCACAAAATATTGAAAAAAGTGGATCCAGTCACATAATGTCACAACTGCAGCAATTTACAACCGTAATTCCAAGCTCAATTACTGTTATATGTAGAGAGGCAATTTTGTCATACGGAGAAAATGAATTCAACTGAACTGCAAGAAAATCATATGAAGGATTGTTGGATGAATCCGGAAGAAAGAGAAAACGGAGCAAGTCATGGTTAAAGTGTTCTTTGTTTGCACCCAGTTCCGTTTCAAAGACGTAACTTGTTTCTTATCAGCTTTAAATCTCTCTGTGAGTTGTAAATATGAAGACTGAAACTAACAATTGCAACCTTCTAATGTCAGCGGTTATCTGGCTTTTAATTTAGTATAGTCTATAGAGTAGTCCAATAAATCTGCGTACTTAACCATTTTTGTCCAATTTTCATTCTATAATATGCTTCGGGGGGTGGGGGGAAGCCATTAAGAGATATTTTGGGGCATAATGTCATTTTATATTTATTCCAAATTCTCAAAATGGTTTGCTTAATGAAATGGTTTCTAAAATCAATACTTATTGGACTATAAGTACACATGGCATCCAAATCTCAAGTCCTGCCCTTCTAGATCAAACAACCTTACATCCATGAACATTACCCATTCTTTTAACCAAACAAGTAAGAGGGTACAAAATACAATTTCTGTTCCAGCATGCCTAAACCTCTCCCTTCTTCAGCATCACGCAAGAGTTTATATTTAACTCTTGGGTGTTTTTTCCCCTTGCCAGATACAACTGGGTATCTCGTTCTGCCTTTGATTGAAGGGTAAATCTGAAGTATTGTTTGAAGCAACATTCTTGGCAATACATTCATTTTTATTACAGATATTCTCCCCATCGGATATAATTGTAGCAGATACAATCTTGAAATGACTTGGTAAAGCATACAAAATTCAATATAAATGTTTTATCTTTTTCACAACCTCAAAGGCCGTTTTATTCATCAATTTTAATTGGTCGTTTTGCCCATGTTTTTAGTTAAAATTGTTGTCTTTTTTTTTGTTAATCTTAAATCCTGGTGCCAAATTCTTTTAGGTTTTTTTCATTAGAAATTCTATCAATGGGTGATTGATAGAATGGGAGAAATTCTTTCAATGGGTCCTTCAGGATCAATACCAGATCATTGGCAAATGCTCTTAATTTATACCCCGCCTTTTTAAAAGAATCCTTTTATCTCTTCCACTTTCTTTATACCCCCATTTAGAATTTTTAGAGTTAATATGAATAAAAGTGGATAGTGGGTGCCCTAGTCTCATTCCCTTTTGCATTTTGTAGCATATATATTGATTTCACCCACTTTACAAGCTCTCTCCAAAATGTATAACTTCCAATACGTTATAAACAAATATGGCTAGTCGAGATTATCAAAAACTTTTCCTGCATCTAAAAAAATACAGCTTTATTTTCTTTGTGTTGCTGTAAATTAGAAGTGGGGAACTATTGCTCCTTTATGACTTGTGGATTTCGACTCTGAATATACCTGAGCCAGCATGGAATTCTGGGAGTTGAAGTCCTCCAGTCATAAAAGGGCCATCATTCCCCATTGCTGCTGTAGATGTGCTAAGACATTCAGAACTGTCCTCACACTGTCCTATAAATAATTATCTTTTGAGTAAAACCCCACTTTGATCTGGATGGATGAGTTCTTGAAGAATTGTCTTAATCTCTTAACCAACATAGATACATATTTTATAGGTCACTGTTTAATAATGATATTGGTCTATAGTTTTTAATTAAGGTTCGGTCTTGCACCTCTTTAGATATTAGATATTGTCCTATTTCCATGATTCTGGTATCCCATTACCTTGTAAAATAGAAATCATTGTATTCTGGAGGTATGTGATGATTCTTTTTCAAACCATTTATAGTAGAATAGAATAGATTTTTATTGGCCAAGTGTGATTGGACACACAAGGAATTTGTCTTGGTGCATATGCTCTCAGTGTACATAAAAAGACAAGATACATTCATCAAGAATCATAAGGTACAACACTTAATGATAGTCATAGGGTACAAATAAGCAATCAGATCATACTAGGAAACAATATAAATCTTAAGGATACAGCAACAAGTCACAGTCATGCAGTCATAAGTCGGAGGAGATGGGTGATGGAACGATGAGAAAATGAAAAGATTAATAGTAGTGCAGACTTAGTAAATAGTTTGGCAGTATTGATGGAATTATTTGTTTAGCAGAATGATAGCGTTCGGGAATTAACTGTTCTTGTGTCTATTTGTTCTGGCGTGCAGTGTTCTGTAGCGTCATTTTGTGGGTAGGAGTTGAAACAGTTTATGTCCAGGATGCAAGGAGTCTGTAAATATTTTCACAGTCCTCTTTTGACTTGTGCAGTATACAGGTCCTCAATGGTTGGTAGCAACTGTTTTTTTTTTGCAGTTCTAATTATCTTCTGAAGTCTGTTTCTGTCTTGTTTGGTTGCAGAACCCAACTAGACAGTTATGGAGGTGCAGATGACAGATTCAATAATTCCTCTGTAGAACTGGATCAGCAGTTCCTTGGGCAGTTTGAGCTTTCTGAGTTGGCGCTTTTTGTTGTTGTTGTTGTGCTTTTTTGATGACATTTTTGATGTTAGGTGTCCATTTTAGATCTTGCAATATGGTAGAACCTAGAAATTTGAAGGTCTCTACTGTTGATACTGTGTTGTCTAGTATTGTGAGAGGTAGAAGTATGGAAGGGTTTCTCCTAAAGTAGTGATGGTTAACCTTTTTGCCATCGTGTGCCAAAAGCAGGGGGAGTGCAGTGAAGTCGCACGCGTGAGTGCCCACACCCATAATTCGATGCCTCCTGTGCCCCACCCCCCGCGCATGCGCGTGTGACACCCCCTATGCTCCCACCGCTTCTGCCACTCGATGGCAAAAAGATTACGGGTGGGTGTGGTAGGCCCGTTTTTTGCCCTCCCCAGGCTCCAAAGCTTTTTTGGGGGAGCCTGGGGAGGGTGAAAACTGCCTCCCTCCCTGGAGGCCCTCTGAAGGCTGAAAACACCCTCCCAGAGCCTCTGTGCGAGCCATGCACTTACCTGGAATCCAAAATGGACCACATGGAAACTCCTTGGAGAGGAGGGGTGGCGTGGGCAGAGCCAGCTGAAAATCAGCTGGCCGGCGCACGCATGCGCACTGGAGCTGAGCTAGGGCAACAACTTGCATGCCCACAGATATGGCTCTGCGTGCTACCTGTGGCACACGTGCCATAGGTCCACCATCACAGTCCTAAAATCTACCACCATTTCTACGGTTTTGAGTGTGTTCAGTTCCAGATTGTTCTGGACAATCTGGAATCTAATAAATCCCCAGAAAACCATATGTACAAGGTGTTTTCACTAATTTGATTTTTTTTTTTATAACTTATAAGATTTCCATCATGTGATTGATCCATTCATAAATTCTTTCTGTTTATCTGTAAGATGTGGTAGGTTCTGCTTTTGGAGATAACCTATATTTTCCCAAAGAAATGTCAGATCCTTTATAGAAATTGGAAGAATAATGATGAAAGTTTTCTTGTATTGCAAAATTATGTTACAACTGTATCACTTCCTGGAGTTTCAAAATCATAGTATCTCTTTCCTTCTTTAATTTATGAGCCAATCCCTTCCTGGTTTGTTTGCATGCTCATAGTTCATTTGACTAATTTAGAGAAGACCTTAATGGGTTCTGATGACTATGTAATTAAAAAATTATACGGTTATTTCTTAGAGGTAAAACTGGAAGAAGAACAAGTTAAAGAAACAATGATAGCATGGGGAAAAAATTTTGGTCATGGGATTGATTTAGAGAAATGGCAAAAATTGTGGTTGCAAAATTATAAAATGACAATGTCTACAGCATATAAGGAGAATTTGTATAAGATGTTTTACAGGTGGCATCTATCCCCGACGAGAATAGCCAGAATGTTCAAGAATAAATTGGAGAAATGTTGGAAATGTCATCAGACTTCAGGATCATATTACCATATGTGGTAGACATGTGCAGAAGCTAAAAGATATTAGACTAAAATCCACACATGGTTAGAAAAAATGACAAAGAAACACATTGACTTTAAACCAGAGATATTTTTATTAGGGATTTTACTAGAAATATATAATAAAGAATTGAGATATTTAATTGTGAATGTTTTAACAGCGGCTAGAATTGTATTTGCTAAAAATTGGAAAAAAGAGAAAATACCTACTGATGATGAAGTTATTAAGAAAATTATGGACTGTGCTGAAATGAGTAAATTGACATTTGAAATCAGGAAGACAAACAATATTATTTGATATGGGATGTGTTTTATCAATGGCTAGATAATAAAGCATGGAGATGACGTATGAAATTAAGGTAATGATAAAATATATAAAGTTTTTTTTCTTATGGGAAATAAGCCTTTGTTAAATAACTGCTAGATGAGAATAATAATACAAAGGGATATATAAAATTGTTAAATAAGAGAAATTAAATGATTTGGGATTTGGGATTAAGCAGAAAAGAATTTTAACCAATCAACACACTTTCTATGATTGTATTGAATGATGGTTGTTTTTATGTTTTGTTATGTTTAGAAATAAAAAAAATTCCCAAAAAAATTCATTTGTTTAAGGAAATTCAATTTATTCTCTAATTCTCTACAATACACATATATATCATTGCTATTGAAGAAGTTTAATTTGGTTTAGAATATTTATTTTTGAAAGCTATTTCCTTAATTTTTTTTCAATTTCCTATCTCATAGATTTTTTTCAGTTTCAATTGATTAGTATGGTATAAATAAAAAACCCTTAATTACAGCTTTGCTTGTGTCTTATACTGTTCTTTTGTCTATTGTTTAGGCTGTTGTCAAAAACTTCTGTTAACTTCTCTTTGTAATCTTTTACTATCCAATCCTTCTCTAATAAAGTTTCATCAAGTGTCCATCTAAACTTTGCTGATTGCTTTTTAAAAGTCATCTCAACTACATTGTGATTGGAGAAAGTCTTTGGTAAAATCTGTGTCTTTGAGTCCAGAGTAACTAAATTTCTTGAAATTCATATCATGTCTGTTCTCAAGAATGATTGATGTCTTTCTGGAAAATAAATATATTCTTTAGAATTAATCTTTTTTTTGTTTCCAGATATTACCTAATGTTAAATTTTCTGCAAGGTCAAAGAAGGACTTTGGCATTTTCCTTGGGTATTTTTGATGATCTTTTAATTGTTCTATCCAACTCTGGGAACACCATAAGATTCCAGGATCATTTCCAAGGCAGAAAAGTATAGTGAGATATAATTAATGAAGGCTGTGTAAATTAGATATAGCTGTATTTTATTTCCTTATTTCATGACTTTAGTATATTTTGTTAGCCACTTTTTACTCTTTTTGCAATTTGCATAATTTTTCCCCCTCAAAAGAAATAGCATGATAGGTGTGCATTTATATAGAAATTCCTCAGTCTTCCTCAGTCTGATGAAAGGTTGATTCAACTCATCTAGAAGGCACCACAATGGGTACAACTGATTTGTTTAGAACCTGTTTAGAACCATGTTTCTTCAAATTCATCAGAAGCGTTCAATCCAACTTCTTCAGTATGTGCTAACTGCCTTCGAGGGCTGTGTCAGAAATAAAGTGCAGTCTGAATATTTTGTTCACATACCCTGAAGTTACTAGCTTTTTATATGTACTATGTTCCAGACCCTTCCACAACAATTTATAAACAATTTTGGAAGTCAGGTTCTAGCAGGATATCTGATCCCAATATCTATTTTGAAAAAATTCTGAACATCTTCAAGCTTCAAATAACTTGGTCTAAAGCAATACGTTCTCCAGTTCCTCATCAAAAACTTGGCAGCCAACTTGTGTTGCTATAGAGATTATTGGGAATTTCAGAGCTGTACGATAGATTGCAAGATAGGAAAAAAAATGTCCCAGAGAACGTCAATAGCAAACTTTTTCTGTAAAGAAAATGACATGGATTCTTCCAAGTAAAGTGAATAAAAGTGAATAAAATAATAATGGGAATAAGGTAAATGGGAATAAAAGTGAAGGAAGTGAGAATTATATTAAGAATCAGTTAAAGCCCATTATTGGTAAATATATCTTCTGATGAGGCCTAGCTGTCAAGGAAGGACAAGCCATATGGAAAACATTTGAGGGGCATCACTGTCAAAGACACAAAGACATGTATGTTACAAAGAGTCACTTATTAGCTAAGGACAGCAATAACTCTCCCGTATTAGTAATTACAGAACTAAGGAAAGTTGTATAGCTAACGATAATCTTATAAACTAGAAAATAATGGTTTAGTAATGGTTTAGTAATTAGGAAGTGTGTCAATTATCATATAACAAATGTATGTTAACTGTATATGGAAAAGGCATGAACTCACCAAACCCTTTGTCTTGGAAACATATAAACTGTATATCAGAGCTCTTTTCTTGGTTCAAAGCTTCAGGTACAAATATGGCTTTGAACCTCCGGAAATAAAACTGTCTCTGGCTGACCTAGGAATGTTATTGGTCCCTTCATTCCATAACACAAGTGGTTATCAGGATTGGATTTAGAGGTATCCCATTTGAGTGCAGAACTCTAGGCTATTAAAGGCATCTATAATGTAAGAGTAGAACCGGATAGATGATCTTTGGATAACTTTATATATTCATTATAAAATATATTAAAGGCAACTATATTCTGAAGACAAGAAATATGTGCAGCTGCAGAGAGTACAATGCCAACATGTAATTTCCTTTGATATTCTAAAGAGGCCTCCCTGACCTGTCAGAAGAAAGGAGCATCCCTAACTTGTCAGAAGACAGATGGCTAAAGGTGGTTAGGTCATGGACATCCATATGGGCTAAAACTTGTCCTTCAACAAGAAGATAATTTGAACTCATGCTCCAGTGATTTATAAAGATAATGTAAAACTTTAATAAGTAAGAAGATGTCAATTAAAAATGACAAATGTATGTTAACCATATATGGAAAAGTTGCTGTGTTAGCAGAATCCTTTGTTTAGAAAAGTATATAATGTGTCACACAAGCATGGAGACTTTACTCTAAGCCAAGATTGGAACCTGGCTTACGAGTCTTTGCGCAAATAAACTCTCTCTCTGATTGACCCAGGAATGTTGCTTGGTCACTTCATTCCATAACAATTCTGGCACCGCAGAGGCGACTACCGTGACGGCTGCCCTGGTGGGATCGGCTCCTTCCCAAACGGAACATCCATTAAGCCGGCTACAAGGACTCAATTGCAGTCTCAGGAATCTTCCGGTGAGGAGGTGCCGTAAACCCACCAGCGAAACAGACCAGTCAAGGACCCACAAAGGTCAATCAGACAGAGACCCCAACAGAAAAATTTCAAAAAAGAAAAGCAAGCCTGCAGGTAAGTATAAATCAAGGAATTTTAGTTTCTTTTAACAAGGGTGCCCACTATTAACTAGTGGATGAGGGGGTTTGATCAACTTCCTGGAAGACAAGGAGTGGCCTAAGTCTTCAATCATGAGTTAGAGTCTCATGTTAGGACTGTGTAATAGAGAACTTGAAAAAGTTAAAGTAAACAGAATGAAAAGTAAGAAGTTAAAAAAAATGTGTGAACAGAAGGGACCTGCCGCAGTGTCGTAGGCATTCTGATAAATCACCATTTTTAAGCTAAGAAGCTCTGAAGGAACTAAAGAAACGAAAGGAAATTGTTTTATTGTTCTTCCCACAGGGGTTTAGCAGGTAATAAAAAAGTAAAGCCTGTCTAAAAGGGGAAAACAAGTTGAATTGATTGCTTTGATGTGATTTCTGTTGAAAATTATTTTGTTTTGTTGATGTGCATTTATAATGATAGTGTGTAGAATTGAATAAGAATTGAATTAATTATGACATGTCTATTAATTGAACATCTTGACTTGGAGATGTGGGAAACGGAGAGTAGTTTGGGCCCACAATCATAATTATGATTTAACTGCTCTCTGAGTTCCCCCACTCCTTTAAGAATAAACTATAGGCTAGCCAAGGAAGTAAAATTAAAACAAACAACTTCCCTCCACAGATCTGGAAATGTTTAATGGTATGTTTGTGTATATGTATGTATGTGGGCATTTCCAAACCTATTTAGAAAAATGGAGCTCCTTTAACACATTTTAATGATTGGTTTAAGTGAGATTTCTGCATGAAGAGATTTGATTGCAGCATAAATGTGAGTGTGTATGTGAGGTGTCCTAAAAGCTCATAAGGAGTGATTGATTCTGTGCCCTGTGAATGTCTGTGTGTTGTTGAATGGATGCTGAAGAGGCGAAAGGAGATAAGAATCCTATGCAGTTTAACCATTTTTTTTTCCTCTCCCTGTATTCCGGACCCCCCCCCCCCCCGCTTCCTTTGCAAAAAGCAGAAAAGGGTGGGCTGCGGGCTTTTGTTCTTTTCACCATTTTTTTCTCTCTGCTGAACCAGCCTGAGAAAGGCGGGGTAAGGCTATCTGATACCTGCCTTTGTAGTTTCACTGTTTTTGACTCGGAATACAGTTTCTTTAAGGGAGGATGGCTTCTCCGCTTGCTTTTAAAAACTTTTTCCTTTTCTCTTAATCTGTTTGAGAAGGGAGGGCTAGTGGGGGATCGGCTGCAGCCTCTCACTCTCTCCCCCCCCCTCTCTCTCACTGTTTCATTTGCATATAAAAGCTTTTCTTTCTGCTCTGAAAACAATTTTGATTTTATTTTTCTGCTAATTCTTGAGGTTTCAAATATTTAATTAAACCTATATAAAAGAAATGACTTTGAAAAATTTTCTGAATCTGACTTGCATTTTATTGAAAGCAGAGACTGACCCTAAAGTTTCATACAAATATGCTTCAGAGCATTGATCTAAAATACTTCATTTAAATTGTTTTACTTTTGCAGCTATTCTCCTTACAATATAGGAAGTTAAGAAAGTTGGGAAGGAAGGGAAAGCCTTTCCTTTCTGAGGTTCAAAAGCTCCCGGCTAGGAAATTGCTTCAAGGTGGTTGGGGACAGTAGTAGTTTATTGTTTATAGGAAGGCGACATGACAAATGCAAGCATAGCTTTCCGAAGCTAGCCTGTTTGGACTGCAAGAGTAACCTTTTTATATCCTAAAATGTCTTTTGATTTTCTCTGTGACTCTTTAAAGTCTTTTGAAATTCCTTTGATTTGTGTGTGATTGTTTTAAAAATTCTAATTACTTTGATTTGTTTTCTTTTCCTTATTGGGTATTTTTTTCTTTAAGGTGGGGGCTGGATCTCTGCCTGTGTTTTTTTTTTTGCTTATTTCTTTTTGAGGAATTTCACTGCTCTTTTGTGTTTCCTATATTTTCCAACAAAGAGAGAAAGGAAGTTTTAGTGTAATCCAGAAAAGTTGTCTTTAAAGTTGGTTTGCATAGACTTGTGCGGACTTGGAAGCTAGAAATGGGAGTTAGAGGGTGGAACCAATAAACAGAAAGATTTGGGATTTGTTTTTGGGATCATGTGGGACCTTCGGAAGGCAAAGAAAGGGTGCCCGATCCAAAGAAGGGAAGCGTAAGTGTACAATTTGATGGCAGAAGATGAAAGTCAGTACTAGTGGCGATGGGTGACTCCTTTTTGGATTACACAGAGAGCTCTTGATAAATTTAATACTAGGACCAACAGAAGAAAGTAGTATTTTTTTAAATTAACCGAAATCAAAATGAGTGAACAAAGCATTAGAATACACTTAATTAAGTGAAGGAAATAGAACATCATTCCTGATAGAATAGAAGAGGTGGCATTACAACCTCTACCTGAAATCAAGCAAGAACTAAGGAAATACTGAGGTTTGGGTTGATGGGAATACTGATCTTACCAAACCCCTGTATGCAAAATTAATTGAATCTGGACTTTGGAATTTGAAATGGGAGGGGCACACAAAAAAAAGAGGAAGCTTTGAAAATTTGAAACAAGCTTTAACCAAGGCTTCTATATTAAGTTTACCAAATTTGGAAAAGCCCTTCCATCTCTTTTAAACACAGTATATGGATTTGCACAAAAAGGTGTTGGCTTAGGACTGGACAGGACAAAAGAAACCCGTGGCATTCCTGTCAAACATAATGGACCCAGTAATAAGGGGATGGCCAGTATGTATTCAAGCAATTGCTGCTACTGGTCCAATAAAGTGGGAAATTGACCTTTGGGGAAGCCCTTGTTGTGAGCACCCCATCTAATATATGAAGCAATTTTAATGCAGCAGCCTGACTTAATTTTAATTAGAGATCACAATTTGAATCCAGCACAGTTCTTAGCCAACACTAGATTAATGGATCAGTTTGGATTAAAATATTATTGTGCTAAAGTAATTGATTTACAAAAAAAGATAATAAAATAAAATAAATAAATAAAAATAAGACCAGATTTGGAGGTACACCCCCTGGAACAAGAACAAGCAATTTTTATTATAAATGGACACACTTTAGAGATCCTGGAAGCAAGGGGTTTGCCTCAAAATTGGTCTGCTCAAACCTGTGAAGTGCATGCACTAAATCAATCTCTATGCATCTTGGGAGGAAACATAAACAGATTCCAAGCATGCATTTGGGATAATGCATACATTTAGCAAACTGTGGGTGAAATCATTGGGGAATTCAAACTATTGTAAATGAACTTTTAAAATGTTATAATAATATTGGAATATACCTTTTAGCAAATTATAGACAAATGTTTAATTTGTGAAGAAAAGAGGCGAATAAACAAGCTGTCAGAAAACATCAAATGGGTGATCAGATGGGTGGAGATCACCAGCTTTAAAAATCATTTCAATGTACTCAAATGGATTTTACAAAATTACAAAGAAGGGGGAGAGTACAATATTTATTGGTCATAGTGGACCGCCTCATAAGGGGGATTAACGCCTTCCCTGCAGTAATGCTACAACAACAGAAGTGTCAAGAGTTTACTTAGATCCAACCTAGAAAGAATATTAGAATACCATCAGATGTATTGTTGTTTGGTATAGCTTTCATGTCAGGAAGCATATGCATTGATTACCTGGAAACCAGAAACAAAGTATTGAAACAACATGTATATAAACTGTCCAGATATTTTGAAGTTCTTAGGAAACAAGGACTCTTAGCCCAGATGCCACTTTTGGAGTTTCCAGACCTCAACTTCCACCACGATGATTGAGTGTTGAGCCGGAGCTGGAAGGAAGTTAAACTCCAAGTGAAAGGGCCCGTGCCAGCCCCACAGGAGTGGAAGGTGGAATATCACCAAGGAAATCTATTGACATTGCGAATCCAAAGGAACCAACTGACTGGCGAGCAGTAACCAGTGGCAATAGCGTTCTTCATCACCTGGACTATATTTGTATTTTTCTTTTTAGGACTAAGTAGTTGCCTATGCTGTTTCCCAACTGCAGAGGACTGCAACTGATTAGATTCCATTGCAAATTCTCCCAGATGTGTTGGGTTTTGTAATAGTGCCTTTTAAGACTTTAGAAAAAAAAGATCTTGGATCCATTGGACGAGATTGACACTTGCAGACCAGAGTGATCCAGTCACATACCAGGTAACAAACACTGACAAACCATTGGTGCTAACATTCAAGAATACACCTTGCTAAGTCCTACCGGCAATGGACTCTCTACGCACGGTGGTGAACGTCCGCCTTGCTGAACCACTCCGGAAGCTGGTTCCCAGCGCACGGCTGAAGATCAGTAAGGATGAAGACAACCTTCACACTGTAGATATATCTTATTCATTGTAATGTAATGCATTCTTACACATAGTAATGTTAGAAATAGGTTGGGTGTGGGTGTGGATTCTGTGGGTACTTGCTATCCTAGCCCTACTTTTACTCTTGTTTTACATATATAAGGATAGGTTTTGTGGTACACCTAGGATTTCCCTTTCTCCTGTTACTTCCCAATCATCATGTACCACTGACTCTATTCCTGACTAGTGAGTTTTACACCATAGGTGATCATGCCTTATTTATGGCTTTAGACATTGTTCATAACAGGACTCTCAGGTAACTATATCAGGAACATTAGTGGAGACACTTTGGGTCAAGTATGCTCCCGTCAAAAACGCATTGTCTATGCACGGGGTCGTTACTTTAGACCTAAGGTGACTCCACAACCTAAGGTTCCGATATTAACATACCCTGCTCAGGGGGGGATAGATAAGGAAAATGGGCCTCTACAACAATTGCATAAAGCAGACTATATATCCAGAATCCTGGAATTAAGTCAAGAACTTGTTAATCAATATAATCCTACCCTAGGTCAAAGATGTTGGTTATGTTTATCTGCTGACCCTGCATCTTATCATGCTATGCCTGTTAAACCACAACTCTGGGTTAGAACAAAGGCTACAATTATCCTTGAAGGGGATAGCAGAGATAAAGCACCCGTCTCACCGATACAAGGAGATTTTTATGAGGCATTCAAAAGACTGGGTAAAAGCCGTCTTCCTATTACAGGCCCAATAGCCACAGGCATAGACCTCATAGGAATGCCTTCTCTGTGTGTAAAGAGACACCAGAAACTTGGTAGGCCTGTAGGATCCCTAACAGAAGAACAATGCCCATCAGAAATATACTTAGGCCCTAAGATGTACTTGACGGACATAAAATTAACAAAGGATATGTTTCCCTCTGCCCACCACCTATTTCGACAAAAGGTCACTGTCTCAGCACCACCAGGATTGACCTTTAACAAAAGTAAGTGGGGAGGATGGAATATGTCCTTTGAAAGTTGTCCAAGACCATTTCAGCCCCCACGGTTTCCACTTTGGCTAAACTTTAAGATCAAATCAGGTTTATGTATCCTTTTTCCACCTGAGAACACGACCTCCCGATATCTTTTAGAAGGACCAATTCTCAGAGTTAAACAAAAGGACCCTTCACTAGAAATCCCACTACAACCACTGGCAGGAATGCTGGTAGCAGGGACTCTAGGGGTTTGGACTAATGAAGACCATCGTCGGAGTCATGCTTTCTCTATGAACATAGGAGTATGCATAGAGGAAAAAGGAATGTTCTTTTTGTGTGGAAAGAGTGCATATTTATGTCTGCCAACAAATTGAACAAGAACATGTACATTTTCTTAAAATAGGTGTTGTCACTGGAGAACATACTATCCCTGTTCCCCTTATGGGACATGTTCAGAAGAGGGACTCAATATTGATCCCACTATTAGCAATCATGGGAATTGGAACTACACTTGGAACAGGTGTAGGTGGTTTGACACACTCTGTAATACAGTTTCAGCAATTGTCGGAAGAGCTTCAAGAGAGCTTGAACCAGATTGTTGGAACCTTGGTCAAAGTCCAAGATCAGATAGATTCCTTGGCAACAGTAATTTTACAAAACTGATGTGCCTTAGACCTCCTGACAGCTGAGAAAGGAAATCAGGTGTGGTCAAGGAAGGTGCTAATGAACTGCAGGATAGGGCTTCCAAAATAAGCCACAGAATACAGACAGCAGATATGTGGTTTTCTTGGTTGCCTGGATCCGGCAGGATGAAACAAATTTTGTTAATATGTGCTGAAGCAGGTCTAGATTTTTATTTTCTTGTATAAATCCTTTAGAGCAGTAAAGGAACCGCAATCTGAAAAGAAGTTAGTTTTAATGAAAACTCTCATCGATCATCAGTTTAGCTCTAATGCCTTCGAAGAACATAAAGATTCTGAAACAGACCCATATGAGAACATGGGGCCTATAGAAAGGTGGAGAAAATCTCCCCAAGAATCAAGAGAGTAGTAACAATCAAGTACTACTTATCCTTTACTTTTATTATTATATTTTGTTAGATTCTATATAAGGTAGATTTGTTTATTGGAACTTAGTATACAAATAATGGAAGTTTATGTATTAAAAATATTAATAAACAAACTTCCACAGGGGGGGATAATGTAGAGTGGGGACCGTTTGGATGATTACTGGATACTTATTCACTATATTCTAAAAAGACACTCTAAAAGCAACTATATTCTGAAGGCAGGAAATACTGCCAGCTAGAGAAAATACAATGCCAGCATGAACTGTATCCTTGACACTCTAAGCCACTCCCATAACTTGTCAGAAGAAAAGGGAGATCTTCATGAAATATAGTCAAGGGTGATTAGGCCAGAGAATAGCACCTGGACGGGAAGCAGATATCAAAAGAAGAATTTGTACTTCAGCCAAAATACAAGAAGAATTATGAGATAATGTAAAACTTTAATAATTAGGAAAATGACAATTAAAAATGATAAATGTATGTTAACCATATATGGAAAAGTTGCTGTGTTAGCAGAATCCTTTGTTTAGAAAAGTATATAATGTGTCATACAAGCATGGAGACTTTACTCTAAGCCAAGATTGGAACCTGGCTTACGAGTCTTTGCGCAAATAAACTCTCTCTCTGATTGACCCAGGAATGTTGCTTGGTCACTTCATTCCATAACACTTAAAGATTAACTCTTTTTTAAAAACAGAATAACAGAGTTGGAAGGTCTATGATGTGGTAACCTACCTATATTATTATTAATAATAATGTGTAAAAATATATTGAAACTTATAATTTTAGGGGATTGGAGATATAATTCCAGGATTGATTAAATTTGGTTAATGATTGGTCTTATTGTTGTTTTTAAACAATTGGGATATTGGATTTATGGTGCAATATTGAGGAATTTCTAAAATATTAAAATACTAGTGATTCAACAGGGGATAACAAACATACCGCATGAAGAAATGTTATTGAAGCTTATAAATACAACGTGCAGGTTAATGTCAGAAGTTGGAGGACTAGGATTATGTATACCTAATTGTATTATTATTGCCAGCATTGTGTAAAAAATATATTGACCCAGTCAATACATTTTTTTTGTCTTCAAACAAACAAACAAACAAAAAAGCAGAGTTGGAAGAGACCTTGGAGGTCTTCTAGTCCAACCCCGTTCAATCAGGAAACGCTCTATACATTTCAGACAAATGGTCCAGTCTCTTCTTAAAAACCTCCAGCTTTGGAGCATTTACAACTTCTGGAGGCAAGTCATTCCACTGATTGTTTTAAATTGCCAGGAAATTCCTCCTTAGTTCTAGCTTGCTTTTCTCTTTGATTAGTTTCTATCCATTGCTTCTTGTCCTGCCCTCAGGTGCATTGGAGACTAGGTTGACCCTTTCTCCTTTGTTGCAGTCTGTCTTAGATATTGCATATTTAGATATTAAATAATCTTCTACTGAATAATGTCTGTTTACTCAGGCTAATCAACCAGATAAGGTTTATAGCATGTTATGCGAACTTTATCAAATGTGGTGTGATTTTTTTTTTCAACAGACCATAAATAGGCAAACCATGTAAACAGCGACTATTTGTATTAATACCCCTAACACAGGGGTCTCCAACCTTGGCAACTTTACGACTGGTGGACTTCAACGCCCAGAATTCCTCAGCCAGCGCAGCGCAGCGAATTCTGGGCGTTGAAGTCCACCAGTCGTAAAGTTGTCAAGATCCCATCCGACGCATCCGTCACCCTATTCTCCCTTTCAGGCATTTAACGGAAAGTCAAAACCTCCCAGGAAGGGGTGGGGGTGGGGTGGGGTTCCCGCGCATGCGCCTTTCAGGCGAAGAGGAAAGAAACGCTCTTAGGGACGAACTCCCCATTCCGCGGAAAGGAGAAAGCGCAGGAGGAAAGGAGGCGTGGCCTCCGCGGGTGGGCGTGGCTCCTACGAGGCAGGGTGCCTCGAGACACGTGTCTGCGCGAGTCCGCAATCTGAGGGCGTGGGGGGAGGTCGCAGGTGGGTGGCCGCAGGTGGGTGGCGGTAGCTGCAGGTCCCTGTGTGACGTTTGATCCCGGGGGGTCCCTCTTTAGTGGCCTTCCCTTCAGGTTTCCCGCAGGCGACACCAAAGCAAAAGCATAATTTAGTTAGTTGTTGACCTCACCTGGTTAGGTCGTTGCTCGTGAGGTTAACGGTAAGTGTGTGTAGGGGTGTGTGTGTGTGAGGGTCACGTCTCTGAGCCCCCATCGCAGAAGAGGAGGAGGGAATAGCTTTTTCAGAGACTGATTCTGCCACCTTCCTTCCAAAACGTTATAACGGTAACAAGAGTTGGATGGGACCTTAGAGGTCATCTAGTCCAGCCCCCTGCTCACGCAGGAAACCTATAGTAGAGATTTGAACCGCCGAACTGCTGACCTTTCTGCTCGAAAAGCCCAGCATCTTAGCCACTGAGTCACCTAGCATGTGACAGCAAGCATTCCAAGACTTGAGGGGCTGTCACAGAGAGGAGTGGTGGTGGTGGGGTCAATCTATTTTTTCCAAAGCACCCGAAGACTAGACAAGGAATAATTATGGATGGAAGCCGATCAAAGGAGAGATTCAACCTAGAAATAAAGGAGAAATTTTCTGACCTTGAGAACAATCAACCTTGGCCTGCTGAAGTGGTGGGAGCTACATCGCTGGAGGCTTTCACGAAGAAACCTGACTGCCATCTGTCAGAAATGGTGTAGGGTGGGTTGGAATAGATGACCTACAAGGTCCCCTTTCAACTCTGTTATTCTGTTATCTGTTATAAAACCTACCCTCATTTACCTCTTGCTCTCTTTCTCTTCATGCTGTTTTCAGGGTATCATACATTTTGCCCCAATCATCCAAATTCACCAATAAAAACCAAATTTACCATGTAAATTTATATTACATTGTCCATTGTCCCAGGGTCTTCTGGGTGAAGGAATAGCATGACCTTCATAATGGATCACACACACCCACACACCATTTTATGCTCAGGATCCTATGAAAAAGCTTGAGGTGAAAATGGCTAAGGTAGGGGTGAGTAAAGGTTCAAATCCAAGGCTTGCCAGAAGACCTGATACAGACCAGCTTTATACTGGCTGTTCTTGCAGTTCTGATCCGGATTAATAATGGAGAACATTGCGTTTCAAGTAGACTTCAAGTGTTTTTTATATGAAGCAACTTTCAACGTCACAGTTTAAACAAGGACAAGGATCTGTGGCCCTTGAGATGTTTCTGAAGTCCTTATTAAATTATTGCTACTTCGACAGGAGCTGCTAGTTTAGAGAATACTTAATGCATCACGCTATATTTTGTGAAATATTGAGGGGAAGAATGATTGGAATTAAAGGGTTATACAGGTAGTCCTCGATACAGTTCATTTAGTGACCAAAGTTACAGTGGCACTGAAAAAAGTGACATGACCATTTTCCACACATATGGCCACTGCATCATCCCTATGGTCGTGATCAAAATTCAGAGCCTTGGCAACTGACTCTTATTTACAATGGTTGGACTGGGGTCATGTGATCACTTTTCACAACCTTCTGCCAAGCAAAGTCAATGACAGAAGCCAGGTTCATTTAACAAACATGACAAGAAAAGTCGTGTGAAGTGTGACAAAATTCATTTAACAAATGTCTCACGTAGCAACAAAAATTTGGGGGCTCACTTGTGGTTGTAAATTGAGAGCTATTCACGCAACAATAATACACTGTATGGTAGTTGGCCAGTAATTGTACAGAAGATTTGCAGCAATTCAGATTGCACTGTTTTGGTGTTAGCAATAAAGCAAGCAAACAATAAAACAAACAAACTGAATATGGTGGTTGAAATCAAGAAGTAGTTCCTGCAGGAACTAGTATGAGGTAATGGTTAAGGCAGTATTTCTTAAACCTAGGTTCAGTTCTTAGTATGAAAGCTCTAGTAACCTATGGGCAGCCATTTTCTCTTCAGATTATTTCACAAGAGATTTTATTGTGGAAATAAAGTAAAGGAAGAACCCTGTGTACATATCTTTAGCTGCCCAAAAACACATGGAGTGTAATTCCAGCAATAATAATAAATAATTGAGTATATGCTACATGGTGCTATGTGAGGTGAAATAGATGAGCAGCGAGACACCTGTTATACATGTCTGTTCTCTCTACTCTTTTCATCTTGGCCAATTGTCATTTTATGGTTTTCACCCGATAATTTATTGGATTTCTATTCCACCTTTGTACAGGTGCTTAAGGTGTTATGCACAGTGCTTCTCCTATTTTTCTCCATCACCGCAACCTCTATGAGGTGGGTTGGGCTAACGGCCAAAGTTGCTTATAGGTGGACCCTGCTTCTGGTCCAATTTCTTAAGTCACTAATCCTCAGCATAAAGCTTCAACAAAGAATGTTGAGAAACAGGATCAGTTTTTCAGCACAGTTGAAATATCATTTTTTTAAAAATCAGGTTCCTACTGGTGTCAGAAGAGCAAGATATAAAGGCAATAAATCAAAGATTACGAAGTACACAATTGCTGTAAAACATAGGTAGACACCCATAGCGACCTTTTCACCAAATTGTGCTGCTGTATTTTTTTTAAGCCTGCTTTTTATAATGTTTAGTATAATAAGGCCTTCTTGATGGAGAAGGTAGAATGAGAAAGCTACAACTCAAATTAAGCCTGTATTCTCTTCAGAATCATCCTACTTATGAATGGAGAGTTTCATATGGAAAAGTCAAGTCTTGAAGTTTTTGCTACCTCTGCTCTATTGTACCTCTCCTCCATCCATCAAATTTATCCTCTGGAATTAGAGTTAACAGAATAACAGAGTTGAAAGGGACCTTGGAGGTCTTCTAGTCCAACCTCCTGAAGAAGCAGGAGAATATATACTACGGTATTTAGACAAATGGTTGTCTAATCTCTTCTTAAAAACACCCACAACTTCTAAAGGCAAGCTCTTCCACTGATTAATTGTTTTGTCAGGAAATGTCTCCTTATTTCTAGATTGGTTCTCCTCTTGATTAGTTTCCGTTCATTGCTTCTTGTTCTGCCTTCAGATGCTAATTTTTTATTTTATTTCAGTGAGTCAAAACTGGAATAATGAGTGGACGGGCTCGTGTGAAAGCCAGAGGACAATGCTTTCCTGGAAGAGAAACATATGGACAAAGTGATTTCGCAAAACCAGTATGTTTTTATGCCTGTGCTTGTTTACAAAATGTTGATCTTCTCTTATGGGGCAACTGTATCATTAGGCCACTATGTTTTCCAACCTTTTCTAAGTGCCACATCCTTTATTTAGCTCTACATTTAATGATTCATAGTAAACTATTGTAAAAAATAGTTTATTTAAGACATATTTGTGGTCTGCTTATAAATGGCTCTATTTTTAATTAGCTGCTTGCACTAAATACTGAATATATTATTTATTTATTTATTTATTATATAAAAGTTTTTTTATTTTTTAAAGCAAATATAATACATCAATCTGTCCCTGTCCCTTTGTCTCCTCAGTGTTTCTTCCGTGACTTCTTCTTCTTTTTATTACTCCTCCTATCTTCATTTTTCCTTGATCGTTTCCATTTCTCTGTTGCGATATTTCCCCCAATTACAATACATTTAATATAACATTCTCCTTATTTAATTATCACAATCTTTATCTATATCTCTTTTTTAACCATTCATAAAATTCCCCGCATATCTTATAATAGTCCATATCCTCTCTCTCTTTAATCATCAAAGTTAAACTGTTCATTTCTGCACAACCTAAGATTTTTTAATTACTTCTCTTTCCAAAAGGATTTTCTTTGCTTTCCATCTTTGTGCAAATACTATCCTCGCTGCCGTTATTATAGTATAATCAAGTATATATTTTCTTTACTAATTTTCTCTGATAGTATACCCAATAGTTGGTATGGGCCAGGAGGGGGGGGTTCCCTTCGTTGAAATGTGCCCGCCAGGTTTCCAAGCATTCCATCAGCCGAGGTCACAGGGGAGGGGCAGGGGGGTAGTGGTTATTATTAAAGAAGGTCTGAAACCGAGGGAGGCCACTGTTCCTCAGGCGGCCGGCTGTGAATCCCTCCTTGTGAAATGGGGTCATGGGGTCCAGATGGATTTGCTGATCATGTACCTGGCTCCCTGCCACATGGCAGCAGCCCTGCCCGAGCTACTCAACGTCATCGCCGCGGTGACGGTTGATACCCCCAGACTTATGGTCATGGGATATTTCAACCTGCCATCCGTGGGGAAGACGTCTGAGGTGGCTCGGGAGTTCATGGCTTCCATGACAGCTATGGACCTGACCAAGTTAATTCATGGCCCTACCCACACGGGGGGAAACACGCTGGATCTGGTTTTTGTCTCTGGACAGTCGCTGAGAGATCTTGATATAGGGGATATAGTCACCGAAACCTTGTTATGGTCAGATCACTCTCTCCTTTGTTTTGACCTTCAAACTGCTGCACCCCGTCGCAGGGTGGCGGAGCCGGTAAGATGGTTCCGCCCCAGGTGCCTGATGGAACCTGACAGGTTCCAGATGGAGCTTGGGCCATTTCCTGAGGCTCTGGCACATGCCTCAACTGGGGACCTAGTGGCCGCCTGGGATAGGGCGGCCGCTGGAGCTCTGGATCGGGTCGTGCCTTTGCGGCCTCTAACCCGACGCCGATCTCATTTGGCTCCTTGGTTTACTGAGGAGCTGAGGGAATTGAAGCGCCAGAAAAGACACCTAGAGAGTAGTTGGAGGGCCAGTCTTTCTGAATCCGACCGGACACTGGTAAGATCTCATATTAGGACTTACCTAGTGGTGATAAAAGCAGCAAAATGTAGCTATTTTGCTGCTCTTATTGCATCCTCAGATAACCGCCCGGCCGCCCTGTTTAGGGTGACCCACTCCCTGCTCTACCAGGAAGCGCGGGAGGACCCCTTGGAGGGTAGAGCTGAGGATTTTGTTCAGTATCTGTATGACAAAATCAGTCAGATTCGGGAAGATCTGGACTCCGACTGGGTAGTCTCGGGGGAAGGGACTGGGGCAGGTCTTGAGAATGTTATCTAGGATGAGTTTGATCCTGTGACCCCTGAGGACGTGGACAGGATTCTGGGCAGACTGAATGCAACCACTTGTTTATTGGACCCGTGTCCTTCCTAGTGCTGGCTTCCCGGGAAGTGACACGAGGCTGGCTCCATGGGATTATAAATGCTTCGTTGGGCAAGGGTGACTTTTCCGCTGCCTTGAAAGAGGCGGTGGTGAGGCCTCTCCCCAAGAAGCCTTCCCTGGACCCGGCAATGTTGGTAATTATCGTCCGGTCTCCAACCTTCGCTTTGTGGCGAAGGTTGTTGAGAGTGTGGTTCCCCCAGCACCTGGATGAAACAACGTATCTGGATCCGTTCCAGTCGGGCTTCAGGCCCGGGTACAGCACAGAAACGGCATTGGTTGCGTTGGTTGATGATCTCTGGAGGGCTCGGGACAGGGGGTGCTCCTCTGTCCTGGTCCTGTTAGATCTCTCAGCGGCTTTTGATACCATCGACCATGGTATCATGCTGCACCGGTTGGAAGACTTAGGGTGGGAGGCACTGTGTTGTGGTGGTTCTCCTCCTTTCTCTCTGACTGGTCTCAGTCTGTGTTGATAGGGGGACAGAGGTTGACCCCGAGACCGCTTATATGTGGGGTGCCACAAAGATCGGTCCTCTCGCCCCTCCTGTTCAACATTTATGTGAAGCCACTGGGCGAGATCATCCGTGGTTTCAGGGTGAAGTACCACCAGTACGGTGATGACACCCAGCTGTACATCTCCATCCCAGACCACCCCAATGATGCCCTTGAAGTGATGTCCCGGTGCCTGGAGGCTGTGCGGATCTGGATGGGGAGGAATAGGCTCAGGCTCAATCCATCCAAGACCGAGTGGCTGTGGTTTCCAACGTCCCAATATAGTCAGTTGGTGCCATCACTGACTATTGGGGCAAATCATTGGCCCCCACGGAGAGGGTACGCAACTTGGGCGTCCTCCTGGATTCATAGCTGTCTTTAGAAGAGCACTTGACTACCACCAATAGCCTCCCACCGGCCAGTACGCTCTCATAGAGAGAGGCTCCTCCGGGTGCTGTCGGCCAAACAATGTCGACTGGCGGCCCCCGGGGGAGAGCTTTCTCTGTGGGGGCACCTACTATCTGGAATGAGCTCCCCCCGGAGATACGGTGGATCCCGGATCTGCGCACCTTCCGCCGCGCTCTTAAGACCTTTTTATTTCACCAGGCGGGCCTGGTCTAACTTTTCTTTCTTTTTTAATATTTAAATTTTAATCTGTTTTAAATTGATTGGGGTATTTTAATTTGTCTGGACCAAATCTATTTAATTTGATTTTATCTGGGTTTTTAAATTTTGTATATATGTATTTTTACTGATGGCTGTTCAACGCCCTGAGTCCTTCAGGAGTAGGGCAGTATATAAATCAAATAAACTAACTAAACTAACTAACTAACTAATAGGAACAGCTCAGGTTTTAAATCAATATGTTGTTGGATAATTTCTTTTAACCATGTCTTAATTCTGCTCCAATAATCTCTAGCTTCTGGGCATGTCCACCACATATAATAATAAGATCCAGGTATTCGATGGCATTTCCAACATTTAGCCGATTTGTCTTTAAACATTTTTGACAATTTTTCCGGAAGCATATGCTATCTATAAAACATTTTATATTGATTCTCTTTATATGCAGTGGACATTGTTAGTTTATACTTCCTTTCCCATAACCTTTGCCATCTGTCGAGCTCAATTGAATATCTACAATTTTTTGCCCAAGCAATCATTGTTTTGAATACTGAATATATTTTGTTCTAGGAAAATAATGTACTAAAAAAGCATCACATTTGAACAGTTGCTAATGAATCATTCATACAATCTCCAAAGAAATTTATTTAATCTCACAGGCAGAATTAAAGTCAGGAAAGAATTTTTACAAAAGAGGGATTAGTAATTGATGCTATAATGTTAGTGAACCCAGAAAGAAAATTAAAATGAAGGGTGTCAAATCACTGATTTTCTTCAAATAACAAGTGATAGAAAACTATAAGAAAAAAACTATTGAAAACAATATATAGAGATCTCAGTTTTCAGGGAATGTTACTTAATCTAATTTATTTGGAATGATTTATACATCGATAAAATGTTTGTCCTGGGAATATAGTTTATATTTGTGATAGTGTTCGTTTATATTTGAGATATCTGAAAGGGACGGAACTAGTTGTGCGGTTAGACCCAGTGATGCTGCTCTGTTTCTTAATCTTTCCATAAAGGTTTATCTTATTTTACCTGATTTTTATGATTTAGTAAAAATGGAGAAGTTTGATAGCAACAAAACAGGAAGTAGCTAGAGTCAGACTGGTAGTGTTTTGTAGCTTCCCATTCTCAAAATCTTAGAACAGTGGGGTGTTACTTAATAGCAATTTTTTTAAAAAAATCCAGAAATCAATTCAGTGGAGAAAAGCATAATCTGTTCGCAGTTTTTAATTTGCCACTGTTTATCATTTCTACCTTAAAGGGTGGTTCGGGAGACACTGCTTCTTACAGTGTGCCAGAGGCCAGTAGCAGCCATGTAAGAACTGGAGAAGAGCCCTTGAAATGTAAGCAAGTTATTTGCAATAGCTATTCTTATCTCTAAATCTCTAATCTCTAAATTATATGGAAATATTAAAAATACAGGTAGTCCTTGACTGTGTACCTTACAATTGGTACTGTTGGAAGAAATATCCATCTTGTTCAGTTCCAAGCGGGGAGAAAGACACTGGAAACCTGGAGGCTGATTGGAAAGATGGTTTATTGGTGAACAGGACCACATGGATTTGAGGTCCTGGGCAGCTGAGCACATGGAGTTGAAAGAGAGAGGTATTTATACCCTCTCTTGGGCTTTGAACTTGAGCTTCCTGTTCCTGTGCAAGAATATGTATTCTATTGGCTGCTGTCAGACTCCCATGGGGCCATGTGGGATCATGTTTGGTTGAAGCCTGGAAGATGTAGTGCAACTGAGAGGATGCAATGAAGGAGCTTGTGCCATGTGGTGAACTCTGCTGCTAGATGATAGAGGGCTAATCCTATTATGTCCTGAGGGGTCATGTATTAATCCCATCACCCCGGAGCTGAAGGTCTTTTGTCTTGTAGATAGGCTGGCTGAGTCCTGCTGGGGCTATTAAGAAAAGAGGGGGCTGCTTTCCAAGAGTATGTTTCTCCTTTAGGGAAATACAATATTCTGCCTTTTTTAATATTTCCCAAAATATTCTCCTCGGAGTGGGGTGGGTGCTAACTTTTTACAGTACTCAGTTTCCACTGCTGCATAAGGCATTTGTTAAGTGAGTCATGGCCAAATGTACAGCCTTTTCTGCTGTGTTTGTTAAGTGAATCATTGCAGTTATTAAGTGAATCACAGAGTTGTTAAGGGAATCTAGCTGCCTAAACAGAGGGATAGAATCAAGATCATGTGAAGTATTAATACCACTTTATAATGCCTTGGTAAGGCCACACTTGGAATACTGCATTCAGTTTTGGTCGCCACGATGTAAAAAAGATGTGGAGACTCTAGAAAGAGCGCAGAGAAGAGCAACAAAGATGATTAGGGGACTGGAGGCTAAAACATATGAAGAACGGTTGCAGGAACTGGGTTTGTCTACTTTAATGAAGAGAAGGACTAGGGAGACATGATAGCAGTGTTCCAATATCTCAGGGGCTGCCACAAAGAAGAGGGAGTCAAGCTATTCTCCAAAGCACCTGAGGGCAAGATTAGAAGCAATGGGTGGAAACTAATCAAGGAGAGAAACAACCTAGAACTAAGGAGAAATTTCCTGACAGTTAGAACAATTAATCAGTGGAACAACTTGCCTCCAGAAATTGTGAATGCTCCAAGACTGGAAGTTTTTAAGATGTTGGAAAACCATTTGTCTAAAGTGGTGTAGGGTTTCCTGCCTAGGCTCTGCCAACTCTGTTTATTCCATTCTCTTTTATTCTATATTGACTTTGCTTCTTGGAAACCACCTGGGAACTTTGCAAATGGTGATTGCATAATCCCTGGACATATTGTAACTTCAAATGGACACTAAACAAATGGTTGTAAGTCAAGGACTACCTGTATAAGGTTCAGCATCCAAATTAAATTAATTGTAATAGACTTTCGTGATGAATTAACCAGTGCACCAATTTTGAAAATATTGATTTACAACTTGAATTTTGTCGTTTCTTTTCATTTTTTTTTTTTTTGAGACTGCCAACGTTTTATTTTTGTTTCCATCTCAAGATGGCTTTTCTGTTGGTCCTTCTGGCTATACGGTGATGGAGAGAGGGGGGAGGATCCAGTGTAGATTTCGGGACCTGGAAGTGAATACCAGAGAAGCAATGTTACATGTAAAAGATTCTAAAACAGGTATAATTTTTTGTTCTGTTTTCTTCAGGGAACAGTTCTCTTTTTTTCTTCTGCTCCTAGCGCTATGCTATGCTAGGGTTCTTTGAGCAGTTACAATAATAATACAGATAGCCCTCGATTTACAACAGTCTGTTTAGTGACCATTCAAAGTTACAACAGCACTGAAAAAAGGACTGTTTTTCTCACTTATGACCGTTGCCGCAGCCCCACGGTCAATTGCTTGGCAGAAGGCTCATATTTATGATGGTTGCAGTGTCCCAGGGTCATGCGATTCCATTTTGCAACCTTCTGACAAGCAAAGTCAATGGGGAAGCCAGATTCACTTAACAACTGTGTTACTAACCTAACAATTGTGGCAAGAAAAATCGTCCTAAAAAGTCATCGTAAAATGGGGCAAAACTCACTTCACACATGTCTCATTTAGCACCATCAATTTTTCAGGTTACTAACTTAACAACTGCAGTGATTCACTTAACAAACTGTGCATGGACAGTAAAATGCGGCAAAATTCACTTAACAAATGTCTCAACTTAGCAACAGAAACATTGGGCTCAATCTAGGTCATAAGTCGAGGACCACCTGTATTACTTACTCAGTAGTTTGCCATTTTGTCTGAATTGGGGAACTAGGGTTTGGAGACTTGGGGAAATATGCAAAATAGAAAATGTCTACCTACTAAAGGAACTCTGAAGTTTGTATTTTTTGTTTTGCTATCCAACCAAATAATCTTGTCCATTTCAGGATCTAGTGGCATTCCTGTGAAAGTGCTTACCAACCTGTTTAGTTTAGGCTTGCCCAGGGAATGGCAACTATACCAATACCACGTAACATTTAACCCAGAGCTGGAATCAAGACGTTTACGGATTGCCCTGCTGTATAACCATGCTGAATTTCTTGGAAAAGCCAAAGTATTTGATGGAACAATCCTATTTCTTGCACACAAGCTTGAGAACCAGGTAAGACTCAGTGTGTGTGTGTGTGTGTGCAGTCTATGTATGTATGGATGAGAGGAGGGAGATGATAGCAATAGCACATAGACCTACATACCACTTCATAGTGCTTTACAGCCCTCTCTAAGCGGTTTACAGAGTTAGCTTATTGCCCCCAACAATCTGGGTCCTCATTTTACCCACCTCAAAAGGATGGAAGGCTGAGTCAACTTTGAGCCGGTCAGGATCGAACTCCTGGCAGTGAATGAAGTCAGCCTGCAATATTGCATTCTAACCACTGCGCCACCACAGGATAACACTTAAAGAACTTTTGTAATTACCATAGTAGGAGAATGTTTGTAGAACAAGGAAAACTCACTAATATACATGGAGTCCTTGACTTACAACCAGTCTTTTAGTAAGCATTCAAAGTTACGATGACCACCCCCCTCCCCCAAAAGGTATTTATGACCTGGTCCCAATCTTCCGATGGCCAGTCTGTCCTCCCCCACTCTATGGTCCTGTGGCTGTATTTTGGGTACATTTGCCCTCATTTACAGTTGTTTGCAGAATCTCACCATCACCTGACTGCGATCTACAGCGTTTTTGCTGAAAACCAGTGTTTCTTTCCAGGTTTTGGCAAAAAAACTCCCCAAAACCCACCCCATAGTGAACAAAAGGTTTGATTAACGATTAACGATTGCACCATTTATTTAAGTGACTGTTTTAAAACAATCATAAAACTGAGTCAGTCACGTGGGTGATCTGCTTTATTACCATTACGATTTAGGACCATAATCCATTATAATCATAAATCGAGAACTACTTTGTATTTTCATTCTCATTGGTCCTGCTAGGGAATTAATATTCCATTATTAATCTAATTAATAATTAGATTATAATGGAATATGCTACCTCCAGGATGATAACTCTCCTGCCTCTAAGTACCATTTAATGAGCAATACAAGTAGGGGGCTGATACTTGTCCTCACATTCTGCTTCAGAGCATCAGGTGGGCAATTGTTGATATTGAAAATTTTGAAAATTCTTGAAAACAGCTAGACATGATAGCAATGTTTCAATATTTGAGGGGCTGCCACAGAGAGGAGTGGGTCAGGCTATTTTCCAAGGCACCCGAAGGCCAGACAAGAAATAATGGATGGAAGCTGATCAAGGAGAGATTCAGCCTATTGGTGCTTTGGAAAATTGATTGACTCCCTCATTTTTGTAGGAGCCCCTCAAATTTCCTGACAGAAGAATTAATCAGTGGAACAACTTGCCTCCAGAAATTGTAAATGCTCCAACACTGGAAGTTTTAAAGAAGAGATTGTATAATCATTTGTCTGAAGTGGTGTAGGGTTTCCTGCCTAAGCAGGGGGTTGGACTAGAAGACCTCCAAGGTCCCTTCCAACTCTGTTTATTCTAATTCTATTTTAAATATTGGAACAGTGCTATTTTATTGTGCTATTTTATTGTGAGTTGGACTAAGGAGAAATTTCTTAAGGGTGAGACCAATCAAATTGGCCACGCCCACCCAGTCACATGACCCATTTCCCACAAAAAACACCAGGAGCCACAAAACCTGGATAGGTGTGGCTGGGGGGTGGTGGTTGTCATGTGACTGGGTGGGAGTGACATTGAGTTGGCCATGCCCAGCCATTCATATGCCCACCAAGCCACGTCCACAGAACCGATAGGGAAAATTTTTGAATTTCACCACTGCTGAAGTTGTATTTTCTGCAATGAAGTTTGATGCAGTTTACCATATGTTTGTATCTATTATGTGCGTTATTGTGTATTGTGTATTGTGGTTATTGTGTATTGTGTATTGTGGTTATTCTGTATTGTGGTTACTGAAGTAGTCATTGACAGGTAGGACATTGTAGCAGATACTTTTATGTACTATGCTTAGGTCAGACCGAAGACAGCGGAGTTCTAAATTGTCTAAGCCCAAAATTTCAAGTCTGGTGGCATAAGGAATTCTGTTGCGAGCAGAGGAGTGGAGGACTCTTCTCGTGAAATATCTCTGGACTTATTTGATTTTATTAATGTCTGATATGCAATGCGGGTTCCAGACAGATGAGCTGTATTCAAGAATTGGTCTAGCAAAAATTTTGTATGCCCTAGTTTGCAGTTCAATATTACCGGAGTAGAAGCTATGCAAGTTGTTATGCAAGTTAACAACTTTTAATGCTTTTTTGGCAATACTGTTACAGTGAGCTCTGGCACTTAGATCATTTGAGATGAGTACTCCAAGGTCCTTGACAGAATGAGGGTCGTCTATAAGGTGTAAAACAGAGCTTTTGTTGGTTGAGATTTGGAGTTGCCAATTGTTTGACGATTCTGACAGATAGTCAAGGTCTTTTTGTAGGGTAGCAGCATTGTCGGTGGTGTTGAATAGTTTTACATCATCAGCAAAGAGAACGCAGTTGCTTATAATCTGATTGCAAAGGTCGTTTATGTAAATTATAAAGAGTGTGGGTCCTAAAATGCTTCCTTGGTGGACACAGCTGTTTACAGGTGCAGGGTTTAAAAGGGCGTTCCCTATTTTGACTATTTGTTGCCTGTTTGATAAGAATGCAGCTATCCACTTATGCAGGGATCCGGAAATCCATAAGATTTTAGTTTTAGAAGTAGATTGTCATGCACTACTGAATTAAAGACTTTACAGAAGTCTATATAAATTGCATCTATTACTTTACCCTGGTCGAGTTGTGAAGTCCATATGTTTTTGCAATGTAAGATTTGCAGATTGCAGGACAATTTTTTTCTGAACTGCTTGTTAGAGAGTAGATTGTTTGTCTCTAAGTAGAGGTAATGGATTGGTTTATGATTGATTCCATGACTTTGCAGGTGGTGCAACATAATGACAGTGGTCTGTAGTTTTCAACTAGACTGGGGTCACCCGTTTTGAAGATAGGGTTGACTGTGGCTAGTGAGCATAAATTAGGCAAGGAGCTGGTTCTGAAAGATATTTGGTAGATTATGCTAAGCGGTTCTGCTAAGGTGATTGAGAGGTTTTTAAAGAAGTAGGCACATAATCCATCAGGGCCAATAGATGGAGATGGTTTTAGATTGTGTAATGCCTTTTCAATGGTATCTTCTGTGAAATCGACATGTAGTAGATCGTTGTGATTAGTTGTGATACGATTGGGAAATGTGGCCTCACGTCCCTTTTCTTTCCCATCGATGCTTGTAACAGGAAGTAACAAGATGAGAAAGGGGAGGTAAATTGTAATTCCTGAACATTCCCTTATGAAGGAACATTCTGCAGTTACTTTGGCCAGCAAGGACAGGGTTGCCAAACTTAACCTATAAGCTAGCTAAAGAGAAATAAATTAACCCTGTCCTGCCACAACAGGAAATACTCAGGGGACAGAACAAATGTAGTTCAGGACTCTTCATCTTTTGGCCTGTCCAATTTCCTTCGCTTCATACTCTGCTGGGTGTCATCTTGCACTTTGTTTTTCTGTTCGTGTGCTGACTTCTACAGCATTAAATAAGTTGAATCAGTCAGTCGGTTTGTTTAATTTTGACTCAGCCCTAACAAATACATAAGGCAGAGCCTACCTTCTTTTGTACAAAAGTATTTAGTCAGCCACCAATTGTGCAAGTTCTCCCACTTAAAAAGTTGAGAGAGGCCTGTAATTGTCATCATAGTAGACCTCAACTATGAGAGACAAAATGAGAAAACAAATCCAGACTATCACATTGTCTGATTTGGAAAGAATTTATTTGCAAATTATGGTGGAAAATAAGTATTTGGTCACCTACATATGAGCAAGATTTCTGGCTCCCACAGACCTTTAACTTCTTCTTTAAGAGGCTCATCTGTCCTCCACTCATTACCTGTATTAATGGCACCTGTTTGAACTTGTTATCAGTATAAAAGACACCTGTCCACAATCTCAATCAGTCACACTCCAAACTCCACTATGGTGAAGACCAAAGAGCTGTCGAAGGACACCAGAAACAAAATTATAGACCTGCACCAGGCTGGGAAGACTGAATCTGCAATAGGCAAGCAGCTTCATGTGAAGAAATCAACTGTGGGAGCAATAATTAGAAAATGGAAGACATACAAGACCACTGATAATCTTCCTCGATCTCGGGCTCCACGCAAGATCTCACTCTGTGGGGTCAAAATGATCACAAGAGTGGTGAGCAAAAATCCCAGAACCACACGGGGGGACCTACTGAATGACCTGCAGAGAGCTGGGACCAACGTAACAAAGGCTACCATTAGTAACACACTATGCCACCAGGGACTCAGATACTGCAGTGCCAGACGTGTCCCCCTGCTTAAGCCAGTACATGTCTGGGCCCGTCTGAAATTTGCTAGAGAGCATTTGGATGATCCAGAAGAGGACTGGGAGAATGTCATATGGTCAGATGAAACCAAAATAGATCTGTTTGGTAGAAACAGAACTCGTCGTGTTTGGAGGAGAGAGAATGCTGAGTTGCATCCAAAGAACATCATACCTACTGTGAAGCATGAGGGTGGCAACATCATGCTTTGGGGCTGTTTCTCTGCAAAGGGATCAGGACGACTGATCCGTGTACAGGAAAGAATGAATGGGGCCATGTATCGTGAGATTTTGAGTGCAAACCTCCTTCCATCAGCAAGGGCATTGAAGATGAAACATGACAATGATCCCAAACACACCACCCGGGCAACAAAGGAGTGGCTTCGTAAGAAGCATTTCAAGGTCCTGGAGTGGCCTAGCCAGTCTCCAGATCTCAACCCCATAGAAAACCTTTGGAGGGAGTTGAAAGTCCATGTTGCCCACCGGCAGCCCCAAAACATCACTGCTCTAGAGGAGATCTGCATGGAGGAATGGGCCAACATACCAGCAACAGTGTGTGCCAACCTTGTGAAGACTTACAGAAAACATTTGACCTCTGTCATTGCCAACAAAGGATATATAACAAAGTATTGAGATGAGCCTGGATAGCTTAGCAGACTAATAGCATTCTGATTAACACTAGATGTCTGCAATTACTGTAAGTTCCAATCTCACCAGGCTCAAGGTCGACTCAGCCTTCCATCCTTTCTAAGGTAGGTAAATTGAGGACCCAGTTTGTGGGGGCAATAAGCTGACTTTGTATAAATATACAAAAGAATGAAGGCTATTGCTTAACGCATTGTAAGCCGCACGGAGTCTCCGGAGAAGGGCGGCATATAAATCAAATTTTTTAAAAAAACAACTTTTGATATTGACCAAATACTTATTTTCCACCATAATTTGCAAATAAATTCTTTCCAAATCAGACAATGCGATTGTCTGGATTTGTTTTCTCATTTTGTCTCTCATAGTTGAGGTCTACCTGTGATGTCAATTACAGGCCTCTCTCATCATTTTAAGTGGGAGAACTTGCACAATTAGTGGCTGACTAAATATTTTTTTGCCCCTCTGTAATTGTAGTTAACTATAAAAGAGCAGAATAATATCGGATATGTTTGCAATATTTGTTGTACCCCCTTTTAGAGGGCAGGGAAGCATGCAAAGATGTGATTATTCTGGTTTGGTCCCATAGCCTATTATTTATTTTGGCTCTTGAATCAGCTCGATTTCAAATCCTCACCCTGTTTATCTTTCATTACTCATTGTTAAAAATGGTATTGGCACACAGCTGTAATTTATTTAAAGCAGATCTTTGCCTTATTTAATGGCAAAGGAAAATTATTGTACTCATAAAAGGATTGGGGGTTTTTTAAAGTTCCACAAGCTTTAGTCAGAAAGCAACTACCAGGAAGGAATTGTACTTTAAAACAGTTTGTAGTTGATTCCTTGAAATTGAATTTGAATTGCACATTATCTTCCTCTTAGATCACAGAACTGTCTTGTGAAACCCGAAGAGGCGATATGGTAAAGATAACAGTCCAATTAACTCACCAGCTTTTTTCCAACAATCCTGTGTGCATTCAGTTCTTAAACCTCCTCTTTAAAAAGTGAGTCTTACTTTTTTGGGGGGGGGGCAGGAGGTAGAGAGAAGGAAAAAGTCCCAGTTTTAGGCTCAATTCTTACTCAACTGCTCCATCATTTGAGGTTTTCAAGAAAAGATTGGACAACCATTTGTCCAGGATGGTCTAAGGACTCCTGCTTTGGACAGAGGGTTGGACTAAAAGACCTCCAAGGCCCCTTCCAGCCATCTGGTTCTGTGATTCTATACCTAGAACTAGACACACTACAAATGGAAATTGGAATGATTTCTATTTGTGATCAAGAGATTATTTTTCATTTGAAGATTGGAATCATAAATCCCCTTTTTGAGAGGCCTCTGGTATTGAAAGCCCACTCTGTCTTGGGTAGAGTGGAGAAGAGAAGAGCAACTAAGATGATCAAAGGCCTGGAAAATAAAACATATGACGAACAACTGCAGGATTTGGGTTTGGCTAGTATAAAGAAAAGAAGAATTCGGAGTGACACGATAGCAATATTCCAGTATTTGAGGGGCTGCCACAAAGAAGAGGGGGTCAAATTATTCTATAAAGCACCAGAGGGCAGGAGAAGAGACAATGGTTGGAAACTAACATTCCAGCAACCTGGAATGAAGGAGAAACTTCTTAACGTGAGGACAATTTACCAGTGGAACAGCTTGCCTACAGAAATTGTAGACACTCCATCATTGGATGTTTTTAAGAAGAATCTAGAGAGTCATTTATCTGAAATGGTGTAGGTTATCCTGCTTGAGCAGGGGGCTGGATTAGAAGACCCGCAAGATCTCTTCCAGCCAGGGTGAAATGCTACCGGTTTGCACCGGTTCGGGCAAACTGGTACTAAAAAAAAAGCTACCAGTTCTGTGCCGCGCGATTTATATTAGCTAAAAAGCAGGAAATCCTAAATATCTGTCCCCCCCCCAGCTGTTCTACTTACCTTCAAATGGCTCCTTTTTCCACATGCAGCATGCGCTTGGTGCGCACTGTGGATGCTCTCATGCATCATGTGTTTGGCGTGTACTGTGCGTGCGTGCGCAACGTGCATTTGGCATGCACTGGACATGTGCGAGTGTGCAGTGTGCATTTGGCATGCACAGCGCATGCACTCTCGCACCACACGCTTGGCGCACAGCGAATGGTGGCAACCCACAGAGGATTTCACCACTGCTTCCAGCTCATTCTATTCTATATATCCATGATGGCGAACATAGCCATATCATAGCCATGGTGGCATGCATAGCCATATCAGTGGGCATACCAGCTCAGCTCTGGCATGCATGCGCACGCCAGCCAGCTGATTTTTGGGCCTTCTGGGCCCATCAGAAGTAGGGAAACAGGCTGTTTCCTGCCTCTGGAGGGCCTGGGGTGTGGTGGGGAAGGCCCGTTTTTCTTTCTCACCTGGCCCCAAATCCTTTCTATGCATCTGGGGAGGGCAAAAATAGCCTTCCCCGCTCTCTCAGAGGCCCATTTCCCAACTCCCAGTTGGACAGGAAGTGACGTTTTTTGCTGCCCCAGTCTCCAGAGACTCCTAGAGAGGCTGAAAAGGTTAGCCATCACTGCCATATAGATAGTAAAGAAGATAACCTTCTCAGCAATGTACAAGTTCCATTACATGATTGTCCAAGGTAAAACAAATCCTAAGTCTATTATAGACAAAAAAGAGTCACGTAGATACCTCCCTAATTCATAGAAGTATAAGAAGTGGGAGGAGATACTGCGTGATCAAACTTGCAGGATTTAAGTCAGCCTTACCAGATAGACCAGACAAAGAAACCAACTCCACAAGAAGGCTAAACCAGTTTTTATGGAGAGTTGGCTGTCAGAACAGAATCTTGCTTTCATTCACCACTTCATTCAAATCATTTGATAAAAATATTTGATAAAAAATATTTGATAAAAAGTAACGGGCCAAACCTGGTAGCAGGCGAGTTTGATGAGACATCGTTGATGGACATTTTATTTTAAATAATTGATTAGATTGCAAAAGGTGGATGTTTTAATTTATCAGTGTTGAAAATGATACAATGTTTGCTACAATGTACTAATACAATCTTATATACTTACATTCAATACCAGGGTTTTACAAAAGCTGTCAATGTATCAGATTGGACGAAACTTCTACAGTCCCTCTGATCCAGTGGAAGTCCCTCAACACAAGTGAGTGGGACAGCTCACCTTGAAATCTTTGCAGCCTAAATATTTCTGTGGCAAATTAAGTTATTTCATCCACAAATAGCTCATTATCTGTTGAGGTTTTCTCCCCCCAAAGTTATCCATTAATCTGATTGATATCATTTTATCCATATATTATTCGTAGCCTAATAGTGTGAGATAAACTGTATGCTGGATGAGAAGTAATCCAAAATGAATCAGAAGCTATTCAGGTAGTCCTCAAGTTAGGACCCCAACTGAGCCCAAACCAGTTGTGAAATGTAAAATTTGTTACTACCGGTTCTGAGGGCAGGGCTTGGGTGTGTGTGTGTGCTAATGTGACTGGGTGGTTGTGGCCAACTTTTTTTTTTTAAACTTTTAAAAGCATTTTTTTCTACAACCTCTTCAGTGCTTTCGAACTGCTAGGTTGGCAGAAGCTGGGACAAGTAACGGGAGCTCACAAGTGGTGGAATTCAAGTAATTTAACAACTGGTTCTCTGCCTTAATGATTTCTTCCAACAACCAGTTTGCCAAACTGCTCAGAAAGTTAACAACCGGTTCTCCCGAAGTGGTGCAAACTGGCTGAATCCCATCACTGGAGCTCACCCTATTAAGCGGCACTAGGGATTCGAACTGCTGAACTGCTGACCTTTCAATCAGCAGGCTCAGCCTCTTAGCCACTGAGCCACCGCGTCATCATGCTTACCTTCAAACCCCCTGCAGAAGAGGGCCGTGGCTTCTTCCCCAACCCTGCAGCCAGAGTTAGATTACAGCTCCATTCCATTAACAACCCCTTTTGCCATCTGGGTTTGATTCTTGCAGTGCTCAAAGGAGAGAGTGATGTTGATGTTAGGGTTCATGGCATTCTTTTTAAGGCAAAAAAGAATTGCCTTAAAAGTTGCTTCAAAATGTTTCGAGAGGCCCCTTTTCTACTACAGAATGTTCCATCCTTAACTCTTTTTTTTTGTTGCTTTGCATGTGTATGGTATGCATGTTTTCTTCTGTTCGTTGCCCGGCTGCTTGGAGTCTAGTGTAAATAGACTAACTCAAAATGTCTTTTTCCTCCCCATTCAGGCTGACTCTCTGGCCAGGATTTGCGGTTTCAGTTGGGCACTTTGAGAACAAAGTAATGCTCTGTGCAGATGTGAGCCATAAAGTCCTTCGGAGTGAAAATGTTTTGGAGTTCATGACTGATCTGTATAATAATTCAGAGAGGGCACGTTTTCCAGAAAACTGCGAGAAGGAATTGGTGGGGCTGATTGTTCTTACCAGGTACAATTTAACCCGGTGGAAACCATGACATCTTTTTAAGCATTGGTAACTCTATATTCACTTAGGTTGCTAACTTCAACCATTGTAGTTTTGTATTACAGATTTTAGATTTTAGAATTCACTTACATAGGAATCTGGGGACATGATAGCTTCTGGGTAATTAATCTCCTCTTTGCCTAATTTCTTTTTATTCTGGTTTTTTTTTTTGTACTTTTAATAATTTTAAGTTTTTAAAAATATTAATAATATTAATTTGTATGTTTTGTTTTTAAGTTTGTTGTCTACCGCCCAAAGTCACTTGATTGGATGGCCAGATTGATTGATAAATTTCTTCCTTAGGCTTATGTGTTGGTTCAGTAGTAAAATTATCTCTTAAGCGACGTTCTTTCCAATCCAACAACAATCAAAATGTAATAATTCCACACATCTGTCAAATAAACAATATAATATGCAACAGTTACATCAACTTTTAGTCATATATCAATCTGGTCAAATCTCATTCATTTTATTTGTTTTACTAGAATCTTAGGTTCTTTCAGCTAGACCAAGATACTTCAGTGCAGACTCTAAGACCAGAAATCAAGTTTTTTCTCATTGTCTTTTCTTGCATGAGCCCACATTGTTATTATATCTCCTGCTTATATCAACCCTCATTTGGGTTTGGAAAGTATTGCACCCTGCTTGCAAATGATCCAGAAATTTGTCTGACTATTCTAAGCTAAGAAGTAATGTTGGGAAGAAGCAAATTTGTTTTTCTACAATTTGCAGGTGTTATTTTTTCCTTCTTGCTATATTTAGGACTGTTTTTCTCCAACAGTGGGGGAAAGAAAATAAATCTTGAGTGGTTTTATTTTGTTTAAGTGATGCTGATTGAATCCCTCATAATGTAAATAATACTTTTATGATGTTGTTTTGGTATCTGCAAGGATAGTTCATAGTAGGAAACTGTATAAATTTTATTTACCAAACTTATTCATAAGTATACAACAAGACTAATAAATAAAAATACGTTTAAAGAAGAATCTGGACCAGCAAATTTAACAACACATAAAATAGTTATCATGCCGAATTATATTTTTGTCTCTCCAGAAAAGTGGCAGCATGTACCGTATTTTTCGGAGTATAAGAAACACTTTTTTCTCCCTAAAAGAGGCTGAAAATTTGGGTGTGTCTTATACTCCAAATGTAGCCCAGCCCACCCTTTGGCCCCCATCCTTCGGCCTCCGTGCATCCTCTTCCTTGCTGCAGAGATTGCCACCGACAAGAGCTTGTGTTTTTGGCTCCGCGCGTCACATTTTCAGCCTCCAAATGCTCCATTTGAGAGCCCTTCAAGGCTGCGGGGATCACCAAACCACATTGCTGCCGATCACTGCCCGAAAATGCAACGTACCCAAAATGGCTACCCAGAACAGTTGCTGCTCTTCTTTTTTCAGCTCCAGCCAGGCGCATGCAAGCAAAACCAGTGAACTAATGTGCTGAAGCTGACCAGGCTAAGGACCCTAGGCAGATGAATACCTAGTAGTCAGGATTTTTTTCCCCTATTTTTCTCCCCAAAAACTAAGGTGCATCTTATACTCCAGTGTGTCTTATGCTTTGAAAAATATGGTATTTTTTTCACAAGAGAACAGGAATTTTGCCTACACTCCTATATTTTATTATATTTAATGAGTTACCATTCATTTGATTTTTGTGGGTGTGTAGGAGAAAGAATTACATTAGGGCACATTAGACAATACATAGAATATTTAGATTATTTAGCTGTTTTTTTTAAACTTGGCATTTCAGGTACAACAACAAAACATATCGTATTGATGATATTGAGTGGTCTATAAAACCAACAGATACATTCCAGAAACGTGATGGGACTCAGATCTCTTATGAGGATTATTACAAACAGGTAATCGAGAATCTGGATATTGCATGAAGACTCTGCTCCAATGTTTGCAAATTTATTTCTTTTTATTTATTTATTTATTTGTCGAGTACGTATTAGATAATATATATAAGTATAAGCATGAATTGAATACATAAAATGAATACAATTAAAGGGAACATTAGGACAGGGACGGTAGGCATGCTGGTGTTCTTATGCACGCCCCTTACAGACCTCTTAGGAATGGGGTGAGGTCAACAGTAGCCAGTCTAAGGTTAAAATTTTGGGGGTTTTGGGATGAAACCAGAGTCAGGTAGTGCATTCCAGGCATTGGCCACTCTGTTGCTGAAGTCATATTTTCTGCAATCGAGTTTGGAGCAGTTCACTTTAAGTTTGTATCTATTGTGTGCTGGTGTATTGTTGTGGTTGAAGCTGAAGTAGTCATTGACAAGTAGGACATTGTAGCAGATGATTTTATGAGCTATGCTTAGGTCATACTGAAGGCGGCGTAGTACATATAAATATGGGTACCTTAATTGTATTGATTTCTAGCATTCCCAAACTGGTCACATTACAGTTATAATCCAACAGATCTGAAGGATGTCAGATGGACAAAACCTCTTTGGGTACCTTGTCTAAATAGAATAATAACATTAAAACTTTAATACCATCAAACATCTGCCTGTTTCAGGATCTTGGGAAGGACTTAATAGGTGGATAAAGTGCCAGATCCAGAAAATACTGGGTTATGCATTGCTTTGAACATAAATGGAAACAGTTTACAGGTAGCGCTCAGTTTACAGGTAGCAAAAATCCCTGCATCCCCCACACCATGCTCAGCTGAGTCGCATGATCATCAGAGGCTTTTTTTTTTTACTTTTAAAAGCATTTTTTCTACAACCTCTTTCGACGAAAAAAAGTAAAAAAAAAACCTCTGATATTGTGCAGCTCTGCTGGGATCCTCAGAGGCTTTTCAAAGCATTTTTTTTTCTGCAACCTCTTGGCTGAAGAGGTAGTAAAAAAAATGCTTTGAAAAGTCTCTGACGATCCCAGCTGAGTTGCCTGATCGCCAGAGGCTTTTCAAAGCATTAGAAAAAATGCTTTGAAAAATTAAAAAAAAAAAGTTGGCCACGCCCACCTAGTCACATTAAACACCACCACCACCAAGCCACACACACAGAACCAGTAGTAACACATTTTACATTTCACCCCTGGTTCAGATTTTGAGTACTGCACAAACCTAGAAAAACCTAGAAAAATAGCTGAAAAAATATAGGAGAAAACAAGTTCAGTCAAGAAAAACCTAGAAAAATAGCTGAAAAAATATAGGAGAAAACAAGTTCAGTCAATATATTAAGTACTTAGGAAACATATTAAGTATTTAGAACAACAACATGTTCTGTTAACAATAGAAAATGTTTGGATTTCAGTTCCTAGAATTCCCTAGCCAGCATGCTAGTATTAGACCTCTGATCAGCATGCTGGCTGGGGAATTCTGGGAATTGAAATCCAGACATCTTAAAAGTTGCTAAGGTTGATGAACACTGAACTACAGCACCGGGGGTTTTGAATGGAACTGACTTGCTTTCTTCTGACCTCATATTTCCGTGAACAGCAATACAATGTTATCTTGAGTGATCTGAATCAACCAATGCTTGTTAGCCAACTGAAGAATAGAGGCAGCCGTTCTGCTGAGCCCCGTGTGGTGCATCTCATCCCAGAACTTTGCTACATGACAGGTAAATCAATGTAATTGGCCTCATCCAAATAGTTGTTAGCATTCTGACCTTGTCTTTATTAATGATGACTATGATCATGATTTAATCAGTTACTGCTTGTATGTACACTGAGAGCTTATGCACCGGAGACAGATTCCTTGTATATGTCAGTATGGGGCTGAGAGTATGGTCCAATCACGCTTGGCCAAGAAAGAATTATATGCTATTCTATTTAGTCAATTCTGCAGTATTCAAAAATTAAGAGATGAAGTTTCTGGTCAAATGAAAATTTGAATATAGATAAGATCCAATCTGTGTCGGTGACTGACCCAGATTTGATCTTGCAACATTATCCTGGGACATATATATTTGCCTTCATTCATGAGAAAATAGACCATAAAACAACACAAGATCACAGTTTGGTTGCTTGGCAACCGGCTCATCTTTCTAGCTGATTGCAATATCTCACATAGAATCTGATCATAGAACAGAACAGAACAGAGCAGAGCAGAGCAGAGCAGAGCAGAACAGAACAGAACAGAACAGAACAGAACAGAACAGAACAGAACAGAACAGAACAGAACAGAACAGAACAGAATAACAGTCCAGGCCCCTGCTTAGGCAGGAAACCTTATACCATTTCAGACAAATGGTTATCCAATCTCTTCTTAAATCTTCCAGTGTTGGTGCATTCACAACTTCTGGAAGCAAGTTGTTCCACTGATTAATTGTTCTAACTGTCAGGAAATTTCTCCTTAGTTCTAAGTTGCTTCTCTCCTTGATTAGTTTCCACCCATTGCTTCTTGTCCTGCCCTCAGGTGCTTTGGAGAATAGCTTGACTCCTTCTTTGTGGCAGCCCCTGAGATATTGGAACACTGCTATCATGTTTCCCCTAATCCTTCTTTTCATCAAACGAGACACACACTGCTGGCTCATATTTAAGTGATTCTCCACTAGGACTCCAAATCCCTCTCACAGTTACTACTATTGAGCAAGGTGCCACATATACGGTACCTGTGCATTTTGTTTTTCTTGTCTAAATGTAGAACCTTACAGATTTTTGATGAGTTTTGCCAGTTTCAGGCATTTAAATTCTGGTTTCTGGCCAAAAGCCCCCATTAAGTAAAACAATTTGTTTAACAAAAGAGGTTGTAAAACCAGAACTGGTCATGTGGTCACCTGCTTAATGATTGCAATGACCTATGACCATAATTTCCAGCTCAATTACAGTCATAAATCAAAGCCTATCTATACCAGTATTGTTATTCCCCACTTCAGAAAAAACTTAAATCCAGCAGCTGAAGACCTATTAATATGATGGATGTAGTGGCAAGATTATATAACAAATGTCTTCTGTTTAGACAGAGCACTGGACTACGATAAATCGGAATACCGGAGGAGCAAGCAGGTTTTAAATACAGTTACTCCACAATAACCTGAATATTTCTCTTAAACAATTTAATAGAAGATTATATCAAACAGCATCACTACAAGCTTGGTTGTTTTCTTGCAGAAGTTTTATTATCCAAACTAGATAACATTATCAGCTTCAACCCCGAACAACAAATATTCTCCTGATCCCCAGCAGGATCAGGACCCTGGAGAGTTCCCTGCCGGTGACTTACAACTGATACTAGACCGCTAATCAGGAGAGCTGTTGTTCTAGCATCTGCCTATGACCATGCAAGACCTCAAATGGGTTTCGACGTGTCAGGGGTTTGCTGGAGGGACAAGTGCTTGCTGTGACTTTAGAATTAAGAGCCCGGCTCATGTTTGACTGGGAAGATACTATGGAGGAGTCATCTAGGTCTGAGCTCTCAGATCAAGGGAGAAGATCCCAGCTATGTTACAACATGTACCTGATTTTAAAAACCAGACCTGGTTAACACTTGTATAGGAGACCCCCCCATTAAATTCCAGACCAGACTGAAGGAAGGCTGTAGCAAAGCATTTTTGGATCAGCATCAGGGGTTGGGCTTCACCTTTATCTTCTTACATCCTCTGGCTGGGAGAAAAAGCAAGGTGCTTTTTTTTCAAGAGGCAACTGGACTTTCTGGTTTTCCTTTGAAGATGTTTCGCTTCTCATCCAAGAAGCTTCTTCAGCTCCGACTGGATGGTGGGGAATGGAGTCAGAGCTGAAGAAGCTTCTTGGATGAGAAGCGAAACGTCTTCAAAAAAACCCAGAAAGTCCAGTTGCCTCTTGGGAAAAAAGCACCTTTGGAACAACTATGACCTGGATGACTAAGATTCTCCATAGGCACTCTGGCTGGGAAGTTACAAAAGTAGATATTGAAAGCAAAGTTTGAACTGAGAAGACCTCTGGTTTGGGCTGTAATGACATCATATCTCTGATTCTCGGTTTCCATCATTCTTTTGATCCTGTGTGTCTCATACTGGTTTGGTAAAATATCCCCCCCCTTTTTTTTTTACGTTAGGGCTTAGCAGAAATGCAACTTCAGACTTTCGCTTGATGAGAGATCTCGCTCAACACACTCACTTGCCCCCACAACAGAGACATCAACGGCTATCTAGACTTGCTGACAACATTCAGAGGTACTGTTCTAGCAAGATCAGTTGGTGTCACAACTTCTGACCATAATGAGCAGACTCCATGAATTCCTAAGTTTATATATCCCATATTTTGTCTTTTGCTCATTATATTAAGGTAGGGGTGTCAAACTCAAGGACCAAAATCCAGCCTGCGGGGTGCTTAGATCTGGCTTGCCAGAGCCACCCTGGAAACAGCGAAGGACTGGCCTACGGTGCCTCTGCTAGTGAAAATGCAGCACTCCCAAGCTCCGTTTTCACTGGCAGAGTGCTTGGGCCGCCACAGGTGCCCCTGACAGGAGTGATGTCGAGCAGGCCACGCTCCCCCTGCCCCCCCCCCAAGATCAAACACAACCCTGATTCAGCCCTCGATGAAATTGAGTTTGACACCCCTGTATTAAGGTAATTGGATATTTAAGAGGAGGCATCAAGATATAAAGCAAGGCGTCTCCATCCTGATTGCAGTTTGCATATCTATCAGAATGATCTCTAGCAGCGATAAATTTGACCCATTTACAGAACACTCTGACTCTCTTTCCAAGGCCTACTGTAGCCTCCCATTTCCTGTTTATGGTCCTGGAAGATGGGAAAACGATTTAGAAGTATTGTAAATAAGTATAAGAACAGGTAACACATCTTGTTTCAGGAAAGAATCATGGTTATGTCCTGCTTGGATTGACATAACATGACAATTGATTTGATGTTTTAAAAAATCAGCCCTCAATCTTGATAATTGTACCTTACGATGGAGCAAAATAATTCATGTCTCCTGCAAAGTTAAGTCTCACTGAATTCAAGCTTCAGTTAACTCAATATGTACAGATTTGCTCCTTCATTTTTAACCACTAGATGGAGTTAAAGTATCATCAGTTTTCAGAAACAAGGGCTATAGCCTGAAATACGAATGAATAGTTTCAGAGGAATTCCTTCAGTACTGAAAAATACTCTCCAGAAATGTCTTATGCTTATTATTTCTTTGTTTAATGTTATTGATTAGAGATAGAGGTAAAGGTTCCCCTTGCTCATATGTGCTAGTCGTTCCTACTCTAGGGAGCAGTGCTCATCTCTGCTACAAAGCCGAAGAGCCAGCACTCTCTGAAGACGTCTCCGTGGTCATGTGGCCGGCATGAGTAAATGCCAAAGGTGCACAGAACGCTGTTACCTTCCCACCAAAGGTGGTCCCTATTTTTCTACTTGCATTTTTTTACGTGCTTTCAAACTGATAGGTTGGCAGAAGCTGAGACATGTAATGGGAGCTCACTCATTACACGGCACTAGGGATTTGAACCGCCAAACTGATTGACAAGCTCAGCGTCTTAGCCACTGAGCTTTAGAAGCTCGAGATGGCATACATTATGTAGGAGTCTGCATGGCTGATGGGGTTGAAAGAAAGACTACCCCAAAGTCACTCTGAGATCTTCCATGGTTGACAATGAAGCCAGACCTGTGCTAATCATTATGATGAACTGTTCCTAAATTTCTGTAAATCCTGGGATTTCTTCCAGGTGCCATTTTCTCCAAGATAAACTAGAACTGGGCCACAATTACTTATTACTTGAAGAAATCTGCCCCGATTTAGATGTCCTCTGGGCTTTTGGAGGGCAGCGTGTGGCTCAGCGGTTAAGATACTGGGCTTGTTGGCTGGAAAGCCAGTAGCCCAGGTTTGAGACCAAGCTCCATGCGATGGGGTGAGCTCCCATCCTCGCCCCAGCTCATGCCAATCTAGCAGTATGAAAGTATACAAATGCAAGTAGATAAATTGATATCCCACTTTGGTGGGAAGTTTGGTGTCCATGACTTAAAATCAGAGGTGAGCTGCTGCTGGTTCGCACCGGTTCGGGCGAAAAGGTAATTAAGATTCTGCGCAGTTTGGTGAACTGGCAGATCGCACCACTGGCTGGCCCGGTCCCCACTTGTTTTTTGGGCTGTTTTCTGGGCTGTTTTGGGCCATTTTTCGGACCAAAAACGGCCCCCAAAATGGGCAAAAACGGGCAGGGATGGGGCCAGTCAGTGGTGGGATTAGCACCAACCGGCTGAATCCTACCTCTGCCTTTGAGGCGAGTGGCCAGGAGGCGGGGCTAGGTGTGATGAATGACATCACTCAACCAATCACATGGCCAACCAGCCACACCTACCCAGCCAGAAAACCGGTTGTTAAGTTAGCCAAGTCACTCCATTGGTTAAATTCCCAATAGAGTGCTTGAATGTCTTAAAATAAAATCTTGCTGTGTTCTTCTGATAAGTCCCACTTAAGATGAAAATGGTCAGGTTTTGAGGGTTGCCATTTCCTTTCAGAAATAAAGATGCTCGCTTAGAATTAGAAAATTGGGGGTTGCAGATGGGATGCCAGGCTTCCTTGACTGGACGCGTGATCACCTCAGAGAAACTCCTCATGCAGAGTGAGACAGTAAGTAACACGGGCTTGTTATCCATGCCATCCACCCTTGGGCTGACCTCCGAGGAAGAATCTTGAGGAGTCATCCAAGGGAGACAACCACATCATGCAATGTTATTTGCAGAACGTACTTCCTTCAAAGCCATTTTCCCCCTCCCCCTTTTTTTGGAGAGCTGCTTTTCAGTTACTGATGTCTTTGTGCTTTTTCTTTTTTTCCTTTTTTTTTTCCCCCTGCAGTTTTCTCCAGTGAACGCTGGGGACTGGTTCAGGGATTTGCGCAATATGAAGATGATCAGCGAGACTCGTCTGGAGAGATGGCTCGTCCTGTGTAATTACAACCACACAGATCTGACCCATAATTTTTTGAACTGCTTGAGAAGAGTAGGAGGTCCCATGAACTTTCATATTCAATATCCCAGAATGTGAGCTATGCTGAATTCTTCATTCCTTAAGGCATTTTAACTGGCCTTTTTAAATGTGTACTTATCAAGCATTTTAAACCTAGGTTTCTAAATAAGATAGGCCTTTTGGTAAATTTTAGGAGCAGCACGACAGCCTGTTTGTTTGCTTTTGGCTGTACACTGAATAAAGGGGCCTGGCTTTGTTGTTCCATAATGGCGGGATGAGCCATCCACCACATTTAATCAGCCACATTACTTAAGAGCCTGCATGCTGCATTGGCACACCACGAGTGAAGGGTCTGCAGAAAGAAGAACCCTCATAAAAATCAAGATGGCAGTCACAGCGACATGATTGAAATCCTTACTGTTTGGTGCATCCCAGCGGCCGTCTTGCATAACTATTATAACTTGGACCAGCTTCACCAACTGAGGGACTCCATTTGTGCATAGGTTCCTTCTGATACTTCCTCTTTGTTGGGGCAGGAAAGTTAACATGGAGATCAGTTATCCTGACTCCAGCTAGAATTTATGTCCATCAGTGAAATTCATGACTGATCTCCAAAGGCAGATGCTTTAGACCAGGGGTGTCAAACTCAAGGCCCATGGGCTGGATGTGGCCCAAAGGATACGTAGATCTGGTTCGTGGGGCCACCCTGGAAATAGCAAAGGTAATGCCTCTGCCAGCGAAAATGGAGCTCAGTGAGGCCATGTATGGTCTGCCCGGGCTCCGTTTTTGGCCACAACATCCTCCTGCAGCCCTGTGCCAGCGAAAATAGAGGTCGGGGAGGCCAAGCTCTGTTTTCACTGGCAGAGGGTTGCATGAGGCCATCATGACCGAAAACAGATCCTTGATGAGTGATGTCGAGCTTGTCATGCCCACCCTGGCCATGCCCATCCCCGGCCCCCCAAAGTCAAACACAACCCTGATGCGGCTCTCAATGAAATCGAGTTTGACACCCCTGCTTTAGATTGACATTAGTATACTTTGATTTGTTTGTATGTTTGTTTGTTTGTTTCAATTTTCATACCGCCCTTCTCCCAGAGGACTCAGGGCGGTGTACATCCAAGAATAAAACATATCCATATACAAAATTTAAAAACAGTTTAAAACATATTAAATAATTTGGCCCAATGTATTAAAAATAAACCGACAGTTAAAATTCGTGTTTAGGTCATCCCGGCTTGTTGGAATAAAAACATCTTGAGGGTGTGGCGAAAGGTGCGTAGGTCAGGGATCATCTGTATCTCCGGGGGCAATTGTTCCAGAGGGCAGGTGCCCCCACCGAGAAGGTTCTCCCCCTGGGGGTTGCCAGTTGACATTGTTTGACTGACGGCACCCTGAGGAGTCCCTCTCTGTGGGAGCGTATTGGCCGGTGGGAGGCTATTGGTAGCAGAAGGTGACCTTGTAAGTACCCAGGTCCTAAGCCATGAAGCTCTTTAACAGGGACTTAAGCATCTTATTTCAAGAGTAAATTAAACTTTAAAAAGAAATGAGAAAATAGTTTTACTCACTTGTAAACTCACTCTCTCTCTCCTTTTAACCCCTCTATTTTTGGCTCACAGCTGAAGCTTTCTGTTTGGTTCGCAAAAGAACATATCAAAAATACATTCTGAATAAAAACATATAGATGAAATCAAATAAAATACAAAATTGTTCCTTGGCTGCCGTGTGTTTTAATTTTTAGAAGTTCTAGAATTGTTTTTATTTTATACTAATCCTGTTTGCTGCTCAGAGTTACTTGTTCAGATGGCCGGCCATATAAATTGGATCAATAAATAAAAACATGACATAAACTAGGCAGCGGCACAGCAGCCTTTCAGAAACAAATACAATTACAAGCCTATTAAAAAGCCTGGGAAAATAAAAAGAAGACATGAAATAGTCGTTTATGTGAAATTATCCTTATCTGAAGATCACATTGCTTTAAAAACCAGACTTAATGGAAAATCCCAAGTCAGCTTGGACAAACAAAGTCTTTTAAATTTATGATAGTTTAGTGGGTCCCACGCACATTATCTGTTTCTATAAATTACATTTATTTATTTATGTATTTATTTATGTATTTATTTATTTATTAGTTAGATTTATATGCCACCCTTCTCCGGAGACTCAGGGTGGCTTACAATGCGTTAAGCAATAGCCTTCATACTTTTGTATATACCTGCTTAGTAGGGCTTTCGGCCCTCCCTAAGCAGTGTTCTTTTTTATACAAAGTCAGCTTATTGCCCCCACAATCCAGGTCCTCATTTCACCTACCTCGAAAGGATGGAAGGCTGAGTCAACCTTGAGCCTGGTGAGGTTTGAACTTGCAATAATTGCAGACAACTGGCAACTAAGTGCTATTTTAACAGCACTTAGTCCACTGCGCCACCAGGCTCTTGTGGTCTACAAACACTGGTCTACATCACTATAGACCAGTGTTTCTCAACCTTGGCAACTCTTAAGATGTAGACTTCAACTCCCAGAATTCCCCAACCAGTATGCTGGCTGAGGAACTCTGGGAGTTAAAAACTACATGTCTTAAGAGTTGCCAAGGTTGAGAAACACTGCTATAGATAACTGCTATGTTTCCCTCACAAGAAAGTAAATGTCGGTTAATAATAACCTGCAAAGATGTTCACTATATGGATAGGATGGTGATGAACTTTAATTTACATTTAGCATCATATCTTTGAGAAGCAGATAGTGTACTGAGAAATATGCTTCACTCTGTGTCATAAGGTGTCAGAAGGGTAATATTTTCTAATATGTTCTCCTTTTGGTCTGCAGTGTGCCAATAAAAGAGGGCCCTATGTCATTTGTGAAAGTCCTACAACAGCATGTGAATCCTGAGCTACAACTGGTATGTATGCAGAATGGATAAAAATTGCTTTTGGAGTGTATTCAGTGGAGAAAAAGATAACTGCTGATTATCCAGGTCACTAGAAGGAAATTCCTGAAGGATGGTCTTTCCAGAAGAAGCAATACAATTGGCCAAAGTAGAAACAGATTTTGCATGGTTATGATTAAATTTTGTCTGTCAACAGCTGTCCCTGTATCCTGATATGGAAGCTCCTTTTATTTCCAGAATATGCTGAAGTCCAAAGGAATGGAATCAGAGTTGGAAGAGTTTATAAGCGAACCACTTCTATTTGGAATGGTAGAATGATTTGAAAGTTTTGAAAGCAATCTGTCTCAGATCTCTTAGAAACAGCAGGCCATCTTGACAAGTGGAGCCAGCCACAAAATCTGCATATCAGAAGGCAGACTAGTGAAGTTGCTTCCAGCCACCATATTTTCCTTCTTGTGCCCAAATGTTCTCTACTGTCTCTATCCAGTTTGCAATTCAGTATTTTTCTATGGAGGTAGAAATCACTTCCATTTAAAGTCTGAGTTGCAGTGATCCATTGTTCTATTATTTAAAGGATGTCTAAGAGTTTGGAGACATGATGTTGGAACATAAGATAATCATGTTGGGAGCTAATGTTTTCCTTCACAATGTAGTTCCAATTTTTAAATTTTGACATCATCTCAACAATTTAAAAGTTAGATACAACTTATAGTCAGCTTATGACAATTGAGCCAAAAATTTCTGTTGCTAAGCAAGACAGTTGTTAAATGAGTTTTGCCCCATTTATGATCTTTCTTGCCACAGTTGTTAAATGAATTTGGCTTCCCTATTGACTGCTTGTCAGAACATTGCAAAAGTTGATACATGATCCTGGGACACTGCATCCATCATAAACATATGCCAGTTTCCAAGTGTCCAAATCTGGATCACATGAGTGGGAAAGCTGCAATGGTTTAAGTGTGAAAAATGATAATAAGTCACTTTTTTCAGTACCGTTGTGCATTCAAATAGTCACTAAACAAATGTTTGTAAGTTGAGGTCTACCTGTAGTACAAAAGCCCAGGAGATTTCAATTGAGACATCAACAGAAAGTTGCATTTCTGGGTCTCACGCACCAGAAACTATGTATATGATTTCTTGGTTTGTAACTTCAGATATTTCTTCTCCATATTTCTTCTTAGTTTGTGATTAGGAGATTTAAAAATATTAAATGATTTGCTGGTTCTGAGGGTTGCTGGTTTAGAAGAAACATCTCCAGATGTTTTGGAAAATAATCTTATGGCCTACACAAAACTACACATTATATACAACATACTAAAAAGGTTTGATAGCATGGCTATTCTGTTTCAAGGTTGCAACTACAGTAGTGGCCAAAATTGTGGAAACCTTTTGGGAAAAGTGTATTTTCTAAAACTAGCTAATAACACCACTTTTTTTTTGGAGTAGTACCATGAAATTATATATTAATGGAAAGATAATTTAATCAAGAATTTAATGCAATAACTTTTATGAAGGATTTGCTATTAGAATAGCAGTTACAGAATAAAGAAGAAAAGTGAAACACATAGAAAAAATGAGATATACAAAAATGATCACCATGTCAGTTAATACTTAGTTGAGTAATCTTTAGCATGAATTATGGCCTTACAACATCTTCCCATGGAGTGAACCAAGTCTTTTAGTTCTGCAGCTGTTATAATGTGAAACCAAGATTGAAGGATTGCCTCTATTAACTGGGTTTTATTGCTGGGTCGCTTTTGACTAACATGTTTCTTTAGTCGGCTCCATAGATTTTCAATTGGGTTAAGGTCTGGGCTATTCCCAGGCCATTCTAGTAGTGGAATATGTTTATCTTGAAACTCCCAAAAAAAAAGTGGTGTTATTAGCCATCAAACCTCAAAAAGACACTTTTCCCAAAAGATTTCCACAATTTTGGCCATACTGTATACACAGGCAGAGACAGTTGCTAAGGGTTGAAGTATTTACTCCAATCCAGACAGATATCAGCAGACAGGATTGTGATTCAAATACCTAGCAAAGACAGCTTTTCTGAAAAGTGCCAATTACAGTTCAAGGAACAAGAGAGTAGCCATATCAATTCAAAAAGTTCCAGAATCTAAACCAGGTAGTCAGCTGGTCAAAGAGTCACAAACAAGAAGCAGGAACAATAGCCACAAACTAGAAACTGAGCTGCTGTTTCCAACAAAGGCTGAACCCAAAGCAGCTACATACTGTAGATCTCTCACAGACAGCTGGCTGTAATGAATCAGGTCTCACTGTTTGCATGGTGAGGAGTCTTATTGAATGACGATGCTATGCTTGCCACGGCATATGTCGAGACCTGGGACTTGAGAGGGAGGGTCACGCCTCATTATCTGATTGCTCCAAAGAATCAGGAGATGCTTATGGTTGATGAGCCTCTTCAGATGAATCATGTCTCGAAAGATTTCTGAGGTTGACGATCCACAGGCTCAGCTGTGATCACAGAGTCTGAATCTGAATCCTAGATTATGGAGCCATGATGGATGAAAAGACAGCATTCTAGGGAACAGGTATCCACGCAAAGGGGTAGGGATAAGTCTTCCCTCCTTGAATGGTTCTGCTTATCTTGTTTCTGTTTCTAGGTATTATGTATATTGTCTTCCAACAAGAAGGACTGTTACGATTCTGTGAAGAAGTTCCTGAGTCTTCACCAGCCTATCCCTAGCCAGTGTGTGCTTGTCCGTACATTGTCTAAACAAGGAATGATGATGAGTGTGGCTACAAAAATTGCAATGCAGATCATCTGTAAGCTTGGAGGGGAGCTCTGGGCAGTTGAAATACCAGTAAGTAATTCTTTCTATATAGCGTAGATGTTAACTATATATCGTTGACAGAAGTTAAGATTAAGATATTTGGCTAAGCCTGAAACTATTTACAGTAATCAACAATGATTTGTGATAACAGCAGGAACTAAATCTTCCCACTCTTAACACATGCCTTTGAAAATAAAGGAGAGGAATATTATGGAAAAGTCAAAAATGTAACAGAGCTCAGGCATTCAACAAGCTTTAAAAGCACCTTTGCACCAGGCTCAGATTTCAGTGAAAAGAAAAGAAAGAAGTCTGAAATTGCTTAATGCGTTAAGCAATGTGTTATTACTTAACGCATTGGAAGCCGCCCTGAGTCTTCGGAGAAGGGCGGCATATAAATCTAATTTAAAAAAAAAAAAACCTGTCCCATCCTGCTATAGTCACATTGTGTTTGTGTGTTTATGTATCTGTCCATCTATCTCTTGACATGTAAATTGATTACATTGTTTTGTAATCATCCAGTCTGACCTAAGAATTCTACACAATGTGTCAGGCATTTGTTCTCTTGGAAATGTCTGACATTTCCTTTCAAGCAGGGAATGTCAAGAAGTGGAGGTGTGATGTTGATTGTTCATCTAGGAAATGGAATGACAATACAGGTAGTCCTTGACTTAACGACAGTTCATTTAGTGGCTGTTCAAAGTTACAAGGGCACTGAAAAAAGTGACTTATGACCAGTGGTGAGTTGCTACCAGTTCTCCCTGATTCAGGCGAGCCGGTAGCGGCGATGGTGAGGTGAGAGCGAACCGGTTCACTCCGACACTATTCTGCCGCAGCTACGGACCCTAAAGAACATAGCACACACAAAGTCTGTACAAACCTTAGTTTACTAAATTAAACAGTTTTTTTTCAAACAAAGGCTGTTAATTAACTTTCTTAACAGCCTACAAGAATCCAAAGAATAAATAATCTTAATCTTACTATGGTTGGGAGAAAGCCCAGAAGCAATTTGCAGAGAACTAGGATCAAAGCACAAAGGAGAGTGAATGAAGTTGTTCCCTGCAAATTGCTTCAGTCGGTATTCCTTTTTAAATAGGCTAAGGGAGTGGCCAATTAGCCCCAAGCCTTACTCTCGAGGAGACCGCCTCCTGAGGAGCAACTCCTGCCTTTTGGCAGCTCTGCGCGCCCATGCATCAAAAAGAGGCTCCTCCTCTTCATCCTCTTCACTTAAGGGAGCTTCTGGAGGTTCTGAAGGTCCTGGCTGAATCCCCGCCTCTGGCACCACATCTTCTCCAGCCTCATTGTCCAACTCGAGTGCCAGCTGCACAGGCTGCTGGCGCAGCACTACACCATCCTCCTCGCTGTCCGAATCAGCCACCAGCCGCACAGGCCGCGTACGGACCACAACAGACTGTCACCTGGGCCCTCCCGCCCGCCCCTCCACTATACCTACCTATATTTGTTCATTTTTAACCCAGCTGATAGGCGCGGCAGAGCAGATTGCTCTGAAATGGAATGCTCTTGTGCAGAGCACAAGTTCGGTACACATGCGCAAAGTGAACTATTGGTAACACTAGTGGAAACCCACCACTGCTTATGACCCTTTTTCACATTTACAGTCCCTGCAGCATCCCCATGGTCACATGATCGAATTTCGGACATGGTCAAAATTTGGACACTTGGCAACTGACATATGTTTATGATGTTTGCAGTGTCTCCGGTCATGTAATCATTTTTTTGCAAACTTCTGACGAACAAAGTCAATGGGGAAGCCGGATTCACTTAACAAGCATATTACTAACTTTAACAGCTGCAGTGATTCACTTAACAACTGTGGCAAGAAAGATGGTAAAATGAGGTGAAATTCACTTTACACCTGTCTCTCCTAGCGACAGAAATGTTGGGCTCAATTGTGGTCATAAGTGGATGAGCACCTATATCTGCAGCTTATATTTCGCTATCTAATTTATTAGGAGAGTCTTCTAATTCTATCATGCAAGTTTTTAAAGACATTACTGGCTCTTTTTAAAGCCTCAGTTTAAAAATCTTTATTTTTATGACTTCACCCTAATCTAAAATCTATAGTTTTTATTCACTGGATGGCTTTTCCAGTGCTTTAGTCTCTAACGTAAATACTTTAGTACGCTTTTAGTTTTTTATATATTTTTCTCCAATGTTTTTTTTTATATATGCAGTAAGTGTTCTTGATGGGGCCTTTAAAATGTAATTTTCTCAGGTGCTCTTTTTAAAGCAAAATTATACCCTATACCCAAAACTATACCCTAGGTATGCCATTTTCAGAAATATACTCTATATTTGAATATACTTTTGCATACTCCATCCTATAATTCACTTCATTTTGTAAATTCTTATCAATAGAAATTTATGAACGATTTCTGTTACTTCCCTGATCAGACCACTGAAGGAGGAAAATTAAGGCAAGGTGCTACTGTTGCTGGCAGCTTCCCTTCCAGTTCTTTCATGCCCCATAAAGATTCCACATTGAATTCTCTATCCAAACTGTGTACAGCTAGTCCTCAACATACAACCGTAATAGAACCAGTCCATTAAGCAAACCAGTGGTTCCCTATGGGTGCAGTTTTGCCAAAAACTGAAAGTAAATGTCTGTTTTCAGGAAAACCATAATAAAATGTGGTCCTGTGGCCACCGGACCAGGGGTGAAATGCTACCGGTTCGGGTACTTGTAATGATGGCGGCAGGTGGTTCGGAGAACTGGTAGCAACGGCAGCGCGAGGCCCCGCCCACCCGCCTGATCATTGTTAAAACCAGGAAGTAACCTGTTTGTTACCCTCTGCGCATGTGCAGAGGGTCCCCGCGCGCATGCACTTCCGAACCGGTAGGGAAGGTAAGTAGATTTCACCCCTGCACCGGATGTGGCAAATGGTGGTAAATGTGGCCTTGCTGCTGAGCGCCCAAAATTCCATCATATGACCACAGAAGGGGCCTAAGTGTCAGAATTGTGAATCCAGGTTGTAAATTCCCTTTTTCAGATCAGTCATAACTCTGAGCAGTCGCTAAATTAACCCATCGGAAATGGAAAGCTGCCTGTAACCCAAGAGGCCTTGCCTCATGGCTGGGCCTGGGACATCGATTGCGTTAAATCTCCATAGAAACACCAGGTTTTGCTTTATCTTCTAATTATTTATTTGACAGTTGATCTCCCTCATGGTCGTCGGCATTGATGTCAACAAAGACACCCTGACCAAAGGAAATTCAGTTGTTGGATTTGTGGCCAGCCTGAATGCCTCAATAACTAAGTAAGATTCTTTATTTCCAGCAAGTTTCAGGTGTTGCCATGGCAGCTCCATGCTGAGGCAAACTAGTCATTTCCACATCATCGTCCGGTATTCTGTTAATGAGAATTTCCTGCCTATTTAGCATGTCTCATTACCTGCAAATTACACCCCCCGTTTGTAACTGTTTTTTAACAGTAGGATATACAGGTAGTCCTCAACTTAACAACCACGGTTTACAACCAAAATTTCTGTTGCTAAGCCAGAAGGCCGTCAAGTGAGTTGTGCCTCATTTTGTGACTTTTATTGTCCCGGCTGTTAAATGAATCACTGCAGTTGTTAAGTGGATTGTGCAGTTGATAAGCAAATCTGCAACCCTACCCCACATTGACTTCGGACAGTGCAACTGTAATTAAAACATGCCAGTTGCCAATCACCTAAATTTTGATTATGTTTTGATTATGGGGTTGCTGCAATAGCCATAAGTGTGAAACCCAATCATAAGGCACTTTTTCCAGCAGCACTGTAACTTTGAATGGTCACTAAAGGAATGGTTGTAAGTCGAGGACTATCTGTAGTGGTTTAAGTGCTGGCCTGGAAACCAGGAGAGTGTGAGTTCTAGTCCCACCTTAGGCATGAGAGCCAACTGGGGTGTCTTTAGGCTAGATTCATTTTCTTTCATCATAACCCACTTCACCGGGCTCTTGTAGGAAAAACAGGAGAAAGTAGTATAATCAGTGGTGAAATGCTATCGGTTCGCACCAGTTCGGTTGAACCGGTAGTTAAAAAAAAAAGCTACCATTTCCTCCGAACTGGTATTTCCGATGATCCACTGTGCCGCACAGCTAATCGTCGGAAGGAAATCCTGCTTTCTAGTGAATCTAAATTGCACGGCACAGCTGTCCCCCCCTCATTATACTTACCTTCCCAAGCCTTCTTTTTTTGTGGGAAGCGTGCGTTTGGTGTGTACTATGCATGTTGCACAGCGTGTATTTGCACCCAGTGAACCGGTGGCAAGCCGGTTCAGATTTCACCACTGAGTATACCAGGATTACCTCCTGGAGTTACTTACAAAATAATAAAAGTGGAATAAAAATCAAATAAATAAAAGTAGATGAGGAGGTGGTAGCACTACAAATGTTGCTGAAGAACAGCTCTCAGCATTCCCTTGCCATTTCCTATAATATTAAGGTGGGTGCAGGAAGTCATAGTTTAGTACTACAGCATTCATGTCAGGAGCACTGAAGTGCTTCGGGGTTGAAAGGATTGAATGGTGACATCACCGCTGCCCGATGGATGCCCAGTTGGGGGCTCTGTTAAGTTGCCTACAGAAGTGATCACCCACTTTCAAACTGCTGGGTCAATGGGAGCTGGACTGTGCGACGGAGCTCAAGCCGTCCTGCAGCAGTGATTGGGTCTCGAACGCAAGCCTGCGTCAGTAGCAATTGCACTTATAGACACCGGTTTACAGTGCTTTACAGCCCTCTCTAAGTGGTTTACAGAGTCAGCATATTTCCCCCCACAATCTGGGTCCTCATTTTACCCACCTCAGAAGGATGGAAGGCTGAGTCAGCCTTGAGCCGGTGAGACCCGAACTGCTAAATTGCAGGCAGTCAGCAGAAGTAGCCTGCAGTATTGCACTAACCACTGCGCTACCGCGGCTCACTCCTGCATCCTAACCTCATGAGCCACTGCACTCCTCAATAGTTCAGTAACATCTGGAAGAGAAGTTCCCCATTCCTGGGCCTGCGTTATTCTTTTAACTATGCTGAGAGCTTTGTAACTAACTGACATTCTCTTGCGTGCAGGTGGTATTCGCGTTGCATTATGCAGTGTGCAGGAACCAGCATGGCAGATTGCTTAAGGATCTGCATGGAAGGTAAAAGGGTAGCGTATAAAGGGTGTGAAATAACGCCTTGCACTTAGAGTTAATCTCCAATTTACAACTAGTTGTTCAGTGATTATTCAAAGTTACTTCGGCCCTGGGAAAAAAAGTGATGTACAGCTTACCCACATTGCAACCCATCACACGCTCAAAATTCGGCCGCTTGGCAACTGGCATTATATACAACAATTGTTGCAGCCCAGGCTCATCTGATTGTCATTTGCGACTTTCCCAGCCAGCTTCCAACAAACAAGGTCAATGGAAAGGGAACTAGATTCGCTTAATACAAGAATCCCCAAACTTGGCAGCTTTAAGACTTGCGGACTTCAACTCCCAGAATTCTCCAGCCAGCATAGCTGGCTGGAGAATTCTGGGAGTTGAAGTCCGCAAGTCTTAAAGCTGCCAAGTTTGAAGACCTCTGGCTTAATATGTGAGTCACTTAACTGCACATTGTTCATTTAACAAAGATGGGAAAAAGGCCGTAAAATTGGGCACGACTCACTTAACTACCACTTTGCTTAGCACCTGAAAATCTGGTCTCAGACTTTCTAAACCGAGGACTGCCTGTATATCAACTGGCTAGTTGTGGGGGGAAATACCGGATCATTTTCCCGTAAAGATGATACCAGAGAAATAATCTAATATTGCCCCCAGGTGTATTCAGCATAGTAATATAACTTCTTCAAGCAAGTGGCAAGTTTTTTTTTAAAAAATATGGACAGGTGCAATACCTTTTGCGCTGCGTTCCTTTATCTAGAAGCTGCTCCTGAAAGTTAACTCCCCTGTAATAATAAGGTATATCTTGCAGCTGGTTCCCTTCCCTCCATCAGTTACCTGAAACCGGTCTGTTTTTGTTTCTCCTTCTTGCAATTCTACAGGTGCTATAAACAATTGGCAGAAGTGTAATGGGCATCCACCTGCGCGCATAATCATATACCGGGATGGCGTAGGAGATGGGCAGTTGAAGATGGTGATGGATTATGAAGTCCCACAGTTACTAAGTGTCCTTGATGAATGCGGTGGGGGGTGCAGGTAAATATTTCTTATCTTGCACCAGGTTGTTGATAGAATATGTCAGATAGTCAGTTTTCCCCATGCTGCTCCATCCTCATGCAAACGGCCCGCTCTCCAAAGATAAAAGAATTGGAGGAATTTCAGGGTGTATCTGCAAATTCTCCTTCCCTGTTCTGAATGGATTCTCCCTTCTCTCCCTTTTTTTTTTAGATTACACCTGGTCAGTGCTATATTTGTACTATCTTGGTTTTAACAAGTCCCTTTTTGCAAACAGAGGGATTCATGCAGAGAAAGGAGAACAATTTGGGTGCTGGCATTTCTGTTCAGTACGTACAGTATAGGCAGGAGACTGGGCATCATGTTTGCATGTTTCATGAGCCTGAGTAGCGTAGGGGGCTAATGCCTCCTACTAAAGGCAGCAATTAACATCCAGCTGCCTGTAATTCTGTGAGTTCAATCCTAGCCAGGCTCAAGGTCGACTCAGCCTTCCATCCTTTCTAAGGTGGGTAAATTGAGGACCCAGTTTGTAGGGGGCAATAAGCTGACTTTGTATAAATATACAAAAGTATGAAGGCTATTGTTTAACGCATTGTAAGCCGCCCTGAGTCTCCGGAAAAGGGCGGCATATAAATCAAATTAAAACTAAATTTAAATAAATAAATAAAATTTGTTCTTTCTCTGGGAATATGAAAACTTTAGCCATCATCCCTGAATAAAATACTATGAAATAATAACAGTTGTTGGGAGCCAGATTTTATCTGCAGCATCTTTCATTTCACAGAGTGGTGCAGTGGCCTAGAGATGGAGCTCTCGCCTCACAATCAGGAGGTTGTGAGTTTGATCCTAGGTAGCGGCAGATATTTCTCTTCAGGGGTGAAATTTAGCAGGTTCTGGAGAATCAGTAGCAGAAGTTTTGAGTAGACCGCAGAAACGGTCTTACAAGACCGACTTCTGCCACCAGTAGCCTCTCACCAACCAGTACGCTCCTATAGAGAGGGGCTCCTCAGGGTGCCATCAGCCAAACAGTGTCGACTGGCGGTCCCCAGGGGGAGAGCCTTCTCTGTGGGGGCACTTGCCATCTGGAATTAGCTCCCCCTGGAGATACGGAGGATCACAGATTTACGCACCTTCCACCGCGCCCTCAAAACATTTTTATTCCAGCAGGCTGGTCTGGCTTGACTCTCCCTTTTAATTTGCTTTTAATCTGCTTTTAAGTTCTATATGAATTGGGTGCTTTTAAATTTATCTTGGGCCAAAATTATTTAATGTACTTTTAAATGTTTTTTAACTTTTGTACGATGTATTTTTATCTTGTGGCTGTTCACCGCCCTGAGTCCTTCGGGAGTAGAGTGGTATATAAATTTAATAAAATAAATAAATAAATAAACTGGCAAATCCCACCTCTGGCTGGCCCCAGAGTGGGGTGGGAATGGAGATTTTGCAGTATCCTTCCCCTGGAGTGGGGTGGGAATGGAGATTTTGCAGTATCCTTCCCCTACTGTGCCCACCAAGCCACACCATACCCACCAAGCCATGCCTACAGTACCGGTAGTAAAAAAATTTGAATTTCACCACTGTTTCTCTCTCTGGGCACAATGAGTAAATATCAGCTGTGAACTCTGCATTGGTGACAGGAAGGGCATCCGGCCAGTAAACACTCAGCTCCATTCATTTGCCGAGACTCCACTCCGCAAGGGATTATGGGTTGTTAAAAGACAAAAAAAAAATCTTCCATTTCACAGTGGAAATAATGAGCGATTAATCAAGAAATACACTGCTTTTTCATTGTATTTCTTCTCTTTTTACTTTTAACACCGGAAGACCCAAGATGTCATTGATCATTGTGAAAAAGAAATGCCTCTCTCGCTTCTTCGTTGAGTCTAACGGGAGCCTAAGGAATCCTGTTGTTGGAACTGTTATTGATTCAGAAGCCACCCAACCAAACTGGCAAGTATACATTGTCACAATATATACCTTCTTAGGTCTATATATCACAATGATAAAGAAACCTTTTACAGTTGGAGGAGGCGTATTTTTTATTTTTACATAGGAGTGTGGTTGGTGATATGTCTGGTCTGAAATTTTGATTTATTTTGAGATGTTGGAAGGTTTTAAAGAAAGAATGTAAGTGTGTGAAGCACTTTTGGAACCTTTTGGAAAAAGTGCCTTTTTGAGGTTTGATGGCTAATAACACCACTTCTTTTGGAGTTTCAAGATAATTCTATTCCACTGCTGGAATGGCTCGGGAACAGCCCAGATCTTAACCCAATTGAAAATCTATGGAGCCGACTAAAGAAACTTGTTAGTCAGAAGTGACCCAGTAATAAAATCCAATTAATAGATTTCAATCTTGGTTTCACATGATAACAGCTGCAGAACTAAAAGACTTAGTTTATTCCATGGGAAGACGTCATAAGGCCCTAATTCATGCTAAAGGTTACCCAACTATTAACTGACATGGTGATCATTTCTGTATATCTCATTTTTTCTATGGTGATAATTTTTGTATATTTCAGGTTTTTTTTAACGTGTTTCACTTTTCTTCTTTATCCTGTAACTGTTATTCTAATAGCGAATCCTTCATAAAAGTTATTGCATTACATTCTTGATTAAATTATCTTTCCACTGATATATAATTTTATGGTACTACTCCAAAAAAAAAAAGTGATGTTATTAGCTAGTTTTAGAAAATACACTTTTCCCAAAAGGCTTCCACAATTTTGGCCACCGCTGTACATCCAGAACATGCAATCAATCCTCCTAAATTAATATTTGATTATCCTGGTATAATGGGATGCAGTGGCTCAGTGGTTAAAGACACTTGAGTTTGAAAGCTGGAAAGCTGATAGCCAGGGTTTGAGACCCTAGTGACCTGCAATGGTCTGAGTGCTTGTCCAAGCTCCTGCCCACCTAGCAATTCAAAAGCATACAAATGCAAGTAGATTAATAGTCCCAAAGGTGCTTTTTCAAGAAGCAACTGGACTTTCTTGTTTTTCTTTCCATTCCCTCCACACTCCAGGGGAAGGATATTGCAAAATCCCCATTCCCTCCCCACCTCTGGGGGAAGGATATTGCAAAATCCCCATTCCCTCCCCACTCCAGGGGAAGGATATTGCAAAATCCCCATTCCCTCCCCACCTCTGGGGGAAGGATATTGCAAAATCCCCATTCCCTCCCCACTCTGGGGCTAGCCAGAGGTGGTATTTGCCGGTTCTCTGAACTACTCAAAATTTCCACTACCAGTTCTGCAGAACCTGCTAGATTTCACCTCTGCTTTTCATCCCAAGAAGCTTCTTCATTCAGGCTGGTCAAGGTTATCCCAAAAGTGGTTTTTCAAGAGGCAACTGGATTTTCTTGTTTTTTCTTTTTTTTCCCCTTGAAGACGTTTCGCTTCTCATCCAAGAAGCTTCTTGGATGAGAAGCAAAACATCTTCAAAGAAAAACCAGAAAGTCCAGTTGTTTCTTGAAAAAGCACCTTTGGGGCAACCATGACTTGGATGACTGAGAATCTCCATAGACATTTAGCAGGTAGATAAATAGGTGCCACTTTGGTGGGAAGGTAACAACATTCAGTGCACCTTTAGTGTATAGCCATGCTGGTCACATGACCACGCTGAGTCCCTTGGCCAAGCAACGGAGATGAACACTGTGCCCTAGAGTCAGACGTGACTGGACAGGAACACCTTCGCCTTTACCTTGTATCCTAATATAGATACATAATATAAATAGAACCTAGCTCCTTTACACCGAGTTATACATACTAATGACCAATGGTGGAATTCAATTTTTTTTACTATCGGTTCTGTGAGCGTGGCTTGGTGGATATGGTAGGGGAAGGATACTGCAAAATCTCCATTCCCTCCCCACTCCAGGGGAAGGATATTGCAAAATCTCCATTCCCACCCCACTCTGGAGCCAGCCAGAGGTGGTATTTGCTGGTTCTCCAAACTACTCAAAATTTCCGCTACCGGTTCTCCAGAACCTGTCAGAACCTGCTGAATAGCACCCCTGCTAATGACTTAACAAATTAATTTTTAAGTTTTCAAAACATTTCTTGTGTTTTTACTTTAGTTGCAGTTAATCTCCGATTAACATTAGAGTTAATTTAATGATTAGGAAGGCAGGATAGAAATCATAAGAAATCCTTCTCTCAATGAATCGTTGCCTTGATTGTTGCTGTTAATCAGTTCATGCCCCACGACATTTTTCCCAGGACTAATTCTACCTTTGTCCAACAGGTATGACTTTTTCTTGATTAGCCAATTTGCCCGCCAAGGGACTGTCAATCCCACGTACTATAATGTGATTTATGATGACAACCAGTTAAAACCGGACCATATGCAGCGCCTCACTTTCAAGATGTGTCACCTCTACTACAATTGGCCTGTAAGTAGCATTTCCGACAACCTAGAGACACTCCTTCCCATCTCCTGATGAAGTTAGGAAGGAAATAATCTCTTCTAGATGGCATCTTCCAGATGTGGTAGATTTCAACTCCCAGTCACCCAGCCAGCAAAGCTTGCTCACTGAGAATGCTGGAAGTTGTAGCCCAAAGTCTCTGGAGTGAGAGAGACGACCTCATTGGCCTTCCTGATTCCACCATTTCCCTTGGCATCCATTCAGATGTGGTAGCACCATCATTCACCCATCAGCCAGCTAAGCAGCTGATCACATAAGACATCGTTTTGAGGAACATAGAACATAGAATGAAAGTGTTGGAAGGGACCATGGAGGACTTCTAGTTCAACCTCCCGCTCAAGCAAGAGACCCTATACCATTTCAGACAAGTAGCTGTCCAGTTAAAAGCTTCCAGCAATGGGGCACCCACAACTTCTGAAGGCAAGGCATTCCACTGGTCCTTGGTCCTTGGATTTTGTCCATGGTCCAAGACAGTGGTGGAATTCAATTTTTTTTTACCACCAGTTCTGTGGGCGTGGCTTGGTGGGCGTGGCAGGGGGAAGGATACTGCAAAATCTCCATTCCCACCCCACTCCAAGGGAAGGATACTGCAAAATTCCCATTCCCTCCCCACTCCTGGGGGACAAATGCAGCAAAATAAATAAATAAATAACTTTATTGTCATTGTACGTGTGTACACAGTATACCCATACAACGAAATACACTTAACACCCAAAGACCAGGTCCAATACACATAACAATCCCCAAACACCCCCCACCCACCACAGATTCCCCACCCCTAAACATCCCAAACATCCACACAACAGACCAAGTAATGCTGTCCCAACAACTCACTGATGGTGGCCCTTTAGTTCATTGTTCAGTGCAATTATAGCTCTGGGATAAAAACTATTCAGAAAACGTGTGGTCCGAGTTTTAACTGTTCTGTATCTTCTGCCAGAAGGCAACAGTCCAAAAAGATTGTAAGCAGGATGGGAAGAGTCTCTGAGAACGTTTCCGGGAAAATCTCCATTCCCACTCCACTCCAGGGGAAGGATACTGCAAAATTCCCATTCCCTCCCTATTCCTGGGGGAACGATAGTGTAAAATCTCCATTCCCTCCCTACTCCTGGGGGAAGGATATTGCAAAATCTCCATTCCCACCCCACTCTGGGGCCAGCCAGAGGTGGTATTTGCCAGTTCTCCGAACTGCTCAAAATTTCTGCTACCGGTTCTTCAGAACCTGTGAGAACCTGCTGAATAGTACTCCTGGTCCAAGGTCCTTGCTCCTTAGATTTGCCTATTTGCACTGCCTTACAAAGCTGTCTGTTCTGGTAGACCCTCTCAGAATGAGATACTTCAGGAAAGCAGCCAGGCTGGCAAGTTGTTTAAAGGAATTGCATGCCCTAAGCTCCCACTGACCAGTGGATTGGAGGGCAGTTGGTGCTATTCCACCAGTTGAAATGCTTGCTAGAAATAACCCGTTCCAGAGCAGAGAAGTGCGAAACATTCTAAAGCTGGAAAAATAAAGTCGCGCCTTCCTCTGGGTTTTCAACTGGAAAATGGCCAGTCCGAGATGAGACCCACCTTCTACTTGCAATCTCTGTCTGGAACTGGTAGACCAAACTGCTGGATATCATTGACTGAAGGGTGTTTTTAGGGACTCTTCTTTTTAGCGCCTTGGTGGCCCAGTGCAGTACTGCAGGCTACTTCTGCTGCCTGCCGGTTGCCTGCAATTTGGCAGTTCAAATCCCACCAGGCTCAAGGTTGACTCAGCCTTCCATCCTCCCGAGGTGGGTAAAATGAGGACCCAGATTGTTGGGGGCAAGAGGCTGACTCTGTAAACCGCTTAGAGAGGGCTGTGAAGCACTATGAAGCGGTATATAAGTCTAAGTGCTAGTGCTCTTTTTTACAATATTCCATTTTACCGCTTTCGGCCACAGGTGGCAGTACAAGCTAGTGGCATCCCCATTCTTTCTTTTCCCTTGCTTCCTAGGGGTTAATCAGAGTGCCAGCGCCGTGTCAATATGCCAACAAGCTGACGTTTTTGGTCAGCCAGAGCATCCACGGAGAGCCAAGCCTGGAACTAGCAAACAAGCTTTTCTATTTGTGAAGATGCTAAGAGAAGGAACGGCAGGGAGGAAGAGTTTGGATACTAAAGGAAAGCGCCGTCTTCCCTTTTTCTGTAGCTGCTTCAGTTCCAGGAAGAGGAGGGGCGGCATTTCCCGGCCTCCACGTCAGTAACCGTGGATTTAAAAAAAAAAACATGCTGGTTTGTTGTATGTTTTAAATGACAATTCTTTGTGTGAAAACCTCCCCTTCTTTCAAGGTGTTGTTTATTCTTGTAACTTGAGTATTTAAGACGGTGCAACTCTCTTTTAGATGGAAATATTTTAGAAATATTTTTGTAATTTCCTTATTTGTGTTACTAAAACGTTTGTAATAAAGCATGCCTTAAATCCTAGATTATTGTTGTTGGCTGAAGGGTGCTTGGGCATATATTTATTATTAATGTTAATATTTGATTTGATTTCTCACGCTGCATATAGAACAATCTTCCTGAGGTAGGTACTTCTCAGATGCGTTGGGCTACTATGCGTTGGGTAGTACAGTGGGGTTTTTTTTTTTTTTAAAACCTTAGTATCAAATAAAACAACAAATATACCTAATCATGACAACAATGTGACTGCAACCTTAACGTTTAATTTTTTTTTATAATAAGAAAACATTTTATTTATAAAATACAGGTAGTCCTCGACTTACAACTGTTTGTTTAGTGATCATTTGAAGTTACAACAGTACTGAAAAAAAATGACTGATGACTTTTTTTTCATACTTACAACTGTTGCAGCATTCCCATGTTGCAGCATTCCCTTAGAGCAGTGTTTCTCAACCTTGGTAGCTTGAAGATGGGTGGACTTCAACTCCCAGAATCCCCCAGCCAGCAGCGCTGGCTGGGGGATTCTGGGAGTTGAAGTCCACCCATCTTCAAGCTACCAAGGTTGAGAAACACTGCCTTAGAGCAACTGGCTCGTAATTGTGATGGTTGCAGTGTCCCAAGTGATGTGATCATTTAGGGCAGGGTGTCAAACTCGATTTGAGGGCCGCATCAGGGTTATGTTTGACCTTGGGAGGGGCAGGGGGGCGTGACCAGGAGGGGCGTGGCCATCTTGGCATCACTCATGTCAGAGGCACCAGTGGTGGCCCGAGTGATTTGCCAGTGAAAACGGGGCTCGGGAGGGCAGCACAAGGCCCTCCAGAGCTCCATTTTCACTGGCAGAGGCACTGCAGGCCAGTCCTTCACTGTTTCCAGGATGGCCCTGCAGGCCAGATCTAAACACCCCACAGGCCAGATCCGGACCCTGGGCCTTGAGTTTGACACCCTGATTTAGGGGATTGGAGGCTAGAACATATAAAGAACGGTTGCTGGAACTGGGTATGTCTAGTTTAGTGAAAAGAAGGACTTGGGATGCCATGATAGAAGTGTTCCAATATCTCAGGGGCTGCCACAAAGAAGAGGGGGGTGGGGGCAACCTATTCTCCAAAGCGCCTGAGGGCAGGACAAGAAACAATGGAGGAAAACTAATCAAGAAGAGAAGCAACTTAGAACTAAGGAGAAATTTCCTGACAGTTAGAACAATTAATCAGTGGAATGTCTTGCCTCCAGAAGTTGTGAATGCTCCAACACTGGAAGTTTTTAAGAAAAGGTTGGATAACCATTTGTCTGAAGTGGTGTAGGGTTTCCTGCCTAAGCAGGGGGTTGGACTAGATGACCTCCAAGGTCCCTTCCAACTCTGCTATTCTATTCTATTCTATTCTATTCTATTCTATTCTATTCTATTCTATTCTATTCTATTCTATTCTATTCTTCTGATAAGCAAAGTCAAAGCACCTAGAAAAGTGAGATTCACTTAGCAACCATGTTACTAATGTAACAACTGCAGTGATACACTTAGCAACTGCCAAGAAAGGTCACAAGATGGGGCAAAGCTCACTTAACAACTGTCTTGCTCAGCACTGGAAATTCAGGGCCCAGTCATGTTCGTGAGACAAGGGGTACCTGTATTTAAATGATTGTATTATATCTAAACTAGCCCTTCCCAGATTGGGGAAGACTGATATAAATGACACATAACACATAAATAAATAAAATTAGAGTTTCCCTCTGCTAGGTGAGAGTCACAGGCACTAGTGCAGAGGTCTTCAAACTTGACAGCTTTAAGACTTGTGGACTTCAACTCCAGAGTTCTCTGGACAGCATAGCATAGCTGGCGGGAGAATTCTGGGAATTGAAGTCCATATGTCTTAAAGCTACCAAGTTTGAAGACCTCTGCATTAGTGTATATATAAGTGTCAAGCTCAACATGAGGCATATGTATGGTTCAACAGATTTTCTTGTTTGACATTAGAATTGAAAAGCAGAACGGTTTTCCCTTTCCTAGGTAATGTACTGGAATATTGTTGGTACAGAAAACAAAGGTAGAATTTATTACAACCCCCCCCCCCTTCTTAAATAGGGAATTCAGAACATCAATCTTGAGCCAAGTCAATATATTTATCAGCTTACATGTTCGCTTTATCGCTTGCTCCTCCAAGTTTCTGAAAAATTCTTCCCAATTTCATTATGTTTCATTTCATAGGCAATATTGGCTTTCTGATCCTATTCTTATTGGACCACTGCAAAGCTCTTAGCACACATCCACACAAGACATTTCAGTAATCCTTTGCACAATTTATGTAAATTAGATCGATAAGTTAATAAAAGGATTATCCCATCCCAACGGAAATAAAAGGATGAAAACGGTGAAGTGGAACTGATTTATATCTAGCATCTTTACTTTCTTATGCACCAGATTTATAGAATGATGTTCACCCAACGTGCTAAGCATAATGTGGTAGGTTTGGTGTGATGTGAATAAAAAATAAGCAATATTAGAAACCAAGCTTTTTTGTAGGGAAAGAATGGACAGTATCTAGAGAGAGGTACCGTCCATGTTTAACATCAATGAGTCCTTTTTACAACATCAGTCCACGTCAGAGGATCTATCCTGTGTAGATATCCTTTCAGTTTTCCACCTATTTTCAGCCATAACGATTCTTTACCATGCTGTGATCAAATTGCAAAATTAACAAAAGAGTGGACAGTCATCTCAATCATCCATGAATGGATCACAGGGAATGCTAGTGATTTGATCAACTGCTTAGAAAATAAGATTTTATGTGGCTCCTGGCTTTGGGATCAAACTGAAATACTTCCTTGTGCCCAAGCCAAATTAAAAAAAACACCCTAGAGCTTACACTTGGAAACGGTATGAAAGAACCATTAAAAGGAGACTTGGAGAATAAATCACACAGTCGTGAAATAGAAGTGTGAGAAAGTAACTCAAAATAACCTCGGTTTCATTTTCTTTAGTATAAGATGGGATGGAAAGAACCTTGGAAAGGCTTTTGCTCTCTTGTTGTTATTAAAATAATAGAAAATATGTCAATCTCTACTTTGAAAGCACCTAGGGATTTACCAGGAATGTCCAATTGTCCAAAAATCTTAGAAAGTTTTAGACTTTCAATCTTAGCAAGTCAATGTAAAGCCATGTCTATGGAGATTCTCAGTCATCCAGGTCATGGTTGTCCCAAAGGTGCTTTTTCAAGAGGCAACTGGACTTCCTGGTTTTTCTTTGAAGACGTTTCGCTTCTCGTCCAAGAAGCTTCTTCAGCTCTGAAGGTAAACAAGCTTCTTGGATGAGAAGCAAAAGACCTTCAAAGAAAAATAGGAAAGTTCAGTTTCCTCTTGAAAAAGCATCTTTGGGACCCTGCTAGATGAATTAAACAGTGCCAGTTCCAACTGATTTGCAAAACTAGAAAGAAAGGAATGGCCTAGATTGGCTACGTTATAGGTCTAGACGGCCAATTAGAAATAACTACAGATAGTCCTCCCTTAACAACCGAAATAGGGACTGACAATTTTGTGCGATGTGATGATTAAGGGAAGTATCACATGCCCACGATTTGTGATTTTACTGACGGCTTCTCCATCGACTTTGCCTGTTGGAAGCCAGCAGTGAAGTTCTCAAATGGTGAATCAAGTGATTTCAGGACTCTGCAATTGTCATAAGTCCGAGCACCTTTGGTAAAGTTACCTTTCCAGCACTATTATACCTTCAATTGTAACCAAACAGGGCAGTGATTAAATGAGAACTACCTGTAAATTGGGAAGTAAAGAGGAGAAAGTGATGTGACCATTTAGGTAGTAACTATTCATGATGGCTTTCCAAGTGATTGTTGATAACTACCTGTTCCATCTGACATTTGGTCAGTCTTACTAAATTGATCCTTAATTAAAGCTAATTACCTCTGGCAAAAGTAAAGTTTTTTTCCCCCTTTACCTGAGACCCAGTTGGATCTCAGCTTCCATCTTCCCCCATTATACTTTCTGTGGCTGCAAAATTTATACAGGCAGGCCTCGACTTACAACTACAACTGAGCCCTGAATTTCTGTTCCTAAGCCAGACAGCCAGACAGTTGTTAAGTGAGGTTTGCCCCATTTTATGACCTTTCTCACCCCAGTTGTTAAGTGAATCACTGCAGTTATGAAGTTAGTAACACATTGGTTAAGGGAATCTGTTTTTGCAATTGACTTTGCTCGTCAAAAGATCGCAAAAGAGGAGCACATGACCCCGGGACTCTGCCACCGTCGTAAATATGAATCAGTTGCCAATTTTGATCACATGACCATGGGGAAGCTGCGACTGTCGTAAGTGTGAAAAATGGACATGTCCCTTTTTTTCAGTGCCACTGTAACTTCAAACAGTCATTAAATGAACTGTTGTAAGCCCTCTACAGCAGTACCAGTGGTGGGTTTCAAAATTTTTTACTACTGGTTCTGTGGGTGTGGCTTGGTGGGTGTGGCAGGGGAAGGATACTGTAAAATCTCCATTCCCTCCCCAATCCAGGGGAAGGTTACTGCAAAATCTCCATTTCCTCCCAATCAGCTGGGACTTGGGAGGCAGAGAATAGATGGGGGTGGGGGCAGTCAGAATTTTTACTACCGGTTCTCCGAACTAATCAAAATTTCTGCTATCGGTTCTCCAGAACTGGTCAGAACCTGCTGAAACCCACCTCTGGGCAGTACCTATTAAAAGTTCAGTTTAGGAAAATGCAGCTTTTGCAGTGGATGATGGGAACATAGGTAGATAATGGGTTAGGAATTTGCCATCTGCCGCACCTAGAACTGATGACCCAGCCGTAGTAATAAAACGAAAGGAAATGGATACCAAACTTTGGATGTGCTTGAACTCTCAGCGTTCCCTCATCGCCTAAGGATTTAAACAACTGAAGCTTTTGTCTCCTCTGTCTTTCCATAGTGGTTAAGTTCTCTAAAGTTAATTATATGGCTCTGGATAGGGAATGTATACAGCAAGATTGCCCCACAGTATTCCACAGTGCCAGTTGGAAATCTTGTTGAAAGCCTTCTGACTTTCTTTAAAAGTGCAGGAACATCAAATTCCTGCTTTTTCTCTTTGCAAAGCTTAAACAAGTCAGGGCAACAGCCACATATTTTCGCGAGAGTCATCACCGGATGAGAAACAAAGAATTTGCAAAGGGATGAACCTGGAGCTTCTTGAACAATCCAGGAGCTGAAGTGTTCAGGTAAGACATTTTCCCCCTTTCTATTGTGGCTTTTATCACAAAAGGTTTTGCTTTGATTTAGAATAACTCACAGTTACTCTTGAAGAAAAGAATAGGAAAAAAAAACCTGAGAAAAGTTCAGCTTTGCTTTCCAAACAGCTTCTTTTGGAAGAAAAAAAACTCGGAAAATATTCTTTTCTACAATTCCTACTGGAGGAAAAAAAGAACCACGGCTTGATGACTTTGAATACTTGTGTTCCTGCTAGGACTGGGATCTTCACTTAGCATCTAACTATGCCTGGCAATATCTGGATGCCCCCATGAGAACAATTAATCAGTGGAAAGATTTGCCTTCAAAAGTTTATTTATTTATTATTTATTACATGTATTTATATGCCGCCCTTCTCCCGAAGGACTCAGGGCGGCGAACACAAGTTAAGAAACATGTACAATAAAATCGCACTTTAAATTAAATAACTAATTAATGATAAATAATAAACCCAGAATCAGAGTCAGCCTATTTGCTTGAACAGCCAAGTCTTCAGCTCCCAACGAAAGGAGCGGAGATCAGGAGCCGCCCGGAGCTCGGTAGCTAATTCATTCCAGAGGGTGGGAGCACCCACAGAGAATGCCCTACCCCTGGGCACCGCTAGATGACATTGGCTCGCCATCGGGACCCTGAGGAGAGCCGCCCTATGTGAGCGAACAGGACGGTGGGAAGCAGGCAGGAGAAGGTCCTGTAAATATCCTGGACCTAAATCATGTAGTAAAAGTTGTAGGTGCTTCAACGCTTGGAGGTTTTTAAGAAGAGATTTGGATGATCATTTGTCCAAAATGGTGTTAAGATCTGCTGCTTAGGCAGAGGGGGTTGAACTAGAGATCTCCAAGGTCCCTTCACACTCTATTATTCTGTATTTTGACATTGCTTTCACTAAAACCCCAGACCGAGAGTGAGATAGTCTGTTTTGCTGTTTTATGTTGCATTTCCTGCCTTCTTCCAGCTTTGCCAGGAGCTGCCTCAAAAACATGCGAAATATTTGTCACCCATGACCTTGGAGGGAAGTTGGGAGAATGGCAATGATTAGAACGGAGTCAATAAAGACGGATCAGGGATTGGCAATGGGGACAATCAATTTTATGCAGATAGAGTTTCCTCCCCACACAAGGATGGGGAGAGAGCAAATTCAGCTGAGCAGAGGGAAAGGGCCTTTAAAGTGTTAGGATCGTTTTTTTTTTCATTCACTTTGGAACTGAGTGCAGATTTTGGTTGGGTGCAGGAACGAGAGAATTAGCCGCACTAAACGGACACAAAATCAGCGGTCAGTTTCAGATTCCGTTACTACCGGTTCACATGCGTGTGTGCACGCCTGCTTCATGTGCATGCATGGCTGGTGTGCACATATACCTGTGTTCCAAAATGCACCCGGTATGTGCTTTGCTCACGTGTGCGCCTTCCGTGCATGCGCCTGGTCTCAAAAACATGCCTAAATAGGAAGGCATAGAGCTGGGGCGGGTGGGCAGGCACACCCGTGATTTCCGCTACCGGTTCGGGCGAACCGGTCCAAATGGGCTGAATACCACCTCTGCACAAAATACTTGCAAGGATCCTGCCATTTCATCTGCGTTTAATGTCAGGATTACCATTATTATAATTATAGCAATTAGCGGATTAATCAACTCAATGCATTTTTAAAAAAAAATATTTTATTAAGTAGAAGATTTATAAAGGTAAAGGTAAAGGTTCCCCTCACACATATGTGCTAGTCGTTCCTGACTCTAGGGGGTGGTGCTCATCTCCATTTCAAAGCTGAAGAGCCAGCGCTATCCGAAGATGTCTCCGTGGTCATGTGGCCAATATGACTAACCGTCAAAGGCGCATGGAATGCTGTTACCTTCCCACCAAAGGTGGTCCCTATTCTTCTACTTGCATTTTTTACGTGCTTTTGAACTGCTCGGTTGGCAGAAGCTGGGACAAGTAATGGGAGTTCACCCCGTTACACGGCACTAGGGATTCGAACCGCTGAACTGCCGACCTTTCGATTGGCAAGCTCACCCTGCCTTTATTCAGGAGCTCAAGACAGCATGTATAATGTTCCTATTTTTCTCTAGAACAACTCTCTTATCCTTAGAAAAAAAATTAAACCGCTATTTTAATCCATGAGAAAGGACAACAACCCATAAGGGAAAGGGAAAGATGGGTTAACAGTATCTCCTACATCAAGATACTTGCTGTAATAATCTTTGTAAATCTGAAATCTGCTATTTGGCAATATTTTCTTAAAAAGTAAAGTCTCCTTGGCATTATGTTCCACTTCTTATGATTCACGCGAGTATCCAGATGATACTTGTGTCAATGGCATGAAAGTACTTCATCTACTTTCAGGAACGCTCATGTTTTATTTTTTAAAGTTGTGGTCTAGCCTCTAGCCCTGGTACCTCCTGATATTCTTCCATCCAAGTTCTTCCACGCACAACTCCACTTAGCCTCTAAGCCAAGACCAGTCAGGGGCCCTTGATGCTCTCTGAGTTTGCTTGTTTTCTTGCAGATGTTTCATTACCCAAACTAGATAACATCATCAGTGCTAGAAGGGATTGGGGTTTGCTCTCAGTTTATATTCTAGTGGCTGAGTAAAGAAGAAGTGGTAGTCAGATAAATTGCACCTTCTTTATCTTTTTATTCTTTTTATTGGAAGCCAGAATCATATTTTTGTGATAGGCAGCTATATAAATCTAATGAGAGATAGATAGAGATAGACATAGACATAGACATAGATAGATAGATGCATAGAGATAGAGAGATGATAGATGATAGATGATAGATATAATTAGAGATAGAGATAGATAGATAGAGACAGACAGACAGATAGATAGATGGAGATAGATAGATAGATAGATAGATAGATAGATAGATAGATAGATAGATAGATAGATAGATACAGTAGATAGATAGATAGATAGATGCATAGAGATAGAGAGATGATAGATGATAGATATAGATAGTTAGAGATAGAGATAGAGAGATAGAGATAAATAGATAAAGATAGAGATAGATAGTTAGAGATAGATAGATAGACAGACAGATAGATAGATACAGTAGATAGATAGATAGACAGACAGATAGACAGATAGATAGATACAGTAGATAGATAGATAGATAGATAGATAGATAGATAGATAGATAGATAGATAGATAGATAGATAGATAGATAGATAGACAGACAGACAGACAGACAGACAGACAGACAGACATGGGGCTGCCAGGAAGAGCGCACATTGGTTTATGGTATTGTGGTGGTGGTGATGGTTGGTCACACAATCAGATGTTCAGACTGAATTTGGCATTCTTGTCCATCTGTTGAGTTTTTCCTAAGGACCGGGGATAGGCAAATTTTGTTTGATGGTGTTAAAGGTATAGTTGGCGGATGTAAGCTATTCCAAGAGAAACTGCCTTTTACAATTGACTGATGATGATTTTGTCAATGCCGATGGTGTTCAGGTGGTGCTCCAGTTGTTTTGGGATTGCATCCAAGGTCCCTATTAGTATTGGTATTACTTTGCTTTGTTTTGCCACAGTCATTCTATTTTTATTTGCAGGTCATTGTGTTTGTGATTTTCTCCAGTTCTTCCACTTCTATTATTATAGCATTTATATCCTGCCTTTATTTGCACAACTCAAGGCAGTGTATATTTTCCCAAAATCATCGAACCTGTGACATATTCAGTAATAATTACAAAAGCAGGAAATGTGGTAGAGAAATGTTTTGGGGGACTGCATGCGTTTGAGTCTCTAGATGTATGAAAGAGGATTGTCTAGTCATGTGATTTGACACATTTTATTTTTTAAAGAAAGAAAGAAAAAACGATTGCAGAAAAATATCCAAATAAAAATATTTCTAATGTATTTAGAATAGTCCTGAAATACCAGTCCTGTATGTGTGGAGAATGTTTTTTTTTCCATAGGAGTGCGATTCTCAGTTGGATACCTCACAATTTTATTTGCAGCGTGTATGAAATGATCCATCAACTTAGAACTGTGTTACACCCAACAGATGCTTGAAATGGCTTCGTGACTTGATGCTTAATAGTGTAAAAAGGAGCAGAAAAAGAGGCCTTGTCATTTTTGCAATATTTAGGAACATCTGAAAGTTAAAAAAAACCCAACAAGATGGTGGCTATGACCACACAGTTGAAGCCCCGCCCCCTCTTAATGTATCTTGCAAGTAAAAAAATGGGGCGTGGCTAGTGGTGGGCTGCTGCCCATTCGGACCAAACGAGTAGTTCCAACAATCAGCTGGCCCCGCCCACCTACCCTGCCATATCCTATCCTATATTTCCTTCTTTCTGGTTCAGCTGATTCGCATGGCATAGCTGATTTCTGCACCTCCATTGTTCTACTTGCCTTAGAAGGTAAGTAGCTGAGCTTCAAATTGCTATATTTTGAACGCTGCGTGCAAGCGCTTTAGGCGCGCGATCACCAAACTGATTGTCAAACCGGTTGCAGCCCATCACTGGGCGGGGCTTCAAAATGTATCTTGACTTTTTTCACCCATACTGTCATCTCCCCTGAAAGACTTACTTTGAATTAAAGACTAGAATATTATTGTCTTTTTTTTTTTTTTGCCATGAAATTGATTTTTAATATTTCTACCTTGCCAGCTTCCAGGGAATTCCTTTGATTTCCACCAAAGGAAATTTAACTGAATGCTGATATTTGAACATGGACTTTAATAAATTATAGGTTCTACGTTCATTTAACATGTTAAGTCAGAATTTATTGGCTGCCCAGAGTCTGCTAGAGTTGGGCAGCCAATACATTTAAATTGATAATAATGATTTCTTATAATAATGGTTTGCTGAACAATAGCATATTTACAAATGACTTTAAGTCATAAACTTTTGTTTACAAAATCACAGTAACTACCTTTCAAATAACTAGTTAGGCATTGTGTGGAATTAAATTTGTTCTTTTGTGTTATTTAGTGGGTATTCACCATTATGTACCACTAAAAGTACAGACAACTTTTCAATTAGGGGCTTTCAATCTTCAATTTGAAGATACATCTATTTTTGGAAGTTAATAACTGGGAATAGAACTGCGTGCAGGTTAGAACAAGAAAATGTATATTTCCTGTGATTGGCGTGGTAAATCATGTACAAACTTGTGACACGTTTTGTATTAATATAACAATTTATGAAAAAGGAAAGCCTAACTAGGTGTAGGTATTTTGAAACATTTCCTTGAAATAGTTGTGCTTTGATTCCCCATTTTGTGCTGATGAGATTTAGCAACATATTAAATTTGCTTTATTTTACTTTGCTTCTTCTTTTTTTCTTTTTTCTTTGCCTGCAAGAATGTTATTTCATTAGCGCTCCACATCCAGGCTTCAATTGTAGCTAAATATTCACTGAAAGGTTTCCAAGATTTCCTTGGTAAGGCCACACTTGGAATATTGCATTCAGTTTTGGTTGCCACAATGTAAAAAAGATGTGGAGACTCTACAAAGAGTGCAGAGAAGAACAACAAAGATGATTAGGGGACTGGAGGCTAAAACATATGAAGAACAGTTGCAGGAACTGGGTATGTCTAGTGCGATGAAAAGAAGGACTAGGGGAGACATGATAGCAATGTTCCAATATCTCAGGGGCTGCCACAAAGAAGAGGGAGTCAAGCTATTCTCCAAAGCACCCGAGGGCAGGACAAGAAACAATGGATGGAAACTAATCAAGGAGAAAAGCAAGGAGAAATTTCCTGACAGTTAGAACCATTAATCAGTGGAACAACTTGCCTCCAGAAGTTGTGAATGCTCCAACACTGGAAGTTTTTAAGAAGATGTTGGTTTATGGTTTATGGTTTATTTGATTTATATACCGCCCTTCTCCCGAAGGACTCAGGGTGGTGCACAGCCGAGATAAAGCACAGAATCATATCAAAGTTAAAACCAATTAAAAGAATTAAACAATTTGGCCATTAATCATATAAAACTCATATAATAATGCCTAATTTACAAATATCCCATCCCGATTCTTATTCAGCTAGGCCAGTCTGTTGAAATAGTAGGGTCTTCACAGCCCGGCGGAAGGTACGGAGGTCGGGAATCGTACGTATCGTATGTATCCCAGGGGGAAGTTCATTCGAGAGGGATGAACTTTGTCTGAAATGGTGTAGGGTTGCCATTTGTCTCAAGTGGTGTAGGGTTTCCTGGGCAGGGGGTTGGACTAGAAGACCTCCAAGGTCCCTTCCAACTCTGTTATTCTGTTCTGTTCTGTTCTGTTCTGTTCTATTCTATTCCAAGGATGGCAAATGTAGCCCACTTCTATGTATGTGTGAAAGGTTCTGCGATACCAGCTTATCTGAATCTGGTTCCTTTTGAAAGGTAGATAAGAAGATAAAATGTTTGACTTCTGGAGATTTTACAGAAATGTCTTGATAGATTTTTTTTTTTTTGCAACAATATGGATATCTTCCAGCATATTTTTTTTCAACTTCCTGTATAAGAGAATCGGATTCTGACAGAAGAAATTTCTCCTTCCATTGACAGTGTTGGAAGAAATGTCCTTCTGGGTTCAGTTCCAAGCGGGGAGAAAGACACTGGAAACGTGGAGACTGCTTGGAAGGATGGTTTAATGGTGGACAGGACCACGTGGTTTGAGGTCCTGGGAAAAAGGGGGATCACATGCCTTGAAGATTTTGAATGGCGGAAACAAAAGGGAAGAGATGCTGAGAGAGCCTGAGTTTTATACCCTCTCTTGGGCCCCGCTTTGGGGTTTCCTGTTTCTGTAAAGAAATGTATCCCATTGGCTGTCAGACTCCCAGGGGGCAGGGGTCTTAGCTAACTTTGTAGCAATGATGCGTTGCCCCCAGTTCGGACTGGTTCACAAGAACCGGTAGTAAAACTGATAGGAGGCCCTGCCCATTGCCCCGGATATCGTCATCAGCGACCTGCGCATGCGCAGAAACTTCTTCTGCGATCCCGTTGCGAACCGGTAGTAAAGGTAGGTAAAACCCACCCCTGTGTCCCAGACTTGCATGATGCAAGCTCCCCAGGTGCCATGTGGTGAGTTCTGTTGCTAGATGGGTAGAGTTAGTGGTGGGTTTCAATTTTTTTCTACTACCGGTTCTGTGGGTGTGACTTGGTAGGCATGGCATGGCTTGGTGGGTGTGGCTTGGTGAGCATGCCAGGGGGAAGAATACTGTAAAATCTCCATTTCCACCCCACTCCAGGGGAAGGTTATTGCAAAATCCCCATTTCCTCCCAATCAGCTGAGATTTGGGAGGCAGAGAATAGATGGGGGTGGAGCCAATCAGAATTTTTACTACCGGTTCTCCAAACTAATCAAAATTTCCATTACCGGTTCTCCAGAACTGGTCAGAACCAGCTGAAACCCACCTCTGGGTAGAGTGCTAATTCTAACATATCCTGAGGGCCATGCCTTAATCCCATCACCCTGAAGCTGAAGTTGGGGGGGTGGGGAGCAGGGCATTGAGCTACAGGGAGCTGCTTTGACTTTAAAACATGTTTCTCCTTTTCTCATCCAGGGAAACGTAATAGTCTGCCTTTTTAATATTTCCTCAAATATTTCATTCTTCTAGGAGAGGGGTGGGTGCTAACTTCCTTCAACAGCAATTAGTGTCTAAGCAGTTAAATAGGAGAAATCTTCAAATCTGGGGACAGAACCCATAAATCTGCCTTGGGTACCACTTTCTCTTTTTTTCTGGCAATAGATGAGGAAAAGTTGAGTTCCCAAAGACCAAAAAAAAAATAAAATAAAAATAAAATAAAATAAAATTCAGCAGCTGTTTAAAACAGATCGTTTTAAACTGGAAACATTCTAAGTGAAAAGCTCACTTGGCCTCATTTCTTTGACACATAGTTCTTAAAGATGAGAGGTTTGAGTGGAAAAAACAAAATACAAGTAGATCGTGATTCATACACTGCAGTCAATTTTGTACACCGGAAAGAAAGCGAAGGGGAGGGGAACAAAAGAGAAAGTGAAGGGTGGGAAATAATTATAGGTTGGGGAAGGAAAAAAGAAAGAAGGAAAATCTGGCATTTCAAGTCATTAATTTCTTTAATTAACCCACATTTATTTGATCCCTTTAAAAAGATGACCCAGTTAATCTTATTTCAAATAGATCCAAGACCATGAATACTGCATAGCAGCCTTTTTTTTTTATAGGATCCTTATTTTGGAGACAGAAAAATCTGGAAAAAAAACCTGGATCTTTGCTGTTATATATGTTGACAGCAACAAGAATGCATTATGCACAACAAACGGAAAGATATTTTTATTCTCACAATGGATGAAAGCCTGGAAAAACTGATGGAAATAGCAGAGAGGGCTAAATTAACTGCTCTGATCAAGGAAAGGAGGGGGGGGGGAAACACATGCATCTTTGCTTCTATTTGGAAAATATTTCTGGATTTTGTGCTTGAGAGGGGAAAAAAAAATGAAATGTTTCATCTTTGACTTTGGGTTTTGCTGATTAGATAGGTTTGTTGTTGTCCAAATGGCTAGTACAGATGAAGAATGCAAAATTTAAAAGTTTAGGCTGTAATGTTATTATTTTATTCAGGGGTGGGATTCAGAAATTTTAGCAATCGGTTCTTTGTCCGGTTGCTGGGTGGGCGTGGCCATGGTGGGCGTGGCCTAGTTGGCCTCCTATACCACAGTGTGTGTGTGGGGGGCGTTTTTGCCCTCCCCAGGCTCTGGAAGCTTTCATCAAGCCTCTGGGAGGATGAAAAAGGCCTCCACAGTGTTCAGAGAGGAAACAGGCCTGTTTCCGGTCTTCCCGAACTTCTGGTAAATCCATCTTTCACCCTCCCTGAGCCTCTGCGAGCACCCTGCACTTATCTGCATCCAAAACAGGCTGTGTGAGGACTCCTGGGAGGGATGGGGCAGGGTTGGCGGGGCCAGCCACGACTGCATAGAATCTTAGCTAGAGGTTCTCCCGAACCCCTACGAACCCCCAGCAGCCCACCCCAGCCTCCAAGGTCCCTTCCAACTTTGTTATTCTGTTATCTAGAATAGGGTATTTCCAGTTGCTCTGAGTTAGAAAAAGTTCCCTTACCCAAAATTTCTCTACTCAGTCAGCAGGCATGTTCTGTGACCGACTTGCCATCTGTCAGTCTCTCCCTGTCCTAAATCTTATGAGCATGAAATCACTGGTCCTTCTCTAGTGGAGTATTTCAAGCGCGGCCACAAATACCTCTGGCTTTGTTGCTGTGTGTGAGATGCCTGCCAGGAATCGACAAACCGGTTTCCCCTCGCCCTCTCCAACAAAAATGTATTAAAACCAAATCTCAGCAGGCGGCAAGAAATGACAGGAAAGTCGCTTAAAAGGAAAGGAAGAAAAGATTGCTGTGTTTTGGTTTCCAGACCATTTCAGCAGTAAGCCGAAATTGATGGAATTTTGCAGGAATCCAGCTGCTTTCTTTTCTTTTCTGTTTTTTTTTTGCGCTAAATTTTTATTAAAGATTTTTTTTTAAAGCTAAAAACCGACTAATATAAAGTGAGAAAAGAAAAGACATCAAAGACAAAGATTAAAGATTTTTAAAAAATCACTTTAGGTTTTAAGAAAACCTAAGAAATTTTAATTCTAGTTATGCAGGCCAAAATTCTGCATAAAACACCAGAGAGCGAGCATGTGACAAACTAAAACATTAAAAGAGAAAAACTAAAATCTCTAACTTAGAACAATCTATCTGACCTTAATTACACCCAGAATTTCTGTACAACAATTTTGGCGTCCATTCTCTTCAGTTGTGACTTAACTAGTTTCTCATTAACTGCCTGGAAATGTTGAAATAATCAGAGCCATGGTATCTACAATGAAGGGATCCTTTGTTGTCATGCGCTGTGTAGAAATTTTGGGAGCATCACCTTCTTTGCAGAGATTAATTATCTCTGGGCTCTTAATTTAGATGGAGTTTGTGGTCAGGGGATGAATGCAGCTTCTATAATCTTCCTTCCCAGGATCTAACTTCATTAGTGGCTGAAGTAGATTATCGTATTTTTCGGCATATACACTTTTCCCTCCTAAAAGAGGCTGAAAATTTGTGTGCGTCTTATACTCTGAATGTAACTTCATGCGGTGCCCAAAATGGCTACCTGGAACAGCTGCTGCCTTCTCTTACCCCTTCCGTGCTTTGCCTGCTTTAGTCACTGGAGCTCCCTCCGACGATCAGCTATGCTTTTGAAGCTGTTTTTCAGCCCCAAAGCAAGCAAAGCAATCTTCCGTGCTTTGCCTGCTTTTCTAATTGCTGCTCCCTCCAACACTCAGCTGTGCTTTTGAAGCTGTTTTTCAGCTCCAATGCAAGCAAAGCGATCTTCCGTGCTTTGCCTGCTTTTCTAATTGCCGCTCCCTCCAACACTCAGCTGTGCTTTAGAAGCTGTTTTTTAGCCCCAACCAGCCCTAACCTCAAAACCAGTGAGTGAACTAATATGCTGAAGCTGACCAGGCTAAGGACTAGCCAGATGAATATCTGGTAAGCAGAACTTTTTTCCCTCTATTTTCCTCCCCAAAAAGCTAAGGTCCGTCTTATACTCCAAAAAATGTGGTATTTAATGAGAAAGATCCATCATTTATGATAATGGGTTCCCTGGATAAGAATAAACCTTCAATGTTCTGTTGCATGGAAGCTCTCCCCCCCTCCCCCCCCGATTTAATGGATCACAGTGAGTTTTTTTTTTTTAATTTTCCTCATCTGGACTGGGAAGCTGAGAAGGAACCAGCTGTTATAATGCACCGGTTATTGTACACTCAGGGATATTCATGAAGGAAAAAAAGGAGATAAACATACACAAATACGTAACCCAGGGAATGTAACATTTGGAGGAATTGAAGTTGGTTGTTCTGATGCCATGACTGGCAAAGCCAAGCAAAATTTAAAAAAAAACAAAAACAATAGAGCTTTGTCTTAGAATAGCTTGCCCTTCGTGCATCCAATTTGCACAAATACAGGAAATGAAAAAAAAAAAGCATAGATTTGGAATGGGGGTATAATATTGCTTCATATTATTTGGGCTTAGAGAATGTAGATAGTCCTTTAACCAATGCGGGTCAGACGCTGGACTCTGATTAGGTGGCTATTTTGGGGGTGGGGAGATTACCTCTATTGGTCAGTTAAAGCCAGGCCCAAAGAACCAAGAATAACATATGTTGTGAGGGGGAGACCTCTGATTCACCATTAAATGGCAGCAGAGAGATAATATATAGTTTTCTGTGGCAATAGCATCATGCTATCAAAGGTGGCATTCAGCCGGTTCGTATTGCTTCGCCCGAACCGGTAGCAAAAATCGTGGGTGGGTCTGCCTACCTGCCCACCTGCCCTGGCTCTATGCCATCCGTTTTAGACACGTTTTTGAGGCCGGTCGCATGTGCAGAAGGTTGGGTGCATGTGTGGAAGGCAGGCGCGCGTGCGAGTGTGCATGTGTATGGCAAACCAGTAATAACATAATCTGAAACCCACTGCTGCATGCTCTGCCCACAACAAGGGAAGGAGGGAGGGAGAGAGAAAGAGAGAGAGAGTGAGAATGAACCAGTTTGATTAAGGCATCAGGCTAGAAACCCGGAGACCATGAGGTCTACCTCCATCTTAAGCACAATGTTGCTGCGAGTAATCTTTTTTTTTTAATTGAAAAGTTTTAGAAAAGTACAAAATAACAACATCCCCCCAACCCTTTCTCCCCCCCCCACTTCCCCTGACTTCCCAGAGCAAAATACAGGGTATGAAAAGAAAAACAAACATCAGCTAAATTATTCTATCTATACTCAAGTTAACAAATCCCCCCCCTGAAACCTTAACTCCAATATAATTAACACAACATTTCTTTACTTTATTTTCATTCATACGCGATTTGATGTCTTCTCATTTGGTACTTGTTCTGGATATAGTTGATCCATTTTCTCCACTCCGAAATATATTTTTCTTGTGTATGATCTTTTAAGTATGCTGAGATTTTTGCCATTTCAGCTAAATTTATTACTTTCAGAGTCCATTCTTCTATAGTAGGCAAAGAGTCCCTCTTCCAATATTGTGCTACCAGCAGTCTGGCTGCTGATATTAAATTTAAAATCAATTTTGTCTCTAATACTGTACAATCATCTATTACACCCAGTAAAAACAATTGTGGAATAAATTTCAACCTCTTTTTCAAAATATTCTGCATTACCCACCAAATTTTTATCCAAAATGCCTTAATCTTCTTACAAGTCCATCATATATGATAATAAGTTGCATCTTCACAATCACACCTCCAGCATTTAGCTTGCACATTAGGAGAGTAATCTTGAGGCAGTTACTTTCTCTCAGCCCTAAGAAAGAGACAATCTTCAGGCAGTCTCCAAGAATCGGACATGACTGAACCGGGGGTGGGTTCTACTTACCTTTACTACCAGTTAGCAATAGGATCCCATGCGCGAGTTTGCTTCCGCACAGAAGCTTCTACACATGTGCAGATCGCTGATGATGACATCCAGGGCAGTGGGCGGGGCCTCCCGTCGGTTTTACTACTGGTCCGAACTGGGGGCAACCTACCACTGGACTGAACAGAAGAAAAATGTATATCTCTGTGCCGACTTTAATTTGAACAGCTCCATGTTTTATCTCTTTTGCTATCGAGTGTGTAACATATGCCTATTAAAAATTAGACTCCTGTTTTCCCCTTTTAATAAAATTGGATATTTATCTCTTGTGAGATTAGTCTATCTCATTATATGGGTGGAGGAAGGGCTTGTTTTCCTAATCATATGCCTCAATATTGCAGGTGGTATTACACAATTCATTTCCTCTTTTATGGCTCTAATTATATATATTCATGTCTGCGTGCAAACCAGCATCTGCATTTCCCGCATCAGATGAGGAGAGCACATCTTTTTCCTTCTGTCCTGGCCATTTTTTACAGAGGCAAAGCTATTCCAGATTCTGTAATTGCTTTGTTCTCTATGCCATCCGTCTGGTAAACTTGCAAGATTCGTTTCTCTCGCCATGTACATGTATACATCTGAACTAGACTGTGTTGTTTCTCCATGTCATATAATATATGGATATGGGATCTTGAGGTCCTAGTAGACAACCATGTAATATGAACAAGCAGTGTGCAGCAGCTGCCAAAAAAGCCAACACAGTTCTAGGCTGCATAAAGAGAGGGATAGAATCAAGATCACATGAAGTGTTAATACCACTTTATAATGCCCTTGGTAAGGCCACACTTTGAATACTGCATCCAGTTTTGGTCACCATGCTGTAAAAAAAGATGTGGAAACTCTAGAAAGAGTGCAGAGAAGAGCAACAAAGATGATTAGGGGACTAGAGGCTAAAACATATGAAGAACGGCTGCAGGAACTGGGTATGTCTAGTTTAATGAAGAGAAGGACCAGGGGAGACATGATAGCAGTGTTACAATACCTCAGGGGCTGCCATAAAGAAGAGGGAGTCAAACTATTCTTCAAAGAACCTGAGGGGAAGACAAGAAGCAATGGGTGGAAACTAATCAAGGAGAAAAGCAACCTAGAACTGAGGAGAAATTTCCTGACAGTTAGAACAATTAATCAGTGGAACAACTGGTTAGTGAATCAAGAAGAAGTCAACGTTGCTAGGAATTTTTAATGGATCACGAAGAAGTTGCTAGAAATGGTTAGTGGATCATAAAGAAGTAGTCAATGTTGCTAGGAATGGTTAATCATGAACAAGTTAATGTTGCTAAGAATTTTTAATGGATCATGAAGAAGTTGCTAGGAATGGTTAGTCAATCATGAAGAAGTCAATGTTGTTAGGAAAGGTTAATGGATCATGAAGAAGAAGTCACCATTGATAGGAATAGTTAGTGGAAGAAGAAGAATGGGAAAGGAAAGAATGTGCTGGCTTGATACCATCAAAGCTGATACAAAGATGACCATCCAACAACTGAAAGAAGTTGTGCTTGACAGTGTAGCATGGAGAACCCTTGCCTATAAAGTTGCCAAGAGTCCAGCATGACCGAAGAGTTAAAATAATACATGTGTGTGTGTGTTCTGGCTCCACACACTAACATGGTGTTCATCATTACATCCACCCATTTGTAATTCTCCAAAGTACCTTCTTGGGAACAATACGGTCCCTGACCTTACTGCAAAGAGGTGCTGACTTTGATTGGCAAAGTGAAAAGATCAGAGAAGCTGATCTACTCCATCTTGTGTGGAACCCGTAATAAATACTTACTGGTTCTTGACTGTTCATTCTGGTTCTACTGGTTTGGGCTTGCATAGAAGCTCCGTTCTTAGCAAGCGCTTGACCTAAGCTGACACAATTATCTGCCTTATTTAAGAAATCTCTTTGTGCGATCAGGAATTAAGACTGTAAGGCGTGCCACTTTTAAGCTTTCAAGTGCCACCCTGTGAACTGAGAGATTGGAAGGAGGCAGCAGTCTGGGTGAGCTCTGTCTCTTTTGAATCCTCGCTGAGCCCCATTTCTGCTTGCACAACGGCAATTTCTTTGTTTGTATTGACACCAAAGAGTTGTTGCAAAGGCAAAAGACGATTGTTGGACCACTGTTTTCCTGGGCACGCAGATGGATGGTTAGGAAATCTTCCTCCAAGAACTTTTAAAGTGCAAGAGCTCACGTTTATACAAGACATTTGTGATAGAGGATAATTGCAAAGATTTTCTCCAGTTATTGAAAGACTCGGACAAGCTGGGAAAGGGGCAAAGAAGCAGGAAAACTAGCCATGCGTTGGCATTCTTGATAAAGACGTAGAAGGATAGATACTGGATATGTAAACTCACTTGTTCTTCAAGGTCCTGCTACTTGCTGCAAGACTGGTTGCTTAGATGATGCTTTGCACAGATATTTGCAAATAAAATAATGATTATCAGCAGGTAAGTCTGCTCATAGCCGGATAAATCCAATCCTTTTTTTTTTTGGAACTTGAAGAATCCCTGTCTAAGTGCAAGCAGAATTCCAAGTGTGGTGGTGGTGGTGGTGATGGTTGTTGTTGTTGTTGTTGTTGTTGTTGTTATTATTATTATTTAATCTTTAGTGAGATTCATAGCCTTTGAGGCTGGTTAATAGCTCAGCAGCTGGAGTCCTAACCAAAGACCTAGGAACTGTTAAGGTATCGTCGGAGGATGTAAGCTGTTCCGAGTAAGGTGGTTTTTTGTAGAGTCAAAATGTTCAAGTCCGGTAAATTAGAATTTCCAAATAGCGGGGTAGCCCTTTGGGTATTGCTCCAAGGGCTCCAATTACAATTGGGACAACACAGGATTTCTTTTTCCACAGTCCCTCAACTTCAATTTGCAATTCCCGATACTTTGTGATTTTTTCTTGCTGCTTATCTTCAATCCGTGCATCACCAGGTATTGCAATGTCAATGAACCATACTTTTTTCTTTTCAACTACTGTTATGTCAGGTGTGTTGTGGACCAAGTGCCTGTCAGTCTGAATCCTAAAGTCCCACAAGATCATGAGTTTCTCATTCTCTAGAACTTTCTCAACCTGATGTTCCCAGTGGTTTTTGCTGTACTCAAATCCAAACTTCTGGCACAATTTCCAGTGAATGATCTTAGCAACGCGGTCATGGCGTTGTAGGTACTCAGTTCTTTTATATTATTATTATTATTATTATTATTATTGAAAAGGAAAAATATATATCGTTTGTTTAAAAAAACAACATCCATGAAAGCAAGTAAGGGAGATTTTAATTTCAGATATCAGTTCATCCTAAGGAATAGGTAACAAGCTTAGCTAGAAATATTGCATGAGGTTAGCTTTTATTTTGACAGGGTATGTGTTTAAGCTGAAATTGTTGCCTCTAATGACTACTGTCTCTGCATAGTCTCAGTCCTTATGCAAATTGGCCCCTCTACATATTATCATCTCATGTTTAGATTAATAACAGATCTACCATCCAGGGAACTCTTCATAACTTCATAGTGTTTGTACAAGTGGTCCTTGACTTACAACCACAACTCATCATCTTCTTTCAACCACCACATAATCCCTTGTTGGATGGAGTCTAGGCAACTGAATGGAGCTGAGTGTTTACTCAGTGTTTACTGGCCGGATGCCCTTCCTGTCGCCAATGCGGAGTTTTGTTCAGCAGATATATTCTCATTGTGCCCAGAGAGAGAGAGAAATATCTGCCTCTACCTAGGATCGAACACAAGCCTCCTGATTGTGAGGCGAGAGCTCCACCTCTAGGCCACCGCACCACTCGACTTACGATCATAACTAAGCCCCAAATTTATGTTGCTACGTGAGACATTTGTTAAGTAACCTTTTGCCCCAATTTATGACCTTTCCTGCCACAATTGTTAAGTGAATCACTGCAGTTGTTCAGTTAGTAACATGGTTGTTAAGTGAATCTGGTTTCCCCCTTGAGTTTGCTCGTCGAAAGGTGATCACATGACCCTGGGACACTGCAACCGTCATAAATATGAGTCAGTTGCCAAGCATCTGAATTTTGATCATGTGACCTTGGGGATGCCACAACAGTTGTAAGTGTGAAAAATTGCGTAAGTCCTTTTTTTTTTTTCGTGGTGCCATAACTTTGAATGGTCAATAAATGAACTGTTGGAAGTCGAGGACTATCTCTACTGTACCGTATCTATTTCCTAGAGGATGTCTTTTGAAAACTCTGCTTGCTTTTCTCCTTTATCAATAAATGCTTTGCATGTGATGCAAATTGCAAAATAATTTTTTACATTTTTTTCCCCTTCCAATAAAACTCGACTATCTCTTAGGAGATTGGCCTGTTTCCCATACGGGGGGAAGAGGAAAGTTTGATTTTAATGGTCACACACCTCAGCGCTACAAGGGCCAGGAGGTGGTGCTGTAGAACCTATGTGCCTTTTATCATCTTTCTCCTTGTATGTGTCAGTAAATTCAGTCTCTTTTTACTTGTCTACGCAGGCTTGGAGACCTCCATCACATGCCAGGATTAGCAGGGCGGAGGTCTGATTAAAGGTTACTGGTGATGGCCAAGCTGCACACCAAGCTCTGTATTTGTGGTTTGTGCAGTTGAATTGTTGCTTCTGAGCAGTGGTGAAATCCACTTACCTTTGCTACCGGTTTGGGAACGGGAGCATGCAGGAAAGCGTGCATGTATAGCACGAGCGTGCGTAGGGCGTGCATCGGGTGAAATCCAGCAGGTTCTGACAGGTTCTGCAGAACTGGTAGCAGAAATTTTGAGCAGTTCGGAGAACCGGTAGCGGAAATTTTGAGTAGTTCAGAGAACCGGCAAATACCACCTCTGGCTCGCCCCAGAGTGGGGAGGGAATGGGGATTTTGCAGTATCCTTCTCCTGGAGTGGGGTGGGAATGGAGATTTTGCAGTATCCTTCCCCTGTCATGCTCACCAAGCCACATCATGCCCACCAAGCCATGCCCACAGAACCGGTAGTAAAAAAAATTAGATTTCACCACTGGCGTGCGTGCTTCTTCTGCGCATGCACAGAGGGTCAAAAATGGGATGTAATGACATCTTGGTGGGTGGGCCGAGCCTCCAGACGCTAGCACTACTGGTTCATGCGAACCGGATAGATCTGGCCGGATTTCACCACTGCTTCTGAGTCTTCATAACACAATAGGCATCATTTCATTGCGATTGCTTGTCAGAAATTGCTTTTTTGAATTCTTCTAAGCATCTAGTGCAGGAGTGTCAAACTCAGGGCCCGGTGGGTGGATCCGGCCCTTGGGGGGATTTAGATCTGGCCCATGGGGCAGCTCTGGAAACAGCAAAGGACTGGCCCATGGTACTTCTGGCAGAGAAAATGGGCTCCCAAGCTCTCTGTCCACTGGCAGTGGGTTGCAGGAGGCCATGGCAGCTGAAAATGGAGCTTGGGAGGCCGTTTTCGCTGACAGAGTGCTCGGGCCCACACAGGTGCCCCTGACAGGAGTGACGTCAAGCCGGCCATGCCCCTCTGGTTATGCACCCTGCCCCTCCACCAAGGTCATACACAATGCTGATGCGGCTCTCAATGAAATCGAGTTTGACACCCCTGATCTAGCTGCTTTGCTTTCTAACATCGAGCTGTTGGCTTCAGTCGGCTTCTTTTTTTTTCTTCTTTGATTTTTCCACCACACCCTTCCAAAGCTTTGAGGTCTTCCTCAATTACTCTTCTGTGTGTCCAGAATGTTTAGGTATTTGCTTCATTGACCAGCAGCAGGATGAATGGACCAAAATTACACTGCGGATGCATGAAACGTTGCAAGAGCTGAAAGAACAAGTCAGGGACAGATCATCATAGTGAAAAATCTACCTATGTGGTTGCTAAGACACCTTGATGACAATAACTAGTCAATGTCAAGGTGCGTTGTTATTGTCTGATCTGACGTTCCAGATCTCTTCCTCCTCTTTCCCCACATGCTATGTGGCCGCTGAGAAACGGAAAGATGGCTGTGGCAGGCCTGGTCCGTTTTGAAGTTGACAGTCAATCAATCAATCAATCAAACAAGCAAACAATGTTAGCACTTCTAATGGGAAACATGGTTTTATTTCATTTAATATCAAGTTGTAGCTTGAGGTATTCTCAACAATTTTCCCCAGCACTATGGGAGGTTATCCATGGTTATTTGTATTGTGTACCACAGTGAACTTAATATAATCAAAAAGCGAAATACATACGTGTTCTTTTGTCCTCATATGGTAGCCTAGACACTACCATATAAGGACAAATCATGCATTGGAGGTGGGAGATACCGTACTTTTCAGAGTATAAGACGCACATCCTCCCCCCCTAAAAGTGAGTGAAAATTGCGGTGTATCTTATACACCAAATGTTGCCAAAGCCCTGCCCACCTGCTGGCCCCTACCCTTCGGCTGTTTTCGGCCTCCGCATGTCACAGTTTTGGCCAGTTCCAGGCACCAGCGATCAATGCCAGTGAATAAGCCATGCTGAATAGGCCGCTCCAGTGGCAAACGGGCCATGGCAAATGGGCTGCGGCAAATGGGCCGTGGCGGCAGCGAACAGGCTGTAGCAAATGGGTGGTGGCAAATGAGCTGCACCAAATGGGCCGTGGCAGCTGCGAATGGGCCACAGCAAACGGGCAGCAGAAAATGGGCAGTGGAAAACAAGCTGTGGCAGCATCAAATGGGCTGTGGCAGTGGCAAACCGGCCGCGGCAAACAGATGGCAGCGAATGGGCAAAGGCAGATTGTTTTTTCTTGTTTTCCTCCCCCCAAAAAGGTAGGTCTTATACTCCGGTGCATCTTATAGTCTGAAAATTACAGTACTTCTAATATAATGTAACAGATCCCCTGTGGGTCAGATTGCCCCTGTGACTATGTAGGACAGACAGGGAGGAAGCTAACCATCAAATTGCAAGAACACAAGCAATGAGCAAGGACATATGTTCAATTTTGCAGCTATTAAGATTGTTGGCCGAGCAGGTACAAAGATAGCCAGGGAAATGATTGAAGCCTGGGAAACAGGCCCCTTGTCAATCAACAGGAATTTACTTGTTAATTGACTTACCATCAGCTTATCTGGCACTTTGGAGCTGAAGGCGTGGCAGCACAAGGAAACAATAACCAACAACTTAATAGTCAGCCACCAACACCCCAATCAACCAATAAAAAGCCACACCCAACCAGGCACCACATATACTACAATAGCCCAAAGCACACATTCTGAGGTGCTTTGGTTCTCTGAGGATGGGCTCCAGCATAAGCTCAGAAGACTGAGTCCCAGTGATTCACCCCAGATTGGATCCTGCAATATTATATTTTTGGAACTCCCTTTATCTTAACAAAGGAAGTCTTTGCCAAATTCAGTTTCTACGTCTAGTGTAGCTGGATTGCAAAATCCTGAGCATTATCATACTAGCATGTGAGATAAGTGTAAATATTTAGACAGAACATTTTTAGCACTGCACTTTTTAAATATTGGAATAGAAATTCATATTTTACCTTCATTTCAAGGGTGAAATGCTCCTGGATTGGACCGGATAGCCCGTTCTGGTAGTGATTTTTCTCTGCTGTTCGGCGATCTGGTAGCGATTGCCACCCAGGTGTCATTACTTCCTGGTTTTAACCTGTTTTTTTACCTTCTGCACATGTGCAGAAGGTTTTGCGCATGCGCAGAAGGTATTTGCACGCCTGTGATATGAAATTTACCCCTGTTTCATTTAACTGTCCAGCCCCCCCCCCGGTTGTTTCCCATCCTGCTTTCAAAACTCAAATACCATTTTAACTTCATAATCCTGCTATGCTTTAAACAATTCAGATAATATTCCATCCATTCCTGCAGCTTTGTTAGCGATATTGTCTAGGCGGGCCCGTTTAATTTCATTTTTCTGCATCTCTTTGAATTTAGTTCTGCGATCAAATCGACATCTATAAAATTGATACAACTGAGACCTTTTACGCATTCCTAAAATTAATTTAGATATTTTTATACAGCTCTTCCATGTGCATGTGCCATCTCTTCTTCATATCACCCTGGGTCTTAGTTATTGTTTTTTCTCCTTGATTTTGCCCATCTTTGCCTAAAATGTTCCCTTGATTTTCTTAAATAAATCTCTTGTCCTTCCAGTTCAATTCCTATCCTCAGTTTCTTCACATTACTTATTTAGATGTCATTTAGTTGAGCAACATGCTCTCTTGCCTATTGCTTACCATGTTAGTATTTTTTTTTTAATTTGATTTATATGCCGCCCTTCTCCGGAGACTCAGGGCGGCTTACAATGCGTTAAGCAATAGCCTTCATACTTTGGTATATTTATATTTTATACAAAGTCAGTTTATTGCCCCCAACAAACTGGGTCCTCAATTTACCCACCTTATAAAGGATGGAAGGCTGAGTCGACCTTGAGCCTGCCTGGGATTGAACTAGCAAGTAATTGCAGCAACTGGATCTTAAATGCTGCCTTTGTAGGAGGCATTACTCCCCTCCGCTACTCAGGCTCTGTAGTATATACCCGTGATGGCAAATCTATGGTACAGGTGGCACTCAGCGCCCTCTCTGTGGGCACGCAAGCTGTCGCCCCAGTTCAGCTCCACCATGCATGCACATATGCCTCCTGTTGGCTAGCTGGTTGTCAGGTCACTGCCATGCATGCGGGGACTGGGGCGCTTGGGGTGGGGTGCGGGTGGGGCTCGTGCATGGATGCATTGGGGCCCGGGTGAGCATGCACGGGTTGTAAGTTGTGTGCTGGGTACGTGAATGCGCAGGGGGCGGGACACATGCAGGGCCCCACTCGCTCATTGCATTTTGGGGGTTCGGGCACACACGCACTTTGGATACTCGGTCCGGAAAAGGTTAGCCATCATTGGTATAGACATTTTGTGCTTTTTGCCTTTTAGGATGTATTTGTTTGCTTTACCTTTAATGATATCATACATTTTGCTCCAGAAGTCTCCAGGCAGTTTATGGATCAAATCCAATCCATTAAACCTATTTCTCAGTATTTAATCATATGGCACATTGCCGAGACTGTACCTTGTTGGTTTGATGATTGCATTTGTTTCCTTTAGTTAAAGTTGTAATTTTGCAAGGCGTTTGTGATTATGATAGGAGCTGTGTCTGCACCAGGTCTTGTTTTGGCTCATGAAATAAAACTTCCCCACCTTTGGTTGAAGATATACTGTATAGTCCATTTGGTTTCAGTGCTGTTCGCGTGGTGATATTCAATATGTATTCTTGGAACACAGTGTTTGTTTATGAGTATGTTTGGCATAACACTATTAATCTGGCTCTTGCTTCAGTTTGTACATTGAAAACAATTTTTCCCCATTTTCCAGATGCTATTTTACTTCCAAGTTTAGTATTCTGTCTTTTGTAATTACTGGAACATCTTTTCTTGGGTATTATGTTGACAAGGTTTTGAGAATCATTAGAGAACTATCTGACCGCTGCTTCCTCTGCATTTGTGGAAGGAGAATAAACTTGAATCACTATAACATAGAATAGAATAGAATAGAATAGAATAGAATAGAATAGAATAGAATAGAATAGAATAGAATAGAATAGAATAGAATAGAACAGAGGAGAAGGGAAGGGAAGGGAAGGGAAGGGAAGGGAAGGGAAGGGAAGGGAAGGGAAGAGAAGAGAAGAGAAGAGAAGAGAAGAGAAGAGAAGAGAGAATGGAATGGAATGGAATGGAATGGAATGGAGGGGAGGGGAGGGGAGGGAAGGGGAAGGGAAGGGAAGGGAAGGGAAGGGAAGGGAAGGGAATGGAATAGAATAGAATAGAATAGAATAGAATGGAATGGAATGGAATGGAATGGAATGGAATGGAATGGAATGGAAGGGAAGGGAAGGGAAGGGAAGGGAAGGGAAGGGAAGGGAAGGGAAGAGAAGAGAAGAGAAGAGAAGAGAGAATGGAATGGAATGGAATGGAATGGAATGGAATGGAGGGGAGGGAAGGGGAAGGGAAGGGAAGGGAAGGGAATGGAATAGAATAGAATAGAATAGAATAGAATAGAATAGAATAGAATAGAATAGAATAGAATAGAATAGAATAGAATAGAATAGAATAAATTCTTTATTGGCAAAGTGTGATAGGACACACAAGGAATTTTTCTTTGGTACATAAAAAGACAAGATACATTCATCAAGAATCATAAGGTACAAATGATAATCATAGGTACAAATAAGCAATCAGGAAACAATATCAATATAAATCGTAAGGATACAAGCAACAAAGCTACAGTCATGCAGTCATAAGCGGGAGGAGATGGGTGTTAGGAACGGTGAGAAGACTAATAGTAATAGTAACGCAGCCTTAGTGAATAGTTTGACAGGATTGAGGGAATTATTTGTTTAGCAGAGTGATGGCATTTGGGAAAAAAACTGTTCTTGTGTCTAATACAGGTAGTCCTTGACTTATGGCAGTAATTGAGCCCAGAATTATGCTTGTAAACTATGTTGGTTGTTAAGCAGGTCCTCACATGACAGGCCCATTTTATAACATTTAAGCAAACACTGGGTTCATAAAGCAAGCGCCACAGTCGTTAAACTCATTGTCCAAATGGGTGTCTTGTTTCATATAACGGGACTAGCCTTTGTAGCAACCATCTGTTTCTTCACATTCTGAAATACCGTTGGGATTCATTTTATCTTACACTGCTTTCTTTCCAAGGTGTTGCTAGCTGTTCCTGCCCTCGTGTAAAGTATTACATGTGCAGCAATCAGGCCTTGGCCTTACCAAGAATGATGGATTTGCATGAAAGCTGGAATTTAGACGATTTCAACTGGCTGACCCATGATGCAATTCTTCATGTTGTCAACACTCTAAAAGGTGCGTGTCGTTCAAGAATGTGATATTTCCCCTCCACCCTGGTTTCCCACCCCCCACCCCCCCGCCTCCATTTTTTACCCTCAGCTCCAGGTAAGGCATGAAGGAGAAAAAGAGTTTTTGCATCTTCGCCTGAAGAAACACTTAAAAAAACAAAACAAAACTGATTTTGGTGCATTCCAACTACATGGTTCTCCAGATTGATTGTATTTATTTATTTATTTTATTGCTTCGATTTATATGCCGCCCTTCTCTGGAGACTCAGGGCGGCTTACAATGCGTTAAGCAATAGCCTTCATACTCTTGTATATACCTGCTTAGTAGGGCTTTCGCCCCCCCCCCCCAAAGCGGTGTTCTTTTTTATACAAAGTCAGCTTATTGCCCCCATAATCTGGGTCCTCATTTTACCTACCTCGGAAGGATGGAAGCCTGAGTTCAACCTTGAATATATAAATAAATATTCAATAAAATGATTGAGTAAACAATTAAACGCCAGGTGGAGGTAGTCCTTGACTGAGGACCACAACTGAGCCCAAAATTTCTGTTGCTAAGTTGTTAATTTTTTGTTATTCTTTAGAATTGTTTATTCTTTATTGGCCACGTATGATTGGACACTCAAGGAATTGGTCTTTGGTGCATATGCTCTCAGTGTACATCAAAAGAAAAGATACATTCTTTAAAGAATCATAAGGTGCAACCAATGGTGAAATTCATTTTTTTTTTACTACCGTTTCTGTGGGCGTGGCTTGGTGGGCTTGGTGTGGCTTGGTGTGGCTTGGTGGGTGTGGCTTGGTGGACGTGGCAGGGGAAGGATACTGCAAAATCTCCATTCCCTCCCCACTCCAGGGGAAGGACACTGCAAAATCTCCATTCTCTCCCCACTCCAGGGGAAGGACACTGCAAATTCCCCATTCCCTCCCCACTCTGGGGCCAGCCAGAGATGGCATTTGCCGATTCTCCGAACTGCTCTCCAGAACCTGTCAGAACCTGCTGGATTTCAGCCCTGATGTGACTCAGAGGTGGCTCAGTTTTGAAAGAAAGAATGAAATCAACATTATTTTAGGGGCTATATTGGTGTTAAGAACTTCAGAGTCCAAATGGTGTAATAATTAGGGTTCCAAAACACACTAGACTATAAAACTCAGTGGATGCCCCTATTTTTCAACCCCAGTCTTTATCACAATCTTCTTAAAAAGATAAAATGGAGAAAACTTGTTCTCTCAACCAGACGTTGAAGGATTGAAGGAACTAGGTATGTCTAATCTAAGGAAGAAAAGGCTGTCACAGAAAAGAGAGGGTTGATCTATTCTCCAAAGCACCTGAGGGCAAGATAAAAAAATAATACGTGGGAAGATCATTAAAGAGAAATCCAACCTAAAACTAAGGAAAAAATGTCCTGGCTGTGAAAACATTAAGCATGGAATGGTTTATTTCCAGAAATTTTGAGTGCCCCATCTCTGGTGGTTTTCAAGAAGAGACTAGGCAGCCATTTGTCAGAAATGGCATAGAGCTGTGATGGCGAACCTATGGCACGCATGCCGGAAATGGCATGCAGAGACATCTCTCCGGCATGCATGCCAGCCATCGCCCATTGCTCTTCCGTGTTCTGGCGCACAACTCCCGCCAGCCAGCTGGTCTTTGTATGCGGGGGAGTGCCAGAAAATGGAAAACCAGGTGACCGGTGCGCATGCGCACACTGGAAACTGGAAACTCAACTTCCCGGTGCGCGTATGCACGCTAGGGAACCGCTCTTCCGGTTTCCAGTGCTCCCACACATGTGCGCCGGCGAGGTGCTCCTCCAGTTTCCAGTGCTTCCCTGCACAAATGCGCGCACTCCCATTTTGGCACGGTGCCGAAAAGTTTCACCAACACTGGCATAGAGTCTCCTGCATGAAGAGGGGCTGAACTAGATGACCTCCAAGTTCCCTTTTAACCCTATTATTCTGTGTTCTGTGTTCTTCTCCCATAATGTACTATGGCAATGATGGCTAACCTTTTGGCCGTCGTGTGCTAAAAGCGGGCGGAGCGTGGGAGGTCACGGGTGCATGTGCCCACATCCATAATTCAATGCGCCCCGCCCTCCCGTGCATGCGCATGTGACCCCCCCACCTCCCCCTACTTTGGGCACGCGATGGCACGGTGGGCCCAGTAGGCCCATTTTCCCCCCTCCCCAGGCTCCAGAGGCTTTCTAGGAGCCTGGGGAGGGCAAAAACAGCCTTCCCCATCTCCCTGGAGGCCTTCTGGAGGCCAGAAACAGCCAATTTCCCGGAAATTGGCTGTTTCTGGCCTCCAGAAGGCCTCCAGGGACCAGAAGGCCTGAAAATCAGTTGGCCAGGGCATGTATGCATGCTGGAGCTGAGCTAGGGCAACACTTGCGTGCCCACGAATATGGCTCCACGTGCCACCTATGGCACCCGTACCATAGGTTCGCCATCAAGGTACTATGGTTTAAGCTCCTAAAAAAAAAAGATGACACATGGCAAATAATAAAACAAAATAAAAAAAAATGAAATGAAACGAAATGAAATGAAATAAAATAACCACTTGAGGTGCAGGGAGAAAAGTAAGTGTGATTTCTTTCCCAGCCGTCTGTATCATAATGGAAACTTGTCAAGATTTCAAAGTGCAGCTTGGCAACAGCTGGAGGACACAAATTTCACATTGCCTTCTTATTGGATTCAAAACGTCTTTACTTCACTCACCTCAATTGCAAAGGTCTCCAAACCTAGTTTCTCTCCAGATGTGTTGGACCGCAGCTCCCATGATTTCCAGCCAACAGAATGAAAATGATGAGAATTAGAGCAACACATTTGGGAGAGCATCAGTTTCACCCCGGCTGCTCTGGGAGAAGATATACACGCCTCATGTGTGACTCTCTGCTTTCTCTTTCAGAACATCCTGTCTTAAATGTACGGTGTATATATAGATATTGGATTCAGTACAAATCAGGACATTTAGGACAGGTAGATAGACCATCATGCTTCTAAATGTAAGATAAAAAAAAAAAAAGAAGGATTGAGATGTTAATGTCTCTTTCGTTCATCGAATATGCCATCTTCGGTTGCCTAGCAACTGATACAAGGCCAGTTGGATTGCAAGAGAGAACGCTGTTGATAGGCAAGAGTTGCTGTGTCAATTCAGGTGGGTTCAGGACCGAAATGTTCCATCCAGCTGTGGAATCCAAAGCCAGGGATGCTTCTTCTGAGGTCATTTTGGGGCTTCGGTGAAGAAAGAAGATGGGAGCAGGGAAACCCTGCCAAAATAAGGAGGTGAGGAATTGTCAACCCTGCTTCTTCGGGTGACCCTCATAGCTCCATCCGGCATAAAGTTTGTTGGGTGAGGATCTCCAGTATGTGTGTGTGTGTGTGTGTGTGTGTGTTTTCCTGCACCAAAGCAATGGGGTTTTTTTTCCTAGTTTGTTTCCATTTAATGTAATTATTACAGTAATAATTAATTAGGCGATATGGAATTTTTGGGACAGCATGACGACGGCGCCAGCAAAGCAGCAGAAGAGCGAGTTCTAAACAGATGCCATTCTGATTCAGCTACAACATTGTTATTCTGATTTTATCTCCCCAGACACTGAAGCTCCCCAAGTTATTCCAACAGTTTTTGGGGTCCATCATTTGGGTAAGTAAATGCATGGTGTATTGTCTTTTTGATCTTTGTAATTCTCTACGTTTTTGGTTGCATTTAGATAGTGCATGGCTAAATTATTGAAAACAGATGACACCTCCAGGTATGTTCTGAAGTTTACATGCCTTGGTTTATTATATTTTATTTTAAATGGATTACTTATGTTATAAAGGAGTTCAGGCATATTGGTTCTCTGTTTATATTTTTGTTGTTGTTGTTGTTGGTCATTATCCTGAAATCTTAGCTCAAGAATCCATTTTGTTCCTGAGGAAAAAAAAGAAAGCAGCAAAGACAGAATCTCAGGAAAAAAGCTAGATATAAAAATAACATGCTCTTCTAGAAATACATGGGCATTTTTTTTCTTTTGATTTATATGTCAGGAAATTGCTCCAATGCCTATTTGATACTCAAGTCATTTCCTTTCCAATTTGACCTTGATCCAATTTTTCTATGAAGTGGCTAATTTAGAGCTTTGGAGTTCAATCCTAAAACATTCTATCCTCTGAGATAAAACAATTAATTAAAATAATATTCAGGCATGCCTTGCAATATCTTTTCTTTTGTACAAATCACTGTCGCTAGTGTGGTTTTAGTCATTTTAATATCTATAAACTAAGCAACGAAATGTCTTCATGAAGTTATTCCCTTCATGTAGATTAAGCTATTAATTCCTATGTTCTGTCCTGAAACTCTCAAAGCCAATCTCTCGGAATCCAACATTTGTCATGGCATATGTCTCCTTTGACTAAATTTCTAGCTGGTCTGTAGTTTTTAAGACCTGACCCAGTTTATTAGGTTTCCAAGATGATCCGTTATGATCCCTTCTAGGACAACAGTCCTCCATTTCTTTATGGGAGCCTTCTGTTAGTTAGAAACAAATGAGGAACTTGAATTGACCCAGATGTTTATTGAAAACTCCCAACATTGTTGATCCTTGCTATATTTATTTAGAATGAATGAACTGGAAGGGACCGTGGAGGTCTTCTAGTCCATCCCCCTGCTTAGGCAGGAAACCTTACACCACTTCAGACAAATGGTTATCCAACATCTTCTTAAAACCTTCCAGTGTTGGAGAATTCACAACTTTTGGAGGCAAGTTGTTCCACTGATTAATTGCGCTAACTGTCAGGAAATTTCTTCTTAGTTCTAGGTTGTTTCTCTCCTTGATTAGTTTCCATCCATTGCTTCTTGTCCTACCCTCAGGTGCTTTGGAGAATAGCTTGACTCCCTCTTCTTTGTGGCAGCCCCTGAGATATTGTAACACTGCCATCATGTCTCCTCTAGTCCTTCTTTTCATTAAACTAGACATACCCAGTTCCTACAACCGTTCTTCATATGTTTTAGCCTCCAGTCCCCTAATCATTTTTGTTGCTGTTCTCTATACTCTTTCTAGTGTCTCCACATCTTTTTTACATCATGGCAACCAAAATTGGATGCAGTAGTCCAAGTGTGGTCTTACCAAGGCCTTATAAAGTGGTATTAACACTTTACGTGATCTTGATTCTATCCCTCTGTTTAGGCAGCCTAGAACTGTGTTGGCTTTTTGGCAGCTGCTGCACACTGCTGGCTCATATTTAAATGGTTGTCCACTAGGACTCTAAGATCTACTATTGAGCAAAGTACCACCTATACTGTACCTGTGCATTTGGCTTTTCTTGCCTAAATCTAGAACGTTACTTTTTTCATCATTGAATTTCATTTTGTTAGATAGTGCCCAATGTTCAAGTCCGTCAAGATCCTTCTGTATTTTAGGCTTTTCTTCTGGAGTATTGGCTATTCCTGCCAGCTTGGTGTCATCTGCAAATTTGATGAGTTCCCCATCTATCTTGAGATAAGTGACTGTCTAGGCTCTTCCTAAAAACATCCAGTGATGGAGGGCCCACAATTTCTGAAGGCAAGCTGTCCCACTGGTTAATTGTCCTCACTGTTAGAAACTTTCTCCTTAATTCCAAGTTTGCAGCCGTTCTTGTTTGGAGTTTCTGGAAACAATAGTCGAGATTAGAAGGTTCCAGATTCCTTATTCTTAGCCTAGAAAGATGCACTGATGGTGTACTGAAAAAGAAAGCTAGATTCCTTGGGAGAGCATGTGATTCATTCAATCAAAACCTGGTTCCACATTCAGTGTACTTTTCACCCTCCTAACTCTGGTGCCTCACATGGATTTGTATACTATGTATGAGTTTTTATATGTAAGTTAGTTTGCCCAAAGAGTATATTTTAGTCAAGAAGGGTTTGGGACAAGGTGCTATCGCAGACTCTCAGGGTAGCTTAAATCATTCAGCCACTTTTAAAATAGCTGCATTGTTGTGGCTTGAGAGCCCTTAGGTGCAGGAAGTCCTTGACATATGACCGTGATTGAGCCTAAAACAAGGCAGTTGTTAAGTGAGTTTTGTCTCACTTTATTACCTTTTTGTCACATTTGTTAAGCAAAATAATGCAGTTGTTAAGTGAATTGTGTTCTCATTAAGCAAATCTGGCTTCCCCTATCACCTGTGCTTGTTGGAGGTCGGCCGGGAAGGTCACAAATGGGGATCACATGACCCCAGGACAATGCAACTGTCATAAATACATCCCAGTTACCATGCTTCTGAATTTTGATCACATAACCATGGAACAGTTGCAATGGTCGTAAATGTGAAATTCACTTTTTTCAGTGTTGTTGTAACTTCAAATAGTCACTATACAAATGATTGTAAGTCAGAATCAGAATAGAGCTGGAAGCGATCTTGGAAGTCTTCTCCTGCTGAAACAGAAGACCCCCTAAAATTTCAAAGAAGTGGCTATTCAGTCTCTTCTTAAAAACCTCCAGTATTGAAGCATCCATGACTTCTGAAGGCAAGCTGTTCCACTGGTTAATTGTCTTCATTGTTAGGAAGTTTCTCTTTTAATTTCAGGTTGCTTCTCTCCTTAGTTAGTTTCCATCCATTGTTTCTGGTCCTGCCCTCTGGTGCTTTGGAGAATAATTTGACCCCCCTCCTTTTTGTGACAGCTTCTCAAATACTGGAATACTGCTATCATGTCACCTCTAATTCTTCCTTTCTTTAGACTAGCCAAATCCAAATCCTGCAACCGTTCTTCATATGTTTTAGTCTCCAGACCTTTAATCATCTTAGTTGCTCTTCTTTACACTTTTTCCAAAATCTCAACATCTTTTTTGTAAGGTGGTGACCAAAACTGGATGCAGTATTCCAAGTGTGGTCTTACTAAGGCTTTATAATGTGGTACTAATATTTCAGCAAGCACTATCTGTATTAATTTTCTTATTGCTTTTTCCACCTCTGTCAGATGACCATTAGCAACCATATGTAACACTCGGTATGTGCTGGAGTGGGGCATATTATCCAGGACATTCTTCTCTTTTAAAAAATACAGGTAGTGCTCGATTGATAATCATTCTTTTACTGACTTTTCAAAGTTGCAATGCCACTGAAAAAAGGGATTTATGATTATTTTTCACACTTAGCAACCATTGAACCATCCCTATGGCCACATGATCAAAATGCTTGGCAACTGGCTCATATTTGTAATGACAAATACAGTATGTCCCAGGGTAATGTGATCACTTTTTGCGACTTTCTGACAAGTCAATGGGGAAGCCAGATGCACTTAATTCAGGGGTGAAATGCTACCGGTTCGGGCCAGTAGGGGCGTAGTGGGTGGTTCAGAGATCCGGTAGCGGCGGCAGCATGAGGCTCCGCCCACCCACACGGTTGTCATTACTTCCTGGTTTTAACCAGGAAGGAACTTTTTTTTAACCTTCTGCGCATGCGCACAAGGCTTTGCGCATGCACAAATGGTTCAAGCGTGCATTTCCGAACCGATAGGGAAGATAAATAGATTTCACCCCTGACTTAACCGTGCTACTAATTTAACAACTGAAGTGGTTCATTTAACAACTGTGGGCAAGAAAGGTCATAAAATGGGGCAAAACTCACTTAACAACTGTCTTGCTTAGCAACAGAAATTTTGGCCTCAAATGTGTTCGTAAGTCTGTATACCCCGTGCATTTCCCATTTTAGAAGTCTCTCTTCTCATTTGTCACCTTCTTGGTGTTATTTCAGCTATCTTCCCTTCCTGCAGTTGTTTCATTACTGGGTTAGGTGATAGCATCAATGCATGGGAAATAGGAGTTTACTAGTAGTTTTAGCAACTAACACCTATATTCTTCACTATTTCACATTTGCTGGGGCAGAGTGCATACAGCTGCTGCTTGTGCACCAACTCTCTAGAAAAATAAATACTTTTTCAGCATCAGACTGTAGAGACACACAGAGGGGAATTCACATACACATGTGGACATAAGATATATTAATATATATATATTATGAGAATTGTTGGCAATTTGTGATGATTTTCACTATCACTGGTGTTGAAGTTTCCTGTTCTGCCTCAGCTACGGACCCCAAAGAACACAACACACACAAAGTCCGTTCAAACCTTGGTTTAGTAAATAAATCAGTCTTTTACAACTACAGCTGTTAATTAACTGCATTAACAGCCGCCAAGAATTCAATGAATAATAACTGAAAGCTTACTGTGGTTGGCAGAATGCCCAGAAGCAATTTGCAGGAAGCTGATAAGATAAGCCATACAAGATATGAATGTATGTGAACGAAGTTGTTCCCTGCAAATTGCTTCAGTCAGTGTTCCTCCTTAAATAGGCTAAAGGAGTGGCCAATTAGCCCCTAGCCTTATTCTTGAGGAGACCTCCTCCTGAGGAGCAACTCCTGCCTTTTGGCAGCTCTGCGCGCCCGTGCATTGAGAAGAGGCTCCTCCTCTTCGTCCTCTTCACTTAAGGGAGCTTCTGGAGGTTCTGAAAGCCCTGGCTGAATCCCTGCCTCCAGCACCACATCTTCTCCAGCCTCCTCATTGTCCGACTCGAGTGCCAGCTGCACTCGCTGCTGGCGCAGCACTACACCAGCCTCCTCACTGTCTGAATCAGCTACTAGCTGCACAGGCTGCATATGGGCCACAACATTTCCCCATAAAATAAGATTAACTAAACTTGTTACAGTTGGACACACTTAATAGCTTAGATTTACTTTGCTTGCTTCATTTTATTACATGTACAGCTCTTAGAATTATTGTACCTTTAAACCTATAAATATATAACAACACAACATTTTTCCACTATAGAACAAAGTTTCCAGCTTTAGAATTGAAGACATAACACCAGTTTCAGATACTTAGTATAGATTTAAACAAATATGCTATGGCAGCAAACACCCTGGTTTTTATAAAATGGACAAAGATTTCAGTTACAACATTATACAGACACAACAGTTACAGACTTTTATCTGTTTTCCCAAAGCTTCCTTGCTTGAATTATGTGTGTTTCTTTGCAGTGACAGATATTCTCTTCCTATTCATTGTTTAGAATCACCAGACTTAAGTATTCATTCAGTTATAGAGTTCGCTGTGTAACTTTCAGCTAGTCAAACTCTTTTTCTGTGAATTAAATCTCGTCCATAGATTTGTTATTCAGGGGGGAAAAGTGAGTTCTCTACCCCCTCCCCTCCCATGTAGGCTCTTCAAAGATCTTTGAAAAAAGCTAGGATGGAAATACATGAACCAGCCAACCAACCAACCAAGAAAGAAAGAAAGGAAGAAGAGTGAGGAATTGCCCCATTGTCTTATTTCTCCCAATAGTATTTGAAACTTGAGCTGATTACATGTCATGGCTAGGGATTCCTGTAGATTGATTGATTGATTTAGAGCAGATATGTCAAACTGGTGGTCCACAAGGTGGATCTGGCCTGCAAGAAGCTCAGAGTTGTCCTGCAGGGCTGCCACGAGTCGGCTGCGATGACCAGGTCACACCCATCCTGGCCCCCCAAAGGCAAACAAAATCCTAATACTGCCAACAATGGGATCGAGTTCAACACTCCTGATTTAGAATATGGCATATTTATTTGTTTGTTTGTTTGTTTGTTAGTTAGTTAGTATGCCGCCCTTCTCCGGAGACTCAGCGCGGCTTACAATGCGTTAAGCAATATCATACATGGCCTGTTGATACTTATTAACATTTCATCTAGATTAGAAGAACACAATAAAATATAAATGTTAAAAAGAACTACCTTTAAATACCAAATGTCTAGGCCATCTAACCACAGTATCATTCATATTTTTAAAAAAGCAGATGCTGGACTGGTATATGCTCTCAGTTTACAGCTGGTTACGATGTGATTTACTGTTTGAAGAAGAGCCTGGTGGCGCGGCAGACTAAAGCACTGTAATTAACATTCAGCTGCCTGCAATTACTGCAAGTTCAAATCTCACCAGGCTCGAGGCTGACTCAGCCTTCCATCCTTTCTAAGGCAGGTATATTGAGGACCCAGATTGTGGGGGCAATAAGCTGACTTTGTATAAATATACAAAAGTATGAAGGCTATTGCTTAATGCGTTGTAAGCCGCCCTGAGTCTCCGGAGAAGGGCAGCATATAAATCAAATTAAAAAAAAAAAACCACTGTTTGACGGGGACCTCACAGTCACACTGAGGAAAGGATACAAAGTCTTGGCAGATGCCATGTGTGAGGTGCAAATCCTATTCAGGGTTGTCCATTGCTGACTTGGTCATTCAAAGCCGGGCACCCTTTTGTGGGGTCATTTTTATGCATTTTCCTATGACGTGTTCAGCGACTCATGTGGCTTTTCATTGAGAATTGATGTTAAAGTTGTTGAGGAGATGTGGTGCATGTGCCAGTGGGGGCTTCGCTTCCTGGATTTGAGTCTTCCTGCATGCACCGGTGGAAATAGGTTGTTCATAACACATAACCCTGTAGAGTTAGATCCTTTGAGTAAGAATCTGGGGAACATCCTTCCAAGATTCCAAGAAGCACCAAGCTATAAAAGGCTAAAGGTCATTTTGAACTCATTTCCAATTTCATAGGCAAAGGGGTGCATTTCTAAAAATAAAGTGTGGCCATTTATGTCCTTCCAGCCAAAGTGCTTAAAAATCTATTGGTTGGTACTTACGATTAGAATGCAGTCAGGATTACATGAGACCTCTATGAGCTGGCCTCTTTGCCAGAAGTTGCATGAATTCCAACACATTTTGTGCAACCTGATACCCATGAGATAGAGGTGGGTTTCAGCAGGTTCTGACCAGTTCTGGAGAACCAGTAGTGGAAATTTTGAGTAGTTTGGAGAACCGGTAAATACCACTTCTGACTGGCCCCGCCCTCATCTATTCTCTGCCTCCCGAGTCCCAGCTGATCGGGAGGAAATGGGGATTTTGCAGTAACCTTCCCCTGGAGTGGGGAGGGAATAGAGATTTTGCAGTATCTTTCCCCTGCCACGCCCACCAAGCCATGCCCACAGAACCGGTAGTAAACATTTTTGAAACCCACCACTGCCATGAGGGCGTCTGCTGCAGTTGTAACCCAATAATGGACAGTAGCAGCAATGATTACTCCAATTAGCAGTTTAGATCATGTTTGGCTGGGGTTGTTTTTTTTTTATTATTATTCTTGTTTACATTGATAGGGAGCTAACATGAAACCAATATGCTGGAATGCATGTATACAAATACGCACACATTCTTGTAAGGACATGAAATAGCAGTTATGTCAGGCATAAACATTTGTAAGATTGCGGTCTTTGACACGCAATTGTTGCAACAAGGAATCAGATGGTATTTGATTCTGATTGAAATGACAACCCAAATAGTTTGTTCAGATTGCTGGTGGATGTCCAGCTGTGAGAATTGGGCTTCTCTCTCTCTCTCTCTCTCTCTCTCTCTCTCTCTCTCTTTCTCCATGCTGACCTCATCTGGGCTTGGAATGAATCCAAAGAGCCAGTGCCTCACACAGCATCCTTTTATCAGAAACAAAACAGGTCAAATTATTAAAGGAAAGAAAGACAGAGCACTCTTCCTCCCAATACAAAAAACAGATGTGCAGCGGAATTTTCTTTCCCATTTTTAAGGGAGGGGTAAGCTTTTTCCAACGGCAGGCCTGTGCTTTGCAGAAGCCTGTTGGAGGAAATGTTATAAATACATACATTCATTCCCATGGCAAAGATCGCATTGTGGCTATTAATTTTAGGAGGAGGAGAAGACAAGGTCTCTTTTCAATGCCTACCAGATTCTGGTTGCTAGCAAGGTTTGGGATGGCTTTAAGTGCTGCTTGCAGATGGAACTTTATAACCGCTCTTGAAAAGAGCCTGCATTGAGGCTTCTTCCTGCTTGTAGGGGTTCCAACGGTCTTGTTACGTTAAGCATAAATGTATTGCAATGTAGGGTATTTCTTAAGCTGTGCATGTGGATTTGTGGCTGTCAAAATGTGCTATGGTCTTTGGGAATCAACACCATAGGATGAAAAAGGTGGTAAGTTCCTTCCTTCCTTCCTTCCTTCCTTCCTTCCTTCCTTCCATCCATCCATCCATCCATCCATCCATCCATCCATTTTGTCAAGCATGTATAAGATAACTGTACAGATACTGTATAAGTATAAACATGAGTATGAATACATGAAATAGATACAAATAAACGGGGATAGTGGGATAAGGACAGTAGGCACATTGGTGCACACCCCTTACAGCACCTCTTAGGAATGGGGTGAGGTCAATAGTAGACAGTCTAAGGTTAAAACTTTGGGGGTTTGGGAAAGAAACCACAGAGTCAGGTAGTGCATTCCAGGCATTGATCACTTTGTTGCTGAAGTCATATTTTCGAGTTTGGAGCAGTTACCTTAAGTTTGTATCTATTGTGTGCTCGTGTATTGTTGTGGTTGAAGCTGAAGTAGTCATTGACACGTAGGACATTGTAGCAGATAATTTTATGTACTATGCTTAGGTCAGACCAAAGGTGGGGTAGTTCTAAACTATCTAAGCCCAAAATTTTAAGCCTAGTGGCATAAGGTATTCTGTTGCGAGCAGAGGAATGGAGGACTCTCCTCGTGAAATATCTCTGGACTCTCTCAATTGTATTAATGTCCGATATGCAGTGCTGTTCTAGACAGATGAGCTGTATTCGAGAATTGGTCTAGTAAATGCTTTATATGCTCTAGTTAGCAGTACACTATTAAGAAGAAGCTACGCAAGATTAGGTTAACAACTCTTAATGCCTTTTTGACAATGTTGTTACAGTGGGCTCTGGCAGTTAGACCATTCTTTATTCTGAACTTGACGCTAAGCTTTTACTTAGGATAAAGAATGTATGCGGTGTATCAAAGAGCATGCTAAGGATGCAGCAGGCCAGGCTGACCCTATAGAATTTATTTATTTATCTGTGTGACTTTGATTCTGCTTCAGCCCATTAAGACTCTCTGCTAGTGTTTCTCAACTGCAACCACTTTAAGATGTGTGGATTTCAATTTCCAGAATTCCCCAGCCAGCATGCTAGGGAATTCTGGGAGTGGAAGCAAACACATCTTTAACCAGTTGAGGTTGACAAATACCGCAATAAGCAGTCTAAGTTAGCCATTATACTCTATGCAATAAAATATTATAAAACTTTCAGAATAAATGCTGTTAAACCTATTACTATAGGTGCAAACTTCAAGAGATTACACCCTTCTTTCTACAATAAAATAATATCTAAAGTTCAGATCTTAACTTTTGGAAAATAGTATGGGTTTTTAAAATGTTAGAAATACTCCTATTCTCTTTCTCCCTGTGTCCATATTCCATCTTTTCCAAGAAGCATATTACAGGTAGTCCTGAATTTACAACCATTCATTTAGTGACGTTCAAAGTTTCAATGGCACTGAAAAAAACAAACTTTGACTCTTTTCCACACTTAAAACCCTTGCCGCATCCCCATGGTCATTTCATCAAAATTCGGACACTTGGCAACTGGTTCACATTTATGACGGTTGCAGTGTCCCAGGGTCACATAATCACCTTTTGCAACCTTCTGACAAGCGAAGTCAGATTCACTTAACAACCATAGTACTAACTTAACAACTGCAGTGATTCACTGAACAACTGTGGCAAGAAAATGGGGCAAAACTCACTGAGCTGTCTCGCTTAGCAACAAAAAATTGGGCTCAATTGTGCTTGTAAATCAAAGACTACCTCTACTTTAATTAGCTACTCAGCATGCTTGCCTCTTACTGGAAATCATTTTCCTAGATTAGTTTGTATTTCTGCAAACCAGCCAATTGATACTTTCTTTGAGTTGTTAAATTATTCAGATGATATCAGACATTCATCCTCCATTCAAGCTCAAATTCGTGTTTGCTTGCTCAAACTAGGGAAGAATGCTGTCTTATTTGGGGGAAATCCTTCAGTTTCTCAATGCCGTCTATAGGATTATGAGTTTTTGTGACCTTCCATCCATGCCATAATCTCATCCAACCCTGCTTATTTTAATGATAGAAGAGAGTATTTGTAGCTCAGGGTTGAACTGTGGGTGCTAACTCTGGTGATGTTTCCATTCCAAGTGTGGTCTTACCAAGGCACTAGCATTTCACATGATCCTGAGAAGCTGTGGAATAGAAGAAAAGAGGGGAAATGGGGTCTTCTCTCCAACAGGTAGAAGGTAAAATTGGGAATAGAATAGAATAGAATAGAATAGAATAGAATAGAATAGAATAGAATAGAATAGAATAGAATAGAATAGAATAGAATAGAATAGAATAGAATTCTTTATTTGCCAAGTGTGATTGGACACACAAGGAATTTGTCTTGGTGCATATGCTCTCGGGGTACATAAAAGAAAAGATATATTCGTCAAGAATCATAAGGTATAACACTTAATGATAGTCATAGAGAAACAGTCAATATAAATCTTAAGGATACCAGCAACAAGGTTACAGTCATACAGTCATAAGTGGGAGGAGATGGGTGATAGGAACTATGAGAACATTAATAGTAATGCAGACTTAGTAACTAGTTTGACAGTGTTGAGGGAATTATTTGTTTAGCAGAGTGATGGCGTTTGGGAAAAAACTGTCCTTGGGTCTAGTTGTTCTGGTGTGCAGTGCTCTATAGCGTCGTTTTGAGGGTAGGCGTTGAAACAGTTTATGTCCAGAATGTGAGGGGCCTGTAGATATTTTCACAGCCCTCTTTTTGACTCGTGCAGTATACATGGCATGGAAAGGAGAACACAGAAAACCATTCTGGGATTGGAGGACTGATTCCAAAGATTGTTCCTCAGTCTACCTCTCTTTTCCCCAGGCTCTCAATGCAGACAGGATGTCTCCTGCTTGACCAGGAGGTTGGACTAGAAGACCTCCAAGGTCCTTTCCATTCCTATGATTCTGTTCTATAGGTGGTCCTAGACTTATGACCGCTACTGAGCCCAACATAAGCAAAGACAGTTAAGTGAATTTGGTCCCCATTTTACCATCTTTCTTGTCACAGTTGTTAAATGAACCACTGCAGTTGTTAAATTAGTCACACGGTCGTTAAGTGAATCCGCCTTCCCCCATTGACTTTGTTTTGTCAGAAGGTTGCAAAAAGGGGACATTGCAACCCACCGTCCTGAGTCAGCTGCCAAGCGTCCGAATGTTGATCGCCATGCTGCAATGGTCATAAGTGTGAAATACGGTCATTAAGTAATTTTTTTTCAGTGCTGCTCTAATGTCGGTCCTTAAACGAACGGTTTCAAACTGAGAACTATCCGTACTCTGCTTTCCTTTACCAAGACAAGAGTTGGGAGTTGGAAATTCTGCAACTCAGTTTTTGCTTGGAACTGCAGCATTTAATTATCTACAGAGATTCTCAGTCATCCAGGTCATGGTTTTTCCAAAGATGCTTTTTTTTTCCCAAGAGGCAACTGGACTTTCTGGTTTTTTCTCTGAAGATGTTTCGCTTCTCGTCCAAGAAGCTTCTTCAGCTCTGACTGGATGGTGGGGAGTGACAGGATTTATATTCCTTGCAGACAGCTGGTCATTTGCATCCTTTTAGAAAGTCACTGAGGCCACTTGGAGGTTTATCTGTGTCCTCAAGGTCACCTGAGTTAGTGCTTCTGGTTTCTGTAGTTTTCAATTTTTTTCCCTCTGGAAATCCATTCTTACTCCCACACCATTCAAAGGATGTTCATCCCAAATTGGATAGCTAAAAGTCTATAGAGATTCCCTGTCATCCACACCATGCTTGTCCCAAATGTGCTTTTTTTTTTTTGTTTCAAGAGGCAACTGGATTTTCTGTTTTTTTTCCTCTGAAGACGTTTCACTTCTCATCCAAGAAGCTTCTTCAGCTCTGAAGAATCCAGTCAGAGCCGAAGAAGCTTCTTGGATGAGAAGCGAAACGTCTCTGAAGGGAAAAAAAAAAAACCCAGAAAGTCCAATTGCCTCTTGAAACAAAAATATATAAAAAAGCAACCTTTGGGATGCGCAGCATTTAAGGCGGCAGGGTGGAAGAGCCCTAAAAGAGAAAATCCCCTGGCATCCTGTTCAACCGGACGGCCGCCTGCCTTCATCTCCACTCCCCTCACCCTTTTTTATTTGTATTTATTTTTCCCCCTTTTCTTTTGGCGTAGAAGTTTCCAGCAGGCCTAGCTAGGAAGGTTGCCTCAGGAGAAGTTTGGAATGCCAACCAACCAACCATCTCCTGCCATTGGCTGCTCAGCCTTTGGCAGAGGCTGATGGGAGCTGAAGTCCGGAGGGCAACCTAGGTTAGGGGGCTAGTTAGCCTCGCGGGAAGGTAAAGCACCTTCTCCCCCGCCCCATAAACGTCGCAAGGTGGGCGCAGCCCCGCCGAGGACACCCAGCGGGCTTCTCCGGTCCTTCGCTCGGCAGCCTCCCAGGGCTCCGCCCTGACTGCGCTTTTTTTCTCTCTCTCTCGTCCCGGAGAGAAAAACGTCCGAGGAGGCAAAAAAAAAAAAAAAAAAAAAAAAAAAAAAGGGGGGGGGGGGGAAAGCGGCTTTGGCGAGTCCGACGCGCGTCCGGCCTGCGGAACGGAGCCTCTCGAGCGCTAGGACCTGGCTACTGCGCCTCGGGGCGGAGGTGCCATTGCCGCCGCCGCCGCCGCTGCTGCTTCTTCCTCCGAGCCCCCCGCGCGCGTGGGCGGGTGGGCGGCTCGAATTACGTCGACGAGCCCAGACCCTTTCGCCGCGTCCGAGGAAAAAGGGGAAGCCAGCCAGCCAGCCAGCCAGCCAGGCAGCCAAGCTTCGTTTTCAATCGGGGACGGGTTCCCACCTCGGCTAACTCCTAATCCCGGGGAATTTTCTCCGCTTCGCCGCGGCGGATACATGTGGGCCACCATTAGGACCCAGAGACGTTTGCTATGATTTGGGCAGCCGTAGGTAAAAAAAAAAAAAAAAATTGGAAAAAAAAAATAAATTGAAAAAAAAAATGCTCTGGCATTCCGAGCATTCCGGCGTGGGAAGCGCGGTGCGGGTTCGCTCTCCGCCCTCCCCCCTCCCTTTACCCGGGTACCCCCCCCTCTCTCTCCTTTTCGCTTCGCGGGATGCCAAAAAAAGAAAGGGAAAGGAAAAAAAAACCGCAGGGAAACCCGCTTCAGCCTGTCAAAGCTGCACACGCTTGAGCCCTTAGCCTCCCTAGCAGAAGCCTTCCCTACGCTTGCCTGCCTGCCTGCCTTTAAGCCTTCCCCCATTTTGGCCCGAGTGCTTGGGGTTGGGGGTGGGAAGACGGGTGGGCGAGATCGGGAGGGATGGTTTCGACTAGAACTGGCTGGGAACGATGGGGCGGGAGGTGGGTGGAAGGCGTGCTAAATGGAACTGGGGATCGGCATGGATGGTTCCGACCAGAACTGGCTGGGAACGATGGAGGGGTGGGGGGAGGTCGGTCGGTGGGATGTGCCTGTTGGAAGGCTTGCTCAGTGGAAGTGGAGCTTGGGGGGGATGGTTCCGAACTGGCTGGGAACGATGGGGACGGGAGTGGGGAGGGGCTTGCTAAATGGAAATGGAGATCGGCATGGATGGTTCCGACCAGAACTGGCTGGGAACGATGGAGGGTGGGGGGTGTCGGTCAGTGGGGTGGGGTGGGGATGGAAGGCTTGCTAAATGGAACTGGAGCTTGGGATGGATGGTTCTGAACTGGCTGGGAGCGATGGGGGCAGGGGTGGGGGGAGGCTTGCTAAATGGAACTGGGGTCCCGGGTTCGCTCCACCACCACCACCCCTGGAAAATTTGGGGGTGGGTGTTGATAAATGGAACCGGGCTCCCGGTTCGCTCCGCCAATCCGCCCCCTCCCCGAGAAATTTTGGGGGAAGCGATGATAAAGAATGTCTTGCGCCTGTTTTGGGAGTTTGGAAAGAAGCCCCGCGGTTGCGGTTGCGGAGATGAAAGGGTGTATGTTGGGGGTGGGGTGAGGGAAGATCCCATCTTCCATGCTTGGTTTAGGATTCCCCACCCCACCTAGCCTCCCGATCGTAGCCCTCTTCCCCGTAGCCCAATCGGCCAGGAGTTCTCTTCCAGTTGTGAAATCCAATTTTTTTTACTACCGGCTCTGTGGGCGTGGCTTGGTGGGCGTGGTGTGGCTTGGTGGGCGTGGCAGGGGAAGGATACTGCAAAATCTCCATTCCACCCCAGTCTGGGGCCAGCCAGAGGTGGTATTTGCCGGTTCTCCGAACTACTCAAAATTTCCGCTATCAGTTCTCCAGAACCTGTCAGAACCTGCTGGATTTCATCCCTGTTCTCTTCCCCCCCACCCCCTTTCCGCTGATCCGGAGAAGAGCGAGCGGGATCCCTTGCCTTTCCTTGCGTTCCAGCGAGCTTCTCTAAGTAGTCTTGGATTTACGACCACAGATTTTTGTGCTGGTCAGTGAAACATTGGTGAAAGTGGGTTTTGACCCATTTTACAACCTTTCTTGCCGCAGTCATTAAGTGAATCACTGCAGTTGATAAATTAGTAACCCGGTTGTTAAGTGACTTTGGCTCCCCCCCCATTGACTTTGCTTATCAGGAGGTCGTAAAAGGAGGATCGCATGACCTTGGGACATAGCAAACAGTCATAAAGATGAACCGTTTGCCAAACATCTGAATGGCATGACCATGGGGATGCTGCAAAGGCCGTGACTGTGAAAAATGGTCCATAAGTCACATTTTTTCAGTGCCGTTGTAACTTTGAACGGTCACTCAATGAACTGTTGTAAGTTAAGCACTATCTGTATTGAGGCTTTTGTGGATCCTTCCATGGACCATGAAAGAAATGCTGGGCAAAGAAATAGCTTCGGAAGAATATTTCAAAATGAAATAATTGCACATTGATGAAAAGGCTTGTCCCTAAGAACAATGCAGAGGTCACACTCTGGCCAAAGAAAGAAGCGAGAATTATGGAGAAGGGTGCTACCATCCAACAGTTTGAAGAAGGCTAGCATCGCAATAAAAAATAAAACTCAACACCTGACCCCCTAATTTTGTTGTGCATTTGCTGATGGAAAAAGGCTTGGCAAGGAAGGAGAGAAAGGTTGGGAATAGATCCCAACAATATGGTCCAGGAATTTGCTTTAGAGTAAGGGATTTGTAAGTAAGGGATGTGTTGGCTCAGTGGCTAAGATGCTGAGCTTGTTGATCGAAAGGCTGGCAGTTCAGCGGTTCGAATCCCTAGTGCCGCGTAATGGGGTGAACTCCTGTTACTTGTCCCAGCTTCTGCCAACCTAGCAGTTTGAAAGCACGTAAAAAATGCAAATAGAAAAATAGGGACCACCTTTGGTGGGAAGGTAACAACACTCTGTGCGCCTTTGGTGTTTAGTCATGCCGGCCACTTGACCACGGAGACGTCTTCGGACAGCGCTGGCTCTTCAACTTTGAAACGGAGATGATCACCACCTCCTAGAGTCGGGAACAACTAGCACATATGTGCGAAGGGAACCTTTACCTTTACCTTTTAAGTGATTTTAGTTCCTTTGGTCCACTCTGTGTGTGTTTGGTTGTATGTGTATATTAATTAGGCAATATTTTCAAAATGTGTCTATATGTGTGTGTGGCATAATATATATATCTATGCTTGTGTTTGTGTATGTGTGTGTACACACACACACATACATGGTATATATATTTCTCTCTCAATATAAGAGAGAAATAAGATCCTGTCTTACATGTTTTTGAACCCTGAAATAAGCGCTTGGTCTTATTGCCATGCGCTCAAAAGCCTGATTCGGCTTATTATCAGGGATGTCTTATTGTGGGGGAAACAGAGTATATATATATACTCTCTCTATATATATATATCAGGGATAGATTGCTCTCCAGTGACCAACTTTACAGGAAATAATCAGAAGGAAACTAGTAATATCTTTGTAGACCAACATACCATATTTTATTAAAAGCCATAATTTTTTTTGTGAGCTACAATGAATGACTATGTGAGACACTAACATGGCATTCTCCTGCAACTGTAAAGCATGATGCCGTAGGTAAATCCTGCAATGGTAAATCTCCTGAATTTAGTGGTACTTAATCCTTTTTAACTATGCATACAGTTCTAGCCCTGGTTTTATTTTTATTTTTTCCTAAAGCCTGTGCTATCTGTTGGTTTTCAAAACTGTATGAGGTCGTGATGGAGTAAAAACGTAGCTTAATGTTTATTTGGAGAAGCTCCTAGTACTTGATTAGATTTATGATATGCAGGTGGACATCTGTAAGGGTTTTTATCCCCAATGTTGTATTTCTCATGCTGGAAATTTTAGTGTCTTGTGCTGCCCTTAAAGGATCTGCCTACCTATCTTAGCCATGAAAGCCAGCTGAGTGACCTTGGGCCAGTCACTATCAGCCCAACTTGCATCACAGGATTGTTATTGTGGAGAAAATAGGAGGAGGAAGGCATATTAGATAAGTTTGCCACCTTTGAATTGTTTATAAAAATAATAAAATTGGAATAGAAAACGAACCGAACATTCAGATAACGGTGATGGCTTTTTCTGAAAGCCGCTGCATAAGAAAAGAAAAATATATGTAGGAAATGTAATTTCTAAAGTGTGTCACGTTTTCTAAAGCAGAGGTGTCAAACTCGATTTCATTGAGGGCCGCATCAGGGTTGTGTTTGACCTTGGGGGGGGGGCAGTGTGGCCGTAGCCAGTTCGATGTCACTCGTATCAGGGGTGCTTGTGGTGGCCCGAGCGCTCTGTCAGCAAAAGCGAGCTCCTGAGCTCCGTTTTCGGCTGCGACAGCCTCCTGCAACCCTCTGCCAGCAAAAAGGAGGCGGCCCTCCCAAGCTCTGTTCTTGTTGGCAGAGGCACCGTGGGCCAGCCCTTTGCTGTTTCCAGGTCAGCCCCGCGGGCCAGATCTAAGCACCCTGCAGGCCTTGAGTTTGACAGCCCTGTTCTAAAGTGTGCTACTCTTCTTGTGAAATTGATGAAGGCTAAATATCCTTATTAGTTAATGAACAGAATTCAGTTGGTCCTCGCATGGAGGCTTCCTTATAAATGTTATCCCATACAGTCCTAAAGCTGATCTTTGGGATTAAAACGAAGTCTTCATTCTAATTATGTAGTTGCAATTTGAATCTAAGGTGAATTTTCCCCCAAAGGCATTGAGGGAGAGCTTCACAGAGCCAGATTCAATGTGCTAGTGGCAAATAGTATTTTGTTATTATATTTTGTTTTTCTTGAGTAGGAGTTTTTCAAATACTCCGCTTCAGGTTTGTCCAGTTTTTATATCCTATCCAATTGAGTTTGAGAGCAAAGTCTTACACAGTAATTTCAGGGTGGCTTTTCAACTAAGGATTTGCACATTTTGTACTTAAAAAATATATCTGAGATTTTCAGGAAGTGGGATCACGATAGGGAAAAATAGCTTTTTAGATAACTGTTGTTCTTGTATGACTGTATTCAATTGTCTCTTGAATGTGATCCTATCAAGATCAAGATGATGGATGAACAAGGAGCTTGTTTTGAGCCAATTTTAAAGTGATTTCTATTATTTTCTCCTCCTTTACTTAGATGGGTTTATGGATGGACAAAAGGAAATCCAAAATACAGTACAATTTAGTAACCTCTTTTCTCTCTTGAAAAACAAGGTTATACATATTCTTCAGAATGTATTTGGCCAGTAAAGTATAGATGAGCTTAATTTATTGTCAAAAGATGATGGGAGAAAAAACTAGCTGATGCAAAGAACCAGGATCATTTGTTGAGTTTAAGCACAAACGATTTATTACCACAGCCTGTACCCAAGAATCTAGTCAACCATGTAGGTCAGCACTAAATTAGCGTAGATAAGAATCAGCAGAATTCAAGGGTGGGGGTAGGGGCTGGACTTCAGTCTCATGGGAATGCAAAGACTCTAAATTGACATATTTAACTCCACCTTCCATTTCTGCCTGCTCTTCTTCCTCAGTTACCACTTTTATTCTCTTCAGTACTCTTTTAATGTATGTGTGTATGTGTGTATGTGTGTATGTGTGTATGTTGAAAGAAGGCAGGGAAACTGCAGATTGTTGCAGAGGTGATTGTACAGGCAATCCTGGACTTACAATTATACATTCAATGGTTGATTGAAACGGGGCCTTTTGACGTATGTCTCAAATTACAGACCACTGTAGCACTCCTGTGATCACATGACTGGGATCTGGGCATATGGAAACCCATTTGTACTTATGACCGGTTGCCACGTGCCCTGAGATCATATTATCATCATTGGCCTTCCCTGCCTGCTTCCCCAGAAAGTCAATGGGGAAGCCATCAGGGAATGTTGCAAGTTGTTGCAATCTGCAAAGAAGACTTCCATTTAGTCTCTGGAGGTTGACTGAAAAAGGCCTATGCCGAAATCTAAGCAGGATTTTCAGCAATGGAGGATTTTTGACTCTGCAGCAGAGAGACTTGTCCACAGCACCCTCCCCCCCCACTCATGCACAGCCGACATCAGGCCTCCCGGGACCTCTGAGTCACTCTATGCTCCCTACCAGTGACTCTGTCCACTTGACGACTGCAACTGGAAGTGCCAGAATTGTGATTATTGAGGGGAAAAAGTCCTGTGACTTCTCATTTAACAACTGATTTGCTCAATGACCGAGATTCTGGTTTCAATTGTGACTAGCTGTGTGATTAAATAGACATTTGTACCTGTTAAGGGTGTGCAGTTCGTGAAAAACTGTGTTTTAGCAGTTATTTGACTTGTACTTTAGTGTAGTGTTTTTCAAACTCGACAGCTTTAAGATATGTGCAGCAACCACGTGGATGCTGCCATGATCATAACCGTGAAAAACAGTCAAAAGTCACTTTTTTCAGTGTTGAAACTTTGAACAGTCAGCAGACAAGTGGTTCTAAATTGGGAACTACCTGTATGTGTTGTGGTATAGTGCACTCTGCAGATTGAATTAAATTGTCGTTTATATTAAATTTATGTTTTCACCGATTCCTGTGAGACATAAATGATGCAACTGACTTAGCTGGATGTAAGTCCCTGATTTCAAGTATTCAGAGAAGGGCCCCCTTTTCAAAGCAATGATATAAGCGTGTGTTTCCATGTGCCCAAACTATTGTATTTCTTGAGTAACCCAGTGCATTAATTGACTCCTATATTGTATATAAGCCTGCTCCCAAGTCACTGACCCATGTAATGTAGAATTAGCTTACTCACTGGTAAACCACCCTTCAGAGTTTCAATTAGATATCTTTCTCATTAACTTTTCCATGCCAGGAATTCGATCTGTTTACTATAGAAGTTAAGCTCTATTGATTTAAATCTAAATAAGTGCTCTATATTGCAGGGAACCTGAATACTAATACATAATCTCTGGTTATGCTGCTGAAAATGCCTTTTGGGCTAATAGGAAGTATTTGTTTAGACGCCTCCTCCCACTTGGTGTCTGCCAGACGCCCTGCCCCACCTGACTCTGATTTTAAAAAAATAATAATTTCAAGTATCTTCTAGCATCCTTTTTATTTACAAAAAGACCTTTGGGCCTCTGGTAGAAAATAAAAAGAGTTGGTAGCTGCAGACGTAGCCTTTGTATTCTTGCCTCCCTCCAAAAAGAGAGAGGGAGGGAGGCAGAATTTAACATCCGCTTCGCCCCAGCACCGAAAATATGGGTGTGTGTGCAGGTCTTAGATCATGGGTATCAAACTCACATCATCACGTTGCTGTCACGTGGCGTTTGTGACGTTTCCCCCCTTGGCGGAGCTGGGGTGGGCGTGGCCTATGTGTGATTCATTTAGCCCGTGGGCCGCCATTTTGACACCCCTGTCTTAGATGCTTTCCTTCTCCCGATTGTGACTGTCAGCTTTTTATGTAGATGTTTTATTGGATTCAAATCAGGATTTATCGCAGACTTCTATGGAACAAAAGCAGAAATGATTTGCTTTCAACCATTCTTGGGTTCTCGTAGAAGATGTACTGCATATTTTGAATCATTATCCTGTTGACAGAGACATTTGGCATTATGTTCCATTCCAGAATGCCTTGATAATCTGGTTTTATTGTGCTTGCACAGATTCAAGGCACCCAGTGCAGACGGCAGCAAAGCAACCCATAACATTATGGAACCTCTTCCGTGTTTCACAGCAGTGATAGAGTTCTGTTCTTTAAAAACATCATTTGTTTCCTCCAGTGAATATGAGAACTGCTCTAATTTATCAAAGAGGGTCTCGTTTTGTTTCATTATTTTCCAGAATGACTGTGGTTTGTCAATGTGCACTTTGGCAAATTCCAGTCTGGCTTTTGTTTGTGTCTGACTTTCAGAAGCTGGATCTTCCTGGATCTTTTACTGTGGAGGCTTTTGTCAGTGGCAGATAGTGCAAATTGTTGTACTTTGAACTTAGAAGTCAGACAGGATTTGATTTGAAGTTTTCCTGGGCCCAAAGGTGCTTTTTTAGGAGGCAACTCGACTTTCTTAGTTTTTGTTTTTGTTTTGCTTTTGAAGACATTTCACTTCTCATCCAAGAAGCTTCTTCAGCTCTGACAGAATAGTGGGGAATGGAAGGATTTATACTCCTTGCAGACAGCTGGGCATTTGCATCCTTTTTAGAGGGTGGTTGAAGCACTTGGAGGTTTATCTGTGTCCTCAGGGTCATCTGAGTGGTGTTCCCGGTTCCTGTAGTCTGCAACTTTTCCTCTGGAAATCCATTCCTACTCCCACACCATTCAGAGGGTGTTCATCCCAAATTGTATAACTAAAAGTCTGTAGAGATTCTCAGTCATCCACACCATGGTTGTCCCAAGGGTGCTCCTTTTTCAGGAGGCAACTAGACTTCCTTTGTTTTTGTTTTTGTTTTGAAAGTTTTCCTTGGGTTTTTTCCCCCATCATTTGAACTTTTCTTCTGTCCAATGTGGGGTTAGTTTTCCTCTTATGACTCACCCAGGCAGGTTGTCTACAGTCGTATGGAGATTAAATTTCTTGATAATATTAGCAACTGTGGTCACATGAAAAACTTTGAAGAGGGATTTGTCACCTTTATCTTTACCAAGCTTGGTTGTTACCTTCTTCCGTTCATCCTCAGCCAACTTTTAGCTTTTCTTTCTCTTTGTCCATGTTCACTTTGCTTCATATAGTGACATATCATTTGCAATTATGCGAAATTATCTAGTTGTGATTGCATGGCAGCAAGATTTATGGATGCAGACAAAAGCATTGGTAGTCCTCCACTTTTCCCACCAGAATCCCAATTTGCAGTGAAATATAAACACAATTAAATGGCATCCACCATTCTTTATTCCAGTGTTTTTCAACCTTAGCCACTTTAAGATGGGAGGACTTCAACTCCCAGAATTACCCTGGGAAGCTGCTGGCTGGGGAATTCTGGGAATTGAAGTCCATGCATCTTAAAATGGCCAAGGTTGAGAAACATTGCTTTATTCCATTCCATTGTCGATAGAACAGAAATGTTGCATTTGATGTACCCTGTTTTCCCCAAAATAAGACATGCCCTGATAATAAGCCCAATTGGGTTTTTGAGCATATGGCAATAAGGCCAAGCGCTTATTTCAGGATTCAAAAAAATATAAGTCAGGGTCTTATTTTCGGGGAAACACAGTATGTATTCTTGTAAATAATAAAACAAATGAAAATGGCATGAACATAACTTACTGGTACCTCTTAGAATTAAAATACATTATGGGATGATTTCTCAAGCAGACCTGTTTACTTTAATTAATGTCAAAGGGATCCTCAAACTCATAATCAGTCACTCAAGACAAAGTATTCACTCAGGCATTTTGCTTAATTGTATGTAATTTTAAATGAAAGGTGTAAAACCTGAATGGAATTCAATGGCATGGAATGGCATGGAATTCAAAAATTGATTGTAACTTAGTTATACAAAAAGATGTAAGCTATTGGCTATTTTCAAGTCTGGTTGAATCTGAGATCCAGTTCAGAGATGGTTGAAGGAAAGATAAGAGATCTGTTTTCATAGTGATGGACAAGCGGGAAGTCAGATGCCAGAATAAGCAGATAACAATGAAGGAGTCTCACTAAAATCCAGAAACGGAGTCAGTCAGCTTGCCTTCATTATCTAAAATTCTGGTCAGGAAAAGGAAGGAGTCAATTCTAGGCTTACTGTACTTTCAGTGAGGTCAGCTCAGCAGTCCAAAATAAAGAAACTCGGCTGCATATTTTACTGTTTTTACAGATAGTTACATGTAGTTCTGTAATTAAGCTAGTTCTGCATATACACTGGAACATTGCTCGAGTCTGGTGAGCTTCAACTTTATTTAAGTCAGGCACTGATTATTTTGGAGAGGTATTTTGGGAGCTGGCACTTTACCAAATCTCAAAACTCCTTTCCAAAACCTTCTGTACAACCTCACTTATGGGGATTTTGTAAACCATCTGAAATGCCCATCTGAAATTTCGTGGAACATACTGCCAGGAAAATTTCATCAGGCTAAGGCATAAACACATCTCGCTAGTCCTCATTTTCAGTTGTTTAAATGTAGAAATTTATCAGGTGTGACGGCCTCCATCCTAGGACGTTAATTTTAACTGTGATGCTCTTCAGTGTAGGATCTAGCTTTCTTCTTCTCTAGCTTCCTATAGAGCAGGGATGTCAAACTTGATTTCATTGAGGGCCGCATCAGGGTTGTGTTTGACCTTGGGGGTGGGGGAGGCTGGAGTGGGCGTGGCTAGCTTGACATCACTTATATTGGCGCCTGTGATGGCCCAAGCGCTCTGCCAGCTCTGTTTCCGGCTGTGATGGCTTCCTGCAACCCTCTGCTAGTGAAAACGGAGCTCGGGAGGGCCACAAGCTCCATTTTCGCTGGCAGAGGCATCACAGGCTGGTCCTTCACTGTTTCCAGGCAGCACTTGCGGGCGAGATCTAAGCAACCCATGGGCCTTGAGTTTGACATCCATGCTATAAAGTCTAGAATGCTGAAAGTTGGAGTTGGCAATCTTTTGAGGTTCTGTAGCACATTTACAACTGCTAGTTGGGGCAGTCTCACAGAATACCCGACCTCTTATTTTCTAACCATGTAAAGAATTCCAGAAAGATAGCTGTAAATCAAGATGTTTCCAGAGAGGAGCTTTTTATTCTGGAAGAGGGCAATTTCACAGTGACAGACAGACAGACAGACAAAATATATTTTAATAATAAAGCAGGGCAGGCAGGAATGGCGGAAGAGATGGGCCTATGGGGATATTGATTCCTGTCAGCCCTCTTGCTATCACTAGTGGCTTAAATTCTTCCTTCAGGGCCATACAGGGTTCCCATCTGCTCCACAGCCTGTTCAATGACCATAATGTAAATTGCCCTTTGGTTTATTTTATTTTCGGATCATTTCCTAATGTGTTCCTCAACCTTGAGGAAGCCACTTGAAGAGCTATGGACTTCGACTTGCAGAATTCCCCAGCCAGTCATCCTAGCTGGGGAATCCTGGGTGTTGAAGTCCACACATCTTAAAACAGTGGTGGAATTCAAATTTTTTTACTACTGGTTCTGTGGAGTGGCTTGGTGGGCGTGGTGTGGCTTAAAGGGCGTGGCTTCGTGGGCATGGCAGGGGAAGGATGCTGTAAAATCTCCATTCCCACCCCACTCCAGGGGAAGGATACTGCAAAATCCCCATTCCCTCCCCATTCCTGGGGGAAGGATATTGCAAAATCTCCATTCCCACCCCACTCGGGGGCCAGCCAGAGATAGTATTTGCTGGTTCTCTGAACTACTCAAAATTTCCGCTACCGGTTTTCCAAAACCTGTCAGAACCTGCTGAATAGCACCCCTGATCTTAAAGTGGTCAAGGTTATGAAATACTGCCATAATATGACGAGAATTGGAAGACCAATGGTTTTTAAATATGTTACAGTTGCTGTTCATAAATCACTGATTTTTGAATTTTTATATGTAGCCTATGGTAGTTTCTTGATAAATTTTGGCAATAGGTATCTGGAAACTTAAGACACTCTTCCCATAAATGGTCATTGAATGCCATTCTGAGCAATTGGTTTTGAATCTCCAGATGTACCAGATGTTTTCTAATTGGTAGAATGCCTCTGTATATTTGTTACATTTTATGTGTAAATGGATTATTTCTTACGTCAAAGGCAAGATTATAGTTTTAATATTTTGTTTCCTTTCTTTGCACACGTGTGTGGCTGAGTTTATCTGACATGTGCAAATGTTATACCTAAAGATTATACAGGTACAGGAATGCTAAAAGTGTTCTACGAAGTCACCTTGAGACAAAAGCTAAGGAAAACATTACTGATATAGCAGTTTTAATTTTTATGCTAGCTGGAATATCAAGCACCAGCTAATTTAAGGTCCTATGGAAAATAGCTTTTCTTTTTCAGAGATGCATGCATATAGAAAAGTTCTAATTTGTTAACTGAGAGATGCTCTAACTGTTAAATCTTTTATGTCAATTTTTAAATGTAACATTAAAAATACTAGGCCAAGCTTTAGATTCAATTCCTTTAGGAGTACATTTGATGCAGAAAACCACTTGAGTGAAGTTTCTTAAAGCAGTGTTTCTCAGCTTCAGGAATTGTAAGTTGTGTGAACTTCATCTCACAGAGTTTCGAGGTTAAAACACCAAATTAACATGAAGGAAAGCTGTGGAGTGAATGCTAAGTTGGAAGGTGAACTTTATAAAGCAAGAAACTCATGCATTATTTCTGGTTTTGGTTTGTTTTAGTGTGACCTAATGGGTAGGGGCCACTATATGACATTCCCAAAGCTCCCTATGATAGCTACTGCTGAAAATTGGCACTGTTCTGAAGCAGGGAAAAAACCGCCACAGCCTTTCCAAAACTCCCTTCTTAGCCAGGAAAAAAATTCCCAGTTTGGTCTAGTGCAGTCGTCTTCAAACTTAGCAGCGTTAAGACTTGTGGACTTCAGCTAGAGAATTCTGGGAGTTGAAGTCCACAAGTCTTAAAGCTGCCAAGTTTGGGGACCCCTGATCTAGTGGCTAAAGCACCAGGCTAGGAAAAAAGAGACTGTGAGTTCAAGTCCCAGCTTAGCCATGAAAACCAGCTGGGTGACTTTGGGATAGTCACTCTCTCTCAGCCCAACAAACCTCACAGGATTGTTGTTGTGGGGAAAGTAGAAGGAGGAAGGTGTGTTGGACTGTATGTTTGCTGCCTTGAGTTATTTATAAAAATAATAAAGGCAGGAAATAAATAAATATGGAGCAGGCCTACTCCCTTTGCATTATTGCCTGTATCTCCCCAATAGTTTGTGTCCTATTGTTTAGAAGCCTGGCTATGAAAATTGCAGATAATTACCAGATGGCAGCAAAACAAAAAATCAGAATTTTTTTTTCTTCTATTTTATGGATATTTCAGTTTTTCATGGACTAGAATTTACCTCAACTTTGTTCACACCTGAAATTCAGGATTCTCAGGTTGTGTGTGTATGAGCTCCCATACATGCTGTTAAGACAGAATTTGCTAATTAGCAGTAGCTGCACTTCAACTATGTGCTAAAATGGAATGGCATAACTTAGTTGTTTGACAAGCGTCATGAAAAAGTATCAGAATTGGATTCATTGAGAGATATTTCAGATTAAAGTTTAAATTGAACTCATGAAAGGAATGAATCAGGAATGAATGAATCAGTGAAGGCTTACTAGTGCTAGTCATTATTTGATGTAATGTGTGTGTATATAATCAAATCACCAAAAACAGGGTGAAAAGTGGCATGTCCTATCCCACAGATAACTTTCTTAAGTAATATACATGCGCACTGCTCCAGTTGACTTGTTATTTGTGTGTGTGTGTGTGTTGTTTTGTGAATTTGGTACATGGCAACCTGGTGATGGTAGAGAACATGTCGGAGTGGATAGATTAAAAAATATATTAGAAAGCATCCTTGTAGAATGAGGACCATCCATCCATACGTTTGTGAATTGGTTAATTAATTTACACTGTGGTGTGCATTTTTCAGAGCGGTGTGTGTGTGTGTGTGTGTAATGTGTGTTTGTCCATAATTTTGTTCGTAGAGGGGGTATAGTGTATGCATTTAGCTTGTCTCTGTGTCTTTGTGAAGCGATGTGTGGAAATGAGCTGGATTAAGGCTAAAGAAGAGTTTTGATTTATTGTATTGCTATGCATAGAGGAAAATTCCCATAGGGATAATAAAAACAACAAAGACAACTGAGAATCTGCTAATTTGGCGCTAGCTCATTGGAGGAGTAAAATTGGCACAGAATTAACAATTGATGATGATCCTGGACAAGTCATCAGATAATGCTTCCCTATCTAAAATTGGGGATGGGGTTGTATTAATGACAACTTCCCTCTGAATGTTTGCATGTAATCAGGACTGTCAGCTTTGGCCCAGTGCTGAATTTTCAAAGCCATTATTCTCTCTCACACACAAACCAGAGAATGGTCTGTACAATTTTGCTCTAGGGATTCATTTAATCTTCCAGCGACCAAACATAAACATTTATTAGAATAGACAATGAAATCAAGAGTGCATTTCACCAAAGGTAGCAATCTGAGGAAGATACAAAAATTATGTCATTTCACTTCGAGAGTTGGAATATTGGGGTCATCATTCTGTCGCAATATTTTTCCTCCTCTTGGTCTGTTTTCATAGTGAGCTTGGGCAAAAACACGATCTTAAATCATTTTTACAACTAAGGTTGCCTTGGCCTTCGTGTCCCCAAGGCTTTTTAAAACTGGCGTAAATTTCGTTTATACAGCACATTGAGGCAGAAAAAGGGGAGAATTAAAGTTTCTGAAGCACCATTGAAGTCTGATGCTTTCCGATAATTTTAGGTTTCATGCTGAGAGCTGCCATAAATTGCAGGAACATCCAGAAAAGAATTGAAATCTGCAAGGTGTCGGTCAGAGGGTTATAGTCCAAGCCCAGTCAATTTGTTAGTGTTTAACAGACATACATATAAATCCATCTTAATATGCTATTCCTGGTATGTGATGTTTTGTATACATACAGAGAAAGAAGCACTCTTGTAATCTTTAACTTTTTAGGCTTGTTGTCAAACATCAGCCATAATACTAATGACTGTTTTGAACAATATGCAGGTTGTATTACACGAATGGCTGTTTTATATGTGAAATTATGACTGAAATATTTCTGCACCTATATTGATTCACACTGTCAGGAAGTTTCTCCTTAGTTTTAGGTTGCTTCTTTCTTTGTTCAGTTTCCATCATTCTTGTTTTGCCTTCTGGTGCTTTGGAAAACACATTGCCCAACCCCCCCCTTCTTTCTGGCAACCCCTTAAAAGCCTGTTGCCTATCACACTCTTGGGCAAAGCATGTCAGCCATTTCCTCCTTTCAGTGGTCCATGAAAGTGCATCTATAGTATGTAGATAATAAAGTTGAAAAAAGGTGAATAATATTTTTACAGAACTATAGATACGTTGAGGCTGGGTGTGACAAGGAATGGCTGGGAGGGGAGGGGCCAGGCGAGGTACCCCTTGATGTGAGTGACATTGAGTTGGCCCTGCCTATCCAGTCACATGACCATCAAGCCATGCCCACTGTCACATGACCATCATGCCACACCCACAAAATAAGCCACGCCCACAGAACCGGTAGTAAAAAAATTTAGAACCCTGACATAGTCATTTTAATGCATGTAATGATTTTATGCATCTGGAAGAAAGCTATTTTGCAGATATATTTCATTACTTTTTATTACTTCTTCTTTTTATTACTATTCTTTTTATCACCATCATCACATAGTGTAGCAAAATCATCCACAATAAATTATTAAAATGAAATAAAATGCTAAGAGTAAAAATTAAAGTTGGATTAAAAAGTTCAAGTTTCTAGGTTCTATTATCTCCAAGGTCTTGAAATGGATACCTAACATTAGAACCATCATTCAAAAGGCACAACAAAGAATGTTCTTCCTACGTCCACATAGAAAGCTTAGATTGCCTAAGAATCTGCTGAAAGCTTAGATTGCCCAAAGATCTGGGCCACCAACGAGTCGTGGTGGCGCAGTAGTTAGAATGCAGTATTGCAGGCTAATTCAGCTCACTGCCAGGAGTTCGATCCTGACTTGGTCAAGGTTGACTCAGCCTTCCATCCTTCCGAGGTTGGTAAAATGCAGATCCTGATTGTTGGGGGCAATATGCTGACTCTGTAAACTGCTTAGAGTAAGTAATTATTGAGTTTGTCTTTTGTACCTCAATAACTATCTGGTTTGGCAACAAGACAAGACAGATACAGACTTCAACCGATAGTTAAGACTGCAGAAAAAAACAATTGCAACCAGCCTGCCTCCCACTGAGGATCTGAATAATGCACAAACTGGAAAGAGGGCTGAGAAAATATCTACAGACCCCTCACATCTTGTACATAATCTATTTCAATTTCTCCCCTCAGGATGCCACTGTAGGGCATTGCATGCCAAAACTACTAGATACAAAAATATTTTCCCCCATCACACCATCACTCTGTTGAACACTTAATTCCCACAGTACTGTCTCATTTGTCATCTATTTTCATCCTGTCAACTTTCCTACTATCTTCTCCTATTGGTTTCTTACGCTTTATCAATTATTATTTATTATGATCTATGAACTATTATTTGCCTTGAACTATGAACTATGAACTTATGCACCGGAGACAAATTCCTTGTGTGTCCAATCACAGTTGACCAATAAAGAATTCTATTCTATTGTAAAAGAAAGCAATAAGAATATAAGGAATAGGACCGAGGCAGTGTATTGAAGTCATCACAGATAGCCCTTGACATTTGACCGAAATGGAGCCTGCCCATTGTAGCTATATATTACAATGGTCATAAAATGGGGACATGACTGACACAATTTTATGATCTTTGTGGTGGTTGTTCAGCAAATGTTGCAGTCATAAAGTGAGCATCACAGTCATTAAGCAAATTAATAGATTGGTGTCGAGGGGCTGCTTGACATCAATCTACTGTACACTGCTGTGTTGCCTCCAGTACACCGGGTTTTGGAACAAATCCTCCTTTTTGTGTGTGTATGTTTGTTTGCGCCCGGTGAAGCATTGGCGGCTCCAGAGGGGCTGAGAATTGGTATGGATGCAGTTTTTCCAGAAACCAGAAGTATGTGCCAGGTTTTGGCAAAACCATTGTAAAATGTGGTTACATGACTGCAAGACGCTCCCAACATCCCAGCGGTGAAATGCACTTACCTTCACTACCGGATTGGAAATGTGAGCGTGCGTGCTTGCTAAACTCGCATGCATCTCTTCTGCACATGCACAGAGGGTCAAAAACATGATGATGTCCTGGCGGGTGGGCGGAGCTTCCCACTGTCGGCCCTACCGGCTTGCGCGAGCTAGATAGATCTAGTTGGATTTCACCACTGCAACAGCCGTAAATGTAACCATGTTACTGATGTCTGAAGTTTGGTCATGTGACCAAAGGGAGCCTGTTAAAACTTTGAATCTAGGCTACAAATTCCTTTTCTTAGGAGGTGGTCATAAGTTGAGGACGTCGTGTGAAGGTGAATAATTTTGGAGAGTTTTATAAAACACACACTTCTTTGTTTTGAATGGAACGGGCAATGTGCAAATGGCAGAGCTGTTTTGCAGCTTCAAGAGTTCCCAAGCAGTCGTGAAATACAAATTTTTTTACTACCGGTTCTGTTTGTGTGGCTTGGTGGTCGTGGCAGGGAAAGGATACTGCAAAATCTCCATTCCCACCCCACTCCAGGGGAAGGATACTGCAAAATCTCCATTCCCATCCCACTCTGGGGACAGCCAGAGGTGATATTTGCCAGTTTGTTTATTTGTTTATTTATTTATTTATTTATTAGATTTATATACCGCCCTTCTCCTTACGGACTCAGGGCGGTGCACAGCCAATTTAAAAAACAAATACCCAAAAGTTAAAATTTCATAAAAGAACAAATATAAATAGCCGTAAATTAAAACAAATTCATTTAAAAGATAATAAAAACTCTAAAAGTAATAAAATATTTACAGGAGTCAGGCTAAGCCGGCAAGCCGAAAAAGATAAGTTTTTAAAGCCCGCCGGAAAGTTGGGAGGTCAGAAATTGTTCTTAACTCTGGAGGCAGATCATTCCAGAGGGTAGGTGCTGCCACAGAGAAGGCTCTCCCCCTGGGGGTCGCCAGCCGGCATTGTCTGGCTGACGGCACCCTGAGGAGGCCCTCTCTGTAGGAGCGAACTACTCAAAATTTCCGCTGCCGATTCTCTGAACTGCTCATAATTTCTGCTTCCAGTTCTCCAGAACCTGTCAAAACCTGCTGGATTTCACCCCTGTTCCCAAGGTTCATTTAGAGGCAGTCGGTTGAATTACAGACGTGGAAGATAGATAGATGATAGATAGATAGATAGATAGATAGATAGATAGATAGATAGATAGATAGATAGATAGATAGATAGATAGATAGATAGATAGAGATAGATAGATAGATAGATAGATAGATAGATAGATAGATAGATTTATTATGGGTATATTTCCCATTAATCGGTTGCTCACATTTAGTGGGGCCTCAGCTTAGTTTTCTCAAGATACCAAAAGAAACGCCAGACTTTTATTGCCGACACAAGTAACCTCCTAACAGTCTTCGGAGTCTGAGTAAACAACAATGCAGCCCCCACAGCTACGGGTCATAGAAACTGCAGCTCTTTTGATATTAGAAAACAGGAAGCATTTATAGATAACAGGAGAACTTCAGCTCTGGAATGTGTATGAGATGACAGGCCTGATGCCGTTAAATAGCTGTGGGAGACTGCATTTCCCTTGTGACAAGGACACTGTTTCTACACATGGCTTTTCTATTCGTTCAAGGAATACCGTCTTGTATTTCTTCAAAACCTACGTACAGACTGCATACAGCTAGTCCTTGACTTAGAACCATTTGCTTCAGGGGTGGGTTCTAAAATTTTTTACTACCAGTTCTGTGGGCATGGCTTATTTTGTGGGCGTGGCTTGATGGTCATATGACAATTCTTTAGGATTTAGCAGAGGTACTGATCTACCAGCTTTTAACTGCTTGCAGAGCTGTACTGGTCTACCCATTTATTTTTGCAGGCACTGGTCTACTCATGTATTTTTGCAGGCACTGGTCTACCCATTTACTTTTGCTGGCACCGGTCTACTCATTTGTTTTTGGAGGCACCAGTCTACCACCAAACTGCCTTTTACCACTGATCAGCTGTAGGGCGGCCCTTTGAAGCCCCGCGGCAAGAGTTTAAACAGTTTTTCCTTATAGCCCATCAGCTGGGACTCAGGAGGCAGCAATAGATTAGGGGTGGGGCCAAATAAAAGGTAAGAATAACGTGGGGGGGTGCAGGGGGGGCAGAACCGGTTTGGTGATGTCATATCGTCACCGCTACCGGCTCGGCCGAACCGGGAGGAACCCACCACTGATTCGCTTGGTAACTATTCAAAATTGTAACAGCCCTGAAAAAAGTGACTTAATGAGCAGTCTTTGCACCTCAGATTCTCACAGTATCCCCATGATCACATGATTAAAATTTGGGTGCCTTGGCAACCAGGGTGTATTTATGATGATTGCAGGATCCTGAGATCACGGCACCATTTGCAATATTCCCTGTAGGGAAGCAAAGTCAAAGGGTTCGCTTAACGCCCATGCGATTCATTTAACAACTCACTTAACAACAATGCCAGAAAAGATTGTAAAATGGGTTGCAGCTCACTTAACAGATTAACGGAGTTGAAAGGAACATTCTAGGTCATCTAGGCTAACCCCACCACCCAAGCAGGAGACCATACACCATTTCTGACAGATGGCAGTCCAGTCTCTTCTTGAAAGCTTCCAATGATGAAGGTCTCACAACTTCTGAAGGCAACTTCTGTTCCATTGGTTCATTGTTCTCTCTATCAGAAAATTTCTCTTTATTTCCACGTTGAATCTCTCCTTGTTCAGTTTCCATCCATTATTCCTTGTCTGGCCTCCAGGTGCATTGGAAAACAAGTTGACCCCCCCTCTCCTCTCTGTAACAGCCCCTCAAATATTGGAAGACTGCAATCATGTCTTCCCTGGCCCTTCTCTTCACTAGACTAGCCATGCCCAGTTCCTGCAACCTTTCATCGTACATTTTAGCCTCCAGCCTAACAACTGTCTTGCTTAGCAATGGTTGTAAGTGCAAGGATTGGTCATAGGTGCTGTTTCCGGTGCTGTTGTAACAGTCACTAAAAGAATGGTTGTAAATTGAGGACTACATGCAGTGATAAAGGGGTGAGACTGGGCCTGGATGTAAATATCCAGGTTTAAGACTACACTTAGGATATAAATTTCCTGGAGAACTTTGGACTGGATTTCTCTCGTTCAGTACAGCCTACTTTGTAATGCTGTTGTGAAAATAGGAGAAAAGATTTTATTTATTTATTTATTTTGTTTGTCAAACATGTACAAGATAGCAGGTATAAATATGAACCTGGACATGAACGAAGGAAATGAATACAAATAAATGGGAAAAGTAGGACAGGGACGGTAGGCATGCTGGTGCATTTATGCATGCTCCCTTTACGGACCTCTTAGGAATGGGGTGAGGTCCACGGTAGACGGTTTGAGGGTGAAGCTGTGAGGGTTTGAGGATGTAACAACGGAGTCAGGTAGAGCATTCCAGGCTTTGACCACTCAGTTGCTGAAGTCGTATTTTCTGCAAGCGAGTTTCGAGCAGTTTACCTTGAGTTTGTATCGATTGTTTGCCTGTGTATTATTGAGGTTGAAGCTGAAGAAGTCATTGACTGGTAAGACGTCATAGCAGACTACGCTTAGATCGGACCGTAGGCAGCGCAATTCCAGATTGTCCAAGCCCAGAATTTCAAATCTGTTGGCATAAGGGATTCCCGTGTGAGAGGACTTTGGTTTCTTGAGGAAATCTTTTAAAAAAAATAAGTAATAAATAAAATGCATAACTTTTTAAACATTTCCTCCCCAGGCCCCCCCTCGATCTGCTATACTTCCAGTACTCCAGTGCAGGTACTGGAAGGCACTGACTACCTTCATACAGATCCTCATCTGTTTGGCAATAGGCAAGATGCTTCCCCATTAATGGTAGAAGCGGTCAATAATATTGAAGGTAAGTTTTTTTCCTCTTCATCTCTAGTTTGGTTTTCTGTCACCCGTGTTTTGGATTTCAATTTTTCACCATGTTGTCATTGGCCAAGCAGGCTGGGAGGGGGGAGGATGGAATTTTTATTGCATTGCATCAAATGTTTCAGCTGCTTCATAGAATCATAGGGCTGGAAGGGATCTTAGAGCTCTTCTAGTCCAACCTCTTGCCCAAGGCAGGAGTCCAGTGGTGGGATTCAACCGGTTCGGGCCGGTTCACGTGAACCGGTAGTTAAATTGCTGGCTGGCCCCCCACTTCCAGGAGTCCTCATGCGCCCCATTTTGGCTCTCAGAATGCTTCAGGGAGACTTACTAGGCCGGTGATGGCTAACCTTTTTGCCATCACGTGCCAAAAGCGGGGGGAGCGTGGTGGGTCACGGGTACATGTGCCCACATCCATAATTCAATGCATCCCGCCCTCCCGCGCATGCGCATGTGACCCCCCCCACTTCCTCCTGCTTTTGGCATGCGATGGCACGGCGGGTCTGGTAGGCCCGTTTTTCACCCTCCCCAGGCTCCAGAGGCTTTCTAGGAGCCTGAGGAGGGCAAAAACAGCCTTCCCCATCTCCCCCGAGGCCTTCTGGAGGCCAGAAACAGCCAGTTTCCCGACTTCCGGTGGGACTGGAAGGCCTGAAAATCAGTTGGCTGGTGCATGCATGAGCTAGGGCAACACTCGCGTGTCCACCAATATGGCTCCGAGTGCCACCTGTGGCACCCATGCCATAGGTTCGCCATCACGGTACTAGGCCCAAAACAGGGCACGGGGGGGGAGGGCGGCACGTGCAGGAGGCCAAGTGCTGCCTGTCACACCCTCTGGCCACGCCCACCATGGCCACGCCCACCCAGCCGGTCATTAGGGCAGAGAACCAGTTGTTAAATTATTTGAATCCCACCACTGCAGGAGTCCTTATTCCATGCTGGAGAAATGGTTGTCCAATCTTTTCTTTGAACCTCCAGCGATGGGGCATCCTGGGAGGCAAGCTTTTCAATTGATAAACTATTCTGACTGTCAGGAAATTTCTCCCTAGTTCCAGGTTGGATCCGACTAGCTTCCAACCATTGTTTCTTATCCTGCCCTCAGGAGCTATAGATAATAAATTGATCCTATCTTTTCTGTGACAATCCCTATACACTGGAAGACTGCTCTCATGCCAGGGAAAGTTTTTGTAATCAGGGAAAGCAGCAGGGTGAATGGTAGAAAAAAAGGTGCTTTTTCATCATTTCATTCCTTTAATTTTTTTTAACATTTTTTTTAAACCTCCAACCCTTTACAGAATGTGCTTAGGCTGGTTTAAGATTAGAAACAACCCAAAAAGTTGATAGATATTATAGAGAAAGAACAAGAATCAGTTACCTACTCATTGACAGCAGTGTCGGTGTGAAACAATTTAAATGCTGTAGAAAAATTACTCAAGAATAAATCCTGTTTAAAAAGATAAGTGAACATAGAGTATCCAAATGAATTTTAGGTACCCAAACCCTGAGAATTAATTGCCCGTAATGGTCCATGAATGAAATGTCATCCTATGGTTAAAATTGTGTCCTTGTAGTAGAACAGAATGAAGAAGATGAAATGTTAAAAAAAAAAGAAATAAATGAGTAGACAGACACATTTCAAATATTACTTCAGTGGCCTCACTTCTTAACTCCTCACTGGACCTTGTTTATGGAGATTCTCAATCAGCCAGGTTATGATTGTTCCAAAGATGCTTTTTTCTAAAAGGCCATTGGACTTTCTGGGGTTTTTTTTTTCTTCTTTGAAAATATTTCACTTCTCATTCAAGAAGCTTCATCAGTTCTACTGTTCTACATAACTGAAGAAGCTTCTTGGATGAGAAGTGAAAGTTTTTCAAAAGAAAAAAAAAACAAGAAAATCTAGTGGTGTTTTTGGGGAAAAAAAGCACCTTTGAGACAATCCTCACTGGACCAACTTTTAGATAATATTTATTGATTTGTTTATAAAAGTTACAGACCACCCATTTTACCTCAAGATGATATTCACAGTGATGTATTTTTTTTCCCTGTAGTCTTTAAAAGTTGCATGAAAATGGCTTCAGCTCTTACTTTCACCCCATCTCTTTTTCTTTCTTTCTGTTGGGCCTCAGCTGAAGACCCTTTGTGCACCTTGTACCCCCCAAGCTTTCTCCAGGCTTCAGAGGTGGAAATGAGAGGTTCGGAGGATGTTGTCCCCGGCACTGTTTTACAGCGGTTGATTCAGGAGTTGCGTTATGGCAACCCCAACGAGAATATGAACCTGCTGGCTCTCCAGCACCAAGCTACGGGGAGTGCAGGACCCTCCACCTCCACTGCCAGCAGCACCCTGTCTTCTTCTGTGGAAAACCTTGTGCCGGAAGACCCACAAATGGTCCAGCAGTCAGCACGGCAGGAACCACAAGGCCAGGAACATCAAGGGGATAATACGGTGATGGAGAAACAGACCAGAGGCTCCCAGCCTCAGCAGAACAATGAAGAATTACCTTCTTACGAAGAAGCCAAAGCTCAGTCTCAGTTTTTTAGAAGTCAGCAGCCTAGTGTTGTCGGGCCCAGTTTCTACATGGCCAGCAGCACCGGTCCAAAATCTAAAACAGAAGGTAGGCCAACTTTGGCCCGTGCCAACAGTGGACAGGCCCACAAAGATGAGGCCCTGAAGGAACTGAAACAAGGCCACGTGCGCTCTTTGAGCGAGAGAATCATGCAGCTTTCCTTGGAAAGGAATGGGGCCAAACAGCATTTTACTTGCTCGGGGAGAAGCAAAGGTTTCAAATCCAGCGGGCCTTCCCCTTCCCCGGCTTCCAATAAAGGCATGGATCTGAGAGGACCCCCTCCAGATTATCCATTCAAGATCAAGCAGGGGGGCTCTCCAGGAAGCAAAAGTCAAGAGCCGGGTGTGTTTTTTAATGAACAGCATTCTGGAATGATTCAAGAAATGACAAAGGCATCCTATTCAGCATCACAGCCAGCGAGGAGCGAAGGAGCTATTGTCCGATATCAGGGTCCCCCAGAATATGGCATCACCAGGTAATTTTGAATATTTCTTTTGGTCTCCTATTGTAAAAAAGCTCAGATCCTTGCACAGTCCTTCTTTCTTTCTTTCTTTCTTTCTTTCTTTCTTTCTTTCTTTCTTTCTTTCTTTCTTTCTTTCTTTCTTTCTTTCTATCTATCTCTATCTATCTATCTATCTATCTATCTATCTATCTATCTATCTATCTATCTATCTATCTAGCACATATAAGATAACAGGTAAAAGTATAAACATAATTTGAAGGCATGAAAAGAGTAAGTAAAAAAGGAATATTAGGACAGGGATGATAGGCATGCTGGTGCACTTATGCACGCCCCTTACAGACTTCTTAGGAATGGGGTGAGGTCAACAGTAGACAGTCTAAGGTTAAAGTTTTGGGGAAGAAACCACAGAGTCAGGGAGTACATTCCAGGCATTGACCACTCTGTTGCTGAAGTCATATTTTCTGCAGTCGAGTTTGGAGCGGTTTACTTTAAGTTTGTATCTACTGTGTTCTTCATTACATAAAGAATATCACATTGAATATTATAAACAATTCTTCTTTTGATAAGTCAGGTAATTACAAGCTCTTTGCAATGGACCTCCTTTAAGTGTAAGTAATCCAACTGAAATGTATTCCTCTTTCTGTAGTCGTCAATGTGCATCGTCTTTTCCATCACTGCCAACACCCCAGGAGCACAGCCCAATGTCCTCCCAGACCTCCTCGCTTAGTGGCCCTCTGCATTCCGCGTCTCTGCCACCTCTCTCAATGGCCACAGCATCCCAGTCTCTACCCGCAACTCCACCTAGCCAGCAGCCCCTCACCCCAGATGCCTTCACGATAGTACAGCGAGCCCAGCAAATGGTGGAGATGTTATCTGAAGATAATGAAGCCCTGCAGAAGGAGCTGGAGGGCTACTACGAGAAAGCAGACAAACTTCAAAAGGTGGGTGACAGGATAGAGGGGATCCAGATGTACCCAGGGGTGAAATTCAATAGGTTTTGATAGGTTCTGGAGAACCGGTAGCAGAAATTTTGAGTAGTCCAGAGAACCAGCAAATGCCACCTCTGGCTAGCCTCAGAGTGGGGTGGGAATGGAGATTTTGCAATATCCTTCCCCCAGGAGTGGGGTGGGAATGGAGATTTTGCAGTATCCGCCCTCTGCCACGCCCACCAAGCCACGGAACTGGTAGGGAAAAATTTTGAATTTCACCCCTGGATGTACCTTACAGTGGCTATAGCCCATCCAACTCAAAAAGATTCTGGGCCGATTATGAGGCTATAGTGGTTTTTTTATGTATGACATATACATTCAGAAGGCATGTAACAATTGAGACACACCTACCCACCATTCTGCCTTGTATATTGTAAATTCTTTGATTCAGCTCCCATTCCATTTATCTTTTTGGAAACGAATATTGGAAAGGGGGAAAGAATGTCTTCGTTGGAACTCTATCGTAACGATCGGGATTCGTTACGCACGGTCACTCATGCCCTCGTCACCTCACACCTGGACTAAAGTAATGCTCTCTACATGGGGCTCCCCTTGAGGAGCACCCAGAGGCTTCAACTGGTCCAGAATGCGGCCGCGCGGGTGGTGATGGGAGCGATGTGGCGCTCCCATGTGACTCCCCTCCTGCGCAAGCTGCACTGGCTCCCGGTGGTCTTCCGGGTGCGCTTCAAGGTTTTGGTTACCATCTTCAAAGCACTCCATGGCTTAGGACCAGGGTATCTTCGGGACCGCCTTCTGCCACCAATAGCCTCTCACCGACCAGTCCGCTCCCATAGAGAGGGGCTCCTCAGGGTGCCGTCGGCCAAACAGTGTTGACTGGCAGCCCCCAGGGGGAGAGCCTTCTCTGTGGGGGCACCTGCCATCTGGAACGAGCTCCCCCCTGAGATAAGGAGGTTACAGGACCTACGTACCTTCCGCCACGCCTTAAAATCGTTCTTATTCCAACAGGCTGGTCTGGCTTAAACCTCCTCTTTATACTGGGTTTTAAAAACGTTTTATACAATTGGATTTTCAAATTGTTTCCTAGCCTAATTATTTAATTTATTTTAAACAATTTTTAACTTTTATATGCTACTGTATTTTATCTTGGCTGTTCACCGCCCTGAGTCCCTTCTGGGAGTAGGGCGGTATACAAATTCGAATAATAAATAAATAAATATCTGGCATCTCTTTTAGCTTCACCACCTTACCTTACTCAGGTGAGCTATAGCTTGCCATAACATTGCAGAAGACATTTTGTAGATAAACATGCCCTCTCTTATGATGCCATTTTGTGAAGTGTCCATAGCATATGCTCAAAACTTCAAAACATGCCTACAATGGATCCCCAGAAGATGTATCCTGGTTATAGACCAATGGTGGCGAACCTTTTTGGTGCTGAGTGCCCAAAGCACACATCCCCCAAAATGCAATGCGAGCACCCCCTCCCATGGACCCCATCTCCCCTCACCCTCACATTTTTGGCTTCCAGGTTGGTGCAGGAGGCCTTCCAGGCCCAAAATAGGGTGTGGGGGAGTATGCACACCCCCAAAATGCAATACGAGCGCCCCCCACGCATACGCCCCGCCCCCTGCAAATGCATGGCAGAGACCCAAAGACCGGCTGGGTGGCTTACAAAGCAATAAATAATACAAATATATATAGCAATAGAAGTGAAAAAGTTGGGGAGGGAGGTAAAACGGAGTGCAAGGGGTGAGGTGGGATCTGCTACCATATTTCCCCAAAAATAAGATCCTGTCTTATATTTTTTTGAACCCCGAAATAAGTGCTTGGCCTTATTGCCAAGCACTCAAAAACCCAATTGGGCTTATTATCAGGGGATGTCTTATTTTGGGGGAAACAAGGAAATAGTCCATCAACCACCTCCAATGTGGCACTCCCCTATTGGGGCCCCAAGCCAACTGACAGAGCTAGGTTTTTAGGCCCTTGTGGAAGATCAAGAAGGTGTGATCAGATCTCTCCCAGGGAGATAAGTCGTTCCAAAGAACAGGAGCCACAGCAGAGCCTCTTACAAGGCTCATATATGGTCAATTTTTATATATTTTGGCCATTATGACACAACCAAAACTCAGTTTTAGCCCACGCATGCTCATAATGTTCTATGCAAGCTAGGATCTCTAATCCAGAAGCTACCATACAAGCCAGCATTCTGCTGTCCACGTTGCTCCAACTAAGTCGTATGTACCAGTGCAGCAACAGTGCAGTGATTAGGATATTCCGGCTAAGTCAAAACTATAGCATGTTAATGGTTTAGTCCATTTTGTGAATCCAGAATCTGCAGCCTGCGTTTGGGTTGATGATCCAGCAATCTAATTTAGGAGAAAGCAACTTCTATGAACTAGAATAGCTGCTGAAGACAAGAATGGGTGACTCATGTCAAGTGGGCATCTTCAGCACCTGAGGAGTGGAAGGAGGAAGAGTCGAAGTAGACTCAAAAGCTTCTAGGAGGAGACTTGGTCCCATTTCTGCCCACCAACCCCCTGCTTCCGAACAGCTAAAAAGGCGCCAAAATTAAGGGTGTGATTTTGGGTAAAAGACATAAAAATAAAGGTGAGAGTGGAAGCAAAATACTTTCCCCCCACCCAACAATTTCCTATTCTGTTTATATTACTAGACTGTGTCTTCCAACATTCCTCTAACCCAGGGGTGTCAAACTCTTATTTCATTGAGGGCCACATCAGTTTTGTGTTTGATCTTGGGGAGGGGGGTGTCCAGGGTGGGCATGACCAGCTCGATGTTACTCATTGAGGCTCCATTTTCAGCCATACGGTCCTCCCGGGCTCCGTTTTCAGCCAAGACACCCTCCTGCAGCTCTCAGCCAGCAAAAATGGAGCTTGGGGAGGCAACGCACGGCCTCCCGAACTCTGTTTTTGCTGGCAGAGGCACTGTGGGCTGGTCCTGCACTGTTTCCAGGGCGGGCCTGCAGGTCAGAACTAAGCACCCCGTGGGCTGGATCCGTCCCCCAGGCCTTGAGTTTAACATCCCTGCTCTAACCTAAAAGAAATTTGCACGGAACCCATTGCATGGAAAGCCCCTGTTCTTTAGCCTTTCCACTGGCATGGCCAAATATTTCTCTATGATTGGGAAAGTGATTGCTTTTTCAGCATTATTTGGATTTTTTTTTTAATGTTTGTGGAAGGATTCCCATTTGGACATGATGGTAAAAGAGTTCTTTTTGCAGAATTACAGAAGTGGTACAGGGTTGGCCGGATTTCTAGGTACTGTATAAAATTTGTCCATGGTTGACCTGCATCCTACCCAGCTTTTTATTAGGATATCAATCTCTCCTTTATCCTAGTTCGAAATGGAAATTCAGAGGATTTCAGAAGCTTATGAGGACCTGGTGAAAATCACCACCAAGAGAGAGTCACTAGACAAGGCAATGCGAAACAAACTTGAAGGTGAAATCAGAAGACTCCATGATTTCAACAGGGACTTGCATGGTATGTCTCCTTCTCCTTCTCCTCCTCCTTCTTCTCCTTCTTTTCCTCCCCTCCTCTGTTTTGTGATTTTTATGATCAAACTCTATGATCCACCCACCACAGTGAACTTCTTTCATACAGGTCACTTACTTTTGTATCATTTTCTTTCATTTCTGAATTCATGTTTTTCACTACTCATGTTTTTTACTACTCTTACATTCCGGTTTCTAATCTGTCCTTCCCATGATTGTCACTTAGGTAGACCTACAATCTTATGACCTCTGCCATGGTCATAACTTTAGTAAATCCAGGTTTTCATTGGGTGGTTTAGTAACACAGAGAAGGTGTAGAATAGGTTACCCCATTTACCTTGTTTCCCTGAAAATAAGACCCAACCAGAAAATAAGACCTAGCATGATTTTTCCCCCTGGATGCTCGTATAAGTCCTACCCTGAAAATAAACCCCAGTTAAGATCGTCAGCCAGACGGATGCATTTTCGTACTGTATGTCCCCAAAAATCAGACCTAACCAGAAAATAAGCCCTAATGCATCTTTTGGAGCAAAAATTAACATAAGACCCGGTCTTATTTTCAGGGAAACTTGGTAGTTATAATCAGATTACATGTAGCATGCCCTGCTAATGGCAAGGATGATGTTGGTCAGTTTTGGTACATTTTGACTAGAATGCCACAAGTGCAAAAAAAAAAAGTTTATTAGTTTATATAAAATATGCTTGGAACTATTCTGTGCAGACCATGCTCTAATCAGTGGTGGGTTTCAAAAATTTTTACTAGCAGTTCTGTGGGTGTGGCTTGGTGGGTGTGGCAAGGGAAGGATACTGTAAAATTCCCTCCCCAATCCAGGGGAAGATTACTGCAAAATCCCCATTTCCTCCCGATGGGGGGAAATCCCCCATCGGGAGGAAATGGGAGGCAGAGAATAGTTGGGGGGCAGAGAATAGTTGGGGGTGGAGCCAGTCAGAATTTTTACTATTGGTTCTTCGAACTATTCAAAATTTCCGCTACCGGATCTCCAGAACTGGTCAGAACCTGCTGAAACCCATCTGTGTTTCTAATCTAGAATCTATTTCACAAATCCACCTCACATCAGCTAGGAAGTAGAAGAACTATCAACTGAATATTCTGTTTCAATTTTGATTCAAAATCAGAAGAAGTTAATTTGGGGGTTGAGGCTGGGGGTACTGAGCAGCAGGCACATTCTTTATAAACCATAAGGCTTCCTGCTGGCCACAGAGGTGTGTGCCTCCAGTGATATGAATTGTATGTGCATGGACATTTCTGCTTTGCAATACTCGGGGATGTTCAGGAGTTTTAAAAATGGAAATGGTTCCACTTTGCCCTGTAAAAACAGTAAAATGCTGTTATAGTTTAGTCATTTCTACTTATTGTTACGACAAAGATTAAGCATTTGACACTGGCAGTGTGATTCTGGGGTGTTGTGGGGACCACGCTTTTGAGACTAGGATGTTCATGGGTCTGTGGTTGCTTTGCCCAGTTCTAAGCTATCATATTCTCTTCTATTTTGGCAGGCTAGAGGCCTGACAAATTACTCCCTGGCATGACTTTTAGAAAATTATTATGGATATGATTGCCTGGGCCAGGTTGCAGATGTCGGCTTAATGGTTCCATTTATCATTGCGTGACCCAAACATGAACTTAGATTGCTTCTGCTTTCAGTTAATTATATACAAGCTTTATTGTCTCCAAAGAAAAAAATCGTGACTAATACTAATTATGGTTTAGGGCAGTGGTTAGAACTCCCAGAATTCTCCAGCCAGCATGGCTAGCTGAGGAATTCTGGGAGTTGAAGTCCACAAACCTTAAAGTTGTCAAATTTGGAAATCCCTGGTTTAGGGAAAGCCAGAATTGTAAAACATAGATTGAAGTTCTCCAGGTATGAAAACCAGAGTGTATGAGGTGACATTTATATTGATGCTGATCCCCTGCTCAGGGCTGGAATCCATATTATAACATTCACAAACAACTATATGCCTGGCCTTTAACTGAATATAGGTAATTCTCTATTCATTTAGCGTGTTCTAAATTCATTTAGTGTTCATTTAGTTCAGTTCATTTAGTGACCGTTCAAAGTTAAAATGGCATTGAAAAAAGTTGAGTTATGACCATTTTTCACAGTTACAACCTTTTCAGTATCCCCCATGACCATGTGATCAGAATTCAGATGCCTGGCAGCTGGTTCATATTTATGACCGTTGCTGTGTCACAGACTCACGTAAATCACCTTTTGCAACCTTCTGACAAGCAAAGTCAATGGGGAAGCCAGATTCACTTAAAATCCGGGTTTCTAACATCAACTGTTAAGTGAGTCCCTTAACAGCTGAGGCAAGAAAGGTTGTAAAATGGGACAAAATTCACTTAGCATATGTCTCACTTAGCAACAGAAGTTTGGGATTCAATTGTGGTCATAAGTCAAGGACTACCTGTATAGCCAGTGAAGGGAGCCCACGCAGCGGTGGGTTGCTGGGGGTTCGCAGGGGTTCGGGAGAACCTCTAGCTAAGATTCTATGCAGTTTGGAGAACCCCCAAATCCCACTCCTGGCTGGCCCCTCTGACTCCTCCCTGCCCCTCCCAGGAGTCCTCACACAGCCTGTTTTGGATGCAGGTAAGTGCAGGGTTTGTGAGGAGGCTCATGGAGGGTGAAAAATGGGCGTACCGGAGCCTGGGGAGGCCATTTTTGCCCTCCCAGAGGCTCGAAGAAAGCCTCCGGAGCCTGGGGAGGGCAAAAATGCCCCCCCACCGTGGTGCGAGAGGCTGACTAGGCCACACCCACCATGGCCATGCCCATTCAGCAACCGGGCAGAGAACCCCTTGCTAAAATTTTTGAAGCCCATCCCTGGAGCCCACCATCTTTTTGGATAAATGGTTCCATAGACAACCTGCTCTTGCGCTGAGGAAGTTTCCCCTGGCATCTGAATCTGACTTCCTGTAACTGGTCCTGCAGTCTGGCGTGAGACAGCAAAAGTTTGCATTTTGGGCTGGCCCTAAAAGAAAGCATTGCCTGACTGAATTTGGAATCTCTCTCTCTCTCTCTCTCTCTCTCTCTCTCATTTGACTAGCAACGGCATAAACTATCAGCTGCAGCTTCACTCTGCTGTGGTGACTTTTATTTTTTTTTCTCCACAATTATTTCAAAAAAGAGGGGATCTGTAGAGATTCCTTGGTTCGCCTTTTGGGTGCTCCCCCAAAATCCGTCTTTGTCACAAGGTGATGAGTCACTGGAGGGGACATGACAGAAATAGGAAATTCTCTACCATAAATATTTTTTTTTCTTGGAGCCCAGTGCTATTTATAAGCAGAAAGAATCTTTTGGCTTGCAGACTCCAAAGTTAGGTGGTGGGTAGTATTTTCTCCCCAAATACTCCTTGATGTGTCCTGGATTGGAGAAAATTGAGCTAGGCTGAAGAGACCCTCTACCCTTGACTTATGTCATTCTTCCTTATTCTCTCGTATGATCTCGCCTTTCTTGCTGCTATTTAGTTTCCCTCTCCCTCTGAATCACTCTTTTTAAAATCTATGTCACACTTGTCAAACTGCCTCTTACCGTTCAAGCATTCAGTGCAATACACATGATATATTTTATTCTTAAAATCTTTCTCCTTTCTGTGTAGACCGACTGGAGACTGCAAATAGGCAACTGGCCAGCCGAGAATTTGAGGGACATGAAAATAAGGCAACAGAGGATCTTTATGCCTCTCAGAGTGAGTGCCATGTTCATATACCCTGGACCTATATAGGAACGTAAACGTATGTGATTTCACTTCATTTCTTAGCACCTGAAATTTGTTTCTGTTTTCTGTCCTGTTTTTCTGGAGAGATTGTTGTAAGCAGCTTCTGGTAGGGGGCTGGAGGGAAAGTGGGAAGACTTTGAATATTTTAATGGAAGTGAAAAGATACGAGAGAAAAACAGAAACCCACCCTCTGACTTGCAAATTCACTTCTTCCCACCTTCTTGGTTCCTTCAAAATTCACGCAGAACCCAAAGCGGTGAAACTATTAAATGTGGTGCCTTTAGCAATAGCAGTAGCACTTGGACCGCTTCACAGTGCTTTACAGCTCTCTCCAAACGGCTTACAGAGTCGGCATATTGTCCCCAACAATCTTTGTCCTCATTTTACCGACCTCGGAAGGGTGGAAGGCTGTGTCAACCTTGAGCCTGATGAGATTTGAATTGCCAAACTGCAGGCAGCCGGTAGGCAGCCTGCAGTACTGCACTTTAACCACTGCGCTACCATGGCTCATGTTTTGTTAAGATGTGCCATGGATATTAGCATTCTTCATCCCCAACATGCAGATGCTCTCTGCATCAGCCTTATGGTAAATTATGGAAATGAAACTGAAAAATGAGCATTACCCACACAGGAATGGCCGCCATGTTGACATTTTATTCTTCCTGGTCTCTGTCCAACCCAAAGGAGACACTTAGAACCACAATGACGAATCTTAAGTCTGCTGGACTTGGAAGCCACTTCCAGGGTTACCATTAAGTTGCAATTTTTTAATGCAAAAGAAAGAAATTCTTATTATATACCTGAGGAAAAATAACATTAACTGCATTTAATTAATTTTAATAAGACTTGTCTTGGCTCTGTCTGCATTAATCCCCTAGCTAAGGGCTCCTCAACCACCATTAGATGTTTGCGGACCGGACCGTGGAAAGTGGGTGAGCATACATGTGCATCTCCACTTGTAGGAGCAATGGGCGAGCAATTGCACACATGATCCATTTGTGTGAACGGAAGGTGTGCATGCTTGCCAGTCACGCAAATGGAGCCCTGTACGCCTTGCCGGCCGCTCGCAAGGAACCATCCCTTCTCCCCACCCCTCCAGCGGTCCTCAAAGCTGGAAAAGTTGGTCCACAAGTGCATCTCATTACCAAATACCATATTTTTTGGAGTATAAGACACACTTTTTTCCCCTCCTAAAAGAGGCTGAAAATTTGGATGCGTCTTATACTCCGAATGTAACCCCACCACCCACCCGCTGTCCCCACCCTTCGGGCTCCACGTGTCTTCTTCCTGGCAGCAAAGATTGCCACTGACAATGGCTTGTGTTTTTGGGCTCTGCGCGTTGCGTTTTCAGCCTCCAAACGCTCCGTTTGAGACCCCTTCAAGGTTGCGGGATTGCCAAAGCACATTGCTGCTGATTGCCACCCGAAAACGCAATGCATTTGGAGGCGGAAAATGCGCTGTGCGTTGCCCGAAATGGCTACCCGGAATAGCTGCTGCCTTCTCTTACCCCTTCTGCGCTTTGCCTGCTTTAGTCACTGGAGCTCCCTCCAACAATCAGCTGTGCTTTTGAAACTGTATTTCAGCCCCAACCTCAAAACCAACGAGTGAACTAATGTGCTGAAGCTGCCCAGGCTAAGGACTAGCCAGATAGGCAGAATTTTTCCCCCTATTTTCCTCCCCAAAAACTAAGGTGCATCTTATACTCCAGTGCATCTTATACTCTGAAAAATATGGGTATGCCTCCTATTATGATAATGTTAAGTTGTCTTTTAAGATGCATGTATAGGTAAAGAACAACAGTGCACTGGGTGGGAAACTCTTGAGTATGAGTACTTTTGGCTCAAATTTGTGGAGATGCAAACAAACGAAATTAGAACCCAAGTCGTTAGTAATAAGGGACGGGCAAGAACATCTTTCAAATCATCATCATTGTTCCTAAGAGGCAAAACAGACCAGCTGCTGTTCTTTTCTCTAAAGTTCCAAAAATAGATGCTGTGTGATGCTGTAGGAAGAATCGTAGAGGATGAATTTAGCCATTCCTGCCCTACTTTTTCAGCCTGGCAAAGTAATGAAAAGATGACAATCGTTTTTGTCCTATTTCAGAGCATTAGTGCCCCTGATTATCCAGGTTCTGTTTAGACATCATGTTGATTCTCCATTTTTACTCTTTAAGGCTTATCATATTCAGTTCGGAAGCCACTTGAGAACAGTAGCCATCCACACATTTTATAGCTGTGAATTTACAGCTGGGTATTCTACAGAGAAGTGTTATTTTGTCCATCCAGTGTCAGTGTCAGTGGCAGAACGGGGTAAATGACACAATGGCTTTCCATGTGTTTCTTCACCCAGGGTGAATGTTGGATTATAAATTGTAGATGTCTGCTGTACAATATTTTTCACTTAATCCTGGCTAATTTGAAAGAAGCGAACTTCGTTTAAGGGCTAGGAAAAAATTGCTAAATGCCTCGATAGTTTCTATGAACTGGGATTAATCAATGAAGTTGCAGGAGGGCGGCTTTGCAGAACACCAGCCTAAAAGATGGATGCAATCAATTAAAGAGTGCAGTGCCTCTAAGCAGCTGTCATTTGTAAGGTTTTGTCTGAGCAGGAGAAATTTACAGGTGGCTGTTACGTATAAGTTGGGTTGGCAAAATCAGAAATGAGGAGGTGATAAGCCACCTGGTAAAGCCAAGGGAAATAATCAAAACCATAAAAAAGCAAAAAGCTAGAATATTTTGGACATGTGAGTCGACACCCAGAAAAATATGTCATTCTTCATTTAATCTTCCAAGGAAAGATTGAAGGCAAACGAGGTCCAGACAGAAGAAGAACATCATGGCTTCAAAATCTAAGGGGCTGGTTTGGACAAAACTCAACAGCACTTTTTCATCCAGCTGTTGATAAAAATAGGATTGCCAACATGATCGCCAGCATCCGATGATGGAAATGGCACAAGAAGAAGAAGGAGGAAGAATGAGCTAAATTTACAGATAAATTACAAATCTAGGATCTGCCAGTACATCCCACTCAATAACTGCAGTCTGCCCATTTATTGGGACTCGGACAGCCTGCCCTATACGCTTTGGTAGCACCACAGCCTCGCCAAAATACAATATTTATTATTTTCTTATGAATGAAGGTGAATATAAATGTCCCAGAATAATGTTGCAGGATCCGATCTGGGTTGGTTATCGGGACCAGGGGTTTTGTCTTCTAAGCTTTCGGATTTATGCTGGAGCCCATCTTCAGGGAATTTCTCTCTAGACTAGTTTCCAGGACAAGTCCAAGAGCTTGTAAGAAAAAACCTTTGGTCCTGGTGACTGACCCAGATTGGATTATTTTCTTAGCTGACAGTGTTTACTGAAATATACATACATCTATGTACACTTTGCTAAAAAATATTGCTGGAAATTCATAACTGAGTTGAGCTGTTGATCCACAACATAGGAGCAAATGTAGTTCCTTAAAGGACAGATCATACAAAATGCCACAGATGTTTGGCGTGAATACCCTATGTAATCCAGACAGATCCATGATACAAATAGCAGCCAGAGTATTTCCAAGAATAGAAAGAGGATTATGAAGATCCTCCTCAGATAGACTTTATTTATTTATACTCAGATATTCACAGCCTTGTGAATTCCATCTGCAGTGTAGTCTTGAGGTAAAAACAGAACTGGATATCCTGGGTTAAGCGACAAGGTGTTTCTATGCAGCAGCACCTGGAGTAAAATGAACATGAATGCCCATTTTAGAAATTCTTCCCAAATTATTATCAGGTATATACAACAGTAATAGCAATAGCAGAAAACAGAATAACAGAGTTGGAAGGGACCTTGGAGGTCTTCAAGGCAGGAAACCCTATACCATTTCAGGCAAATGGTTATCCAATCTCTTATTAAAAACTTCCAGGGTTGGAGCATTTAAAATCTCTGGAGGCAAGTTGTTCTACTGATTATTTGTTTTAACTGTCAAGAACTTTCTCCTTAGTTCTAGGTTGCTTCTCTCCTTGATTAGTTTCCACCCATTGCTTCTTGTCCTGCCCTCAGGTGCTTTGGAGAATAACTTGACTCCCTCTGCTTTGTGGCAATCCCTGAGATATTGGAACACTGCTATCATGTCACCCTTAGTCCTTCTTTTCATCAAACTAAACATACCCAATTCCAGCAACCATTCTTTATATGTTTTAGTTCCCAGTCCTCTAATAATCTTTGTTGCTCTTCTCTGCACACTTTCTAGAGTCTCAACATCTTTTTTACACCATGGCGACCAAAACTGGATGCAGTATTCCAAGTGTGGCCTTACGAAGGCATTATAAAGCAATAACACTTAGACTTACATACCGCTTCAGAGTGCTTTATAGCACTCTCTAAGCAGTTTACAGGGGCATCCTATTGCCCCCAACAATCTGGATCCTCATTTTACTGACCTCAGAAGGATGAAAGGCTGAGTCAATCTTGAGCCGGTCAGGAAATACATTTGAAGTTGGCTTGTTTTGGGTTCTGGAGTTGGATCAAAATAGGTTGAAACTAGAGAGAAGTAGACTTGGGTCAGATAACAGGAGGAATTTCCTGATAGTTAAGACCAGGGTTGGAATTCAGCTGGTTCGGACTGGTTCGGGTGAACCAGATGTTAATTTTAATCTGGTTTGCCGAACCGGTTGTTCCAGGGACTGGATGATCCTGCCGCTCCCCTTCCAGGAGTCTCCACGCAGCCTGTTTTGGATGCCAGATAAGTGCAGGGCATGTGCGGAGGCTCTGGGATGGCGAAAAACAGGCCTACCGGAAGTCTGGAAATGGGGCTGTTTCCAGCCTCTGGAGGGCCTCCGGAGCCTGAGGGAGGCCATATTTGCCCTCCTGGAGGCTTGAGAAAAGCCTCTGGGGCCAAGGGAGAGCAAAAAATGGGCCTATCGGAAATACCAGAAGTCTGGAAACAGGCCCATATCCAGCTTCCGAGGGCCTCTGGGGCCCAGGGGAGGCTGTTTTTGTCCTCCTGGAAGCTCCAGGAAAGCCTCCAGAGCCTGGGGAGGGCGAAAAATGGGCTTATCAGAAGTCCGGAAATGGGCTCATTTCCGGCCTCCAGAGCCTGAGGAGGGCGAACTCCCCACCCCCGTGGTGCAGGAGGCCAAGTAGGCCACGCCCCCATGGCCACGCCCACCCAGCAACCGGGCAGCGAATGGGTTGCTGAAATTTTTCAATCCCCACCCCTGGTTAAAACATGTTAAGAAGTGGAATATGTTGCTTCATAAAGTGCTCAGTTCTCTTCTGTGGACATCTTCAATCAGAGGCTGAATTACCATCTGTTTGAAATACTATAGAAGATTCTGCACTAAGCAGGACATTTGATTAGAGGTCTTGTGACCTTCCTTCCAGCCCACATCTTGATTCTGTGAACTGAAGTCTAACATATTTTGCAAGCCACCAAGTTCAGAAAAGCTTATGACACGGTTGATCTTTTTCCCCCCTTTTTGTGATCTCATGTGGTGCTTTCCTTATCCTTTGTTTTTTTGCAGAATAGTGGGAAAGTATGGGAGGAAGAAACACCTAGGCATTTGTGCCTCCCTGTTAGCAATTTAGTGAACATTTTACTTCCCTGAAGATTCTTTATCAGAATCTCAAGGACTCCACATAAGTGTTTCCTGGAGAATGAACAGGCAGAAGATGTTCCTCATGCAATGAAACATAGCTCATGCTGGGGCATCTGAACTATTTGGGGATGCTTGGCCACGGCTGAAGTTCAGTGAATTCTTTCCCATCCGATGATTCAGTGCCAAGTTCACATGAATGGGTCAAAGCTAAATAAAGCACAGCAGTGCCTCCCAACACTCCCCCCCCCCCCCATCTGATGTTGATATTAGCAAGGCCTTGCTGGAACCAACAGCAGATATGTTATTTCAAATCTACTTAACAAGCTTTGTCTAAAGTAGTTTTCCCACCAGTGTGGACTGAATCTGTTTGGTGGAGCCTGGGCGTGCAGATGTGGAAATGTGCTCTTACACGTATCCATTTTGTCTGGTATCCCAGCTCAAATGGATGCTCATCCTTAACGACTTGCTATTCTTCTTCTTTTTTTTTAAATGGAAGAATATTGAAATTATCTCTCTTTTATGTTTTCATGTCGTTATTAAAATTTCATGTTAGGACTAGTGAGGCCTCACATGTAGAAAGCAACCAGCCTCTTCTAGATCTCTGCATATACAGTATGTACTGTATCAGGGGCGAGTTCCAAATCCTGTCGCTACCGGTTTGCTTATGCGTATGCACAGAAGCATCTGGGCGGGTGGGAGGAGCCTCACTCCACCGCCGTTACCGGTTCGCCCCAGTGGTGGGTTTCAAAAGTTTTTACTACTGGTTCTGTGGGCATGGCTTGGTGGGCATGGCAGGGAAAGGAGTTTGTAAAAGGCTGTTCCTTAGATGGCTCTTACAGGTATCATATCTAAAACCAGATGTTCACCTACATCTTTGCTCTATATTCTCCTCAGCTTGTTTTACCACACAATTTTGTTAGGCAAGCACACAGTGCTGCAAAATGAATGTATGGGCCTCTGGAAATGGTAAAGGTGACCCAGCCTTCAACTGAGCATAGACAATTTCTCCTGTCCTTGAGGCTGTCAGGTGAATTCTTAAGGGGAAGGTGTCATGTTGAATGAGATCTCAGCTTTGGTCCATATTCTGTCTCTAATTGCTCCCCCTACCACCCACACTCCCAAATTCTTTGTTCTTCAGGCAACTGATTTATAGACTCATTTTTCATCCACAAGTATTGGTAATAGCATTTTTTATAGCATTTATAAGATGTTCTATATATATAGAAGAAGCAACCAAGAATACATTTTAGGCTTGAAGCTGAAAAACAGCTTGGCTTTTCAGCAGTGCAAGAAACTACAACGCAAATGATAAAATAAATCATTTTGCTTAGGATTCTCCCTCATAATTTATTTAATTTTTAAGGTGCGTGTGAATGACTGAAGGTGCAGCCAATAGTTTTATGTTGTGGCTAGTAAAAATAATAGACAGTTGTTTCAGAATTCCAAAGATGAAATCCAAACATGTTAAAGGTGCCAAGCTGGGGAAAAAAAATTGCTTTATACTTAAAATGCTATCTAGGTACTTGTCAACTTACAACCATTTGTTTGTGACCATTCAAAGTCACAAGGACAGTGAAAAAAGTGACTTGTGACTGTTTTTTCAAACGACTGTTGTAGCATCCCCATGGTCATGTGATCAAAATTGGCAACTGACTCATTTATGACAGTTGCATGTCCTAGGGTCATGTGACCACCCTTTGCAATCTTCTGACAAGAAAAGTCAATGGGGAAGCCAGATTTACTTAACAATTGTGTTACTAACTTAATAACTGTAATGATTCACTTAGCAATTAGGGTGAGAAAGGTCATAAAATGGGACAAAACTCATTTAACAGCTGTTTTCCTTAGCAATGGAAATTTTGGGCTCAGTTATGGTCGTAAGTCGAGACTACCAGTACAGTCCTCGGTATCAGAACGGAAGTCTAGCCTGTATTGGACTTAATGGTTCAACTGATGATTTGAACCCTGATCTCCTTGCTTAAAGGTAAAGGTAAAGGTTCCCCTTGCACATATGTGCTAGTTGTTCCCAACTCTAGGGAGCAGTACTAATCTCCATTTCAAAACCGAAGAGTCAGCGCTGTCCGAAGACGTCTCTGTGGTCATGTGACCGGCATGACTAAACGCCAAAGGTGCACAGAACCCTGTTCCCTTCCCACCAAAGGTGATCTACTTGCATTTTTAATGTGCTTTCAAACTGCTAGGTTGGCAAAAACTGGGACAAGTAATGGGAGCTCACCCATTACACAGAACTAGGGATTCGAACCACTGAACTGCTGACCTTTCGATCAACAAGCTTAGCATCTTAGCCACTGAGCCACCATGTCCTCTCCTTGCTTGGCTGGAAATATTTTCTGCTACACCATGGTGGCAATTGTTCAGGGGATACTTTTAAGACATATGGCCTTTTCCTGCCTTTTTCCTTACCCAGCCATCTACTGAGGTGGTTTAACGATGGGGTTCTAAGAATGTCCATGGCAAAGGGAAGGACTTGCTATATGCAAAATTCCTAGTTGAGGAATTTTGGACGTTGCTAGGAGTTGAGTTTTCATTTTTCATAAAATGGCTACCTGTCTTGTATGAAAAACTGTCATAAATCCCTTTTTTCAGTGTGCCATTGTAACTTCAAACAGTCACTAAACAAAGTGTTGTAAGTTATGGATTACCTGTATTCTATTCAAAAGTTTGTATTTGAAGTCCAGGGCCATAATTAGAAATAAAGATAATGATGGACACCAACAGTTGCTTTACCACATGGAGTGTAGAAACTAGGATAATTGTCGGTAAATACCTCAAGAGTCCTAGACATTAATTTGGGTACTCCAAACCTAGAATCTTAGTTTCTTTCTGAAGGATTTGGCCTTGATCTTGTCGCCCTTCTAGACAAAGAGTACTTGAAGGAGAAGGAGAAGCTAGAAATGGACTTGACGGCCTTGCGCCTGACCAATGAGGAGCATCGAAGGCACATTGAGATCCTGGACCAGGCTCTGAACAGCGCTCAAGCCAAAGTCATCAAACTAGAAGCAGAGGTGAGAGGTTAAATTATCTCTCATAAACAGATGCTTGTTTTCTTTTCTTGGGATTAGTGTGGGTGGAAAATTCTCCTGTTGGTGCTAAGGATGATGCGTTGGCTTCCAATCCAAACATCAGCATTAAAGGAGATGTTTGTCTTAGGACATAGCAATACTTCTGTGCTGTCGGGAATATTTTGACTAGAGTGCTTTAATCATGCTTCTCAAAACCCTTCATTGTTTTGGTTGTCCTTCAGGTTGCCTTTTTCTGCATCGTTCGTAGTTTGTTCTTTTGGAGATACAGTAATTGGACTGTGCACAATTTTTTTTAAAGAATATCCCATTGGACTTAGTCATATCTTCCAATCGGCAAGCGTATGCCCTCAGCATTTATTATTGTGGCTAGAGTAACCCAAAACATAAGGGAGGCCAGGCACCTAAAACCCAGAAAGTATGAAGAGCATCTCCTGGGTAATATCCAAATTGTATTAAACCAATACAAAATAACCCAATTCATACAACAAAAATGCATTAAAAACAATAACATCTATTAAAACCATAAAAAAAAATTATCTGTGAGAGTCAACTCCAATTTATCAGCAGTATAGTGTAGGCCAGTGGTGAAATCCAAATTTTTTTACTACCGGTTCTGTGGGCGTGGCTTGATGGGCGTAGCAGGGGAAGGATATTACAAAATCTCCATTCCCACCCCACTTGTGGGGGAAGGATATTGCAAAATTACCATTGCCACCCCACTCTGGAGCCAGCCAGAGGTGGTATTTGCCGGTTCTACAAACTACTCAAAATTTCCGTTACTGATTCTCCAGAATCTGTCTGAACCTGCTGGATTTCACCCCTGGTGTAGGCTTCACACCACATTGCTAGATCCCCAGGCAAGATGGCAAACCAAGTCTTCAGGTTCTTCCTGAAGGCCAGATGACAACCTACATGTGATGAGGCAAAGGTTAATCTCAAGGCAGGAAAGGCTCTCTTGCTGGGTCCATTTCCAAGATCTCCAAGTTATTTTGAACCAAAAGCCAACTCTTTCACTCTTTTTCTTGTATACACGGGCAGTTTCGTATAAAAGTACAGTTGCTGTTCTCAGTCTCGTATATTTTTCCCAGTATTTGGTTTCCCTCTGCTGCTCTCATTTCCTTGCTCTGGATTGCAAGGACCAGTGGGTTGGCCAGAGAGTCCTCTGCTTTGACGGGAATAAGTTCTCAGGTGGCTCAGTGGCTAAGACGTTGAACTTGTCAATCAGTAGGGTCAGCAGTTCGGTGGTTCGAATCCCTAGTATAGCTCTCCTGCATGAGCAAGGGGTTGGACTAGATGACCTACATGGTCCCTTCCAACTCTGTTACTGTTAAGGAGGCATTTCCTTAGAGGCAGAAGTTTTCCTTGTCAGGGTGGCAATCAGCCCTGTTCCCCTCCTGGGGTAATTGCACTTAATTAGAGGTGAACTGTGGCTTTTCCTTGAAGTATATTTTTAAGAGAAAAAATAAACCGGGATACGTTCTAAGAAACTTATTTTATTATATAAAAAAAACAATCTTACTAGCTAATTAGTTACATCCTGCCTTACCTCTTGGCAGGCAAACAAAAGAAGAAAGTTAGAAAGAAAAGAAAGAATGTAGACATGCGCAGTAGCTTAGAGATAAGGTGTTTCAGCTACCGTATAGTTCAGAATGGAAGCTCAGCTGGCAAATACAAAATAACACAGTGACATTCCTCTTGTGGATATTGAGATGCACTTCTTGTATTGGACTGGAGGGTCAGTCAAAAGTGACTTCCCATCCCTGAGTTTCTGTGGTTTTGCCTTCAGCTGCGGAAGAAGCAAGCGCATGTCGAGAAGGTAGAGAAGCTCCAGCAGGCCTTGACCCAACTTCAGGCAGCCTATGAGAAGCGAGAGCAGATGGAGCATCGGTTACGCACCAGGCTGGAAAGAGAGTTGGAATCCCTGAGGCTGCAACAGGTGAGAAGTTGAAGGTGGAACTTTGGTCCCCTGCAGTGATTTAAGATGCTGTCAGATCAAAGCTCAGAATTGATTTTGTGTTTGTAATAGTACTGTACTCCAAACTATGGCTGCTACAGCACCACCTGCTCACATGAACAAAATTTGGGTGCTTGGTTATCCACTCGCCCTTACAACCGACCACAGGTATGCTGCAGCATCTCCCTGCCTATCTTTTCCCCCTTATCCTGCCCTGCTGTGTCTCGTAGGCATTCCCCCCACCCGGCTGGATCCCCACAGGTCTTGCTTTCTGCCGTACTGGGTCCCACAACTTCCTTCCCTCTATCACACCTTAGTCTACTTATCTTTTCCAAAGAAGAGCTTCCGAAAGGAGAACTGGCTCACCTCCATTCAGCCTTCCTATATGGCGGCCATCTTGTGCTCTCATGGAAGTGGGTGCCATTTTGAGAGCGGACACCATTTTCAGATTGAAAAAATCGCGTCTGCTTCCAAAATGGTACTCGCTTCTAGGACGGCACCATGCAGCCTCCGTTAAAGGAAGGCCGTGCCTTCCTTTAACAGAGATTGGCTGCTTTGCCTTCCTGAAGGTAATTTTTTTTTTTTCAAAGTCTACTTAACTGACTCTAGTGTAATGGAGGGAGTAGGCCCCAACGGTTTGGGACTTAGCAGGGTGGAGAGCAGGGGTGGGATTCTACCGGTTCGGACCGGTTCAAGTGAATGAATTGATGATCCGCTGGACCCGCCCACCAGCTCCTGCACTTTACTCACCTATATCTTCTCAGCTGATTCGTGTGGCACAGCGGATTGCCACACCTCAGGTGTGTTATGCCCCAGCAGCAACGCAGAAGGTAAGTTTTAGTTAAACTGTACATGCATGTGCAGTGTGCGTCAGGTGCAAAGCACACGCAATCACCGAACCGATTGTTAAACTGACAGGATCCCACCACTGGTGGAGAGTGAAGCACCGGGTGCCTCGGGGGGTTGAGGCTCCATTATGGTGCCTCAAGAACTACCTGTATTAAATTTTTGGTGTCTGTTTTCTTGGTAGTGATATGGAAGTGGTTTACAATTGTTTTCTTTTAGGAAGTTTTTTCAATTTCCCTAGAATTTTTAAGTGGCTTCCCATCTCATTACTAACCAAGGCCAATCCTGCTTAGCTTCTGGGATCAACCAAGGCCAACTAGGTACCGCTGTCTGCTGTGGCAAATGTTTTAAAGGCACCCACAATAAATGAACTAAACAGGAAGGCTGCACAGCTAGCTCCACCAAGCTCATTGAGATCTTTGAATGCACAAAACGGAGTTGAAACCACTTGAGCTCCAGGGAACGTTTGGACAACTCATAAGGCTCGCTTGCACTTGGAAATTGCTTCAGTCGGTTCAGGCATTCAACCAGTGGTGAAATTCAATTTTTTTTACTACCAGTTCTGTGGGCGTGGCTTGGTGGGTGTGGTGTGGCTTGGTGAGCGTGGCAGGGGAAGGATACTGCAAAATCCCCATTCCCACCTCACTCCTGGGGGAAGGATATTGCAAAATCCCCATTCCCACCCCACTCCTGGGGGAAGGATATTGCAAAAACTCCATTCCCACCCCACTCTGGGGCCAGCCAAAGGTGGCATTTGCCAGTTCTCCAAACTACTCAAATTTTCCGCTACCGGTTCTCCAGAACCTGTCAGAACCTGTTGGATTTCACGCCTGCATTCAACACTTTGGGCAAGCATTTAAGGTTGTACCAGTTTACTCTTCTAGATTACATTTCTAGAAGTACAACATTTGAGGAGCAAATAATTCTCATTGTTTAAGTTGTTGTTCTTTAGACCACCAGTGTTAGAATTGTCCATATATAGTCTTGTTGATTTAGAGCTAGAATTCTAAATTATTTTTAAAAAATCATGGGTTCTGCCTGTTTTTGTTGGCTTCTGTTAATCTGCAGGCCAGAAAACTGTCTTCTGAGTTTAGCATAATATGAGATAATTTAACAGAATCCAGCCAATTCCTTGGCACGAGCGAAGAGCTTTTGGTTGAATTAATTGGCTTTCTGAGAATTACTTTTTAGGAACTTAGTTGTCGTTTGCCAAATTAGAATGTCTAGGGATGTTTTTATGTAAAGATCGATCCTTATGAGAAGGCATGAGATGCTAATGAAATATTACCATAGCTTGGAAAATTATAAGTTAGATCAGTTGCTTTTGTGTATCAAGGTAAAGAATTCTGGATAACCATTACCTGAAGATATATTTACATTGATATTAATGAGTTGGGGAACGAGGTGCCTGAAAACAACCATGTTTGCTGTTATCCGTGATGTAAGCTATAATTTTGTGCATTCTCCAGTCCTCTTCCCAGCTGCCACATACTTAGATAAGCCTTAGTGGTGCAGTGCTTAAAATGCAACATTGCAGGCTAACTTTACCCACAGCCCGGAGTTTGATCCTAATGGGCTTTAGGTTGACTCAGCCTTCCATAATTCCGAGGTCAGTAAAATGAGGACCAAATTCTTGGGGTGGCAATATGCTGACATTGTAAAGCACCCAGAAAGTGCTGTAAAATTCTATGAAGTGGTATATAAATCTAAGTGCTATTGCTAAGGGAGGCTGGTGGTGGTTTGTATTTCTGAAGCTAGCAGCTTATATATATTTGCCAGCTAACAAAGATAATTGGTGGAATCAAACTGTGGTTAGGGACCCTGACTAATAAAACATGTTGTAAATGTAATTTGCTGGATTGCACCTTGGTTTTCTAGAAACAAAGAGATGAGAGAGGGCAGACTGCAGTGCACATACCTCGTTTCTGAGTTTGTGGTTGGAATCCATTGCTTGATGTTCCACTTGAATGTAATCTGTTCTTTCTCTGAAAATGACCAGGATTGGTTTGCCTCAGTGGTGAAATCCAATTTTTTTTACTACTGGTTTTGTGGGCGTGGCTTGGTGGGCATGGTGTGGCTTGGTGGGCGTGGCAGGGGAAGGATACCACAAAAACTCCATTTCCATCCCACTCTGAGACCAGCCAGAGGTGGTATTTGCCGATTCTCCGAACTGCTCAAAATTTCTGCTACCGGTTCTCCAGAACCTGCTGGATTTCATCCCTGGTTTGCCTTGATAATAATTTATATGCTGCCTGAGTCCCAGGGATTCTGGGCAGTTAATCTGACTTGTCCTATCAGCAAAATCCAGATGGATAAAGCTGAAAGAACATTCAAACTACAGTTTGACTTGGCACCATTATCACATCTGATATATTTTAAATGCCTTTTGCCTTTTGTCTAGCGTAAGTTGAATACAAATATGATTGCTCATAACTTTTTAAAGGCGAGGCATGGAAAGGTGTTTCTATTTCAACTTTGAAAACTGTTTCGTAATAGTTATTGTATCATGTGAAATGTATTACTAATGCATTAGTTGCTTGATTTTTCTCCATCTCTAGAAGTATTCCATGAACTCTCCCAGAACCTCAGTAGCAACCTTCATGCAACCTTCAATTGCATGAGGCTGCATTTTTAATGTCCTTGGTAAAAGTTTGTAGACAAAGGGACATTTTAGTATGCAACATAAGGTGAGGAATGACTTCCAAGATGAATTATCCATTGTAAAAAAAAATTACATCAATAATATGGATTTTCATGAAACTGAAGTCACTGAAACTAAAGTCACTGAAAGCAATAAAATATGACTTTATTGCCACTAAGTGATAGAGGAGACTACGTATGCTTACTATGGAGTAAATAATAACAACCATCTCCTTTACAGAGCTATAGAATAAATTGTTTAGAAAAATTGGGTTTCCCTGTTGCTGGATGTAACTAATGACTAGGCAATCATCTGTCAGGAGTGCTTTAATTCATATATCTGCATTGATTGAAAATTGGAAGCATTGGCCAAAATGGCTTCTTCCAGCTGTATGATTCTGTGATATGCTATTGAATTCAGTGGGACATTCTTCAGAGCAGATGACACTGCTGGTCACAGCTACTTTTGGTTGGATAATAATAATTATAACTTCATTGTCATTGTACGTGTATACCCAGTATACCCATACAACGAAATTCACTTAACATCCAAAGACCAAGTCCAACACAGATAACAATTCCCAAACACACTCCCACCCCCCACAAATTCCCCACCCCTAAACTACTCAAACATCCTCACAACAGACCAAGTAATGCTGTCTAACAGCTCACTGATGGTGGCCCTTTAGTTCATTGCTGAGTGCAATTATAGCTCTGGGATAAGGGATGAGGGCCAGAGGTCAAATACATTCTTTATTACACCTTTGCAACTGCCCATTGCTACACATCTCTATATTCTCTGCATAAAAGCATATCAGTTAGAACAAAATTCCATTTCAGAAGGGGAAAAAAAACCAGCACAGTTTCCTTACATTCAACCCAGTGTATATTCCAAACATTTGAGTCTGGTGCTTGTGGAATAAGACAGATTTTCAGTGCTTTCTTGGAGGCCTCCAAGGCTGATCTTGTTCCAGAGACAAGATCAGCAACAGAGACTTCCTGGGTTGACAGGAAGGTGACATTGTTTAATTAAGGCACCTGAAGCATGCCAACCTTGCTAGAACTTTCTTGGCAGACAGCTAATATGGGACATAGATGGACTCATAACTACCTAGGCCTTATACTGTAGATGACATCAGCATCTTGACTTGTGCCCAGAAGCTTATAATAACTAGGTAAATTTACGTAGGAACAGTATTAAATGCCAGGCACTTGCATTGCTGCATTCTGGACCAGTTATAACTTCAGAGTGATCTTCAAGAGCAGTTCCATATAGATCACTTTCAGTCAATCAATCAATCAATCAAATAATCAGATAATCAATGTTTTATCAAGTTAGTAAAGCAGGGGCGTCAAACTCAAGGCAGAGTTAGGGCATCAGACAAATCTGTGTAAAAGTCTTCCTAGTCCCAGATGTTACTTGATTCTAAATTCCAGGGGGGAAAATAGTTTGTACCCTACTTCTGGGTTGGGAAGTATCTTTCCATCCAGTCATTGGTAGATCCCCGGAACTACAGTAGTGGCCAAAATTGGGGATATCTTTTGGGAAAAGTGTGTTTTTGAGTTTGATGGCTAATAACACCACTTTTTTTTTTTTTTTTTGGAGTTTCAAGATAATCATATTCCACTGCTGGAATGTCCTGGGAATAGCCCAGACCTTAACCCAATTGAAAATCTATGAAGCCGCCAGCTAAAGAAACTTGTTAGTCAGAAGCGACCCAGCAATAAAACCCAGTTAATAGAAGCAATCCTTCAATCTTGGTTTCACATGATAACTATTGTGGTCCTCCAGCAGCCTGCAGAGCTGGCAGTGGAGTCGGACAGCAATGAGGCTGAGGAAGAACATGGGCCAGTCCTGGAGGCTGGGGAGGGCTCTGCATCAGAGGCAGAAATGGGGCCAGGGCCATCAAGGTGCGGACTCCAGAGCCTCCAGAGCCTGATAGGAGTGAGGCAGAGGAACAGGAGGAGCCTGTTCGTAATGCACGCATGAGAAGAGCTGCCAGAAGGCAAGAGCAGCTCAAGCAAAGAGGACAACTCTGGAATAGGGCCAAGAGATGATTGGCCCCTCCCATAAGGCTTAAAACAGACCAGCAATGGCGTTTGGGCTTTGCTGGAAAACAACATTGGTAGCTTGGTCGTCTTCTTTGTCTACGTCTTGTATTTATTTTTGTATCTGTGACTTCTGAATGTTTGCCAAGAAAGGCCTTTGGCAGTTTGCCTAATTGGACCAAGGTTTGCGATAGGACTGAGGAATTTATGATGGGAGGAATTTGCTTTAATTTAGTTGAATGACTCTGGGAATGAAGTAATTCTCAGCTGTTTAAATAAAGTTTGTTTTTGACTGATTTTCCTACTACTTACTTGGGCCTGGGTCACAACAATAACAACTGCAGAACTAAAAGGCTTGGTTCACTCCATGGGCAAGTATATATCCACGTTATAAGGCCGTAATTCATGCTAAAGGTTACCCAACAAGAGCTTCAGATAGCTCAACAGGCTAAATAGCCTGTTATTAACATTCAACTGTCTGCAATTATGGCAAGTTCAAGGCTCAAAGTTGACTCAGCCTTCCATCCTTTCTAAGGTAGGTAAATTGAGGACACAGTTTGTGGGGGCAAGAAGCTGACTTTGTATAAAAAAATATATACCAAAGTATGAAGGCTATTGCTTAATGCATTGTAAGCCGCCCTGAGTCTCCAGAGAAGGGCGGCATATAAATCTAATTAAAAAAAAAGAAAAGAATAAGTATTCACTGACATGGTGATCATTTTTGTATAGCTTGTTTTTTCTACGTGTTTCCCTTTTCTTCTTTATACTGTAACTGCTGTTCTAATAGCAAATCCTTCCTAAAGGTGATTACATTACATTCTTGATTAAATTATCTTTCCATTGATATATAATTTTATGGTACTACTCCCCCCAAAAAGTGTTATTAGCTAGTTTTAGAAAATACACTTTTCCCAAAAGGTTTCCACAATTTTGGCCACTACTGTAGTAGTGGTCTATGTCTCATCAGAATGGAGCTTCAGCCTGTTTCTCTTCCTCCAGACCCAACAGGTTCCAGGTCTAATGACAATCCTTTGTCTTCATCACTTGGTTGGTTCGCATTCAAGGTCAGCCGTGCTGAGGATGTAGAGTTTGCCATATTCTGTCAAAGGCTATTAATATGTTGAGATCTGGAAAGACTGTGTAATAATGGAAACCTTTCCCTGTAGGAAGCCAATACTGAGACTGCTGTTGAATTACTATTTATGTACTTTGGCGGGCTTCGTTCCAAAAACCAGAAATACTTCCCCGCAGGCTGTTTTTCAGGTTATATGTAACTCTGCTTTCTTTTCCTGGTATAATTCGCTGGAAAACTGCCATTATAGTTCAGTGAAATATACTGAGTGAAAAAAAATATCTACTATATGTGTGTGCCAGAAGTGTAATGAAAACTTCTGAGGGGCATTCTATGGGGAGGATAGGTCATTGTGAGCATCTGAATGTTGCATCTTGCATTTCTTTTAATTTTCTCATTGTGTTGACCCTCCTGGTGCATAGTGATTATGGCTGAATGTAAACATTTTTTAAAAACATGTTATTGGCGACAACACATCTCCCTTTGAGTTCCCCAGGCCCGCTGGCAGAACCATGTCTTCAGGGCCTTCTGAAAGAGTGTTTAAGTGGGGGCCAATCTAATTTCTGGAAGGATGACGTTCCAGAGAGAGGGAGCCACCAGAGAAGGCCCTGGGTCCCGCCAGATGTATCTCCTTAGGGGATGGAACTCGCAACATTCCTTGCCTCCCCACCCACTCTGATGGGTCAGATGGGTGTGACCATCAAGAGACAGTCCGTCAAATTACTTGCCTATTAAGTTTATACTAAAAAATGGTTTCAGAGCATCTTCCTTTATTTCAGAAACAAGGGAATTACCAAGCAGCCCCTGTGCCTGAGTACAACGTCCCAGCCTTAATGGAGTTAGTGCGGGAGAAGGACGAGAGGATCCTGGCTTTAGAAGCCGACATGACCAAGTGGGAGCAGAAATACCTCGAAGAGAGCACCATCCGGCACTTTGCCATGAACGCTGCAGCCACGGCTGCCACAGAAAAGTAGGATGTGTTGATTTCATTCATTTATTTATTTAACCACATTTATAGAGAGGGTTGAATGATAGGCTTTTCAGTCTTCCGTGGATGTTGGGTGAAACTTGTGAGGTTTTGAGGTCTTTTTAAGGCTCACCATAGACCTCTTGTGAGACATTGAGAGATTTAGTTATTTCATGTGATTATAGAGGTTTTGTAAATGCATATATCCCCTTCCTTCCTTCCTTCCTTCCTTCCTTCCTTCCTTCCTTCCTTCCTTCCTTCTCCTCTCCTCCCCCTCCCCTTTCTCCTTCCTTCCTTCCTTCCCCTCCCCCTCCCTTCTCCCTTCTCCTTCCTTGTTCCCTTCCTTCCTTCTCCTCTCCTCTCCCCTTCCCTTCCCACCCCCTCCCCTCCCCTCCCTTCCCTCTCCTTTCTCCTTCCTTCTTCCTTTCCTTCCTTCCTTCCCCTCTCCCCTCTTTCTCCTTCCCTCCTTCTACTCTTGGTAGTAGGTGGAAGCCATTAGGATGTCATGACACACCTGGGCATTGTGTTGCCACCCCAGGATGCCAATGGCAGAGGAAATCCTAACTTTTAATGAGTAAGCACCCATTGAGCATCCAGAGGCAGCCAGATATGGCCCGTGGTCTCTTTGGCAAAAGAACCAGACAGAAGAACTATGAAAGACATTCTGTTGCGAGAGACAAGAAAGCTATTGTACCTAGAAATTTCCCAAGTAGAGAAGCAGATCATTGGATCGATGAAAGGAAGGTTCTTGTATTTTGATCGGGTCAGTTGAAAGCTTTTGGGGTTTTTTTTTTCTATTGCCAGAGATACTTCGGCCACCAACCACTCCCGGAGTGGCAGCTACAGTGAGAGTTCCCTGGAACTCCGCATATGGCAGGAAGAACAGGAGAAGATGCAAAACAACCAAAAGTGTCAGGACATGGAATACACGTAAGGAACAGCTGTGAAAAAGCTGCCATGGGATTGGAATGAAGAGACGCAGTGCTGAGGCTCCGTGCTATGCTTAATAATAAGAATGTTCAGCTTTTTTGGCATATAAGGCCCTAAACCACTTGGGAACCAGATCCTGAACATTCATTTTAGGAAACCGGTTGGTTGCCAAGGGTGTTAGAAAGGGGTCCTCTGTCTATACTTTGACTAAATATCCTCTTGTGATTACTGGTGGGCAGGGCTTACCGTCAGAGGTGGGCTTCAAAAATTTTAGCAAGGGGTTCTCTGTCTGGTTGCTGGGTGGGTGTGGCCATGGTGGGCGTGGCCTAGTTGGCCTCCTGCACCATGGTGGGGGTGGGGCATTTTTGTCCTCCCCAGGCTCCGGAGACTTTTCTCGAGCCTCCGGGAGGACGAAAACTGCCTCCCCAGGCTCTGGAGGCCGGAAACAGACCCGTTTTTCACCCTCCCCAAACTTCCGGTAGGCCCGTTTTTCACTCTCCCCGAGCCTCCGCACATGCCCTACACTTACCTGCATCCAAAATGGGCCGCGTGGGAACTCCTAGGAGGGGTGAGGCGGGGTGGGCGGGGCCAGCCAGGAGTGGGATTTGTGGTTTCTCCAAACTGCACAGAATCTTAGCTAGAGGTTCTCCTGAACCCCTGCGAACCCCCATCATCCCACCTCTGATTACTATACTTAATTAACGGTCTCTACCTGGGAGATCCTAAGCATCATCTCTTGCATTTGTGGGGGGCACCAAGCAAAGACCTCCCCTCCAGGCTTTTCTTGTATTAATGCTAAATTATCAGCTAAGGATGAAAGGAAACCCTAACTGGGATCAGAAGGATGCAGCATGTGAACATTGACTGAGGAAGATGTTTTGGTCCAAATACCGTATCTACTCCTCTCTAGCTGGGGCCAAGTGACCTCTTTTAAGCCTTTCTTCAATAATATTATTACCTCCGCATTTACCAGTGTAATAAAATTATTACTATTGCTAGAATAAAGAATCTGTATGCAAAAATCATCGAGAAAGATGCCATGATCAAGGTCCTTCAGCAGCGATCCAGGAAAGATACCAGCAAAGGAGATTCTGCAAGCTTGCGGCCCGCTCAGTCGGTGCCATCGATAGCCGCGGCTACAGGAACACACTCCCGTCAGACCTCCCTTAACCACACTCAGGGCGTTGAGGAGAAGAAAGAAGAGAAGTCTTGGAAAGAAAGCATTGGTGAGCTTCAGTTCAGTTCACATGTGATATGAAGCGACAATTGTTGAATGGGCCAGTTTTGTTCAGACCAGGGAAGAAATGCTACTGGTTCAGACCGGTTCGGCTGAACTGGTAGCAGTGACGGCAGGTGGTTCGGAGAACCGGTAGCGACAGCAGCATGAGGCTCTGCCCACCCGCCCGGTCGTCATTACTTCCTGGTTTTAACCAGGCAGTAACCTGTTTTTTCCCTCTGCGCATGCGCAGAAGGGTTTGTGCATGCGCAGAGGGTTTGTGCGCGCATGTGACACGCGCGGCGGGTGGACTTCCGAACTGGTTGGGAAGGGAAGTAGATTTCACCCCTGGTTCAGACAATATGCTAAACGCTGCATTGTCTTTTGTCAACTGGCAGTGGCTAGGTCCATATAACTTGTTCAGTTCAAATCAAGCAAAACTTCTTTATCATTCAATAGAACATGTGAACTCATACTTGGCGTGTAAACTTGGAACCTGGCAAAAGACCTACTAATGTTCTCCATCTCATCCTCATCAACTTTAAGATGTGTGGACTTCAGTTCCCAGAATTCCCCAGTCAGATTTGCTGGCTGGAGTGTTCTGGGAGTTGAAGTCCATACATTTTAAAGTGGCTGAGCTTGGAAAGAAACACTATCTTAAAGGAAGATGTATTTCACCCATATAATGTAGTTCCGTGCTCATTTGGGAAGGCCTGCTGTTTTTCCCAATTCTGTTTTTATGTTTTTGATGAAAACGTCTCTTAATTTATTTAGGTGGCAGTTTTATGAAGCATTACCTTTAAGAAATTTGGTAAACTACCGTATTTTTTGGAGTATAGGATGCACCAGAATATAAGACGCACCTTAGTTTTTGGGGAGGGAAATAAGCCTCCCAGAATACCCCCAATCAGCTGTTCCCAGAGGTGAATTTTACAGCAGGTTCCTTGGTTGTGAGCTCTGTGCCTTGCTTTTTTTTCTGCCTCTGAAACTTCTGAAACTCTGTTTCAGAAAAAAACTTTTTTTCCTGCCTCCAAAAGCCTCCGAAACAGAGCTTCAGAAAAAAAGCCTCTGAAGCTCTGTTTGGGAGCTCCACCACATCTTACTAGGGCTTAATACAATGGCCTTTTTCACACAACGTGCTAAGATGATCACACAGCCTATAAAGCTCATGATTCAAATTTTATTTAGCTTTTGGACTCTTCTTGTCTGCACATTTCTTTAAGCCTTAGGTCTGTTTATCTCTGAACTAACCAGGAGTGGGCTTCAAAAATTTTAGCAAGGGGTTCTCTGCCCGGTTGCTGGGCGGGCGTTGCCATGGTGTGTGTAGCTTAGTCGGTCTCCTGCACCACAGCAGGGGGGAGGCATTTTTGCCCTCCCCGGGCTCCGGTGGCTTTCCTCGAGCCTCTGGCAGGACAAAAACGGCCTCCCCAGGCTCCGGAGGCCCTCTGGCACCCAGAAACAGGCTTGTTTCTGGCCTTCCCGACCTCCCGTCGGTCCGTTTTTCACCCTCCCTGAGCCTCTGTGCATGCCCTGCATTTATCTGCATCTAAAATGGGCCGCATGGGGACTCCTGGGTGGGGTGGGGTGGGATGGGTGGGGCCAGCCTGGGATTTGGGGGTTCTCCAAACTGCACAGAATCTTAGCTAGAGGTTCTCCTGAACCCATGCGAACCCCCAGTAGCCCACCCCTGGAATTAACTCTTTGGAACTTCTTTTCAGCTCTCGCTACAAAGCTAAGACTTCCCAAGGATTTCACTTACTTCTGCCATATGGGCAGTTTCCCCTTCTTCATAAATTGCTGCTGGAAGCATTTTGCTAGCTTTGTTCCCAGAGCAGCCAAAATGCTTGTGAACCTTCAGCCCCGTCACATCATTTCAGCCAGTTTGCATCACTGCCATGAGTATAATGTGGTCGGGAAAGACGATCTGGCTCCTTCCCAGCAATTCCTTTTAGAAGGAGCCAGCAAGTTTCAGAAACCTCAGCAGATTTAACTGGGATTGGTTGTGAGAAACATATTTTAACAAAGACAGTAATGGATGATGGGCAACCTACATGCTACTTATTCTATTTGTTTAGTGTTGTTTATAGGAATTTGCATAAAATAGATTAAAAACATTGAGAAGTAGGACTATTAGTAATGATCAAGTGTGCAGGTTGGTGCTGTGAAATAACTCCCATTTTGTCCCAAAGGTGCATTTTTTTCAAGAGGCAACTGGACGTTGTTTTTTTTCCTTTGAAGACGTTTCACTTCTCATCCAAGAAGCTTCTTCAACTCTCAGAGCTGAAGAAGCTTCTTGGACTTCCAATTCTGTTACAGTAAAATAAGGCATTAACATCAAATCACAGCTTTTTGCTTTTCCATAATAGTCTGAACAGGTCATTTCTATAAAGATCTTGTCAGAGTTTGTTGCAGCACACACAATCAGACAATTGAGCAGGATTAAAATTATATAAGAGCCTCAGATAGCTCAACAGGCTAGATAGCCTGTTATTAACACCCAGCTGTCTGCAATTGTGCAAGTTCGAGGCTCAAGGTTGACTCAGCCTTCCATCCTTTCTAAGGTAGGTAAATTGAGGACCCAGCATATAAAATCAGGAACACAGAAGCAATATTCATAGAAGCAAGTCATTACAGAGTAGAGAGCTACAGAGGCTAATATATTGTACAGAGGCATCCGTTACAGAGGCCAAACCAACTCTTATATACCAGTTTTCTGCATTGTCTTTTGTCAATTGGCAGTGGCTAGGTCCATATACCGTGTTTAGTTCAAATCAAGCAAAACTTCTTTATCATTCAATAGAACAGTGATGGAGAAACTTTTCGGCACTCGTCACGCGGAAACATCGCATCCGCGCTCATCAGGGCCGTGCTCTGGAAAAGCCAAGCTTCTGGGTTCTAATGCACATGCGCGCCCGACGATCAGCCGGCTGGTGCACATGTGCAGGCCGGTTTTCAGCACTGTTGTGCGCAGTCGAAGGGATCGCACTCTGGAAAAGCCGAACTTCTGGGTTCTGGCGCTCATGCACATCTGACAATCTGCTGGCCAGCGCGCATGTGCACAGTGGTTTTTGGCACTGCCACGCCCCTGAAGCACAGCTGATTGTCATGCGCGCATGCGTGCCAGAAACCCGGAAGACAATCAGGCAAGGCCACGTGTGCCAGGCAACATGGCTTCGCTTGCCACTTTGGGCACCTGTGCCATAGGTTCGCTATCACAGTTATATACAGTTCAGAAAGTCTAAGCCATGCTCAGACTCCCAACTGTCTCTTATGGCCCCATACAAAGAAATACTATGTTTCAGTTTCCAAACAGTCCCCATTGGCTGACCTGTTTCTATGCCTATTCCAGTTCATGAATACACTGACAGATCTATCAGTCTACTCTGTAAAACTCACAGAGTTTCAATCTTTTCCACATCAAGCAAGAAGTTCAGAAGCGTTTTCAGGTGGAAACAAAAATACTTATGTTCTACTCTTTAATCAGAGTACCGTATTTTTCGGAGTATAAGATGCATCTTTTTCCCCCAAAAAAGAGGGTGAAAATCTGGGTGTGTCTTATACTTTGAATGTAGCCCCGCCCAGTCTTGCAAAAAGATTTCAGAAGCTGAACGAAGCCTCTGAAAGAAGCTTCAGAAAAAAAGCCTCTGAAAGGCTTTTATCTAAAATAAAAAGCCTTTTTTTCCCTGAAGCTCTGTTTCAGAAGTTTCAGAGGCAGAAAAAAAAGCCAGGCACAGAGCTCACAACCAATGAAACTGTTGCTAAAATTCACCTCTGGAAACAGCTGATTGGGAGTATTCTGGGAGGCCGATCCACCCACCAATCAACTTTTTTCTTATTTTCTTCCCCAAAAACTAAGATGCGTCTTATACTCCAGTGCGTCTTATACTCTGAAAAATACGGTAGTCAGTTTTGCCATTTCAGCCAACTCCATCAACTTCTGCAACCCTTCTTCCATGGTAGGAATCCAAGTGTCAAGTGCTTCATTTCCAATCATTTCCCCCCATCTTTCCTCACTTCACTTCCCCCTTTCCCCTCCCCCTTCACTGCTCTTCTATTTACTTTTGTATTTTGTATTTTATGATACTCTGTAACTTAATAAAAAAATGCTGAAGAAGCTTCTTGGATGAGAAGCGAAACGTCTTCAAAGAAAAACCAGAAAGTCCAGTTGCCTCTTGGAAAAAAAAAACACATTTGGGACAACCATGACCTGGATGACTCTCCAAAGACATTTAACTCCCATTTTGTTCCTTTTTCAATGGATGCTAGTTAAAATAACAGCAAAGTGTCATCTATAGGAAGCTTAACAATGTATTTCTATCCTGGCTTACCACTCTAGAAAAAAGCCAAGATCGGGAAGCCAGCTAAAGTCCCAAGCCTCCACATTCAAGTTTGTGACAGTAGAGGCAAGCCAGGAATCCAGGTTTAGACAGTTAAGTTTCTAGGGCAGACTAGATTTTGGGTTCTGTAGTCACTCTTGTTTGTAATATTGCTTATTATTGGTCAAGACTCCCCAGGAACTTTAGCTTAGAGTTTTGTGTGCTTGTTGTTACCATTCTGTACAGGATGTAGCTTCTTTGCATCAGACATTGCAGACTTTAACCTATGTGCTCTTGGAGGAAGCCATGGCAGAAATATAATGAAAAATGTCTGGGTGTCCATGTTGTTATTTTCTTGAAGGTTTGCTGTTAGGGAAAGACACCTCTGAACAGACACCCATCCCTTCGTTGACCCTTCCAACTCCTTCTTTATCCTCTACAATGTCTTCATGGCCAGTCACCATCTGCCATGCTAAAATGGGCAGCAAAGACAACAGCACTCAGACAGACAAAGGCACGGAGCTTTTCTGGCCCACTGCAGCTTCTTTTCCGGGTAGAGGGAAACTGAGTCACAGTTCTGGCAGCAGTCCAGCCCTGAGGCACATCGCAGGCAAAAATGCTGGGGAGAAACCGGGTGAGTAGTTTCAATTGCTTTGATCCCGAGAACATGACTGGCAGGATCTGTAAACTTGCGATTTGTAGAATTCAGAATTTCGAAAACCTGCTTCCAGGAAAAAGCAAAATGCAGGTAGTCTTCAATTTGTAACTTTAATTACAGTTGTAAGTCACGTCAATCATTTTGTGTTGTATCACTAAACCGCCGATCTGATTTTACGACCTTTTTCATTAGCAAATTACCATGGAGATTAAGCAAATCCACCATCGGTAAGTGAACCTATTGTTCGCAATAGCCATTTTTTTTACCAGAAATTGATAGTAAATGTGATTTCCATCACAACATGCCCTAATTGCGGTCATGTGACTGCAGGACATTGCAAACAGCCATAAATGCAGGCTGATTGCCGAGCACTGAAAATACAAACATGTTCCGAGGGGGATACTAGCTGTTGGAACTTCAAAACTGGGTCGTAAGTACCTTTGGAGTATGTGTATCCTGTTGTAAATTTGAAAGGTTGCTAAGTGATCGGCCATACGTTGAGGACTATCTATGAAGTAAAATTCCGCTGTAGATAAACTGAAAAGTTGCTTATAAATATTTTCAGCAAGTGAACAAAATGCAAACTAATTGAAAGGTATACAGATTCAGAAATTATCTATCTTTATCCATTGGTGATTTTCTTCCTGGAAAACTCTCAGCTTTTATTTTTTTAGAATGATTAATCTCTTACTGACCTTATGAATTAAAGGGAATTCTGTGCTTTCATTTGCTTCCCTGTGGCACTCCTAGGAACTTTTTTTTCCTATTCCTTTGCACATCGTTGAAACGGAAGCCACTTGTACCAAGAGCTTTACAAATCCTGCAAGTTTAAGGCACATTTTGTTTAGTAACGGCTAGGATCGCCATTGCCTGAAAGTACGATCTTAAAAGCAGGTCACAAAAATAATTACCCAATGCAGTGGCAGCCTGGAAAGAACATTATGTGAATTACGTGTGAGAGACGTGTCCCACTTGTATAGATTGGCTTCCAGTGGTGGGATTCAGCCAGTTCGCACCTATTCTGGAAAACCGGTTGTTAACTTTCTAAGCAGTTCAAAGAACTGGTTGTTGGAAGAAATCTTATTTTGTTTTTTTCCACTTTACAGGGCTAATCCTGTAAGGAAGGCAGGAAGGAAACATTCTGGTGTTATTTCTAGTCTAATCTTTATTGCCCTCCTTACAGAAACTGCCTCTCCGGTTAACCCTTATTACATTGTAACAGCTAAGGCGAAGCGCCCATCGAAGTGAGTGATGTTGAGTTGGCCACACCCACACGGTCCCATGACCACCGAGCCATGCCTACCCAGCTGGTCATTAGGACAGAGAACCGGTTGTTCAGTTATTTGAATCCCACCACTGACCCATTCTCTACATTTTTCTCTCCTAGAAAACTCTTCCAGCTGTGCAAAGCTCCTGGACAGCAGCAGAAGCCGAGTTAGCCATCTGCTTCACAAGCCTGAATTTCCAGATCCAGATATGATGGAAGTCCTTATTTGAAGCCATGGAGCTTTTGCTGCTTTGGGGGAAAGCACCTCTTCACCTTGGAGTGAGAGAGGGTGGGATGGGTGGGTGTTGTTTTCATTGCTGTGCTTGAATTAAAAACTCTGGAGGACACCAAGAAGTTGGACCAAGAAAGTTCGAACCCAGAAGAAAACACCAGGCGAATCTGAGAGTTGAGGAGAGCAGAGGACTCAGAATGTCAGAGATAGGACATTTGGGAGGTCTGCTATGTACAGTTAACCATGCTGTGGATTTGGGGGGTGGGGAAAAGCAAGACGTTACAGGAATCAGAAGACGTTTGTATGGAGGATGTGTTTGATGTTCCAGGAAATGTTCTCCAACCACCTAACCAGTAACATCATTGGGTGGTATGTTGCCCACATGGAATTCTTTTGAATTGTATTTGCAATTCTTGGGCGAGGGAGCAGGACTTCCAAATATCGTTCTTTTAGCTGCTATCTTCTTCCTGCTTTTTCTTTTTTGATCTCTCTACCATCTGGGTTTGCTTCTACTGTATGTCAAACCCGCCGACATAGATCCCTGGTAGAACAAAGTTTAGACAGGTTAATCCTAAATTCTTTCCATGATCTCTTTAGCTGTCTCGGTCTACAGAAGTCCCTGAATGCCGTTGACAACAAAGGAGAATGAGTTGGACAACCCAGGTGCTTAATGCATAAGAGCCATGGCTTGCTGTGATCTTATTCTGCAAGATCATCTGCATTATGAAACTAAGCAATCGGTTAACAAAATCAACCGAAAGATCTCCAATTCCTTCAAATTTAATTTATTATGGCCGTGCCAGAGCCCAGCTCATTTTAGCCCTAAAGTTAATAATCCCAGAAGCATTGAATGAGATTTCTTCCCTGGATTCACAGCGAAATTCCTGATGGAGACCGGTCTCCGTCCACGGGTCATGCATCCGAACAGTCATGTGTAAAGATAGCCAGGGATTCAACCGGTGTAACAATCGGTTCGCTGAGTGCACGTGCGCCAGTTGTGCTATGCGCACGCACAGTGTGTTTGAAAACAGCTCTAAAACTTACCTTCTACTGCAGCCCAGTGAGTAAAACAGCTAAGGCGCGGCAATTCGCTCTGCTGCACCTATCAGCTGGGCTTCAAACAAAGGGAATATAGATCGGTATAGCACAGGGGCGGGCAGGCGGGCCCAGCTGATCATCGGAGCTACCGGTTTGTCCGAATGGGCTGAATCCCACTCCCGAAGATAGTGCATCTTAGGATCAGCTTTGCTGACTTGCCAGTAGATCTATTTATGACCTGGTGCTAAATAAGGTATCTTTGAGTCTCTGCTGTAAGCCGGAACATTGAAAGAGTCCTAATGTAGGAAGTAGTTAACACGGTGGTCCCTTCCGGATGGGGCCAAATGTGCAGCTGTTTTTTGTATTCTCCTCTTGTTGTGTAGTGTAGTGCCAGTTATGTTGTATTCTTTCTGAAGAAAAGTATGCCTGTGTATCTCGGTAAGAGTCCTTAGTCCATGTAGCCGTGTTCTGGTTTTGCTCTGACTCATGAATTTGCCTTTTCGTCAGATGTTAGGTGGAAAAAAAGTGTCTCCCAAGGCTTGTAGTAGTAGATCAGGGGTGTCAAACTCGATTTCCTCGAGGGCCGCATCAGGATTGTGTTTGACCTCAGGAGGAGGACTGGGGTGTGTGGCTAGGGGGCGTGGTCAGTTTGACGTTACTCATTTCAGGGGCACATGTAGTGGCCGGAGTACTCTGCCAGCTCCAATTTTGGTGGGACGGCCCCCTGCAAAGCTCTGCCAACGAAAACAGAAGCTCAGGAGGGCCACACATGGTCCTCCCGAGCTCCGTTTTCATTGGCAGGGGCACCACAGGGTGGTCCTTCACTGTTTCCAGGGTGGCTCCACGAGTCAGATCTAAGCACCCCGCAGGCCGAATCTGGCCCCCGGACCTTGTGTTTGACACCTCTTTAGTAGACGCTACTTCCCGGAGTATCTGTAGATAGCAAGGTGACACAAATCTTTTTTTCTTCTTTCCCTTCCTCTATGGACCAGAGAGACAGTCTTACTGCCTCTTGTTACAGACATGTTTTAAATCCAGGACAGGGAGGCCCTTGTTCTCTGTTGCAAAAAGCCCAAATTGCAGCACTGTATTGAGGCCCAGTTAGGTTTTATCCAAACATAAAGAGCAGGCCTCAAATTCTGACTGTCTGTGGTCTTACTCAAATTTCTCTCCACAGACTATACGGCGAAGATGTACACCAGGATTCTATGTAGTGTCGCTTGCTCAGTGCTGCTTCTTTATATATTTATATGTATGTACACTTAGATGTACATACCTTGCCACATTTCATTAAAGACCAGGCCTTCTATTTATAACTTCCCGACAGTACATTTTACATCCAAGATTCCACTTGCAAACAAAGGGCGAATTGTTGCCATTCTTTTGCAGGCGGCTTTCCTAAGCCAAAAGAAATCAGGACATTAAAATCTTGTTAATCTGGCTGCATGCAAAATAATAATAATAATAATGTGACTGTAGATTTTTAGATGCCAAAATATGAGGGTTCCTAAGCAAGGTAGGGCAGGGCCAAAACCTAGCGGTCTTTTTTTTTTTTTTGCATTGGCGGGGTGGAGGGGAGAGAATGTCTGCTAGATTTTCTAGGCAAGTTGCAAACCTCTAATATCCCTGTCCCCTTTTCCCTTAACCAATCTGGTTTGATCCTCAAGCTGATGGAAGTTCACCCCCATTCCAGTCCATCCTATTAGAACAGAGATCTCCAACCTTGGCAACTTTAAGCCTGGCGGACTTCAACTCCAAGAAATCCCCAGTCAGTAAAGCAGAGCTGGCTGGGGAATTCTGGGAGTTGAAGTCCTCCAACCTTAAAATTGCCCAAGGTTGGAGAGTCCTGTATTTAGAGCATAATTTATCTATAGTATTGCATTTGTAGAATGGCTGCTATACTTGTAAACCAATGTTTTCTAGCTTGCTCAATACCCGATCGCTGTGCTGCTCTGGTGTTATTCTGCCTGACATTTATATAGCATTATGTAGCTTTATATTCCAGGCAAACAGATTGTAAGATAATGTCAATTTTCCTCCCGTTGCGCTTCTGTTGTGCAGATTGGCTACTGCAGAGCGTTGTACAGCTTGAATGTGTTTGTATATATATATAGCGTCTCATTTTCCATAACAAATATGGGTGACTCTGGCCAGCCAAAGAATTTTCTCCTGTTCTCGGCTGCTTAAATTTGTGCCTTAATATTGTATATAATAAATGTATACAACTGCGGTTTTTGAATCATTTCTTTGACGCAAACTACTACGTCATCGTTTGGACGCCCTACGACATAACTCAAAGATTGGAAAATTAGTGGAAAGCATCCTGTTCCAAAGAACGCTAAACCCTAAATCTTGGTTAGTGTATCATAATTGTTGCATTAACATCAAACCAATTTTTTATTGTTTTTCTATAGTAATATAAACTATCCATTTCTATAAATATGTGTCAATCTAATCGGTAAAATCCAAAAATGGTACTTTCATTTTTTTCCCCACCTCAAACCCAAAGTTCAGAAGCGGTTTCCATGCGGCAACTGTATATATATTATTCTTTCATCAAAACAGAGTTTTGAATGTTATTCTTGAGCACTGAACATTTTTTTAAAAAGTTTTTTATTTTAAACACATTAAAAACAAAACAGACATACAGCATTTATAGAAGAAAAATAAAACGAAGGAAGATAAAATTTTGCTTTTCTTTTCGGCTGTATATGCAGTGATCGTTTCTTTCTATATATCAATATTTACAGATATTTTAGTATTAACTTATTTAATGTTCATTTTCTACTTTCTTTCATTCCCTCATCCTATATGTTGATCATACACATTTTCCCCTTCCTTTCTTCATTGATTTAATTTATTTCCTTATTTTTCAACCATTCGTACCATCTACTCCATCTTATAATACTTTGATTCTTCTTTTCCCTTAATTTCTTTAGTTAGTTCATCTAATTCTGCGCATTCTAGAATTCTCTTAATTAAATCCTCTTCGGATGGTGAGTTTTCTTTCTTCCAATATTGCGCATATACAATACGTGCTGCAGTCAGTATATGCAATATGAAGTACTGTATTTCTTTAGTGTAGTTTTCTATCGAGATTCCTAACAAAAACTGTTCCGGTACTCCCTCTATTGAATTCTGAGTTATTTCTTCTATCCAAGTTTTAATTTTCATCCAGAATTCCTTTGCAATTGGGCATGTCCACCACTGATGATAGTATGTTCCATAACTAGTCTTACACTTGAAACACTTCGGGGAGTTACTAGGGAACATTTTCGCAATCCTGGCTGGGGGGAGGTGCCATTTATGAAACATTTTCATCTGGTTTTCCTTGTATGCCGTTGCAATTGTTAATTTCATATTCGTTCTCCACATCTTCTCCCACTTCTCTAATTCTATCAATGGTTAAATTTTTTTGCCCATTTGATCAGTTGAGCCCTGAAGATTTTTAATTGGAGTTTTGTAGCCTGCCACATCTGTTTCTTCTGTTTAACAAAATATGTGAGAAACTCTCAAGGGGAAGCCCTCTTCTGCAGTTTTGAAGGAATGTCCGTTTCACTGTCTTTGTGATAACAGAAGTCTGAGATGGAAGCTGTCTCTGGGATTTACTATCCAGAGCCAAATGGCCATGAGAAAGTAGAGGCCTCCATTCCCAACAGACATGGAGGAGCAGTTTTTTTAGTAACTGTTTTGCAAAAATACTTTTTTTCTGGAATTTCCCAAAGAGAGAGATCCATGATAAATGGAGGCACTGCACTCCCAAGACAGGTTCACTTTTCTCATGGTTTAAAAAGGCATGTCCAATCTTGGCAATTTTAAGACTTGTGGATTTCAACTCCCAGAATTCATGGCTGGCTGGGGAATTCTGAGAGTTGAAGTCTACAAGTCTTAAAGGCCCCAAGGTCGGACACTCCTGCTTTAAAACAAACTTCTTAACCTTCTTTCTCTTAAATGTGACTGGATGGTCACAAAGCCCCTCTTTTTTTCCTCTGCATATATGCAGCTTTTCCTTGGGAAAAACTCACCATAGTGCCCACTAAACCTTTAGTAAAATGGTCTCCATTCCTTGAACTGGGTCCCCTTGCATAAAGTTAAAAGGTAAAGGTAAAGGTTCCCCTCCCACATATGTGCTAGTCGTTCCTGACTCTAGGGGGCGGTGCTCATCTCCACTTCAAAGCCGAAGAGCCAGTGCTGTCCGAAGACGTCTCCGTGGTCATGTGGCCGGCATGACTAAACGCCAAAGGCTCATGGAACGCTGTTACCTTCCCACCAAAGGTGGTCCCTATTTTTTCTTCCCACCAAAGGTGGTCCCTATTTTTTACCTGCTTTCAAACTGCTAGGTTGGCAGAAGCTGGGACAAGTAACGGGAGCTCACTCTATTATGCGGCACTAGGGATTCAAACCGCTGAACTGCTGACCTTTCGATCGACAAGGTCAGCTTCTTAGCCCCTGAGCCACCATGTCCCTTTTGCATGAGGTTAGGGGCATCCCAACTCCCAATAGATTGCAGTAAAATAAAACAGATTGCATCATCAGGATATGGATCATGAAAGCTAAAGGCGCCTTTGATTTAACATTGATTTCTGGTGATATAAAAATGCCAGGGTTAACTTTTTTGGATAGTTTCCAGGATTTTTTTTTTTTAATTCCCAAACTGGTCACAGCTCTGTGAAGTCCTGGTGATCTTTTACCTTTGATAAACCATATTAGTCAATAATATAGGTTGCCCTTGACATATGACCACAATTGAGCCCGAAATTTATGTTGCTAAGGGAGACATTTGTGAAGGGAGTTTTGCTCCATTTTGTAACCTTTCTTTCCACGGTTTTTTAAGTGAATTACTTCAGTTGTTAAATTAGTCACATGGTCATTAAATGAACCTGGCTTCCCCGTTGACCTGGCTGGTCAAAATGTCGCAAAAGGGGGATTTCATGACCCCGGGATACTGCAATTGTCATAAATGTGAAACATCATTGTCTGAATTTGGATCATGTGACCATGGGGATGCTGCAACCGTCATAAGTGTGAAAAATGGTCATAAATTGCTTTTTTTCAGTGATGTTGTAACTTTGAACAGTCACTAAATGAATTGTTGTAAGTCAAGGACTACTTGTACATGATTTGTCTGATGCTTTGTAACCTGCTAGGTTTCTATTTAGGGCTGGTAAAATGTTTGCAATTATTTTAACAGCAGTGCTGGTTTATGGAGGAACTTGCAGGCAAGTAGGTGAGAGGTGAGACGTAAATCAAAGTTAAGTATTTTCAACTGAAAAATAAAACATTAGGGAGCCTGGTGATCATTAAGGACAATGAGTAAGAGTCCCACTGGGTTCCGTCTGGGTGCCTCACATGAATGTAAGTTACCATACAGTTACCGTAAATTACCATACAGAATAAGTAAATTGATATTTGATATTTGCACTTTTATATTTGGAGTAACTATGGTTATTATATCACCAGTTAGTTTTTAAATAGAAGAGAATATACAAAGCTGAAGGTTGAATTTTGGAGTCTTTTTTTTAAAAAATTAATTTATATGCTGCCCTTCTCCGGAGACTCAGGGCGGCTTACAATGCGTTAAGCAATAGCCTTCATACTTTTATATATACCTGCTTAGTAGGGCTTTCAGCCCCCCCAAGCGGTGTTCTTTTTTTATACAAAGTCAGCTTATTGCCCCCACAATCATTTTACCTACCTTGAAAGGATGGAAGGCTGAGTCAACCTTGAGCCTGGTGAGATTCAAACTTGCAGTAATTGCAGGCAGCTGGTGTCACTTTAGCACCACTTAAACTGCTGCGTCACCAAGGCTCTTATTAGTTTTGGTACTCTGGTTATTTGCTTGCAGACATGATGAAGGTGGAGTTAGTTGGGTAAGGAAACACCTGCAAGCAAGCAACCAAGTTCAGAGGGCACCCAGGATCCATAGTTAGTTTTTTAGTTGCCTCTCCCTTTTTAGAGGAATTGTACATGGAGACAAATATAATCCGTGAAAACAGCCTGAAATAACATCTTGATGAAATCCTTGAGTGTGGGGAGGAAGCGGTATCAGCCCTTTTGAGGTAGACGAGACCTGAACCAGCCATGGTGACGCAGTGGTCAGAATGCAGTATTGTAGGCAAACTCTGTTTACAGTCTAGAGTTTGATCCTAACTGGCTCAAGGTGGACTCGGACTTCCATCCTTCCGAAGTCGGTAAAATGAGGAGCCAGACTGTTGGGGGGCAACAGGTGACTCTGTAAACTGTTTAGGGAAGGTTGTATAAAACACTATGAAGTGGTATATAAGTCTAAGTGCTAGTGCTAACACCAAAAGTCATGAGTACTAAAACTACTTTTATTGTAGGATTAATACAGAGAGTGTCTTCCCCAGTCCCTACCTTCATCCTGATGGGAACCAGGAAGGACCAAGTCAGGTTATGCTTTCTCAAATTCCATTCCTGCTTTAGGTTCAGAGTTTTCCTATCTGATTATTATCTTGGCTTCTTCCTCCTCTTCCTCAAGGCTAGATTCACAGCCCATTACATCAGGGCAGGGAAGAAATGTACATCTGAATCTTCCTGCGTCTAGCTAGCAAAACTATTCTGAACTGGACTAAAAGGGAGGCCCATCACCAATGCTTTGACATAACATTAACTCAAGAAGTTCCCCATTTTCATTCAGAAACGTGGGTGAAAACTCTCGTCTGTCCTTCTCCCGGGCAAGGGCATATCAGGAAAGGACACCATCACTATGGTAGAGAAGATAGGAAACCTGCCAAGCTAAGCGTTAAGCTGTATTAAGAGACTCTTGCAAGTCTGAAAGTACAAGGCTCCCACCTTCTTCTTTGCAACTGAAGAAACTAGGCAGGGTCTCTTCTGAGGGTCTGGCTTCACCATTATTGTTGTGGCCTGTTGGCCCCCAGCCCCTCCACCAGCTGAATCAGAGGGGGTGGCGGCAGCATGGGAATCAGGGCATCAAGGCAACCTGAGAGCTCCGAGTGGGAAGAGGGAATGGAGCTGTCAGAGATACAGCCTGGATCATCCATCAGTCCTCAGATGGAGAGTCAACAGCCCCCATGTCTGGAGGTGGCTGATGAGGAAGAGGAGGAACAGCTGGGTCCAGTGCCTTTTGTGCAGAAGGCAGAGGAGAGGAGAGCAGTGGAAATCTATGAGCTGATCCTTGGTAAGGAAGAGCCACCGCTGCTAGCAAAGCTCCACCGTAGCTCTGGGTATAAAAGGCAGCGGGTGGAGATGAGTATGTGTGGCAGACAACTATTCATCTCCCTACTGGACAGACTTGTTAGCCTGCTGTAAGAGAGAGAGAGACTTTTTGCCGGGGCTGCTGGCGCTCCTAATAAAGGGAACATTTGTTTAATTACAGAGGGTTTGTCGTGTTTGGGAGCCAGGTCAGAACAACTATCCAATTGCAGGGCAGGACATGCTGTCTCTTAACTGAATGTTCCCTAGGCAGCCACTCTTCACTCTGTCTCTCAATGTCTTTCCTACGTACCATTACAGCTGCTGGGTCCCTACCTCGCATAATAGGGTATGATCCATCCAACATTGTCGTTTCCCTTTTTTTCCAACCTCTATCCCTTCCACCCCATCTTCCTTATGGTGGGGTTTTGATGAAGTAGGGCCAAATTCTAAACTTCTAAGCAACGAGGTTGCTGGTGCTTAGGAGCAATGATCAACCTGTTTGCCCATGAAGCTGACACCTTAGCCAGGACTAATAAAGGATGCTTTATGTCACAGAAGACAGAAAGACCTCTGCTGAGTCAAAAAACATATCCAAGCTTTTCCCAACTTGAGTAAAGGAAGAGTACAAAGTTTGCAGAACAGGAGAGGGAAGCTAATGTAAGTTTAACAAAGAAAACAGTCTCATGAGTGAGTGGAGGGTTTATTGGAAGTTGTTTTCAAAACATTTACAAAATGATTTTCCAGTGAACATAAATTCATAGCAATAAGGAAACCAACATCTTCAAGAAAGGGGGGGGGGGCAGGCGGCAGGGGTAATTTTACAACAATAAAACATGCAAAAATATGCCAGATGAGGAATTAAGTTAAAAAGATACCTATGATCATGGGGGGATACCTGCCCACTGTTGACAGATTTCCATCCGAGCCAGCATGTTTCTGAAGGAGGGCAAATGACTTGTGCCACACAACCTATCGGTAACACAATCTATTCAAAAATGAGATCCTATTTGATGTATTTTTCCATAAACTTTTTGTGAAATTCAGACCGCAGCGTGTCATTGACAAATCGTTTGTCTTTTTTCATCTCATCTACACCTTTAGCGCAATTCTTGAAAACAACATCATCATCCCACCTAAAAGAGGAAAGGAACATGTCAGAAGTTCTTCCAGAGACTTTGGTCCAGACTAAACTATTCAAGTATATTTCCCCTTCTGGAAGTTTTGAGTACAGAACCAGGAACCACCTATGTTAACATGTGTAGGCTGAACTGATGACAAAAACAGTGATAATTTGCAAATAAACAGAACAGAACAGAACAGAACAGAACAGAACAGAACAGAACAGAACAGAACAGAACAATAGAGCTGGAAGGGACCTTGAAGGACTTCTAGTCCAAATCCCTGCTTAGGCAGGAAACCATACACCAATTCAGACAAATGGTTACCCAACATCTTCTTAAAAACTTCCAGTGTTGGAGCATTCACAACTTCTGGAGGAAAGTTGATCCACTGATTAATTGTTCCAACTGTCAGGAAATTTCTCCTTAGTTCTAAGTTGTTTCTCTCCTTGATTAGTTTCCACCCATTGCTTCTTTTCCTACCCTCCGGTGCTTTGGAGAATAGCTTGACTCCCTCTTCTTTGTGGCAACCCCTGAGATATTGGGACACTGCTATCATGTCTCCCCTAGTCCTTCTTTTCATTAAACTAGACATACCTAGTTCCTGCAACCGTATGTTTTAGCCTCCAGTCTCCAAATCATCTTTGTTGCTCTTCTTTGCACTCTTTCTAGAGTCTCCACATCTTTTTTTACATTGTGGCGACCAAAACTGGATGCAGTATTCCAAGTGTGGCCTTACAAGGCATTATAAAGTGGTATTAACACTTCAGGTGATCTTGATTCTATCCCCCGTTCTAGGCTGTTTATGCAGCCTAGAACGGTGTTGGCTTTTTTGGCAGCTGCTGTACACTGCTGGCTCATATTTAAATGGTTGTCCATTAGGAATCCAAGTTCCCTCTCACAGTTACTACTACCTGTTTTCCCGAAAATAAGACATCCCCTGATAATAAGCCCAATCAGTCTTTTGAGCGCATGCGCCTCCCTCTAAAAATAAGCCCTCCCCCAAAATATTTAAACACATGCACAGCCGGTCCCTGCCATTTCCTCTGGTTAGGTTTAGGGAGATGGAGCTGGAAATCAGGTTAGACGGCAAGAGGAGCCCCATCTTATTCCATATACCCCAAAATAATAAGACCTCCCCAAAAATAAGGCCAAGAGTTTATTTCAGGGTTCAAAAAAATATAAGACAGAGTCTTATTTTTGGGGGAACACGGTATTGAAGTACCACCTATACTGTACCTGTGCATTTTGTTTTTCTTAGCTAAATGTAGAACCTTACTTTTTTCACCATTGAATTTCATTTTGTTAGATAGCACCCAATGTTCAATGAGTGGGACTATGGCCAGATTAAAGACCAACCATCCTCAAGAAACTTCATCTTGGTTAAGAAACTCTTGAGAGAAGGAGAAGCAGGAACAGCATATTACAGAAAACAAAGAAACAACTGAAACTCCTACGAAATCTGTGTCGTGTGTTAAAATAGGCTATCCTGAATGTAATGAAAGAACTTATGGGTGCTCCATCACTGCAGGTATTTAAGAAGAAACTGGACAACTATTTGTCTGAAATGGTATGCTTGAACAGGAGGTTGGATTAGAAGACCTCCAAGGTCCCTTCCAACTGTTACTCTATTACTCTGAATACGAGTAACAGTTAAGAGCTATTTGGACAGGTAAAACAAAGGCCCAATATTATAATTTTCCCCGGATAGCTCTGATTTTATTTATATTACGGATCTCCCTAAATGGAAGTTTATGAATGCATACTTGAGTTGATTACAGAAACCATACAGGCTGTCCTTGAGTTATGGCCATTACGGAATCTGTCCATTTTGGTTATAAGTCGTGATGGCCAGTAAAACAGGTCAGTCACATGACCCATCCAATTTTTATTATCGTTTTTGCAGTAGTCATTAAGCAAGTGCAGCAGTTACAATGTGAATGTGGAGTTTGTTAAGCAAACCTAAAATGGATTAAAGTCATAGTGAAATGTCATCAAATGATGCTGCAAATGGCCGTTTGCCAAGCATCCAATGTACGGCCGCATGACTGTAGTCCCACCCCCACCAATAGTTGTCACTTCTAATCCGGGTTGTAATTAACCCACAGGTAGGTCCATCACAACTGATCCTAAGTTGAGGATTTAGCATTATACAAATAAGTAAAAAACTTAGCTGTATCTGGCAACATCTAAATGGTAGTTCGAAACAGATTCAGACAAATAGAATCTAAGGATCTGTTGTGCACGACACACATTTGCCTGTGTGTAGGGAAGACGTAAGATTTAAAAATGCAGATATTGCTTTGTTTCCCAATGGAAAACAATGAAATATAAATTAATTATCTGGGAATGGAGGGATTTTAAAATGTGCCCTGACCCCTTTTCTTATGTACATTTTAGTGATTTTTTTTCCCCTCTAGTTCTAGATTTCTATCTCTGAATCGTAAGCCTGGGAAAATTCTGTCAATCCTAAAGATTTGGTAGAATCCAAGAGTTTGGATTAAATCAATTACACAGGAAAATTGCATCCCGTGAGGGCTGAAAATGAAACCCTAAAGTAACAATATTAAGACTGTAGAACTAAGTAGGGCTTTTAAAACAATAATAGAAAAAGAAACAATAACACTTTGGCCGATTAAGCTCACAGCTAAGTGATGTGCAGAACTCACTGAGGAAGGGTAGGTGCCAGAGAGTTCTGGCATGTTCTGTTTCAACTCCTTCATGACAGTCCAGTCTATTCTGGAATAGACAGTCCAGAAGTGTCTATTCCATGCTGGCTCAGCACTTTCTGCTAAGTAAAATGTTCAATTTTATACATCCTGGTGTACAGCCTCTCTTGTAAACAAGCTCTTGTTTATTTGCCTATACTCTGAGCCAGTGGTGAAATGTAAAATCTGTTACTACCGGTTCTGTGGATGTGGCTTGGTGGTGGTGGTGGGTAATATGACTGAGTGGGCATGGCCAACTTTTTTTTTTTTACTTTTAAAACCATTTTTTCTACCACCTCTTCTGCCGAAGAGGTGGTAAAAAAATGCTTTTAAAAGCCTCTGACGATCCCAGCTGACTTGCCTGATCATCAGAGGCTTTTTATTTTACTTTTGAAAGCATTTTTTTCGGCTGAAGAGATTGCAGAAAAAATGCTTTTAAAAATAAAATAAAAAGCCTCTGATGATTGCACGGCTCAGCTGGGCATGGGGGGTGGGGAGGGATTTTTGCTACCGGTTCTCCGAACCACCCGCCTCCATCACTACCGGATTAGGCGAAGCCATCCGAACCGGGAGCGTTTCACCCCTGCTCTGAGCATAGGGATAGTATAGGGAAATAAATAATAGGAGCTTGAATTTGTAGTACAGGAAGACATTCTGTACTTATGTATTTACATGGGTAACAGAGATCAAGGACCTGAAGGCCTTAAATGCCTGTTCTCTGCTTTACGATTTTCTCTTCAAACAATTCAATTAAAATCCAATTTAACTGTTTTGGAATTATGACTCTTGTTCACAATCCAGTGGGCAAAAAAGCTGAGAATCAGTTTAATGCACCATTAACATCTCCATACCTTCGCTTCACTTTAAAATTTATTTGAGGTTGTACTGGTCCTGTAAGGTTCAGCAAAGGGTTACCGCTTAGGATATTTTCCATCCGTATCCTCTCCTCTTCAGCTTTCTGTTCTTGTTCCTGCCAAGAGAAGGAAAGGTGGGCTCCATGCTTTTATAAAAATGGACTGTTTCCTTTTCAGATCCCTGCAGAAGCAGCTAAAGAGTCAGCCTCAAGTCCTTTTGCAGTGCATTCCAAGTTTCTTTTTTTAAAAATGTTTGTAGTGGCAGGTTTCCATTTCTGAAATAAGCATATACCAAATACAGGGACTGTTCTGAGGTTTGGCTTCCAGGGCAATCCTAGAGGAGATCAACCCTGGCTGCACTTTAGAAGGCCAGATCCTGAAGGTGAAACTCAAATACTTTGGCCACCTAATGAGAAGGAAGGACTCACTGGAGAAGAGCCTAATGCTGGGAAAGATTGAGGGCAAAAGAAGAAGGGGACAACAGAGAATGAGGTGGCTGGATGGAGTCATTGAAGCGTGAGCTTAAATGGACTCCAGAGGATGGTAAGAGGACAGGAAGCAGGGGTGAAATGCTCCCGGTTTGGACCGGATTGCCCGATCTGGTAGCGATGGGGGCGGGTGGTTTGGAGAACCAGTAGCAAAAATCCCTGCGCCCCCCTCCCATGCCCAGCTGAGCTGCATAATCTTCAGAGGCTTTTTTTTTTTTACTTTTAAAAGCATTTTTTCTACAACCTCTTCCAATGAAAAAAATGCTTTTAAAAGTAAAAAAAACCAAAAAAGCCTCCGATAATCGCGCGGCTCAGCTGGGATAGTCAGAGGCTTTTCAAAGCAATTTTTTTCTGCAAACTCTTGGCCGAAGAGGTGGTTAAAAAAAAATGCTTTGAAAAGTCTCTGATGATCCCAGCTGAGTTGCCTGATCGGCAGAGGCTTTTCAAAGCATTAGAAAAAATGCTTTGAAAAGTTAAAAAAAAAAAAAAAAGTTGGCCACGCCCACAGAACCAGTAGTAACGAATTTTACATTTCACCCCTGACAGGAAGGCCTGGAGGAATGTTGTCCATGGAGTCGCGATGGGTCGGATACGACTTTGCAACTAACAACAACAGAAATCCAGGACAGGCAGCGATGAGTCCAACAAATGAAGAGTTCACCTTCAGGCTGAAGCTCCTGTACTCTCCCAGTGAGACGTTCGAAGAAGGATGTCAACCCTGAAGCCATTTTGAAGCATTTTCAGGGCTGCCATAGCTACGCTGGTTGGAGCTGTGGGAACGGGAGGGGGGAATAGAGATAGCTGGGGACTTGTAGCCAAAATAAAATTCTTTCTCCTGGGAACTAAGGATGTTCTCACCAGGTGCTGGGGAGGCATGGACAGGAACCAACTGGGGTTGGGGCTGTGACAAGATTGGACAATGTGATGGACATGTGGATTAGGAAAAAACTTTGACTTTTATTTTCGGTGAGGAAAACCAAGGGACCTTCAGAGTTGGGTTTTCGCCAGATGTGCCAAAGACGTCTCCGTGGTCATGTGGCTGGCATGACTAAACTCCAAAGGCGCACGGAACGCTGTTACGTTCCCACCAAAGATGGTCCCTATTTTTCTACTTACATTTTTTACATGCTTTCGAACTGCTAGGTTGGCAGAAGCTGGGACAAGTAACGGGAGCTCACCCCGTTACGCGGCACTAGGGATTTGAACCGCTGAACTGCCAACCTTTTGATCGACAAGCTCAGTGTCTTAGCCACTGAGCCACCGCATCCCTATTTGCCAATATGACATGCCTAATAAATTTGTACTTTGAGGAACACCTAGGCCTCAGAGCTTTGATTGTGTTGGGTCTGCTACTTGGAACTCTGACAAAAGACTTATCAAAATAAAATCCCAATGTCGTATCTTAAGTGTCATACCTTGCTCCAGGAAATTTTGGGTATTTAAGTATTTGAAGTTTTGCTGTCCTATCCTCACCCTTATTTTTTCTCAAGGCTTAATATTGCTAACTCATTTAATCTCTGTTCACAGGCCTCGGTTTCTAATCTCCTGATTATCCTTCTTGTCCTTCTCGGAACCTATTCCGAGCATGTCAGAATCCTTCCTCAAATGTTAAAGAGTCCCTTGCAGTGAGATCTGCCCAGTGCAGGGTGGAATGGAATTCTAATTTTTCAAAAAATAATTTACACGATTGTCAAACTGTAATACCATTGATAAATCCTAAATATGCATATTGTAATGGTAAGGTTATTTAAAACCACCCAAGAACGTCGCTCGTAGCAAACCAGACCCAAGGATGCTCATTTTCAGCACACGTACAATAAAAATGGCAAGGGGGAATCATGGCAGGGAATCTGAAACATCGATTCCTGAGTGACAGCTTCAACTTCTAACCTTGGGTTTGCTTGGGAACAAAAATGGTTCCAGTGCTTATTCCTGGGATGAAATTGGAGAGCGAATACCAACTGGTTTAGTTTGGGCCAGGTGGTAAAAGATTATACTACTTGCATCCTCCACAAATAGCATGTAATCTAGAGAGTGGAGGCAGATCAAGCAAGCATAAATGTTAAGATAAAAAGCCAATCGCACTAATTAAAAAAACAAATGTAACAGTTAAATTCAGGATGTGGGAAATCCAGACTTTTCACTCAAATTTTTCTCAGGGCACTACAAGATTTGTGAAAAGAGACATGTAAAAATCCTTTGCATAGTAAAAAGAAAACCTGGTAACAATTTAAACAGACCTGTATGTATTCTTCAGTTAAGTAACTAAAATATTCAAAGTCATTAAAACTTTTGATCTTATCCGTATACTACACTTCACCTAACTGGAACTACTGTGTTTCCCCGAAAATAAGACCCCGTCTTATATTTTTTTGAACCCTGAAATAAGCGCTTGGCCTTACTGCCATACCCTCAAAAGCCTGATTGGGTTTATTATCAGGGGATGTCTTATTTTGGAGGAAACAGGGTATTCTATTTGATCCATTCTGTAAATATTGTCTTATTAACAACAACTACAAGTTGAAGCCAACCCAACTAATGTCATTTACCTTAAGTTTGATCCTTTACTGGTATTCAATATAATTTTGTCTTGCGTTGCTTTCTTGCTAAAAGGTAAACTCAATATCTTACATGCTCATAATTTTAATTTTAATAACATACATAAGCTCCACGTATTCATCGCCGTCATTTCCCAGACAGGCGTATTAGTTACCTCAGATATAGAGCATACTCATAAACAGAATTCAGGACAAGCATAACATTCCAGAAATGCTGAAGCTCAGCAGGAGATCACATGGCTTTGATACGGGAATGTAACAGGGTTAAACCAGCCACGGAAAGAATTCCAGGCTGCAAAATTGTGCAGGGCAGGCGGGGTGGGGAAACGATTGCCCGACAGCTTAGAGCCGTGATGGCGAACCTATGCCACGAGTGCCACAGGTGGCACACGGAGCCATATCTGTAGGCACGTGAGCGTTGCCCTAGCTCGGCTCCAGCGTGCATGCGTGCGCTGGCCAGCTGATTTTCGGGCCTTTTGGGCCCACCGGAAGTTGGGAAATGGGCCATTTCTGGCCTCCAGGGGGATGGGGAAAGCTATTTTCGTTCTCCCCAGGCTCCAGGGTGTTTCTTGGAGGCCTATCGGGCCCACCGTGCCATCGCATGCCAAAAGCAGAAGGGGTGTGTGTCACGCGTGCATGCGCGGGGCACATTGAATTATGGGTGTGGGCACGTGTGCACGTGACATCCCTGCACTCCCCTTACTTTTGGCATGCGATGGCAAAAAGGTTAGCCATCACTGGCTTAGTGAGTAGCTGCCAATCAGAGCAAAGAGGACTGTACTTGGTAAGCCAGCTATCCAATGCAGGATAAACAGTTTGCTATGTTCAAAGGAGAAGCCAGAGAAGTATACCGTGTTTCCCCAAAATTAAGACCCTGTCTTTTATATACATACATACATACATACATACATACATACATACATACATACATACATATATATTTACTGAGGTTTTCGCGGGTGTTTGTACGTAGGTCTTTGGTTATTCGGGTCTTCTCCCGCGTAAAATTGGAAGTGTCTTGGTGACGTTTCGACGAAGTCTCATTCGTCATCTTCAGGCTGGTGTTCTCGGCTTTGTGCTTCCAGGAGCAATGTGAGATTGCAGCTGTCTCTTCCTTTTAACTGCTAGTGGGGGTGTGAGCTGATTGGGTGGGAGCTTGGCTGTGTTCTGATTGGGTGGAGGTGTGTTCTGATTGGTTAGGGGCTTGGCTGTGCTCTGATTGGATGGGGGGTTGGTTGTGCTCTGATTGGCTGGGGGTGTGTTCTGTTTGGGTGGGGGCTTGGTTGTGCTCGGCTTAGTCTGAGTTGCAGGGGGATTTGAGCTGGTGAGCTGCGTTGTTGTTTAGCTTCGTGTTTGTGGCCGTGAGAGCTCTTCATGGTGGGTGTCAGTCTGCTTCATGTATGGATTGGAGGGGTTAAGTGGCTAAAGGGGTTTAAAGTGACTGCAGCTGCAGTCTGGCTTCTGGTCCTTGGTCGTGCCTCATTATCAGTGTGGGTTTGAGTCTGATTTCTGCGTGGATGTGTGGTGGTGACATCCTGTGTGGCTCTCGTGAGTGTGGGTCTGGTGTCATTCGTCGTGCTAGGGACTCGTTTGTCAATAAGGGCGGGTTTCCAAATGGCTGGTAGGCGGGAGGTATCATCTCGTTTTTTCATGCTGTGTGGGCGTTTTTCTATCTCGATGGCTTCTCTGATTATTCTGTTGTTAAAGTGTTCAGTTTTGGCGATGGTTCTGGTCTTTTTAAAGTCAATTTCATGTCCTGTGGCTTTAAGGTGTTGGACCAGGGAAGAAGTTGGTTCCTCTTTTCTGACTGAGTTCTTGTGTTCTTCAATGCGTGCAATTATTCTTCTGTTGGTTTGTCCGATGTATGTGATGGGGCAGGCGGTGCATGGGATTTCAGATACTCCTTGATTTTCTAACTCAATTTTGTCTTTGGGGTTCCTTAGGATGGTGGATATTTTTGGTTTGTGCAGAATGCTGTCTTGATGTTATGTTTGTGGAGGATTTTGCTTATTCTGTCTGTGGTGCCTTTTATGTATGGGAGGAGGGCTTTGCCGTTTTCTTGTTCTCTGTCTTGGATTTTAGTGGGGGTTTCTTTTTGGATTAGGTTGGTAATCTTATTTCTTTGGAATCCATTGGATGTTAGTACGTTAGTGAGAGTGTGTAGTTCAGTTTTTAGGTGTTGTTCGTCAGCTAAGCGTTTTGTTCTGTAGATGAGTGTCTTGGCTACAGAGTTGATCTGGGCTGAGTGGTGGTGTGAGAGTGCGCGCAGACTGCGGTTTGTGTGTGTTTTCTTCTGGTAAATAGTGTGTCCTAGGGAGCCATCGGATTTCCTGTAGACTAAGACATCCAGGAAGGGAAGTTGGATGTTTGCTTCTGTTTCCATGGTGAACTGTATTTTGAGGTGTAGGCTGTTGAGGTGTGTGAGGAAGTTGTCCAGTTCAACAGCCTACACCCCAAAATACAGTTCACTCATGCCCTTGTCATCTCCCGACTGGACTACTGTAATGCTCTCTACATGGGGCTCCCCTTGAAGAGCACCCAGAGGCTCCAACTGGTCCAGAATGCGGCTGCGCGGGTGGTTATGGGCTCAACCCGTTGTGCCCATATAACACCCCTCCTGCGCGAGCTGCACTGGCTCCCAGTGGTCTTCCGGGTGCGATTCAGGATGTTGGTTACCACCTTTAAAGCGCTCCATGGCACTGGACCTGGGTACCTTCGAGACCGACTTCTGCCACCAGTAGCCTCCCACCGGCCAGTCCGCTCCCACAGAGAGGGTCTCCTCAGGGTGCCATCGGCCAAGTTATGTCAGCTGGCAACACCCAGGGGGAGGGCCTTCTCTGTGGGAGCCCCTGCCCTTTGGAAGGAACTGCCCCCGGAAATGCGTAAGATCTCCGACCTCCATGTATTTCGCTGGGCCCTCAAAACCTTGTTGTTCCGCCAGGCTGGGCTATCAATGTAATGATTTTAACTGGACGTTTTAAATTTGGGGTTTTAAATTTGGGGTTTGAGCCGAAATTATTTAATAATTTTAATTATTTTTAATTTATGTTTGTCTTTGTGCTTTTAATAGGCTGTACACCACCCTGAGTCCTTCGGGAGAAGGGCGGTATAGAAATAAAATAAAATTATTATTATTATTATTATTATTATTATTATTATTATTATTATTATTATTATTATTATTATTATTATTATTATAGACAGCTGGTCATTTGCATCCTTTTTGGGGGGTTGTTGAAACACTTGGAGGTTTATCTGTGTCCTCAGGGTCACCTGAGTGGTGCTCCTGGTTCCTGTAGTGCCAGCTGTCTGCAAGGAATATAAATCCTTCCATTCCCCACCATCCAGTCAGAGATGAAGAAGCTTCTTAGAGGAGAAGCGAAACATCTTCAGAAGAAAAAACAAGGAAGTCCAGTTGCCTTCTGAAAAAGCACCTTTGAGTATTTCCTGGAGTGTTCTACTAGAACCACGATGGCGAACCTATGGCGCACACATGTCCGAAGTGCTGCACAGAGCCAAGTCTCCTGGCACCACACGGCAGCGGCCATTTCTGGCGTGCATGCACATGCGATGATCAACTGGCCTTCGTGCGTGCGGTAGTGCAGGAAACTGGAAGAGCTGGTCTTCCGTTATCCTGGGTGATCATGCCCGCCGACAGCCTGACTGTCGTACACGCATGTGTACCAGAAACCCGGAAGGCTAGCTGGCCGATGAGCATGTGTGTGCTGGAAACCAGAAATTCATTTTCGGGTGTACGCACATGCCCTGGGTAGCTCCTCTTACGGGTTGCGGCGCAGACTAGCATGCATGTGCTCCCTTTTGACACTCAGTGCCGAGAAGGTTCCCCATCATGGCACTAGAAGGAACATTCCCAACAGTTTTATGGAAAAAATGGCTTTTTCTTCGTGATGTTCTGGAAAAGATTTCAGGTTGGGGTCCAGACCACATCCAGAAAAGACCACCACAAAACAGACAGTTGGTGCATTCTGGGCAAAAAAACCTGAACTTTCCTGGGAATATCCAAGTGAACTGTTCCTGTACTAAGGAATTTTGCACATCCCTCATTCAAGCTGCAGAGCAGCCTTCTCCACCACAGTGCCCTCAGAGTCCTACTCCCACCATTCTTTGGCCAAGCTGGCTGGTCAAGATAGAAACTGCAATTCAGATCATCTGGATGGTGCCTGACTGGGAACTTTATACTAAACAGCTTCTAGCAGCCTCTAGTGGTACTTAAGGACTGTTTCTAGAAATAATAGTTGTATCGGGGAATGGCAAAATGTTCCAAATTCAAAATCATTCTGAAAGTTTTGCACATTCCTAGTTTATGTGCAATTTATTGCTCTGATATAATGGACAAGACTGGATTGTTGGTATTTCTGGATTACCAAGAAATGATTTAAAACTGTTTACTTACATGAGAGGCCCAACTATTCTCCATATTGGACTGCTCCTTGGTGAACTGCCAGCTCTCTATTCTTGTTAACAAACTGCTTTTATTAGTGAAATAGACCTTACTCTCTCCTAGCACGTTTCACAACTGTAAAATACTAGCTGGATGCTGGTGCTTCGCTATGAAACTATGTGATCGGGCGTGATAAATCGACACTTAAAGCCTGAAACGTAATGTAGAATGTGTAATTCCATAGCATCAGAGCCTGGCAGTTGGAACAGAGGAGGAGGGGGAGTAGAATGTCCCAGCCCACAGGCCAGATGAGTCACGTGCTGGCCACGCCCATGCCCGGTTTAGCGAAGGGGTAGCATCAGAGCATGTTAATATAAGGCAACTGGCAGTTGGAACAGAGTTCCTTTCAGGTGGGGAGGGGAGTAAAACATTTAACTCCTTAGCATCATAGCACGTGAATATAATACTGTATATGAAATACTAATGATCTGATGATCATTTTGAAAAATCCTTTCTTAGCAAGCACTTAGAAGCAAAGAGGAACATACATGTCAAATTTCAAGTTTGTAGGCTTTACTGTTCTGGAGATTTTGTGATGAGTGAGTGGTATTCGGCTATATATATAGATAGAAAGATAGATACTTTGGCTAGATTTTACATCAATAAACATCTTTTTTTCCCAGCAGCCTTTCACAAGTGAAACTGAAAATAATGCAGTTCTAAAACCCTTGGCAATGAGGCGCTAGTTACTTTACCATCGCTTGGAAAAACGATTTACAACTGTTTAGGTGAAAAGGGTTTTTGAGAGGAAAATAGGAACGGAAGATAGCTAGTGTTCATTGTATCCTAACTCCATACCTTTTCCATCTCATAGAACCTAAATCAATCTCTTTTATCGACCCCATAATCCCTTGCGGAGTGGAGTCTGGGCAATTGAATAGAGCTGAGTATTTACTGGCCGGATGCCCTTCCTGTTGCCAATGCTGAGGTTTTTTTCCAGCAGATATATTCCTTGTGTGCCTGGAGAAATACCTACCCTATTTCCCCCAAAATAAGACATCCCCTGATAATAAGCCCAATCAGACTTTTGAGCACATGGCAATAAAGCCAAGCACTTATTTCAGGGTTCAAAAAAATATAAGACAGGGCCTTATTTTCGGGGAAACACGGTAGGATTGAACTCACAGGCTTCTGATTGTGAGGCGAGAGCTCCACCTCAAGGCCACCGCAACTCTCAATCTCATAGAATCTAAATGCGCCCATCTAATCAAATGCACACCATCAAAGCTGACACCAGCCAGAGCATAGGAAAATCAAGGAAGTAGGGCAAGATTGGAAGATGTGGAGAGACCTGGCCCATAGAAACATCAAGAGCTAGACACGACTGGATAACGTTATCATCGATCAAATGCAATTTCAGCAGCAGAGTTATGGAAGAATTTCTCCCCCAATAAAAAAAGAATCGTCAATAAATACAGATAGTCCTCAACTTACAACAGGTCACAAAGGAACCGTTCAAAGTTACAACGGCGCTGGAAAAAAGTGATTTGTGACCATTTTCCAGGTATGACCGTTGCCACGCCCCCAAGGTCATGTGATTTACATTCGGATGCTGAAGGGGTTGATAGGTTAGTGACGGTTGTCGTGTACCAGGGCTCCCGAATCGCCTTTTGCAACTTTCAGACAAACCAAGTCAGTGGGGAAGCCAGATTCACTTAACAACCATACGACTAATTTAACAATGACAGGGATTCACTCTACAAATGTGGCAAGAAGAGTCGTAAAAAGGGGCAAAACTTAACAGATTTTTGGCAACATAACTTGGCAACATAAATTTTGGGCTCAACTGTGGTTGTAAATCGAGGGCTACCTCTAATGGTAGCCCTAGAACAGGGGGGTCAATTTCATTGAGAGCCGCCTCAGGGTTTTGTTTGATCTCGTGGAGCCAGGGTAGGCGTGGCCAGCTCAATGTCACTCGTGTGGGGGCACCTGTGGTGGCCAAGTGCTAAGGCAGGACTTCCCACAGACACCCACCCCCCTCATTATAATCTTCCTTCCTTCCCTCCTTTTCTTTTTCCTTCCCTCTTCATTTTCCTTTCTTCTTCCTTCCCCGCTTTCCTTTTTTCCTTCCTTGCTCTCTTCCCATCTTTCCTTCTTTTTCTTTTTCTTTCCTCTTTCCCTTTCTCCTTTCCTGTCCCTTCTTGCATGCTCAAACACAAAAGGGGATTTTTTTTTTTTTGTTTTTAGTTTGTTTTGCTAGCCCTCTGCGAAAATGGAGCTCGGGGGAGCCGCGAGCAGCCTCCTCCCCCAGGCCCCTTTTCGGCTGCGACAGCTTCCTGCAGCCCACTGCCAGGGAAAACAGAGCCAGGTTTTGCTGGCAGAGTCCCCACAGGCCAGTCCTTCGTTGTTTTCAGGGCGGCCTTGCGGGTCAGATCTAAGCACCCTAAGGGCCGGATTCGGCCTGCTGGCTTCGAGTTTGACACTCCTGCCCTAGAAGGTATCGATCAGCTACCTATCTTCATTTTGTCATTTCATCAGCAAATTTAAATCATGCATTTACCTTCCGGGCTTGCTCTTCAGCTCGTTCCTTTTTTATCTTCTCTAGCTCAACTAACAGAGCAGCTGTATCGTCGTCACTCTCTTCATCATAATCTTCTTCCTCTTCCTCCTCCTACAAATGGAGCAAAACCAGCAGACCGTTCATTTTATACCCAAGAGGAGTGTGCAATGTTTCAAATTCCATTCCAGAAAGGAACTCTGGATGGCACAAAGACCCAAACACAGCCCTTCCCTACCACTGACCATTTTTTTAAAAAAAATTTGATTTATATGCCGCCCTTCTCTGGAGACTCAGGGCGGCTTACAATGCATTAAGTAATAGCCTTCATACTTTTGTATATTTTATACGAAGTCAGCTTATTGCCCCCACAAACTGGGTCCTCAATTTACCTACCTTAGAACGGATGGAAGGCTGAGTCAACCTTGAGGCTGCTGAGATTCGAACTTACAAAAATTGCAGACAGCTGGTGTTAATCACAATGCTTTTAGTCTGCTGAGCTATCCAGGCTCTTAAGCCTGCTGCTTCTCAAGATGCGGCTGCTTTAAAAACAGACAGGCGCTTCCCTTGTGCTCTGACGCCTCTTTTCCAATTTATTTCTGAAATGCACACTAGTACCCTCCTGCTAGTGTAAAATTTTTTAATTCCAGTTCCCTGGGTATATCGTAAATCAGGTATATATAATGCACATCAAGCAACTAATCAAACAAACAAACTTATACCTGTGAAAAAAGGTGTTAGTTTATTCAATTTGCAATTTCCAGGTTTCCAATCAAGATTGTACCAAGCGAGCATACGTTACAGTCCTAAATTTTTACCACAGAAATCATCACTCACCAAAGATTTCTTTCTGTTTCTGATTCCTCCTAATTGAACATGAAATTTTCAAGTGAAACATATTGGGGGGAGGGGGGGTGTCCATGTATGCAACCTTGAGATCATTTTTAAGTTACCATATTTTCAATTCAACTCTGTATCCATCTTCTTAGGTTCAATCACAACATATATTATTTAATCCTAAAGGCCTGGGTCTCTAATAATAATAATTATTAGATTGATTTAATTGAAACAAAAATACATAAAAACGTAAAGGTTCTCCTTGCACATATGTGCTAGTCGTTCTCGACTCTAGGGAAAGGTGCTCATCTCTGCTACAAAGCCGAAGAGCCAGCGCTCTCTGCAGACGTCTCCGTGGTCATGTGGCCGGCATGACTAAACGCCAAAGGCGCACAAAACGCTGTTACCTTCCCACCAAAGGTGGTCCCTATTTTTCTACTTGCATTTTTTATGCGCTTTTGAACTGCTAGGTTGGCAGAAGCTGGGACAAGGAATGGGAGCTCACCCCATTACACGACACTCGGGATTCGAACTGCTGAGCTGCCGACCTTTCAATTGACAAACTCAGCATCTTTGCCACTGAGTCACCGCTCCGTGAAGCCGCATAAAAGCCAGTATATTGCAATATGTTCACTTCAAGCAATTTTAATGGTTCTGCATTAAAAATGCAGGAGAAAAACATTTTAGAAAATAAAAACGATGGGAGTCAAACCCCAGTGCTTTGTCATGTGTGTGAAAAAAAACCCGGAAGTTGAGATCATAGAGTTACGGGATATTATAAGGAGCGGCAGGAATTTTGCTGTCCAATAAATGAGTGTTTAGTGACTAGCCACACCCTCTGGTGCAGCAGTTTTGGGAAAGCATGTTCAACATTGAAAGCGGCTGGGTGACCTTGGGTTGCCCCCTCTCTCTCAACCCACCTCACAAGATTGTTGTGCGGAAAAGAGGAGGAGGAAGGAGATTTAGGTATGTTCACTTCACCGCCTTGACTCGTTTATACAAATAACAAAAGGCGGGATATCAATAAAATAAATATTCTCAAAATTTCAAAAGTACTTATCAGTTAAAAAAAAAAGATTTGGCAACTAAATGGATGTTTAAGATTCCCAAAGTTTAAGAAGGAAGGTGTCAGTTCCACCATCGTGCCTCATGCCATTATGCTTGTGGAGATAGGGGATGGCATGCTTGGGATTTTTCCGCTTGTGTGGTTGGAGATGGGACGGACTTCTCTCCAGCCGGTTTTTGCCAGGTTCCAAGGCCGTTGTGCCCTGAGTATGAACTGTTATCTGCCTAGCACCGTGATGGTGAACTTATGACACGCGTGCCACAGGTGGCATGCAGACCCCTCTCTGCGGGCACGCGGGCCGTCACTCCAGCTCAGCTCCATTGCGCATGCGTGCATGCCTCCCGCCGGCCAGCTGAGTTTTGGGTCTCTGCTGCACATGCGGGGGAGGGGGGCGCATACAGGAAATGCCTGCGCATGTGTGGGGGGGAGCGCAGGGTGTGTGTGTGGCGCCCCCCTGCAGCCCATTTTTGGGTCCCAGGAGGCTGCAGGGAAGCCTGCTAGGCCCAAAACAGGGCGCAGGGGGAGTCATGTGTGCATGTGCAGTGCGCACGGGGGGGAGGGGCGGACATTGCATGATGGTGCCGGCACATGCGTGCGCACACTTTTGGCACATAACGACAAAAAGGTTAGCCATCCCTGGCCTGGTACCTCAGCATTCTCAAAATATCTTCTCGGCATCGCATTGGCTGCCGGTGGACTGGTAAGACAGGTTGGGACTGGGCAATCGAGGGAATTGTTTTATGCTTTTGGGCAGGGCCTTCAGATTCCGCCTGACTTTACTGCATCCAGTTTCTCTCAATAAAAAGTTTTTTTTGATTCAACTCAATGGATTCAAGGGTCTTGCTTTCCTGAGGAGCCGCTTGGCTCCCCCGACAGAAGAGCTCTATGGTTTGCAATACCCGTAAAGATTCCCATTCCAACCATTCCAAAATTTTAACATCCGGAAGCTCATATGTCAGTCTTCTACATTAATCCAGTTTGAGGGAAGAGCACTCCATTTTGTAAACTACAGCGGCAATGGTTATGATAATTTATTATCATAGGAGCCTGGTGGAGCAGGGGACTAAAGCGCTGTTAAATAGCACTTAGCTGCCAGCTGCCTGCAATTACTGCAAGTTCGAATCTCACCAGGCTCAAGGTTGACTCAGCCTTCCATCCTTTCGAGGTAGGTAAAATGAGGACCCAGATTGTGGGGGCAATACGCTGACTCTGAATTAAAAAGAACACCGCTTTGGGGGGGGGGGCAAAAGCCCTACTAAGCAGGTATATACAAAAGTATGAAGGTTATTGCTTAACGCATTAATGCCCTGAGTCTCCGGAGAAGGGTGGCATATAAATCGAATAAATAATAAATAAATAAATTTTGATTTCACAGAAAAACCTGGGCCTCGCAGTCAATTCTAAAAACTCGAAGTCCATTGAATCCGCCCCTTCCTTCCTCACAACTGAATGGCAGAAGAGTGGATGCCATGTACGCAGCAGACTCAATCTTGAGTAAAAAAATTGATCAGGACAGAAGTGACGACCTTAATCCTTATCTGACCTGGACTGCATTCAGTCACAGCAAAGGAGCTATGAGTGGATCAAGTCGGGCCACGGAGAAGAGAACCGCCGAGTGCCCAAACGGTCTGAAATAACATACGTCAGTCAAAGGGTCATCTGCATCCAGGTTAGCGGCAGGGATCTGATCGAGTCGAGGTTTCTTTGAGACCGAAGAGGAAGTTGTGTGTTCTGGGAAAGAAACATAGCCACAAAAAAAAAAAAAAAAAAAAAGACTTATAAGCAAACAGCAATGAAAGAAAAGTGAATACCACAGAAAATGAAGCTGAAAGGTTAAAAGAAAATGTTACTAGGTCACACCGATGTTTCAGTATATCCAAATTCTAATAAGAGTTGTATTGCTGCTTCTCTCACTGGGAAAAAGTAGAGGCAGAGGAAGGTGCCAAGTCTATTCCAGCTCTCAGTGATTTTTGCTTGTAAGACTGTAAACAGTCTTTAGAGTAAAGGAAAGAAGTTAATGACCATATTTTTCAGACTATAAAACACACCTTTTTCCCCACTAAAAGTGGGTGAAAATTCAAGTGCGGCTTATAGACTGAATATGGGCGTTTTTGGCCTCCCAAACTCTCCGTGCATCACGTTTTCGCCCTTCCCGGCCCCCAGAAGCACTCTGCAGTGCTCCACACGGCCCATTTTTGCCAAAAATGGGCCCGTTTTTGGGCTCCCAAGCTCTCTGTGCGTCATGTTTTCGTCCTCCCCGGCCCCCAGAAGCACTCTGCAAGCCAAAAACAGCCCAAAAATGGGGCCGTTTTTGGCAAAAATGGGCCGTGCAGAGCACTGCACAGTGTTTCTGGGGGCCTGGGAGGGCAAAAATCCGACATGTGGAGGCCAAAAACTATTTTTTTCTTGTTTTCCTCCTGTAAATTTAGGTGCGTCTTATAGTCCAAAAAATACGATATATACCATTCTTTATCTATAGTGACAAATTGTTGAGCTGGCCTTATATTAAGTAATTACACCCCATGGAATATTTTCAAATTTTACTTGAGTGAACCCCTTTTGAACTTCCTGGGCCTGCATTTGATCCACAGCGATCGCCTCAGAGGCTGACCAACCACGCAAAACAATCTCTTTGCTATGATGGCGGCACAAACCTCGCGCCGGCCTGTCTCGGTTCTTCTCCCTCACAGCAACTCTCTCTCTCTCCTCCAGCTCTCTCCGGAAATCACGGTTGCGCACCTCTTCAGGGGCATCCTGAGTGGTTTGCCTGAAAGAAGCAGCACATTAAAAGAAGGCGAGTCAAGAAAAGGAAGCTGATGCAGCACAGCAGACGAGAAAAATGAAATAAGAAGTGGGGAAGTGGCAAAGCAACATGATCTGCTATTGGGAAAGTTTCCATTGGCCATTTTCTACTTTGGAACATAAAAACTTCTGAAAATCTGTAGAGATTCTCAGTCATCCAAGTCATGGTTGTCCCAAAGGTGCTTTTTCAGGAGGCAACTGGACTTGGTTTTTCCTTCTGAAGACGTTTCGCTTCTCATCCAAGAAGCTTCTTCAGCTCTGATAGGATAGTGGGGAATGGCAGGATTTATATTCCTTGCAGACAGTTGTTAATTTGCATCCTTTTAAAGGGTCCTTGAAGCACTTGGGGGTTTATCTGTATCCTCAGGGTCACCTGAGTGGTGCTCCTGGTTCCAGAGCATTTTTCCTCTGGAAATCCATTCCTACTCCCACACCATTCAAGGGTTTTCATCCCAAATTGGATAGCTAAAAGTCTGTAGAGATTCTCAGTCATCCAGGTCATGGTTGTCCCAAAGGTGCTTTTTCAGGAGGCAACTGAATGGTGAGGGATGGTGTGTGACCCACCGGAGATGATAAATTCATAAATCTCCAGATGCATCAGGTCTTTCCTTAAACAGAATACTTTCATTGGTAAAGTGTGGTTAAGATACACAAGGAATTTGTCTCCGGTACAAATGGTAACTATACTGCACTGACAATACACTAGATGCCAGAAACAAACAAACAAACAAACAAACAAACAAAAAAAAACGGCAGGCCTTCCTTTTTCAGGCAAAATAAAGCCCACTACCAAAATCAATTCCCGCCATCACCACAACAAAAACCTGGCCTTTACCTATATTTGATTTTCGTATGAGAAGGAAGATCCCTGCTAGAATACTGCTTGGAGAGCTGACTTAGGTCCCCTTCTCCTTTCCCTCGTCCGCCTCTTGCAGGTTCAAAGGTTGGTCGAGCAGCGGTAGTCATCTTACAAGCATGGAATCAAACTCACACCATGGATGTCGGTTAAAACCTACAATAGTAAAACAAAAACAAAGCTTGGTCAATACATCTTATTCAAGAAAACGGTCATCGTTACAGTTGCAGAGCCAATGTTCTGTATTTTCACTTCTTAGCAAGCAATACTGAATTCAAGAGGTTTGATGGTAATGAAGCCAACACAGAATGGCAGTTTTAAGCACAGGTGTATCTTTATTCTACTGATGCATCTCAAAAACCCTAATGATACGCCGTACCTACATTTTAAAATGTAGCAAAAGAATATATAGTATTCTTTCTAATTTCCAGGGATTAAAATGGAAAAATGTGGGCAGATACAGAGCCAAAAAGTATTTTAATATGAAATACACTTCTATTCTTTGGAAGTCTTTGAGGGTTTCCTAAAAATCACTGTAAAGGATGACAAACAAGGACACTTATTTTTATTCTTACATCAAAGCTTCTATCAGAATTGCAAATGTATTCGAATCATTCAGTTTTTTTATTATGATTTTATTCGTTTTAAAAGTAAAACAATGGACATTGCTCAAGGTCTCTGGTTTCTAACATTTACATCAAAATCAAATTAATAAGTAATCTATTCCTTGCTCTATATACAAGTTTACATACCTCCTACTTCATTATATAACAAGTATACAGTATTATACTTCCTAACCAACTATGCATATATTTAATAAACCAATATTACATTCACAAGTTCAATATATATACATTTCGTTATCCCTTGTTTTTGGCATTCTTCCTCTTATCTAACCAATTATAAAATTTATTCCAGACTTCATAGTATTTTGATTCACTTTTGTCTTTGAGTTCTAATGTAAGTCTGTACATTTCTGCATAGCTGTAAATTTTGTGTATTTACCTCTTTTTCTGAGGGTATTTCTTTACACTTCCATTTTTGAGCAAATGCTAGTCTTGCCGCCCTAAGTATATGCAACATTAGAATTCGTTACATTTTTGTCATATTTGCCATCTGTCATGCCCAGTAAGAAAAATTCTGGCTTAATTTCTATTTTAAACATTAACATCTCTTCTAACCAGCTCCTTATTGGCTGCCAGAAACTTTTGGCTTTTGAGCACTCCCACCACATATGGTAATATGACCTTAGATCCACCTCACATTTCCAACAAATTGGGGAGTATTTTTTACTAATTCTTGCCAAGGATGACAAACAAGGACACCTATTTTTATTCTTACATCACAGCTTCTATCAGAATTGCAAATGTATTTGGTTCATTCAGTTTTTGCCCTTCCTGTATCATGTCTCTGATAGCCTTCAGGTTATTACTTTCTCTCACGAGCCATTCATGATAGTTACTAAATAAAATTAAGGAAAATCTTGTCTACACTATCTTAGATGCAGAGAGAGTAGGTGAGATTTAAATGCCATTTATTTATTTATTTAGCGTATGGCACGTTAGCCAGGGATCACCGAGGTGGTTGACTGTCTCTGTGAAAGGAATTTTTTGGGGCAGTGTTATCTTCACCCGCGGGACACCTGAATGCCGGTAGGCAATCCGGGAGGCTCCTTTCTTGTCCCTATGCAGTTTATTCACTTACAGGAATGAGCCGCCAAGCTGCCAACCTCAGTGTTGCACAGACCCAGCATCTTACCACGTGAGCCACCGCAGCCCCCTTTAAATGCAATAAAATTATGTTAAAAACTACTTTTCAGAATTCAATGGCTACGAAGTAAAATCTGCATATAAATCTCATAGCAACCTTCCTTTGCTTTTTGCATCTGGTGAAACAGTGCATGCTTAAAACACAATATGAACAACTATTTGCTATCAGAGCTTTTATTCTGTTCCGTAGTTAGAGCTGCTAGACATACAGGGTGCTAGTGAAACAATTTCCTTTTAAGAAAAGCATGTTTTAGCAGCCAACCGGTAATGAGGCATCATTATGCTTGCCTTTAGGTGAGATGGGTGGCAAACAAATTTAATAAACTATCACTAGTTTATTTTTTAAAATATAGGATAAACATGTTCACATATCTGTTGTAAAGGAAATGTAGGATTTCTTGATGCTCTTCAATCCTAAAAAGGCTCCATACACTTATGCAATATCAGATGACTTCCTTCAATACTTACCTATCATTCATTTAGGCATTTCCCTACTCATGTTATTACCAAGGCAGCAAATAACTGAATCGACAAGTTTCTATTATCAAGTTATAGATCTGTTGTTGAAAGGCTACCAAACACAATATAATTCATATTTGCTTCTATACTAATAAAACATGAAATCGATTGTAACGTTTATATTATTATAATTAAATTAGACTACAATTAGCTCCTTGTATCACATACATGCATCATAAACAGACCACTTTAATTTCAAAGAATTAAATCAATCTTAGTTAAAAGTTTCCCTGTCCAGTTTCCCACCCTACTAGGGTAGGGTGCTCATCTCCATTTCTTGGCGGAGGGAGCAAGTGTTGTCTGAAGACATTTTTCATGGTCACGTGGCCACCATGCCTATATGCCAAAGATGCCCAGAACCTGTTACTTTCCCACTAAAGTGGTACCTACTTATCTACTTGTATTTGCATGATTTCCAACTGCTAGGTGGGCAGGAGCCCTATTGTGTGGCTTTCAGGTCTTGAACCCAAGCGGTCAACTACAGATAATAAGCTTGGTGTCTTTAATTGCTAAGATATCGTGCCTTGTTCTGGATAGATTTGTATTGTGATTGTAATATTTGCAATTATTACAATCACAACACAAACCTATCCAGCAACCATTTTTAAACACCCCAATCTGATGCATCATTTGAACTGGGGTGGAAACATAGTCACAAAACAGCCTCTAAGTTCCTGATTCTAATTCAGCGGTCCCCAACTTTTCCCCATGAGAGGGGATTTCAACTCCCAGGATTCTCATCCATGACCGGGCCAGTTAAAAGGAATTGTGGGGGTTGAAGTCCACACACCTGGAAGTGCCCCAGGGAGGAGGAGGAAAACATTGCTCTAATCTCACTTGTAGGATACCACTGTAAGGGAAAAGCTTCAGATCCACATGATTAGACTAACTCCTTTAATCCCCTCTGAATTCAGTCTCTCAAAAGATCACTTTGATGGACTCTTGAAAACTTAAAGACAGATTCATGTTTTTCCCCCATCGCTCTGCTTAACAACTAATTCCAACAACACTGTGAAATAATTTACTAAGACTGTATTACTATCATTCTCCTCCTCCTTACTAGTATCCATTTCTTCCCACTTACTATTATAACTATGTTGCTTGTAGCTTTCAATTTATATTGTTTTTATTTGTATGATTTGATAGTTTATTAGTAACCTTGACTATCACTAAGTGTTGTACCTTTTTATTCTTGATGAATGTATTTTACTCTCCTTATGTACACTGAGAGCATATACACCAAAGACAAATTCCTTGTGTGTTCAAACTTGGCCAATAACTCAACTCAACTCAACTCAACTCAACTCTGCACTCCAATCCAATCCAATCTCATCTCACCTGTAGGATACCACTGTAAGGGAAAAGCTTCAAATCCACATGATTAGACTAACTCCTTTAATCCCCTCTGAATTAATCCAGTCTCCAAAAAGATCCCTTTGATGGACTCTTGAAAACTTAAGACAGATTCATGTAGTTTCCTTGGCAGGAGAACATCGATAGTCTGCCAATGTCGCCTTTAAATTCCCAGTCTATTCTCCAGCCCTGGGATTTCCTGGTGGTCTCCCATCCCAGCATTAGCCAGCCTCAATTTTTTTCAAGCTCAACTGGAGATTGAGCCCCCCCCAGATACGTCCTGTAAGGCACATCAATATTATTCCGGATTTTACCTTGAGACTGAGAAAGATCTTCCTCCCTCGCTCAAAGCCCTCCTCCTTTTGCAAGAAGGGGATTGGGGAGGAATAGGGCTGCTGGTCTACTTACAGGGCTGTCGTGTCAATAGATTCTGCCTACCTAGGATTGCTTGAAAGCTCCGTAACACGTTAAAAAAATCCCCATCACAACATTTGTATTATAATTAAACCTACTTGCTGTAATCACTGGTTTAAATGGAGCAGCTTCCGGCTTCTGAAGCACATACGAAGATCCAACCATGTAGCTCGACCCAAGGTTCGCAGTTACCGCCGCACGGCTAGGCCCGCCCCGCCATTATTCCTCCCGCAGCCCAGCATCCACCGCGCACGAAACCATAGAGAAACAACTCTAGGTTAGAGTTTCTATAATAAAGAAAGAGGATAGAGTGGCTCAATCGCTTAAGCTTCCGGTAAAATATGATCAGGATTGGTCGGTTGGCTTCCCGGGGGGTGGGGGTGGGGAAGGGGGGCGGGATAAAACTGCGACGCTCTTAGCCGGAACTTTCTCTCGACCGCATTGCAAAGAGAAAGGTACCGTAGTTCAGTTTTAAACCGGAAGTGAGAGCAAAGAGTTAAAGATAGAGCAAAACTCAGCATACTACTTCTGGTTTAAACTTCATGGGGAAAACAAGCACATGAGCCAGTCTCCTCCCACATCGAAAGTGTATCGATTCCAAATTCAGGAAGGTGCAATAATGCCTACTTCTTCCGACTGGCGGAGCTTTTTCCCGTTTATTTTCCTTTAATTTCCTACTCTTGAGGGCGGTCGATTGGAAACCGAAAGTGTAAAGAGTGCAAATAATTCTTATCTCTTAAAAGACTTTCTCTTAAAATAACAGGAGCGCTTGATTGAATTTGAACTAAAAGGGGAGGAGCAAATCATGGAACGGGGCGGGGCCCGGGGAAATGGTGGGGCTCTGTGCCTCCATTACTCGTAATCGTAGAGATGAAATTGCTGCGATTCCTATTTACAGAGTTTATTAAATTGGATATGAATTATGAATAGGTAGTTCTTATGCATGTGGAGGGCTCTATAGAGAGGAATGAATTGAAAAGCTTAAGTTGGTTCTTGGATGAGAAATCACAAGAACAACAGAGTTGAAAAATTTTAGACTGCAGAAATGAATAGATTAACTTTGATGATTAAGGATAAGGAAGAGTCAGAATATTTTAAGATATGGAATCATTTTAATGGTTGGAAAAGAGATATAAATGACTAATATTGTAACTATGTATAAATGATGATTATAACATCATCATTCTAACAATTCTAACAATCATTCTAACATTCTAACAATTCATTTTAGTAAAGAATTGTTAGAATGGTTTGGATGAAGATAGAAGAAACTTATGGAAGATGGAGAAGAAGCTTAGAAGATAGCACCAAGATGTCACAGGGAAGGGAGGATTGATGTATTAAATGTTTGTTTGCCTTAAAAAAATAAAAAAATATATAGAAAAAAAAAGAACAATAGAGTTGGAAGGGACCTTTGAAGTCTTCTAGTCCAACTCCCTGATCAAGCAGGAGACCCCATATATACCATTTGAGACAAATGACTGTGAAGAAAAGTCTAGATATATCCGTTTGGAAAAAAATCACCAAAAGAAATTTTATTTTTGTTGTTAGTTGCGAAGTCGTGTCCGACGCATCGTGACCCCATGGGCAACGTTCCTCCAGGCCTTCCTATCATCTACTATCCTCTGGAGTCCATTTAAGTTCTCGCCAACTGCTTCAGTGACTCCATCCAACCACCTCGTTTTCTATTGTCCCATTCTTCTTTTCTCCTCAATCTGTCCCAGCATTAGGCTCTTCTCCAGTGAGTCTTTCCTTCTCATTAGGTGGCCAAAGTATTTGAGTTTCATCTTCAGGATCTGGCCTTCTAAAGAGCAGTCAGGGTTGATCTCCTCTAGGACTGACCGGTTTGATGGCCTTGCAGTCCAAAGGACTCGCAGGAGTCTTCTCCAGCACCATAGTTCAAAGGCCTCAATTTTTTGATGCTCAAATTTTATTTTAGGATAGGATGATTAAATTTGCAGTGTCTTAAATTTCCAGGAGTCATTGTCCCAGCGTGCCTTGGTCTGTTCTCATTTGGAATATGTGCCCAGTTCTGGGCACCATAATTCAAAAATGGCATAGTTCAAAATGGATTTGGAAACCAAGTCCTCTGAGGAACTGGCTAGAGGAAAAGATTGAGGGAGAGGTGATAGCAGTCTTCAGCTATTTAAAGGGCTGTGAAATGAAGAAAGGGGTTCACTGGGTCTCTGTTGCCCCAAAGCAGAGGTGGGTTTCAGCAGATTCTGACCCGTTCTGGAGAACCTGTAGTGGAAATTTTGAGTAGTTCGGAGAACGGGTAAATACCACCTCTGTCTTGCCCCGCCCCCATCTATTCTCTATCTCCTGAGTCCCAGCTGATGGGGGGAAATGGGGATTTTGCAGTAACCTTCCCCTGGAGTGGGGAGAGAATGGAGATTTTACAGTATCCTTCCCCTGCCACACCCACCAAGGCATGCTATGGCTACCAAGCCATGCCCTCAGAACCAATAGTAAAAATTTTTGAATCCCACCACTGCCCCAAAGGACAGGAGCAGAAGTAGTGGGGTTGAATTTAGGGTTCCTGTTCAGTGGCCTTTAAACTATTGCTATGCATGTCACAGAAACAGAACCAATTAAAAACAGTTATGATAAAATGGATAATTGCAGGTATTTCAATTAGGAACAATCCCAGAAAACCTAAACAAACATACAACAATTTATTAAGATATGTATTAATCACAGAATAAACACAACTTTTCAAAAGAGATACCTTGGCCAGAATATCAGATTTAAAAAATACAATTATCCACAAAAAAAGCCTACGTTTTAAGTAAGAATGGCAATATATCACATTTTGTTAAGCCATAATATATTGAGCAATGGTTTATGAAGTATAAATGCAATTGGTTCTATTCATAGAACGTATTCGCTCAGAACCAAGTAAAACGATGCTTGCTTAGTGTAAACTATCAATTCAATCATTTAGAATAGTTGTTTCTAAAAATAAATTTGTTATACGATTGGGGATATGTATTAAAGTTTATGGATGATGGGTTTTTTTCTTTTTATATCTGGTGCTTATATACATTTTTGGAAGCAAACTTGTGAAGACATTTTTCCTTAGCATATTTATCCTAATGTCGGAAGCAGGAAGATATTTAAGGGATCCCATTTGGGATTTCATTCAAACTAATATCTCTGTGAAATGGATTTTCTAATGCCACCTCCTTTTTGAAATGAATATTAATAGCCTAATTTGTTAGTATGTAACTTGAATTTTGCTTCTATGGTGCTATTCTACAACTAATCAAAAATAAAACTTTTCATTATTGAATATGTTTTATCATAATATTGTTTTCTGGAATTAAGCCACTAGAGGTCCCTAGAGAATTTCAGGCTAATGTAATATATACATTACATACATATATACATAAAAATATACATACGTACCATGCACGCACACACACACATATACATACATACCATGCACACACATACACACAGTATGTGTGTTGCAATTCTGCATCATTCACTGAATTATGGAGAATTTCTTTTGTAAGACTCCAGTATTTTTCCACTGCTTCCACTCTTGAAACTGGATCAGTTTTTAAATTGCAGACACATTATCGAAGTCAGCATATTAACATCCTAATATATCCTAATGTATGGGCTCTACTGTTACTATGCAAATATTGGGATTTTGTTTGTTGCTTAGACAACAATATCTTCTCAATATCTGAGAACAGTCATTATACCAAGTAAGATTGTCTGATTTGTGGCTGTAAAATTACTATTTTTAAAAACATTCCAAATCACAATGGACTGAAAAAGATGTTTGAAAAACCCCCCACTGATTTTATGGGGAAAGCCATATATTGCAAAAAAATGAATATTACAGGTAGTTCTCCTTTAGCAACTGCCAGATTTAGTGATCATTTGCAGTTTTGACAGTAATGAAAAAGTAATTTATAAGCAATCCTCACATTTACCACCTTCAAAAGTCTGCAAAGCAAAGGATAACTTAAGTAAGGACTTAAGCAGGAGTCCTGGTTTCACTTAAAGACCACTTCCCTTAACGACTGAGTTGCCAGCCCCAATTGTGGTAGCTAAAAAAAGACTACCTATACTTAAAGACAATGACAAGTACTCCGTGAGTTGCAACACAATGGAGCCAAGTTTTATGTTGCTAAGTGAAACGTGTTAAGTGAGTTTGCTCCATTTTATGATGTTTCTTGCCACAGTTGTTAAGTTGAATCATTGCATTTGTTAACTTAATAACAAGGTTGGTAAGTGAATCTGGCTTCCCCATTGACTTTGCTTGTCAGAAGGTCCAGGGGTGAAATGCTACCGGAGCGAGCACTTCCGAACCAGAAGGGAAGATAAGTAGATTTTACCCCTGAGAAGGTCGCAAAAGGGCATTGGATGACCTGGATACATTGTAACCGTCATAAATATGAATCATTTACCAAGCATTTTAATTTTGATCACATGACCATGGGGATGCTGCAACGGTCATAAGTGTGAAAAACTTTCATAGGTCACTTTTTTCCAGGCTGTTGTAACTTTGAACGGTCACTAAATGAATGGTTGTAAGTCAAGGATTACCCGTATATCATTTATAAAGCCATATCCATATCTTTATATCCAAAGTGTTTGTGTGTGTATACACCTACACTGGAGCTGGGCAGCTAATAAATTTAAATGAATACATAAATAATAGGAGTGGTGCTGTGGCCTAGAAGTGGAGCTCTTGCTTCACAATCAGGAGGCTGTGAGTTTGATCCTAGGTAGAGGCAGTTATTTTTCTCTCTGGGCACACAGAATGTATCTGCTGAACAAAACTCTGCACTGGCAACAGGAAGGGCATCTGGCCATGAAAACACTCCGCTAGCTCCATTCAGTTGCCCAGACTCCACCCCGCAAGGTATTATGTGGTCATTAAAAGAAGATGAATACATAAATAAATAATATATGTACTTGTCCTTGAAGGTACAAGTAATACTTTAAGTTATTCAGAGTCTTGTGTTACCAGTCCATGTCCCTTTTCTGTGTATGAGCTGGCTATCTATTGATGTAATAGAAAAGCTACATTGCGTGGTCATAATCTAAAATTGTGTTTAAAAGTTATTCTGAATTATTTACTATTTGAAATCATGGGTTTTCTTCCTGGTTTTATATATTTTTCTCTCACACTTTTTAAATATAAAAAGCAGGGGTGAAATCCAACAGGTTCTGACAGTTTCTGGAGAACTGGTAGCGGAAATTTTGAGTAGTTTGGAGAATCGGCAAATACCACCTCTGGCTGGCCCCAGAGTGGGGTGGGAATGGAGATTTTGCAATATCCTTCCCTCAGGAGTAGGGAGGGAATGGGGATTTTGCAGTATCCTTCCCCTGGAGTGGGGTGTGAATGGAGATTTTACAGTATCTTTCCCCTGCCACGTCCACCAAGCCACACCACACCCACCAAGCCACGCTCACAGAACCAGTAGTAAAAAAAAATTGGATTTCACCACTGATAAAACTAATAAAAACTAAAATAAAAAAAGGAAAAGGAAAAAAACCCCAATGTTTTAAAACAGTTGCTCACACGGAAACTATGCAGATTCCCATTGAATCTCCCTCAGTGTTGACAAAACACACCATTTCCCAATATTTATCCTTCACATCTTATGTGATTCCTTGCCAGTGAATTTCAATATTCCACAGCATTAATCCAAGGTAAAAACCTAAACATTGCAACTGCAATTAAACTATGTATTTATTGTTCTCAGTTAAAAGCAGCAGCTGGATTTTTAAAAAAAGAACAACAACAGTAATCTATATCAGGGGTCTCCAACCTTGGCAACTTTAAGCCTGGTGGACTTCAATTCCCAGAACTCCCCAGCCAGGGGAGCACTGTATTTCCAAAAAATGTCTAAGGAGATTTCATAGGCAATAAACAGCACTGCAGTTTCCCTCTGTTATCTGTCCTTAACATTTGCCATATTGTGAAATCCGAGGTGTTATTTTTCAGTTAATAGACCATAAAGTAGAAGTGGCTCTATGGCTTGGCTTATCTTGTTTTTGGAGGCTTCCGTTAAAAGTCCCAGAACTGCAATACTTTTGTTTTTGTTGAGTTTTTAAACATACGTGCACAAAGGGTTATTTCCCATGTCTTTTGAGAGTTCTCAATTAATTATTTCTCATTTCTGTTCTGCTCCCTCACCCCCCACTCCCTTTTTTAACCTTTTAACTTATGTTAACCTTTTTTAGTTTTAAAGTGTTATGGGTTTTAGGTTGGGATGTTTTTAAATTTTGGGCCAAACTTGTGTAATTCTTTTAATAATTTTTAGATTTTGTATGGGTATATTTTTATGCTTGGCTGTTCACCGCCCTGAGTCAAGCAGGATAAGGGCGGTATATAAATTGAATAAACTAACTAACTAAATAAATAAATAATTTATAGCATAACCCAACCATGGCTGTAAGTTATTTAATATTTATTTATTTATTTATTTATTTATTTATTTATTCATTCATTCATTCATTCATTCATTCATTCATTCATTCATTCATTGTGTGGCCAACACAGTTGTAATTTATTATTTATTTATTTGTTCATTCATTCAGTTTGTGTGGCTGCCCCTCTCAACAAGTGACAACAAGTGACTCAGGGCTGCCAACAAAATTAAAAAGAAAAAAAATGAAAACAAATATAGTAATTATAATACATAGCACCTGAGAATATACTAATGATAGATCACTAAAGAAGGCAACTTTTATTTTGCCACCACAACATGGCGACTGGGTGGACAGTAAAACTGCCGATGGGGAAAATCTCACATTCTGAAGATAGAAATTTAATTTCTGCTTTGATCATCTTTAGCAAATTTTGCAGTTCATGCCATCTGTGGCATCCATGTAGATCCCTGGGCAAGAGACATGTAAAAAATCAAATAAGTGTTTTTACTCCTATTATTTTATGCTCCTGTGAAGGAAGAAAATTTAGGGGGAAAAGGCATAGTTTAATAAAGGACCCCTATCTAGAATTTGGAGAACAGCTGTGTTGAATTATAGGTCCATCTTCCACAGATCTCCTTCCCAGATACCGGATAGAGAAGGCTACTATTGATTATATATACTATAGATTATATACTACAGATTATATTTACATATGAAGAACGGTTGCAGGAACTGGGTATGTCTAGTTTAATGAAAAGAAGGACTAGGGGAGACATGATAGCAGTCTTTCGATATCTCAGGGGCTGCCACAAAGAAGAGGGAGTCAAGCTATTCTCCAAAGCCCCCGAGTGTAGGACAAGACGCAATGGGTGGAAACTAATCAAGGAGAGAAGCAGCTTAGAACTAAGGAGAAATTTCCTGACAGTTAGAACAATTAATCAGTGGAATAACTTGCCTCCAGAAGTTGTGAATGCTCCAACACTGGAAATTTTTAAGAAGATGTTGGATAACCATTTGTTTGAAGTGGTTTAGGGTTTCCTGCCTAAGCAGGGGGTTGGACTAGAGGACCCCCAAGCTCCCTTCCAACTCTGTTATTCTATTCTATATAGGTTATATGGGTCTACAATTATGTTTCAAGCGTGGGAAATCAGGAAATCCAGGTTGTCCAAATGTATATAAGGGTTTATTGCAAGCTTAAACTCTCTACAAGAATCTGAACTACTAGCAGTCAAAGCAAATTGGCGATAGATGAGAGTCAATGGAACTCAAGGTGGGCGGGACTTAGATGTCTTGTGGGCGAGAAGGGATTCAACATTGATGATGCATTTGACCCCTCCCTCTGGTTTAGCCTGGTAATCTTCTACAGTATGTTCTCACTTCAAATCTATCCATTGTAATAAACTAGTGGAGCATAAAATTTTGGGTATTGGGTTGACTTCAAGTCTTTCAGCTGTGGAAGTTCTCTAGATGGGTCTGAGCCAGTCTTTGCCCAGCCTACCCCATGTGGTTCTTACAGGAAGAAAAAAATGCAGAAGGCATGCAAAGTATACATTCGGTATTCAGCTCCTAAAGGAAGAGTGCTCAAAGAAAGATTAAGAAATAAGCGAGTGCTTGTTTAACCATGGATTACTGAATTAAATGCAGTTGGCTTTGCTTTAAGTGAAACTAGACAGACTGTGTTGGGTTAATAGAAACTGTTGCTATCTAATGTTGATTTTCTTTTTATAGTCTAGGAATAAGCGGCTGTCTGGCTTTAGAACCCAAATTCTATGTTTCCTTCATTTTGGGTCCTCTATAAAATTTCACTCTTTCTACTTCTTCCTCATGTATTATCCAACAGCCTTAAGTCATACTTATTATTATACTATACTATACTATACTATACTATACTATACTATACTATACTATACTATACTATACTATACTATACTATACTATACTATTCCTTTATTATTTTTACAAATATCTCAAGGCACTGAACATATCCAGCATACCTTCCACCTCCTATTTTTCCCAAAACAACAACAAAACCTTTGAGGTATGTTGGGTTGAGAGAAAGTGACTGGTCCAAGGACACTGGCTGGCTTGCATGACTACAGTGGGACTAGAACTCACAATCACCTACTTTCAAGCCAGGTGTCTTAACCACTAGGCCTGACTGACTCTCTCTCTCTCTCTCTCTCCCTCCCTCCCTCCCTCCCTCTCTGCCTCTCCTTCCCACCCATCCCCTCTGCACTAGAAGAGCAGGACGAACATTTTCATGACTCAGTTTTTTATATACCTTTACTAATGTATTAGACTGCTTAATCCATTTGATGAAAAGTCTGCTAATTGTTTATTGCCACTATGAATGTCATAAAATTATGGCATAGAATTCTCTAGTGCTTTTCTGTAATTTCTCTTCTTAGCATAGTCCTTAAATAAATGTACCCACCCCGGAAAAACATGCAGCTATTCATACAGAAATAGTGAAGTAGAAGGTGCGGTCCTTATCCTGTTCTTTTTGATTTTTTCTGCCTCTTTACCAATTCTGGATGGAGTGAGCCAAAGTATTTCTGAAGAAGAGAAGCAACCCAACCTGTTCTATTTCAGCCACTTGAATCCTGCTTGTTTAAGATATTTCTCTTTATTGGCATTTCCAGAAGCAAGGGTAGAAATGATATAGACATTGCAAGCTCAATCATGCTTTAGGTGAAACTAAGGAGATATTTCTGTTTCATTTTAGCAACAACCAAAGAGATTGTCAAAACATGAAATCTACCTTGGTTGAATCAAAATATGTGTTGTGCGTAGGGGTTTTCACTGCCATTGCTACAGTATATAATTGTGCTTTTATTTCATAGCTTCATAGCTTCCTAATGTTTCCTCTATTTGTATCTATTTTATGTATCCAATCCATGTTTATACTTATTACCTAATACGTTCTTGACAAATAAAGAAATAAATTGCAACGAGTCCTTCTTTAGTGATCACAATTGGGAGCAACTGTTAGGTTGCTAAGCAAAGTGGTCACTAAATGAAATTGCAGCTAGGCATATGATCTTACTTCAGCTTTACTCTGCTTTACAGACACGCAAAGGTCGTAAAAGTGAGGATTGGTTGTAAAGTTAGTTTTTCATCACGAGGGTAATTGCAAACAGTTGCTAAAAGGGACAGTTGCTAAACAAGGACTATCTACAGGTAGTCCTCAGTTTATAACAGTTTGCTTAGTGACCGTTTGAAGTTACAATGGCACTGAAAAAGGGACATGACCATTTTTCACATGGATGACCCTTGCAAGCATCCCCATGGTCATGTCATCAAAATTTGGATGCTCGGCAATTGACTCACATTTACGACAGTTGCGGTGTCCCGGGGTCATGTGATCACCTTTTACGACCTTCTGACAAGCACAATCAATAGGGAAGCCAGATTCACTTAACAACCAGCTTACTCATTTAACAACGGCAGTGATTTGCTTAACAAGTGTGGAAAGAAAAGTCGTAAAATGAGCCAGAACTCACTTAATTAAATTTCTCACTTAGCAACATCAATTTTGGGCTCCATTGTAGTTGTAAGTTGAGGACTACCAGTATTCAGGTATGCTTGACCATTAGTTCCTGCTATTGCCCTCTGTAGAAAAATAATGCATTTGGATTTGGACTCAGTCTTGACAAAACAAGAAAAATGGATGTGGAAGAGGTTATTTGAAACATGAATTCCAACCCTTCAAGTTGAAATCCAATTAAATGTTTTCTCAGTAGATGGGCCTTTACTTTTTCCTTGCAAGAAGAGTTTGCCACAACATCTGCAATTGTTTCTACTATCAAATTATTCTCACGGACATTTCTTATTTCCCTTAATCATTGATACAAATTCCATCCTGTAATTTAAGCACCTTATCTTATCCTATTTTATGGTGTAAGTAAAGAAGCTTAATCTTCTTTCATGTGACATGTTCTCACATACTTGAAAAGGGCTCTCATATCTTCCTTCGACTTTCTCGGGGCTAAACCTGTCTAGTTCCTTACATCATTTTTTCCCACCATAAGAACCTGATTACCTTCTCTGAATCATTTCTTTCTTCTCTAAAGCTATTCCAGCAGAGGTGGGTTTCAGCAGGTTCTGACCAGTTCTGGAGAACCGTTAGTGGAAATTTTGAGTAGTTTGGAGAACCGGTAGTAAAAATTCTGACTGGCCCTGCCCCCATCTATACTCTGCCTCCCGAGTCCCAGCTGATCAGGAAGAAATGGGGATTTTGCAGTATCCTTCCCTTGGATTGGGGAGGGAATGGGGCAGCAGGTTCTGAAAGGTTCTGGAGAACTGGTAGCAGAAATTTTGAATACTTCGGAGAGCCGGCAAATACCACCTCTGGCTGGCCCCAGAGGGGGGGGTGGGAAAGAAGATTTAGCAATAATATCATAATGGATTAAGCAGTCTAATACATTGGTAAAGGTATATAAAATGATAATTTCATTTTATATAATATCACCAATCAGTGGTGCGATTCAGCTGGTTTGGGCCAGTTCGGGAGAACCGGTAGTTAAATTGTTGGCCGGCCCTGCCCCTTCCAGGGTCCCTACGTGCCCCATTTTGGCTCCCAGGTAAGCACAGGGAGGCCTCATAGGTCCAAAAAGGCACCCTCCCGCAGCCCGTTTTTTCTCCCAGAGGCTTCAGGGAGGCCTACTAAGCCCAAAATAGGGCGCGGGGGTGCAGGGTGGCCCCCTGCGGCCTGTTGTCGCTCCCAGGAGGCTGCAGGGAGGCCTACTAGGCCCAAAATGGGGCTCAGGGGGGAGCAAGCCCCCCCCCGCAGCCCATTTTTGCTCCCAGGCGGGTTCAGGAGGCCGAGTGCTGCCTGTCATACTGGCAGGCCACGCCCACCAAACCACGCCCATAGAACCGGTAGTAAAAAAAATTTGAATCCCACCACTGCACCAGGTGTATGACTGGCCAAAAAGGGAAGGGCAGCTGTTTAAGCTCTGCAGGAGAGCCCATTACCTTTTTCCTGAAACGGACCCAAATAACTTTTTCTATATAGAACAACAAAACCAAACAAAAAAACCTCCCATGGTCAATATTGGCATACAAGTCTTCAAAAAAAAACACATACAAACATTATGTGAAATATCTTTCCTGTTTCCGTTCTTGTTCCTGTAACTTGTTCCTATAACCTGTTCCTGCACCATGGTCAGAATGCAGTACTGCAGGCAAACTCTGCCCACTGCCAGGAGTTCGAATCCTGACCAGCTCAAGGTTGACTCAGCCTTTCATCCTTCCAAGGTGGGTAAAATGAGGACCCAGATTGTTGGGCACAATACAGCAACTCTGTAAACTACTTAGAGAGGGCTATAAAAGCACTGTGAAGCAATATATAAGTGCTATTGCTATATTACCAGATGAGGGATCTTGTTATTTAATTCTATAGCAATAATTACATAGAAACCACAGTGAACATTTTATCCAGATGTTTTGAATCTTTTGGTGAAGTGTAGACTTCCTGATGTCTGCAGGTCCTTCTCATTAGTCCATCTCATTTTTTCCCTTATTCCTCTGTCTGGAGATCCACTTGCTCACTGGAATTTATGCCATTGGATTTCCTCCTCCACACCACGAATCTCATTATTTTTTCTTCTTTAATCTTCTAATCCTTCTGGTAATCCATAAACATGCTGAAGTACAATCTAGCAGGATTTGCCTCAGAAGGACTTCCTGTTTCTTTCTTCTAGAAACTCTTGGGGCAAGGATCTATCTGCTTTGTTTTTCTTATTATTGCTCCATAAAAGTCTTAATGTTGCTATTTAAATGAGGATATTCTGACTGGTGCCCAAATCCCATTCCTTTGTATCTTGTTTTAATCAGTATCTGCTTGCCAAGCCAATGTTGCCCCAATCCAAAGCATCATCTAAACTTGTGGGAAATACATCTACATTTCTCCAAGATGTGGTTGATACCACCTACTCTTTTGTCAAATCAATGTCTATGGAGATTCCCAGTTATCCAGGTCAAGGTTGTCCCAAAGGTGCTTTTTCAAGAGGCAACCAGACTTACTTAGTTTTTCTTGAAATCATTTCACTTCTCATCCAAGAATCTTCTTCAGTTCTTCAGTTCAGAGGCTTCTTGGATGAGAAGCAAAATGTCTTCAAGAAAAAACAGAGAAACACCAATTCCCTCTTGGAAAAGCTCCTTTGTCACGTTTTGCCAGATCAGTTTTCCAAAGACATAAATAACTTATGAAATGTTATTTTAGATCAGGGGTCTCCAAACCTGGCAACGTTAAGACTTGTGGATTTCAACTCCCAGAATTCCCCAGCCAGCATGGCTGACTGAGGAATTCTAGGAGTTGAAGTCTACAAGATTTAAAATGGCCAAGTTTGGAGACTTCTGCCTTACCAATAGCAATAGCAATAGCACTTAGATTTATATACCGCTTCACAGTACTTTACAGTCTTCTCTAAGCGGTTTATAGAGTTACCATATTGCCCCCAACAATCTGGGTCCTCATTTTTTTAGATTTAGATTTTTTTAGATTTTATTGGATTTATATACCGCCCTACTCCTGAAGGACTCAGGGCGGTGTACAGCCAACAATAAAAATACATGAATACAAAATTTAAAACCCAAGTAAAAACAAATTAAATAAATTTGGCCCGGACAGAATTAAAACACCCCACATAGTTTAAAACAGATTAAGATTTAACGCTAAAAATGGAGAGAGGTTAGGCCAGGCCCGCCTGGTGAAATAAAAAGGTCTTAAGAGCGCGGCGGAAGGTGCGCAGATCCGGGATCCTCCGTATCTCCGGGGGGAGCTCGTTCCAGATAGTAGGTGCCCCCACAGAGAAAGCTCTCCCCTTGGGGGCCGCCAGTCGACACTGTTTTACTGATGGTACCTGGAGGAGCCCCTCTTTATGAGAGCGTACTGGCCGGTGGGAGGCTATTGGTGGTAGTAGGTGAGGGAGGTAGTAATTACCTCCCTCAGAAGGCTGGAAGGCTGAGTCAACCTTGAGTTATTCAGGATTTGAACTCCTGGCAGTGAGCAGAGTCAGTCTGTAATCTGAGTCAACTTTGAGCCTGGTGAAATTTGAACTGCCAAATTGCAGGCAGCCGGCAGTCAGCAAAACTAGCCTGCAGTTCTGCATTCGAACCACTACGCCATCAGAGCTTAGAATACCTTTCCTTAAGCTGAAATCCTACATATGTATGTATGTATTTGGAATGCAACTGCTATCATTCCCAACTTGGCCATTGCCTTTTTTGGTCCATAAGCATGCTAAGGAAGGAGATATGTTCAGGGAATTAGAGTGGAAGACCTCTACAGGTGAAAGTAAAGATTTCCCCTGTCCAGTCGTGTCTGACTCTTGGGGTGGTGCTCATCTCCATCTGTTGGCCAGGGAAACCAGCATTGTCTGAAGCCAGCATTTCTGGAGAACTGGTAGCTGACATTTTGAGTATTCGGAGAAATGGTAAATACCACCTCTGACTGGCCCCACCCCCATCTATTCTCTGCCTCCCGAGTTCCAGCTGATAGGGAGGAAATGGGGATTTTGCAGTAACCTTCTCCTGGAGAGGGGTGGGATGTGGAGATTTTAAAGTATCCTTCCCCTGCCGCGCCCACAGAACCGGTAGTAAAAAAATTTGAATCCCACGTGGCCGGTATGACTATATGCCAAAAACAGACAGAATGCTGTTAGGAAGATCTCTCGTAGCAGAAAAAGCATACAGTTTTATTTCATCAGGATCTTGCAACAAGATAGCCGGGTGGGAAGAGAACAGATCAGGTCAAATTAAACAGATCAGGTATTGCATATTCTGGGATCCACTGCCAGGCAAATGTTGCTGGTTCAGAGTTGTGACTTGTATAATCCTTTTTGAAAAAGCACTTGGGAGGGAGGCATTGCTGGCTGGAAAAAATGTTATCTCAGCAGATTCTTGACCTAACAGAAATATTTGGCAGTTTTAGGGCTCATGTGGTATATCTCCCCGCCCACTCCTCCACACTCCTTCCAAAATTCAAAGGCTGGCCCCATGCCCAGCCTCTATGCTGCAAGCCATGGCAGGTTAAACGAGAATTCCTACTGCTGCCTGGTGTTGTTCAGTGTCTGCTTGATCTTGCAAAAGCCAGAAGAGAAAGGATGGGAATAATTGTTCAAAGTGTGAACAATGACATTGTGTCTCCCTACATCATGAGAACTTGGGAGTTGCACCTTCTGATACCAAAACGACCCCTTTCACCTGGTGAAGAAGGACCAGCATTTTGAATGCAATGTTAGGTAAGGGGTGGCGGTGTCATCTCAGGAGGCCCTCGGAGTAGATTTTTAGAAATATATTGGGTCTATCAGAAGGGGCTTAAATGGTGTAGGGCTGACTTACTATAGACCTTTCCACATGGTAGGCTTAAACTGTTATATTCCCATGCACTAATTATGGGAAGGTGAAGCCAGTGAAAAATAATAATAATATAAGCACAAAGTACTGTTAATCTAGTTCTTAAAATATGGAACTGAATATCATTTTTCATCTGTGTGTGTATACACATATATACATATGGGCAGCAAAGGGTCTGCTGGCTGCCAGCAGAAAAAAAGCCTAGAAACTAGTGGATTGTGATTTCACTGAACTCGGGCTGCATAAAATCTTGGTTACGTAGGTAGAACCTGGCTAAAGAGAAATACACATAAAGTCTATGAAAAGGAAAGAAAATATACATAGTGTGTGTGTGTGTATATATACACACATATATACACATACATATACACACATATATATACACACACATGTATACATATATGTATATTTGTATCTGTATCTATCTATCTACCATGTTTCCCCCAAAATAAGACCCTGTTGTATATTTTTATGAACCCTGAAATAAGCGCTTGGCCTTATTTTCAGGAAGATCTTATTATATTGGGGCGTGGAGCAAGACAGGACTCCTCTTGCCGTCTTACCTGATTTCCAGCTCTGTCTCCCTAACTCTAACCAGAGGAAATGGCAGGGACCGGCTGCACATGTGTTTAAATATTTTCATGAACGGCTTATTTTCAGGTAGGGCTTATTTTTGGGGGAGGACTTCTTATCAGGGGATGTCTTATTTTCGGGGAAACACAGCACACACACACACACACACACACAGAGATATGTATATCTATCTATCTATCTATCTATCTATCTATCTATCTATCTATCATCTATCTATCTATCTATTTATCTATCTATCTATCTATCTATCTATCTATCTATCTATCTATCTATCTATCTATCTATCTATCTTTCTTTATGCCAGGGATTTTCCTACGTATATTAAGATGTTTCATGGCCTAATTTTCGGTGAAATCTCAATTCACCAGCTTTTAGGCCTTTTTAAATATTACAGCAGCTATATGCTATCTGTTTGAGTTTATATTAGGCCATGAAACATCTTAATATACGTAGGAAAATCCCTGGCATAAAGAAAGATACACATAAAGACCTACGAAAATAAAATAACAAATATATATATATATATATATATATATATATATATATATATATATATATATATACACACATTTATACACACATATTCTCTCTCTGTGTGTGTGTTAAATTAAAAAAAAATTTTTTTATGTAAAGCAAAAAGAATAGATTACTTATTTATTAGATTTTCATCCCGCTTTCTCAGCTCAATCATCAGCTGAAGGTGGGGTGCGTGGGCCTGTCCTCTATTTTTCCCATCACAATCTTATGAAGTAGGTTGCTTGAGGGAGAGAGAGGCTCAAAGTCACCCAGCCACCATTTGTGCTGACGGGGAGATTAGAACTCAGAGTCTCCCAGTTTCTAGCCATGCATCTCAGCTACTACATCAGACTAGCTCTCATTAGAATTTGCCACATTTTTGCCAGATCTAGTGCCTTTATTATGCTTATTTATTTATTTATTTTGACTGGACTGGACTGGACTGGACTGGACTGGACTGGAGACTAAAACATATGAAGAACGGTTACAGGAACTGGGCATGGCTAGTCTAGTGAAGAGAAGGATCAGGGGAGACATGATAGCAATACTCCAATATTTGAGGGGCTGTCACAGAGAGGAGGGGGTCAAGCTATTTTCCAAAGCACCTAAAGGCCAGACAAGGAATAATGGATGGAAACTGACCAAGGAGAGATTCAATCTAGAAATGAGGAGGAACTTTCTGACAGTGAGAACCATCAACCAGTGGAAGAGGTTGCCTTCGGAAGTTGTGGGAGCTTCATCACTTGAGACTTTCAAGAAGAGATTGGACTGCCATTTGTCAGAAATGGTGTAGGGTCTCCTGATGAGTGGGGGGTTGGACTAGATGACCTATAAGATCCCTTCCAATTCTGTTAATCTGTGGAATCTGTGGACTGAATTATTGTTATACATAAGTATGTTATATGTAAGACTTTGGCAGGTGTCCCTCTGATCTCCTTAGAAAGGCAGGCAGTGATGCATAGATGGAGATGCACATTACCAGTGCTATTTATGGCTGCAATGTGATGAGAATTCCCATTAAATGGGACTGTCCATCAGTAGATAGCTGACCAACATTCCTGAGTGATAGATTGTCAAAGGAACCGGAATTCTGTGGCACAAGAGATGTATCTCATGACATTTTCCTGAGTACCTTATATATATAATTATTTGTTAACAATCTGTACATCATGTGAAGTATTTCATATCTGGTCAGTAATTTGCTCAGATCTGCTTATGTATATCTGATGTTGCCTTCATGTCTTCCCAACCTACGAGTTAACCAAGTCAACAGTCTTCTGACAACATCCAAAGACAGCCTCAAGGTTTATACGATCTGCCAAGCTTTGCTTTTCCTCCTTTTGAAGGAAGTCCTTGGGTTGCAGTGATTTAGAAGAGAGGCAGAATAATGTCAGGCTTTTGAGCTGATCAAATCAGGAAACAAGAGACTGCAGGGATTTAATGAATGTTAATTTATTATTTTAAGATACATTAATGGAATCTTGAAACCTGTTCAAAACCAATCATTCCCTTTTTTGACTACAAATCAAGATGGAGCTAGTCAGAATCTCTTCTTTCTCAAGCTTTCTACTTTCCCAGAACTGAGGGACCATTTTCTCTTTCCCATCTTTTCAAGGCCAGAGCTAAAGTCTTCTGCAACTAAGGATTAGGAATGGGGACAGTTAGTTTTATACAACTATAGCTTTCTTCTATTTCAAGAAGCTCAACCTCCTAGCCTATCTTCCTAACTGTGGCATGATATGGCATAGTAGATGTTTTTTTTTTCTGCCATGTTCTCATGATGTTGCCTTCACCACATCTCCAATCCAGAGCTGTGTAGGAAGTTAGCACCCACCTCTCTCCTAGAAAAATGAAATATTCTAGGAAACATTAAAATGACAGAATATTATATTTTCCTGGATGAGAAATGGAGAAACATGTTTTTTAGGCAGGAAGTAGACTCACTCTTAATATCCTCCACCCTTCTCAATAGCCCACAGCAGATGTCAGCTCTTAAGAGATAAAGAGATAGCTAGGTCTATTCATAACCAAATGCCCTCACCCAAGATCCAACTAAGATAGGATTAGCCCTCTACCCATCTAGCAACAGAACTCGCCACATGGCTCCTGCGGAGATTGGATCACCCAGCAAGGCTCAACCAAGCCTGGGACTCAAAAGACAACCTACAAATTTACCCCTGCATAGCCCCATGGGAATCTGACAATCAATCAGAATACAAGTTCAAATTCAAAGCTGAATGGAGGGTATAAATATCTCTCTCTCTCTCTCACCCAAGTACTTTTTTTGCCCAGGACCTCAAAACCATGTGGTGCTATCTACCATTAAACCATCTTTTCAAGCAGTCTCCATGTTTCCAGTATCTTTCTCCCCAGATCTTCCTCTGGGTCCATCTGAACCCAGATGGACATTTCTTCCAACAGCTGAGGCTGCCTAAAGTCATAGATTGATTGGTTGATTGATTGATTGATTGATTGATTTAATTGGAATTTGTCAAACAAAAATGAGAACAAGAATAAGAGAATAAAAATACAAAGAGAAGGATGATAGGCACATTAGCGCACTTATGCACGCCCCCTCTACTGACCACTTAAGCAGGAAGTAAGATCCACGGAAGTCAATTTGTTACTGAAACTCTGAAAATGTATAGCTGAGACAATTTGAATCAGGTAGGGCATTCCAGTCTTCGACAACTCTATTACAGAAGTCATATTTTTTACAGTCAAATTCAGAACGATTCAAGTTTGTGCTTCCAGTTTTCAAAGTTATGTTTTTCTTTTGCTCTTGATGCAGTTTTTGCAATGGGCACAATCTGGCTTGCTTCCTTTGATTTTGTGATCCATGATATGGTGAGAGAGTTGCGATAAGCTCAGATCCTCTTGGTCATTTTAGGTGGCTTGTGATCTGTTCTTTCAGGTGCTGGGCATAGCCTCCATGGCATTTTGGGATAGATTGGAAGACAAACAGGTAGCCCCCTTCCATCCCATTCCTCATTAAGGAGAATGATTGCTAGCTATTTTTCTCACTGGTAAGTGATACTCTCTCAAAGTAAGCAGGTATAAAACATACATCATGTGAGAAATGCCAATCACAAAACAGCTCATCATTTTGGAAAAAAGTGGAGTATGTGGACAGAAGAAATTGGAAAAGCCTCCTCCTACACCCCCCCTCCTCCTCCTCCTCTTCTTCTTCTTCTAAATAAATTTCGAATATTCACCTTTAGTATAAGATATTGGAATTCCAGGATTTCGAAACTGATTTTGGAACAATTAGCTTCTCAAAGAAAAAACACACACACACATATATATATGTTTTCTGAGGTTTTCGTGGGTGTTTATATGTAGGTCTTTGGTTGTTCGGGTGTTCTCCCACGTAGAATTCGATGTGTCTTGGCGACGTTTCAACGAAGTCTCATTTGTCATCTTCAGGCTGGTGTTCTCGGCTTCGTGCTTCCAGGAGCAAATGTTCCTGGAAGCACGAAGCTGAGAACACCAGCCTGAAGATGACGAATGAGACTTCGTCGAAACGTCGCCAAGACACATCGAATTGTAAATCATATAACAAAGTTAATTTATGACTTTAGAAACGACACTAGAGGAGTCTAAAGATTCTAAGCGAAAGAAAAAAAAATGCAAGCCTGTTTCTTGAAGTTGGTTATTACTGGAACAAAATGTTATAACATCAAAAACATTAAAGGAGATCTTTGAAGAATGGAGCCAGAAAGTACTGACTGCAATGTCAATGCAACATTTCCATAATTAGTGCATGTCAGTAACAATGTCAAAAAAAAAATGTTAATGAAGGAAAGACAGATGTGGAACAAATTTAGCAAGACAGAGAATATACTGAAAGTGGAACTATAAATAACAGGTCAATTCTTATTGGATGTACAAAAGAAGCTTATCTAGCCTTTGAAGTCTGTGCAATGGAATAAAGAAAATCAAATCCTATGATATTTGATTGAATTAAAGATTCAGGCTGCTAGAAGCCAAGGAAGGAATATAAAGTTGATTTATTTGATCAAGGTTAAAATAAAATACCCTCATTCTGTCCCTCCCTCCAAAAAAGTTCTGGCAACCCTTTAAGCACTTTTTGCTGATACCAGATTTAAAAATTGAGGTTTTACGGCTAATCGATGGGATGAAATATGGGGTGAAGAGATACAAATTATAGGAGATAAAAAGTGATTAAATTATCTATATTTATTGTGGAGAAGGTTGGAGGTCACCTCTTTATGCTTTTCTTTTCTTTTTTTTCCATTCTATTCTTTTCTTTTCCTTCTTTAATTTTTCCCCTCCACATTTTATTATCTTTTTATTCTCTCTAAGTTGAATTTATATTAGTTTTTATTACTAATAAATATATTAATTAAAAAATATTGTTTTTAAGAATAAAAGGCTAGAAATTCTTTACAGACCTGAAAATGAATGCAAGTAAATGAATGATTTTAGGATTTATTTATTTTAAAGGTTGTTTGTGGGAAGAAAGGAACGCTGATATGTAATCTGGGAGGGTGGAAATGGTAACTACTATGTTTGTAACTATGCAAAGAAGATCGGAAGTAGCTTCTTTAGATATTTTTCTTATTCTGTCATTTTTCCTGTTGTTAACCTTTTTTTAATTCATCTATCTATCTATCTATCTATCTATCTATCTATCTATCTATCTATCTCTCTCTCTCTATCCTTTCTTTCTTTCTTTCTCTTTCTTTCCTTTTTCTCTCTTTAGCCTCTTTCTTTTTCTTTCTCTTCTTTCTTTCTTCTATTTTTCCTTTGATGTTTCAATATTTTTAAAATGTTATGTAAATTTTTTTCGAAAAAAAATATATTTAAAAAAAGAGTTACCAGATTTCTTGGCTCTCCAAGGCCTCTTCAGATACTGTCTCAAAAGGCTCCCCAAATCTCTGAGCTGACTATTTTCAACAATAAAACTGTTTCTGAGTGTTTACGTGAGAAAGAACGATGACAATTCAACTTACCACATGCATTACAAGTACTGTAATTCTCACCAACTGCAGTTAGGACTGGTAATTTCACCACTAATTGGTCATAAAGTGAAACATCTTGTGACTGCACCCAAATTTCAGTTCTGGCTGCGGTCGTTAACTGCCGTTAACCCACAGTCATTAAGCAAGAAGTCACATGACCACAACTTGCGACTTCCTGCTGGCTTCCCCATAGTTTTTCTTGTCAGAAACTGGAAGTCGAAAGTTGCCAATGGCAATCATGTGACTGCAGGGAGGCTGCGATAGCTACAACTTTGAGGATCAGTCACAAAGCTGCTTTTTCAGCACCATTGTACTTTTGAACCATGACTAAATGAGAAGTTGGCAAGCAAGGACAATCTGTATGTGATTGTAATTTACAGTTCAGGTTGTATGAAAGAAGGGCTTTGGCAGAAGCCACATCAAAATATAAGCTGTAATATTTCAGAGAGGGAAAGAAACAAGTGTAGGAAGTTAACACCCACTCCCCTCCTAGAAGAATGAAATATTCTGGGAAATATTAAAAAGGCAGAATATTATATTTCCCTGGATGAGAAAAGAAGACGCATGTTTTTAAAGACCAAAGCAGCTTCCTGCAGCTCCCTGCCCCCCTTCAGCTCTAGGGTGATGGGATTAAAGACATGGCCCTCAGGACACAATAGGATTAGCCCTCTACCCATCTCACCACATGGCACCACATGGAAGATTACATCACCCAGCAAGGTTCAACCAAGCCTGGGTCACAGACAGCCTACAAAGTTAGCTAAGACCCCCTCCCCCTGGGAATCTGACAACCGATCAGAATACAACCTCAAATTCAAAACCAAATAGAGGGTATAAAGCTCTCTCTCTCTCTCTCTCTCTCTCTCTCTCTCTCTCTCCTATGTGCTTTTTGCCCAGGACCTCAAACCATGTGGTCCTGTCCACCATTAAAAATCATCTTTCCAATCAGCCACCATGTGGCTGATTCTGGTATCTTTCTCCCCACTTGGAATTGAACCCAGATGGACATTTCTTCCAACACAAGCTTGCACTGTTTTATCTTTCGGCAGTTTTGCAACAACAAAAAATCCCCTATACCACCTAGCCAAGATAACTTGAATTATGGAAATTAAAATCCAACTCATTAGGAGAAGATCAAGTGAAGAAGACCACTGAACTACATTCCTGCCTGAGATGATTTTTGGAGCAAATCTTTTTTGAAGCACTGAAAAAAACCTACACACTGGTGATTGGAAATTGCATTCCTTTCGTCTGCAGTAACTTGAGCTGCTTTGTTTTAAAAGCCAAAAGAACTTTTTCCTCTATGATAAAGATCCTGTAGGAAGCAAGATCGTTAAATGCACAAAAATGAAAATGCCCACCATGGAGGAATAGCTGGTGAAGGTGACAGACTTTGCAGGGATGGCAAGATTGACTGGCTTGATCAGGGAAAAGAAAACAACTACATTTATCAAAGACTGGAAACCTTTTGTTGACTTTTTGCTGAAAAATGGGGAAAAAATGAACTTTTTGGATTTGATTATTGAAAACGGTAGAATATAGAAAGAAGAGAGCCATGATATAACTATATATATAGAGAAAAATGAAGTAGAAATGCATTTATAACTGCTGTAAAGAAGATTGGAAGCCATTCCTTTATCTGTATATAATTGTATATAAATAAAATTTGTATATAATTTTTTTTTCTTAAAATGTGTATTGTTTTTACTCTCTACAAGTCCCTTTAATAAAAGATAATGATCCTGTTGGAAAAGAAGCAATACCCAAACATTCAAAATGCTTATCAACTTACAGAATTGGAAAGAACTTTGTAGGCCTTAAAATACACACCCTGTTCATTGTAAGAATTTAGTTTGAAGCATGCCAGGTACTTGAGTTCTAAATAACTCAGCTGACATAGTCTCATTCTAATATCCACTCAGAGTCCTTAGCATAGTAGTTAAAATCTGGGACTAGGATCTAAAGATCCAGATTGAAGTTCCATATTCTGGCTTGAAAGTTCACTGGTGATTCTGGACTATTTTCTGTTAGCCAAAGTTACCTCATGGGGTGGTATTTGTGGGGGAAATGTATGTTTTGCCTTGAGTGACTGAGTGGGGGAAGGAAGGAAGGAAGGAAGGAAGGAAGGAAGGAAGGAAGGAGCCAGTGAAATATCAGCAGACCTGAGGAACTTCCAAGATTAGCAAAAGTTCCAAATGTCCTTAGAAAAGAAACAAAAACAAACATTAGGACAATGGGTGGCTAAAATATCTTCCATAACTGGGCAATGTTGATATAAAATGTGATGGATCCAGCTAGGATTTCCTGGCTGAAATACCGAAGATTGAAAACCTTTTATTGTAATGCCTTTATTTACCTTTATTTATCATTGGGTTTTCAGGCTTTGGGAGATTACTACCAAAGTATTGATCAGGTTCCACAAATATGAAGGTATCCATCAAGTTCGACAAAATCCACACGAGTAAAGCAAGCTGGCTATTAAGTCTCAAAGATCAAGAAGTTCATTGCTCTCTCCAGCTGCATGAGTGTGGGTGAGAGGCACAATTAGATGTCTCCATCACATCCCAGAATGCTAATTTCTAGGGAGCTGACCAGAAGATTTGAACATGATTGCTGTTGCTGGCCCAACCCTTCCTTCAATGATCCAGCTATTTCATTGTTTTAGGAACTATTACAAAAGTTCTTTTTAAAGAGTCAACTCTTGAACCTTGTTTTTCCTTTAAGATGTTTCGCTTCTCACCCAAGAAGCTTTCCTTCCTTCCTTCCTTCCTTCCTTCCTTCCCTTCCTTCCTTCCTTCCTTCCTTCCTTCCTTCCTTTCCTTCTTTCTTTCTTTTTTCTTTCTTTTCTTCTTTTTCTTCTTCTTTCTTTCTTTTCTTCCTTCCTTCCTTCCTTCTTCTTTCTTATCTCTTTCTTTTCTTTTCTTCTAAATGCCTATGATTCTTAATCACCCAGGTCATGGTTGTCCCAAAGGTGCTTTTTCAAGAAGCAACTAGACTTTCCTTCTTTTTCCTTGAAGACATTTTGCTTCACATCCAAGAAGCTTCTTCACTTCTGACTGAAGAAGTTTCTTGGATGAGAAGCAAAACTTCTTCAAAGAAAAACAAAGAAAGTCCAGTTGCCTCTTCCCTTTTTGGGACAACCATGACCTGGATGATTGAGAATGTCCATAGACAACTCTAGGACGAAGCCCTTCTGTAAATATCTCATGTGGCCCATATTTTATGGAGCTGTTTTGATCCTGATGTTTAAGTAGAGACCATTATGGGCTCTTCAGACTTCGGAGGATTAATTCCAAGCTACTGATCAGGTTTTCAGCAGATGACTTAACCCAGGAGTCAGCAACCTACGGCTCCGGAGTCACATGCGGCTCTTTGGGCCCTCTGCTGTGGTTCCCTGTCGGGTGATCCCACCACTGGCTGGGCCTACCCCTTGCCCTCCCCTCCCAGTCACTCCTCGCCTGGCCTGAGAAGGTAAGGGCAATGGTGGGGGATGGAGAAGCAGCCGGAGACAGAGAGATACAGAGAGAGGGTGAGAGAGACATAGGGAGATACAGAGAGAGATACAGAGAGAGGGTGAGAGAGACATAGGGAGATACAGAGAGAGATACAGAGAGAGGGTGAGAGAGACATAGGGAGATACAGAGAGAGATACAGAGAGAGAGAGAGAGGAGGGAGAGAGGGAGGGGAGAGAGAGATATGTCAAAAGGGTTTTGTGATTCCCGATGTTTTTTAACAACTGGTTCTCTGCCCTAATGACCAGTTGGGTAGGCGTGGCTGGGAGGAGGGTGTCATGTGACTGGTGGAAGTGAGTGACATTGAGTTGGGCACGCCCACCCAGGTTTTGTGGCTCCCGATGTTTTCTTTTCTGTGGAAAACGGGTCCAAATGGCTCTTTGAGTGCTTAAGGTTGCAGGCCCCTGACTTAACCCGTATGAGGCTGAAGCTTGAAATCCGCAGAAAACTTGATTATTATCTTAGTATTAATTCCCAAACCCCGAAGAACCCAATCAAAAGATGGACTCAAAGTTATTATTTATTATTTGTTTACAGGTGGTCCTCGACTTACAACAGTTCGTTTAATGACCGTTCAAAGTTACAACAGCACTGAAAAATTTACTTATGACCTTTGCAGCATCCCCATGATCATGTGATCAAAATTCAGATGATTGGAAGCTGATTCATATTTATGACCGTTGCTGTGTCCCAGGGTCATGTGATCAACTTTTGTGGCCTTCGTGGTGAAAATACCTAATACTCTTCCTTTTCTTATTTTCTCCACAACTACCCCATGAGTTGGGTTGTGCTGAGAGAGTGTTCTGGCCCAAAATCTCCCAGTCAGTTTTCCTGCCTAAGGTAGGATTAGAACTAACAGACTCCTGGTTTCTAGACAATCCTAACCCTTACCCACTACAGCAAACTGTCTCTGGGTTACCTCTACTGCAAGAAATTCATAAGAGGGAACAACTGGATCCCATCCTCCCACCTGCCCACCACAATCCAGAAACACTTTTACCATGTTTGCTAAATATTTATAACTGACCTGTTTAGACAATCACCATATTTCATAATTCTCATGTACCCTCCATTTCTCCAGCACACGAGAAAAAAAAGAAATGAGTCATGATACATCATATTTTGAATTTCTACCTGCCACAAAATTTTTACAAGCTCCAGGACTTTATCAGGTGGAATGATAAAAGCAGAAGCTGAATTAATCTCAGACTTTATTTATTTATTTATTATTTATTTATTAGTTTGATTTATATGCCGCCCTTCTTCGGAGACTCAGGGCGGCTTACAATGCATTAAGCAATAGCCTTCATACTTTTGTATATACCTGCTTAGTAGGGCTTTCGGCCCCCCTAAGCGGTGTTCTTTTTTATACAAAGTCAGTTTATTGCCCCCACAATCCAGGTCCTCATTTTACCCTTCTCGAAAGGATGGAAGGCTGAGTCAACCTTGAGCCTGGTGAGATTTGAACTTGCAGTAATTAACAGCACTTAGTCCACTGTGCCACCAGGCTCACCAGATCATTTCTCACATGATTCTTAATAATGACGTGGCACTGGCTGCACATGGGATTAGTAAGTGATGTAGGTGCGTAATCAAAATTACAGACTCTTTTTGTGATGGAATGTAGTAAGGAGCTAGATTCCCATGGCGGAATATTCCAGAGGCGGAATGGGACAACTCGCCATGGCCAACTTGTCATAGGAAAACTTGCCACCGCCATCTTGCCCCAGTTTAATTCATTCACTATGGCCAACTCTCCCCGGACAACTTACCAGAGGGCAATTCAACAATTCATTTAATTATTTAGAATAATTAAAACACTCACATTTCATTTTGTCCCTCCTTTGGCATCCTTTCTTTAATGATTCTAAACTATTCCACCATTTCTTCGATATTAGGGTAACTCCTGTCCTGCGACAAGTTGTCCCATGGTGAGTTAACTGTGGCTAATTTGCCATAGTGAATTGACCGTGGCGAGTTGGCCATGTTGAGTTGGCTGCGGTAAGTGAGGTATAAGAGGCAACTGGTCAGGGTATTATGTGCGATAGAAAGAAGGTGAAGACATTCCCTTCCTAACAGTTCTCAGAGTATATTGTAAATACAGATAGTAAAGTGCTCAGTCTAGTAAGAGTTTTGACACTCTTTGACATGGAGGATTAGCAAGATAGAATGGTGTCAGCACTGCCAAACTGCTACGCCAGGGGTGTCAAATTTGTGGCCTGTGGGCTGGATTTGCCACGCGCTGGCCACACCCACCCTGGTTTAGCGAAGGGGGGAAAAGTCACGATACATCACATGATGACGATGTGACGATGTGAGTTTGATACTCCTGTGTTATGCCATGCGTTGCCTGCTGTCAGGCTGCCATAGTCAATGGCAGGGGGGAGGGAGCATGAGAGGAATCGAAACTACACATCGACCCATCCTGTGAGAGCTGCTAGCCGTTCCAAGATCACACGCAGAACCATCCAGACCTCCAAATGACAGGGACTGTTGCTCAAACAATTTGTTAGCACCTAACTGGACACTCGTTGATAACTGGGGGACGGAAGTTGGGAAGAAGAAAAAAGTTAACCATATGCTTTGGGCGCGAAAATCTCAGATCCAGCGTTGCTTCTTCTGTAACCCCTTGGCTTTGGTAAAGTATACTTTGGTTAACAATGGATCCGAAAGTCTTTCTTTTCTAACTGACCAAGTTGGGACGGTTGACGCATGGCCTTTTTGGCAGTGGTGATACTGCTGATGAAGATTATCAATGAGACATTGCCCTCATGCACGTTTTTTACTCAGTGGCGGGAACACAAAATGACGAAATAAGAGGGAAGCTGCCGATAAGGATCAAGGAATCACTCACAAGGTCAAACACAACAGCCGTTTAAGAGAGGCAGGCCACGCTGCTGAGTCATCAGGACACAAGTCACTGAGTTGTGACATTCTGAGCACTGGACACACATACCTGACCTCACCTGGCTCTATCAGGCCCCATTGAATTAATTCTATTAAGCATTTAATTTCACCAGCACCTGCTCTAATGAGGAATACAATTGCTATTTAAGCTGACATCCTGGAATGTTTTCTTGAAAAAGTATCCTGTGATTTGAGAAAGAATTTAGCCATCATGGCCGGTCTAGAATTGTGTAAAACTAGGTGTATTGTTACCTGTGAGGTATTTTTTTGCCACTGTTGTGAGTAAAGTACAACCACAGAGTACCATATTTTTCAGACTATAAGACACACCAGAGTATAAGACGCACCAAGATTTCGAAGAGGTAAACAAGAAAAAAAAAGTTTTTGCCCTCCCTGGCCCCCAGGAGCACTCTGTAGGCCTCCCAAACCACGGGTGAAATCCAGCAGGTTCTGGAGAACTGGTAGCGGACATTTTGAGCAGTTCGGAGAACCGGTAGCAGAAATTTTGAGTAGTTTGGAGAACCGGCAAATACCACCTCTGGCTGGCTCCAGAGTGGGGTGGGAAGGGAGATTGTGCAATATCCGTCCCCCAGGAGTGGGAGGGAATGGAGATTTTGCAGTATCCTTCCCTTGCCATGCCCACCAAGCCATGCCCACTAAGCCACACCACACCCACAGAACCAGTAGTGAAAAAAAATTGGATTTCACCACTGTTCCAAATCTTCTGCACATCCCGTTTTTGTGAAAAATGGGCCTGTTTTTGGCAAAAACGGGACATGTGGGATGGGGTTTCGGGAGGCCAAAAATGGCTGTATTCGGTGTATATGATGCACCAACATTCCCACCCTCTTTTAGAGGGGGAAAAGTATGTATTATACTCCGAAAAGTATGGTAACTTTCCCCACTGCACTTCTCTGTGGCACCAAAATATGGTGATTCATCTTTGTTCTGTTGTGTTCCCATAGTGTTATGCTGTCATCTCAGTCCACAAGTGAGGCAGACTTCAATCATCTTTAGCTGTGGTAGTGTTAAAAGTAGTGGTTTCCCTCTTAATCCAACTGCATACAGCAACAACCAAAAGATGTGCAATTGTGATGATGCTATCCATTCAGTTGTTCCTGACTCTTGGTGATTCTATGGGCCAAGTCTCTCCACATCTTCCCATCTTGCACTGCTTCTTTGACTTTTTCTATGCTCTGGCTGGAATCAGCTTTCATGGTGCCCAGCCGCCATGTTCTTCGGTGGCCTGGTTTCCTTTTACCACAAATTCTTCCAAGCATAATTGCTTTCTCCAATGAATTCCCCCAATTCACCTGGCCAAAATAAGTGAGATGCAGTTTTGTGATTTTGCCTTCAAGTGCCATATCTGGTGTTATACGCTCCAATACTTGCTTGTTTGCAAGTACTTTTTAAATTTATTTTATGTATTTTTTATTTTTTGCAAGTACATTTGCAGTGTTAGTAAATGTGTACCACAACTGTGCAGTTAATTGTAAAGTTCTTGGATTCTATAGTGGAAATAGGAGAATGATGGAAAGATGGGCCCAGTTTTCTCCCGTCATCTACTCTCAAACAGAACACGCAGGAATCTGAACGTCACCATTTCCCCTAAATACTCAGAGGAGGGAAATAATAAATAAGTATTGTTTGTGGCAAAGTTCCCTGTGACACCATTTTTAAAAAATTAGGTTAAGGCAGATTTGGGTGTAGGAGGAACAGTTTAGAAAGGCATTTAGACAAGAAAACCTGTTCCATGCCTACTATAGCCCTGTGGTTACTGAATGGTTTCCCACCTCCTGGTGACAAATTGATAGGGGAGGATTAGCAAAGCAGGGAAAACCAACCAATCAGCAAAGAAGGGAAAATCAACCAATCATTTTGCTTATCACACACTTTGCCTATGCAAAGATAGTCAGGACAACTTCAGTGGTGAAATCCAATTTTTTTTACTACCGGTTCTGTGGGCGTGGCTTGGTGGGCGTGGCAGCGGAAGGATACTGCAAAATCCCCATTCCCTCCCCACGCCTGGGGGAAGGATATTGCAAAATCTCCCTTCCCAGCCCACTCTGGGGCCAGCCTGAGATGGTATTTGCTGGTTCTCTGAACTACTCAAAATTTCCGCTACCGGTTCTCCAGAACCTGTCAGAACCTGCTGGATTTCACCCCGGGACAGCTGCATTCAGTAATAACTATAAGGCAGAATAGGGAACATTAGTGGTGTAACAAATTTTATTCTGGTGTAATTTTCTGTGGATTCAAGGGTAGGTGGAGAGTACTTTTAACTCAGTAATATGGAAAGGCCTTAATAGAAGTTTTATCATTGTTATGTATATCTGTCTGTCAATCACCTACAGGTAGTCTTTCAATTAGGATCACTCATTTAGTGACTGTTTGAAGCCTTGATGGTGCTGAAAAGATGACTTGCATTTTTAAATACTTTTTCAAATATTTATCTTCACGTTTATGACTGTTGCAGCAGACTCCGAGGTCATATGTGATTTGGGCACTTGGCAACTGGCTTATATTTCTGACGTTTTGGGACCTTTCCAGCCAACTTCTAACAAGCAAAATGAATGGGAGAAGCCAGACTTGCTTAACAACCGCATGATTCACTTAACAACTATAACAAATAGGTTGCAAAATCAGGAATGGCGATGGACGTTCTAGTCTCAGTTGTGATGGAAAGTTGAGGGATACCTGTAATCAGGTCATCAAACGAGGGTATATTGTATTTTTCGTACTATAAAACACACTTCCCCCCCCCCAAAAAAGTAGGTGGAAATGTCTGTGTGTTTTACAGAGCAAATGTTGCTGAAGTCCTGCCCACCAGCCGGCTCCCACCCTTTGGCCCTTTTCGGCCTCCGTGCGTCGGACCAAAAACAGGACACAGAGGCCAAAAATGGGATGCACAGAGACCAAAAACAGGATGCATGGAGGCCGAAAATGGGACATGCGGAGGCCGAAAACGGAAAGCGCGAAGGTGGTGATACGCGGCGGCAATCCCTGCAGCCTGGAACAGCTGTTCGGCCATATTCCGGGAGGCCGATCCAACCGCCAATCAGCTGCTTGTGCTAAATCAGGCTGTGATAATGTGCTGAAGGTGACTAGGATGTTTGCTGTTTGCTGCAAGGACACTAGCCAGAGGAATACTGATGGATGCTGGGAGGCAGAAGCAGAATTTTTCTTTCTTGTTTTCTTCCCCAAAAGCTAGGTGTGTCTTATGGTCCGGAGCGTCTTATAATGCAAAAAATACAATAGCTATTTATAATCCAGAGGTAATAAGCAGATGAATATTTTGAACTCATCCACAGAATACTTTGCTTTTGGTGCATGTCTACTTTGTAAATGCTTTGTTTTCAGTGCAATAAAAATATAGCATGAACTGGTCTTAGATAAGAATTCTGTCCCTTGGTTTAGAATCACTGGAAGATGACTTACAACATCCATCTAACCCTATCTTGTCTATAGAACCTCATCTCCCATTCTTCATGCTGGCACAAACTGGAAGCATTAATAATCTTCCCGTGATGTTGTTGCTTTGAGCTCCGAGCTTGGCAATTTGGTTGCAAATGTTTCATCCCCATTCGAGGAGACATCTTCGGTGCGCTTTGGATCAATCCACTAAAGATGTCTCCTCGAATGGGGATGAAACATTTGCAACCAAATCGCCAAGCTTGGAGCTCAAGCCAACAACGTAACTGGCTAGTCTAGTGAAGAGAAGGACCAGGGGAGTCATGATAGTATTGTTCCAATATCTGAGAGGCTGCCACCGAGAGGAGAGGGTCAAGCTATTTTCCAAAGCACCTGAAGGCCAGACAAGGAATAATGGATGGAAACTGAACAAGGAGAGATTCAACCTGGAAATGAGGAGAAATTTTCTAACAGTGAGAACAATCAACAAATGGAACAGAAGTTGCCTTCACAAGTTGTGGGAGTTCATCACTGGAGGCTTTCAAGGAGAGCCATTTGTCAAAAATGGTGTAGGGTCTCCTGCTTGGGCTAGATGACTTACAAAGTCCCTTCCAACTCTGTTAATGTGTAAACTACCAACCCGAGCTACTAATATTCAAAGACACTTCAATCTTCCGATGAATTTGTCTGGTTCCCCTTGAAAGCCATCCAGGCTGGTGACCATCATTGCATTATTTGTAGAGAATCAGCTTCTTTTAAAAGATGCAGAAAGAAGGATGAGTTTTCTAAGGATGATTTCAATCCAAACATCTACCTACTGCCCCCCTCCTCAATTCATAATTTAATCAATTCTGTCAACCCCCTTTTCTTTGTTTTCTAAGCTAAAACTCCAAATGCTGCACTTTCCTTCAACCCAAATGACAGATAATTTGGGCTACTCTTTTTTTGCATTCCCCCCCCCCCCCCGCCCAGTTGTGAAATATTTTCTTTAAAGCAGAGCTATCAAATTGCATACCAATCTCCAGGGTACTGCCATTGGCTGTTCTGGCTGAGGGTAATAGGGGATGAAGTTTTAAGCATCTCAAGAACTTCAATTTCATAAAGACTGCATTAAGATAGACAGTATGGGGTTTTATTTTCAATGTAGTCTTCCCTTAACAATCATTTGTTTGGTGACTGTCCAAAGTTATAATGGTGCTGAAAAAAGTGACTTTTGACCAATGCTTACACTTAACAATGGTTGCAGTATCCCTGCAGGCACTAGGATCATAATTCAGGGGCAACCGTCTCACATTTATGATGGTTACAGAATTCCATGGTTGCCTGATCATCATTTACAACCTTCTCTTGCTGGTTTCCAGCAAGCAAAGTCAATGGAGAAGCCAGCAGGAGGTCACAATAGCTGTCCCATGATGGCATGCTTAACAACCTCAGATGACCCGCTTAAAGACCATAATCAGAACTGCCATCACTAAGTGGGGTGGTCATGTGATGTTTTGTTTAACAGCCCCATTACTTATTGACGGAGTTGCTGATCTCAGGGACATTAAGCATAGATTAACTGCATGTACTACTAATGGTGCCCAACGCAGAAGTTCTACAGAAGAACATGCATATTTATTTATTTATTTGTTATTGCGATTTATATGCCGCCATTCTCCCGAGGGACTCAGGGCGGCTTACCAAAAAAAACCAATATCCAATAAAAATCACAATAAAATTAAAATCACTAACCCGATTAAAACAGTTTAAAATTATAACAATGTACACCCAAAACAGATCAGTTAAGCTGATGAAAGAGCCACGTCTTCAGCTCACAACGGAAGGAAAGGAGGTCAGGAGCTGTCCTGAGCTCGGTGGGCAAATCATTCCAGAGGGTTAGGGCTCTCACAGAGAACGCTCTCCTCCTGGGGGCCTTCAGCCGGCATTGTCTGGCCAACAGCACCCTGAGAAGGCCCACTCTGTGAGAGCGCACGGGACGGTGGGAGAGCGGCTGAAGATGGTCTTGCAAGTACCCTGGGCCTAAGCCATGAAGGGCTTTATAGGTAAGCACCAGCACCTTGAAATGAATCCGGAACACCACCGGCAGCCAGTGCAGCTTGCGCAGGAAAGGTGTTACACGGGAGTATTGAGAGACCCCCGTAATTACCTGCGTGGCCACATTCTGGACTAGCTGGGGCCTCCGGATGCATCCCAAAGGCAGCCCCATGTAGAAGGTGTTACAGTAGTCCAACCGCGAGGTAGCGAGGGCGAGTGATCATGGCGAGGGCATATGGTTGGTCTTTCCAGCTGATTATGCTCCATTTCTGCCGAGACCCATAGCTGCCTGTAGATTATTTTCACGGATCAGGAGAACTCTGTCATTAAAACCTCTTGTGAGTTTAAGGCTTTATGTACACAGGATCCATTGGGACAAAACACCTTAATGATCCATGGATTCATGTCTATGGAGATTCTCAGTCATCCAGGCCATAGTTGAGAGGCAACTGGACTTTCTTGGTTTTCTTTTCTTTTTTTCTTTGAAGTCTTCAGCTCAGAGCTGAAGAAGCTTCTTGGATGAGAAGGGAAAGGTCTTCAAAGAAAAAAAATCCAAGGAAGTCCAGTTGCCTCTTGGAAAAAGCACCCTTGGGACAGCTGCGGATTTAATTTTGTGTGTGTGCCCCTTTCTTTAATTCTTTCTGTTTTAAGGGGGTTTATTTATGATTTATTTAACCGTGATCAATTACAAAATAGGAATGGCTGGGTTCGGGCCACATCCATGACTGGATCACACACGTTCAATCTTAAACCTGAAGGCTTTAAAGGATGCAAACCGACCGCACCGATCACGGCAAACGTTAAATCCAGGGATTCAACGACCGTTCAGTACAAATGATCAATGGCCGGTTGTAATGAAAACGGGCCCCGATTCCCTGGGCTGATCGAAGAGCCGCGGCGGCCGCCCATGCCTTGCCAGCGGCCGCCGCGCCGCAGGGAGCGTCGATTTGCCGACTCCTCGGAAAAAAAATCTCTCCCGTCGGGGGATCCCCACCGCATTGCAGCATTCCCCGCCTTCGCTCCCCTTTCCCCCCTCCTCCTCCCGTTCTGACGATCGGCGGTGGCCGCGAACCAAAAGTCAGGCGGCGACGCCCGCTGCCCCGTGACGTAGACGGGAAGAGAAGCGCGGCGGCGGGGGGGAGAAAGAGGGGGGGGAGAGCGGGAAAGGGGGAGGGGACGGAGGGAGAGAGAAGGAGAGGCAGAGAGGGAGGGAGAGAGGGGGAGGGGGAGGGTGAAAAGGGGGAGGGGAGAGAGGGGAGGGGGAGAGGGGGAGAAGAGGCAGAGGGGAGAGAGGGAGAGAAAGAGAGAGGGGGAGGGCAGGAAAGGGGGAGGAGAGGAAGAGGGGAGGGGGAGAGGGAGGGAGCGGGGAGAGGGAGAGCAGGAGAGAGGGGGAGTGGGTGGGGAGGGAGAGAAAGAGGGAGGAGGAGAGGGAGAGAAGGAGAGAGAGCCAGAGGGGAGAGAGGGAGAGAAAGGGAGAGGGGGAGGGCAGGAAAGGGGGAGGGGAGGGAGCGGGGAGAGGGAAAGCAGGAGAGAGGGGGAGTGGGTGGGGAGGGAGAGAAAGAGGGAGGAGGAGAGGGAGAGAAGGAGAGAGAGCCAGAGGGGAGAGAGGGAGAGAAAGGGAGAGGGGGAGGGCAGGAAAGGGGGAGGGGAGGGAGCGGGGAGAGGGAGAGCAGGAGAGAGGGGGAGTGGGTGGGGAGGGAGAGAAAGAGGGAGGAGGAGAGGGAGAGAAGGAGAGAGAGGCAGAGAGGGGGAGAGGGAGAGAAAGAGGGAGAGGGGGGAGAGAGGCAGAGAGGGGGAGAAGGAGAGAAAGAGGGAGAGGGGGGGAGAGAGGGGGAGAGAGGGGGAGAGGGAGAGAAAGAGGGAGAGAAGGAGAGAGAGGCAGAGAGGGGGAGAGGGAGAGAAAGAGGGAGAGGGGGGAGAGAGGCAGAGAGGGGGAGAGGGAGAGAAAGAGGGAGAGAAGGAGAGAGAGGCAGAGAGGGGGAGAGGGAGAGAAAGAGGGAGAGGGGGGAGAGAGGCAGAGAGGGGAGAGAGGTGAAGAGAGGGAGGAGCGAGAGAAAGAGGGAGGGAGGGAGGGAACGAAAGAGGGGAGAGGAAGAAAGAGAGGGGGGAGAGAGAGGAGGGGGAGGGGGAGAAAGAGAGAGGGGGAGAGGGGGGAAAGAGAGGGAGAGGGAGGGAGGAAAAGCGGGTGGAGGGGAGCCGGCGGAGCGCCGTCCCGCCCGTCCCCTCCCCTCTCCTCCCCGCCCCGCGTGAGTCAGCCCCGTCCTCACGTGCAGGCGCCGCGGCGCGCGCGCTCGGTCTTGAGGAGGCGCGTCGGCTGGCAGCGGGCGCCCTTTCCTATATCTCGGCCCTTCCAGAAGATCCGCGGCTCACAAGCTCCGGGGTGGCCGGCCAGGATCGCAGGAACCCTCGGCGGGAACGTCTCTCTCTCTCTCTCTCTCTCTCTCTCTCTCTGGGTCTCCGTGCCTGAAGCGCCGCGCGTTTTTCCCCCTCCCTTTCGGGCAAAGAGCTCGGCAAGCCTTCGCCCTCCCGGCTCCCTCGGCCAAGATGCGCGCCGCCTTCCCCGCCTGCCTCCTGGCCCTGCTGGCCTGGGCCGCCTCCACCGAAGGCCGCGTGGTGGGCGACGACCAGGCGGGCTTCGCCGAATGCGACGCCTTCTTCTACGAGCAGGTGCCCCCCGCGGGCTTCCCGGCCGAGCAGGTGGCCAAGATCTGCCAGAAGTACCGCGGGGAGCCGCGCTTCGCCACCCTCTACAGCACGCGGGAGAAGGTGCCGCTTTTCGCCGCCTTCCGATACACCCAGGGGGACCCCGCCGGCCGAGAGCAGCAGGAGGAGGAGGAGGAGGAGGCTCGGTGGCTGGTGGAGCCGCAGGTGAGAGGCGGAGGGCGAGGGAAGAGCGTTTCGCGGGGAGGGGGGGAGCACGAAGAGGGGTGGGTGAGTGTGTGTGTGTGCAGACGTCTCTGCCGTGGGATGTCCCACTCGGGTGCAATAGGAGATGCGCTGGGTCAATAAAACAGTCCATGCAACCCTCTCCAAAGTCCAGACAGAGCCTCCCTGCAAAGAGCCCTTGCAAGAAATGCAGTTCTGGACAAGATAGCAATCGAATTTAGAGTCTTAGACTAGACTAGACGAGACTAGACTAGACTAGAGTAAGAAATAATAGAAATAGAAATGATTTAGAATAGAAATAGATATAATAGGAATGAAATAGAATAAGAAATAATAGAAATAGAAATGAATTAGAATAGAAATAGATATAATAAAAATGAATTAGAATAGAAATAGATATAATAGAAATGAGATAGGATAGGATAGGATAGGATAGAATAGAATAGAATAGAATAGAATAGAATAGAATAGAATAGAATAGAATAGAATAGAATAGAATAGAATAGAATAGAATTCTTTATTGGCCAACTGTGATTGGACACACAAGGAATTTGTCTTTGGTGCATATGCTCTCAGTGTACATAAAGAAAGAAAATATATTCGTCAAGAATCATAAGATACAACACTTAGTGATAGGATACTAATAAGCCATCAAATCCTACTAGGAAACAATAAAAACAATGTAAGTTGCAAAAATACAAGCAACATGGATAGAGCCAGAAGTGGGAAGAGATAGGTAGCAGTAAGGATGAGAAGAATAGTAATACAGTCTTAGTAATTAATTTGACAGTGTTGTGGGAATGAGTTGTTTAGCAGAGTGATGGCATTCAGGGGGAAAACTGTCCTTGTGTCTTGTTATTCTGCTGTGCAGTGCTCTATAGCGTAGTTTTGAGGTTAGAAGTTGAAACAATTTATCTCCAGGATGTGATAGTTCTGTAAATATTTTCACAGCCCTCTTATTGGCCCCAACCATCTGGGGGTCCTCATTTTTTATGATGACCTCAGAAGGATGGGAAGGCTGAGTCAACCTTGAGCAGGTCAGGATTCAAACTCCTGGCAGTGAGCAGAGTCAGCCTGCAATAATACTGCATTCTAACCCAAGGGTCTCCAACCTTGGCAACGTTAAGCCTGGAGCCCAAAATTCTGGGGAATTCTGGCTAGGGAATTCTGGGAGTTGAAGTCCGCCAGATTTAACGTTGCTAAGGTTGGAGACCCCTGTTCTAACCCCTGGGCCACCACAAGGCTTTTTAGATAGACTTGTGGAGGGTTGTGGGGATCTGAAGAAGGAAAAGAGGGTTGCATTCGGTCTGGAAGAGATCTCTTAGAATTCAACTCTAAACCCTTTGCATGCCGAGTCATGTTGAACCATGCTCTGTAGCTTAGGAAGAGAGCTGCAGTCAGACTCCGCCGATTCCTTGGTGAAGGTCTCCTGCATTCTTGAACCAAAGCAACCCCCCCCCCCCACTCCATTCCCCAGTGAAGTTATCCACCAAACCACCAAATTCCTATTCCTTTTTGGTTGCTTCGATTGGCCTTCTCTGATGTCTGGGTCTCTTTATAAACCGGGACTTTCGGGTCCCATGAGTTGGCATGGTTGGTTGGAGTTGGGAAAAAAACAAATCCATCGCACCTGGAGGGGCTAACAGGCCAGCAAAAGCTTGATGCAGTGTCATCTGTTATAAGGGGATGATGGGTGGGCTTAGAGAGTCCTCTATTGACCCAAAGCATGATTCATGGGACTGGGAACTGTGCTAAGAGAAGAAGCATTTGGAACCGTTTCATGCCATGTGGTTCTGTATGAACACACATGTACATTCCATTCATTCCATGTATTTGCAACAATCTCCAGGGAAAGCTTTTTCTTCCTAAACCAGCCACCTGGCCAATCTGTTGTTTTAAAAGCAGCTTGGTGCTTTTTACAAATATTATTGCATTGTATATTATTGACCGTCGCCACAGTCAGCCAGATGTTCAGACTGGGTTTGGCATTTTTTGTCTGTCTCTCGAGTCCTGACCAAGGACCTGGGATGTTTGACGGTGTTACAGATATCGTCGCAGGATGGAAGTTTTTTCAAAGCAAAGCTGCCTTCTGCAATTGACTAATGGCAAATTTGTCAATGCCAATGGTGTTCAAGTGGTGCTCCAGTTGTTTTTGGGATTGCACCCAAGCGCCTATTACAATTGGTACTACCCTTGCTTGCCTTTGCCACAGTTGTTTTATTTCTATTTGTACGTGTTGGTATTTTGTTATCTTCTTCAGTTCTTTCTCTTACCTTCTGCTGTCTCCAGGCACGGCCACATCCATTAACCAGGCTTTTCTTGTCTTTCTTATCGACAACTGTTAAGTCTGGGGTGTTATGTGGCAGGTGCCTGTCTGTCTGAATTCTGAAGTCCCAGAGCGATTTAACTTCTTTATTTTCTATGATGTTTTTCTATTTTATAGTCCCACCAGTTCTTGCTTACAGGCAAATGATATTTCTTGCAGATCTTCCAATGCATCATTGCTACTTCGATTATTATTATTAAACATGAAATTCAGTCAACTTTAAAAATGTATCACAAATATGATGATGATGATGATTATATAGCCGTGATGGCGAACCTATGGCACATGTGCCAGAGGTGGCACATAGCACCCTTTGATGGCACGCAAGCTGTTGCCCCAGTTCAGCTCTGCTGCGCATGAGCGTGTGCCTTCCGCTGGCCAGCTAGTCTTCACATCTCTGCCACGCATGCGTGGGGAGCGAGGCGTGTGCAGGGGGGAGGGACACATGCAGGACACATGCACGCATGTACAGAGTGCATGCAGTGGGCTATGCACACATACTCAGGGGACGCATGCGCGGAGCCCTTGTGTGCACTGCATTTTGGGGGTGCAGGCATGCACATTTGGGCTCACACGCATGTTTTGGGCATTCAGTCCAGAAAAGGTTAGCCATCACTGTTGTATAGTATTATCTGTAGATACATTGTTACCCTCAGTTTAGGTGTTCTAATTGTATACTATATGTGCCAACTTTTAACAATGTGTCTCTTTAACAATGCGTATCTCCTCATTGATAGCTTTTCATGGGATACATCAGCCTGAGTTTGATGTCCCTTTGGCATTGAAAAATATCAAATGGCTGAACGGCTATGTGAAATCCTATTAACTGCACAGTTTAATATTTTAGGAAGTCACATCCGTCCAATATGTTTGCTTACTGCACAGAGAGTGATTGCTTAGCAAATTTAATTAAGGAAAGCTCGTATAATAAGTTACTGTAGTAAGCACTGTTATAAGGACAAAAACATAGAGATAGAGAAGGAGGGTGAAGGAGGGAGAAAGAGTAGCATGGAAGGAATTTATTATTTTATGTTTGACTTACTTTTTTGTTTAAATTGGGGATTTCAGAAAAAAAGATAACATCCATTCCTAGAATTTTGAAAGGACGATAAAAGTGTCCTTTTTTGTGCCTTAATTAAAAAGAAATCTGAACGCATCAGAATAGAGACTGTGGTTTCTAGTCCTATCCTAGGCAGAAAGCCAGTGTGACCTTGGACAAATCTCTCTCAAACCTAGGAAGAAGGCAAGTAGTTGCAAAATCTTGCCAAGAAAATTGAAGAGACTTGCCTGGGCTGCTGGCAGGAGAATGCTGATTTGAAGGGACAAAAAATAAATAAATAAAAATCAATAGCTTTTACTTTAATTGATGGGGTTATTTTAATCATTTGGTGCAAGCACGAGTCTTTTTTGAAACACAGATTTAGCTTCAAGAGCAGTCATGTCTATTCTCTATACCCATTTCCCAATGTAGAATCCATAGTTTTATGTCCCTAAGCATAAACATAATTAGTTACAAAGTTTCCTTGAAAAGAAAGCTGGTATCCCAGTATCTGGCCATAATCCAAGTGCTGTAAAGCAAAGGTGAATTTAGAGCCTGGTGTAGAAGAAGCTGTATCAATTCAATCAAAGGAAGTATGTGTAGTGGTATGTGAGAAAGACCTTGGGTGACTGAAGAAAGAGACACTGCCTACGGAACAGTTAGATAAGAGACCGCATAGCCCACAGCTATGAAATGGGAAGGGCAAGAAGCTCAAAAGGGACCCTACCTAGTTTCTTGCGTTGTAAAGGAGATGGCAGGAGAATTGTACTTTCAGACTTGCAAACTTTATTGCTGTTTTACAGTAAAATAGAGTTAGCTGATACGTTTCCTATCGGATCTACCTGGGAAGGCTAACAGCATCTGATAGGGGTGAATGTTTCATCACGCAGATGCTTGATTTAAGGAAAGGAAATGTGAAGGGAATGTTAGGAAATTCAATGCTAATCCTTCTCTGCAACTTGCTAATTATCTCTTTTGAAGCAGGTATGCAGGTGGAGGAGTGGCTCTAATGCATTCCAAAAATGGAACAGGCTAGACACAGCTTTTCCCCTTGAGGGAAAGCAAGGCATAAAACCGACATGCGCTGTCAGTTTGGGGAAGGCAAACAGATTGAAAAAGGATGAATCTGATGTTGTAATTCAGATTTCCCCAAACATGATTCCCTTCAGGGTTTGGCCTTGCCAGCAAAACATGATGGTAGTTTTAATCTAATTGCCCAGAAAAATCTCTGGCTAAGGATCAATTGATTAGATGCCATCAAGTTGGTATAGACCAGTGATGGCTAACCTTTTCGTAGCTGTGTGCTGACAGCACACATGTGCGCGCCCATAATGCAATGCATGCATGACCACCTCTGTGCACCCCGCCCCTGCACATTCATGTGTGACCCATCCCTGTGCATGCGTGTGCGACTCCCTTCTGCTCCTCCCACCCCCATGCATGCGCCCCTGACCCCCACATAAGCTCCGCAATCCCCCGTGCATGAGTGCGGGCTCCCCCGCGCATGCGCACACGTCTCCTGCATGCGCCCTGCCCACCACAGATGCATGGCAGAGACCCAAAAACCAGCTGGCTGGCGGGAGGTGCATGTGCATGCATGGTGGAGCTGAGTTGGGACGATGGCTCGCGTGCCCTCAAAGAGGGCTCTGCATGCCACCTGTGGCACATGTGCCATAGGTTCGCCATCACGGGTATAGATCCTTAGTGACTACCCAGATAGGTTTTCTCCATGATGATCTGTCCCTAACCTGGTCTTTCAATGGTGCACCCATCCCCACTGTAACACCAAGAGCCTTGGTGGTGCAGTGGACGAAGTGCTGTTATGTAGCACTTAGCTGCCAGCTGCCTGTAATTAATGCGAGTTCAAATCTCACCAGGCTCAAGGTTGACTCAGCCTTCCATCCTTCCGAGGTAGATAAATTGAGGACCGGATTGTGGGGGCAATAAGCTGACCTTGTAGAAACACCACTTAAGGGGGGCCAAAAGCCCTAATAAGCAGATATATACAAAAGAATGAAGGCTATTGCTATAAGTGCATTGTAAGCTGCCCTGAGTCTTTGGAGGAGGCAGCATATAAATTGAACAAACAAACAAACAAACAAACAAATAAACAAATAAATAAACTCAGTCCATTCACCTTGCTGCTGCTCATCATCTTCTTTCTCTTTCCTTCCACCTTTCCCAACTCCAACAGAAGGGGGAAGTTCAGCCATTGGTTGTGGCTCAGAATTTAACATTCCTGATTTTCCCTCCCAAGTAGGGCTGGTTAACTTTGCCAAGATATTGGCTCTGCCAACATGCTAAAAACTGTCCAATTTGGCTGAGAGAGGCTGACCATGCTTTTTGATGAAAACTTTTTCAGATGAATATGAGATGCTGCTTGTGTTAAATTTTCAGACGTTACATCTTTTCTATCCTGCTCTACGGAGCAGAGAGTTAGTCTCTGACAGAAAGCCACTTGAAGAGACTAGAAGCATTTGAAATGTGGATTTACTGACAGCTGTTACGTGTAAACTGGGTTGACAAAATCAGAAATGAGGAGGTGATGAGCCGCCTGGGAAAGCCAAGGGAAATCATCAAAGCCATTAAAAAGTGAAAGTTAAAATATTTTGAACATGTGATGCAACACCCAGAAAAATATGGCATCCTTCACTTAATCCTCCAGGGAAAGATTGAAGGCAAATGAGGTCCAAGCAGAAGAAGAACATCATGGCTTCAAAATCTAAGGGACTGGTTTGGACAAAACTCAGAAAGCCAACTTTTTCGTGTGGCTGATGATAAAAATAGGGTCACCAACATGATCACCAACAATATCTAATGATGGATATGGCACAAGAAGAAGTAGTTTGTGTTAAAACTGACTTTGGGATTCATATAGTTTAAGACTTTTTAGCCATCTAAGCTCTCCAAGAACAATTCCAGGGTTGTCCCATTTTTGTTACCATTTGAGATTTTATTTTACTCAGGGGAAGCCACTGTTTGGAAGTTTTATACACAAAGTGCAGTTTTTAGTAATAAGATGGCCTCTTTTCCACTTTGACTTCATCACTGAGGACTTGCTAGATGTTAATTTAACAGTGCAATTAGCGGCTCCTTTAAACACTTAATTATAAACACTTTTCTGAATTGCAATGGGGAGCAAGTATTTTAGGCAGGCAGGACTTACTTTCTGCCTTCGGTCCTTATCCCTAATTATTTATTGGCAACATAAAGGTGGGATCGTTGGATCTGCATCTGGGGCCCCGCTATCTAGGGAGAGGAGACAGGTGGTGACAGTGATAGAGCTATGACTGAAGACATGCTCCATCAGCCAAGAAGATAAGAATATTGTTTTTTGCCAGCCTGGCTAAATAAATTGGGTAGGAGGTCATTGGGCAGAGAATGAGACCTAGGAGGAGATCAAGAGATGAGATCAAGGGATCATCCTGGAAGGATGAGTTCAGCTAGAATGAGATCAAGGGAATCACTGGAAGGCAGTGATGGGATTCAGCCAGTTCGGGCCATTTTGGGAGAACCAGTAGTTAAATTGCTGGCTGGCTCTGCCCCTTTGCACCTTGCCCCTTCCAGGAGTCCCCATGTGCCCCATTTTGGCTCCCAGGTAGTGCAGGGAGGTCCCCTAGGCCCAAAACAGGGTGTGGAGGGGGTCTGGCGCCCTCTCCCCCATGGCCTGTTTTCTCTCCCAGGATGCTGTAGGGAGGACTACTAGGCCCAAAACAGGGCACGGGAAGGTATAGTGCGCCCCCCTGTGGCCCGTTTTTGCTCCCAGGGGAGCAGGACGCCAAGTGCTGTCTGTCACACCCCCTGGCCACGCCCAACATGGCCACACCCACCCAGCCAGTCATTAGGGCAGACAACCAGTTGTTAAATTATTTGAATCCCACAAGTGGGCACATTTTGTTAGTGTCAGAAAGTATTTAAAGGAAAGCTCCTGCCAACAGAGCAGTTTGAAAGCAAATGCAAGTAGATAAATAGGTACCACTTTGGTAACAGCATTTAGGGTCTTTGGACAACACTGGTTCCCCCAGCTGATAAACGGAGGTGAACACTGGTGACCACCCCCTGGGCAGGAGAAACCTTTTACCTTTTTAAAAGAAAGCGTTGCAGGGAGTGGATTGTAACAAAGGAGAGAAAGGATAATGTTGCCTAACAATTGGGAAGGGGGGGGTGGAATCTTCCCAATCGGTACAAATTCAGAGAGGGTGCTTTTGACGGGATCTGATTTGGGATTGTTCGGAATGTAAGACCACCTTTCCATGGGTGCTATTTTCTTGGGATAATCCCATGCTGGTAATTAAATCCCCCCCCCCCCCGAGATGTTTCTCTGCTGTAAAGTTAAACTAAAATCTGGCTTGTCTTGTTTCCAGAACACTTAACATGACTGCAGAAGCTTCTGACCTAATCCCATCATTTTTAGGGTTAACAAGACTGGTGGTATCTGATAGTTTTCTCATGCTGGTGATATTCTTCCCAGGTAAAGGTAAAGGTTCTCCTTGCACATATGTGCTAGTCGTTCCCGACTGTAGGGGGCGGTGCTCATCTCCGTTTTAAAGCCAAAGAGCCAGCGCTGTCTGAAGATGTCTCCGTGGTCATGTGGCCGGCATGACTAAACGCCAAAGGCTCACGGAACACTGTTACCTTCCCACCAAAGGTGGTCCCTATTTTTCTACTTGCATTTTTTACGTGCTTTTGAACTGCTAGGTTGGCAGAAGCTGGGACAGGTTAACGGGAGCTCACTCCGTTATGAGGCACTAGGGATTCGAACCGCTGAACTGCCAACGTTTCAATCGACAAGCTCAGTGTGTTAGCCACTGAGCTACCGCGTCCCTAGTACTGGCGTGCCTCTTATCTATTATATTGAAAAGAAAGCAGAGGGCATATGTACTTATTTTTTTTCTCTCCCCAAAGTTTCTCAGGCTATTTATGATCTCTCTGAGGACCTGATAACATGTTTGTTCCCATGAAGGAGGCCAGGATTGTACCAACCTCTGCCCTGACCATGGTGGTCTGCAAACAAGCTTCTTCTCAAAACAGAAGGATGTTTGACTACCAAGATGAATAGGGAAGGGAAAAAGCAACCGGGGGAGTTCCTCAAACAAACATATCCCATTGTGACGACTCAGTTGGCTTATAACAGGGCCCTTTCAAGGCAAGCATTGTGTGTCCGGGGAGCCAATTAGTCTCGAAGCCTGTTTGGAGAACCAGCTGATGCCATGATAGGTTCACTGCCTTAGCTCTGCGTGCTTTTCCTGATGGGACATGACAACAGGTGGGGTGTTTGAGATTTCAGAATGAGGCCCAGGAGGGCATCATTATTCTGAGGTGGCAAAACATAAAGCAGCAAATTAATATTTCATCCACGTTCCACTGGGACCTTGATGAGACAGCTATATATAGCAATGTATACAGTAGCTGCCTTTCCCCATTCTAGATAATTGGGCTAAAACATCCATCATCCCCAGGCTGCAGTTTACATTATTGTTAGTCTATCTTGGATAGATGAATGCACAGGGATCACAATAACACTTCCTTCATACAATAGTTTACTAAATTAACCCATTTTCTGGATGTGTGCAGTAGACTTAACCTTACATTAGCCAGCAAGATAACAAACAAAACCATTTTTGCATATGCTAAGAATCCCAGTAAGAATTCGATTAATTCTAATCGGGCTTAAGATGTTGTATGAATAGAGCTAATGGGTTTTTACTTGATTGTATTGTCTGATTGTAGGACATGCCTCCCAGTAGCTATGAGAGAAAGGGGGTCTTATAAATAGTGTTGTAGTAAGAAATATTTCAGCAATTTGCCTCAGGAGGGACACATGTTATTATTTCTGTAGCGTATAATCAGCTGTCAAGCTCTATTGTGCCCCTCCCTTTTTTCCCATTTGTCCTGGGAGAAATAGAAGAATGCCTGATTCATATAATGGCAGCGGCCTGGTTCACTCATCTAGACCAGAGGTCTCCAACCTTGGCAACCTTGTGGACTTCAACTCCCAGGAGACAAAGCTGGCTGAGGAATTCTGGGAGTTGAAGTCCACAAGACTTAAAGTTGCCAAGCTTGGAGACCCTGGGCACTTTATAAAACCAAATGCTATCTTATATACAGATAGTCCTCAATTTATGACCGTAGTTGAGACTAGGGCTTTCCGTCTGCTAAGCAAGGCAGTTGTTAAGTGAGTTGCACCTGATTTTATGAACTTTTTTTTAAAACCACTGTTGTTAAATGAACGACTGCTGCCATTCAAGAAAGTCCAGTTGCCTCCTGAAAAAGCACCTTTGGGACAACCATGACCTGGATGACGGAGAATCTCTTAACATCTTTTTCAATCCTTTTGTAATTTCAAGCAATTATGGTTATAAGTCAAAGACCCACCTGTAATTGAATAGAGCGTCATGTAGCCAAACTCCAGGCAGAAGTTCATATCTCATGTTCAAAATACACCAACAGAACCTGAGTAGCATTGTATAATGATTGCCTGTTAGTGAGACCAATTAGGCATAATTAGCCAAAACGATAACACTCACATGTTATTCCTAATTCTCTTCTCTTCTCTTCTCTTCTCTTCTCTTCTCTTCTCTTCTCTTCTCTTCTCTTCTCTTCTCTTCTCTTCTCTTCTCTTCTCTTCTCCTCTTCTCTTCTCTTCTCTTCTCTTCTCTTCTCTTCTCTTCTCTTCTCCCCTCCCCTCCCCTCCCCTCCCCTCCCCTCCTCTCCTCTCCTCTCCTCTTCTCTCTTCTCTTCATTCTATTCTATTCTGGCTAAACAAGGGCACTATTTTTTAAAGGCTGAAGAAGGATAAAATGTTGACCTGAAAAATATAAATTCAGGTAGTCTGGACTCAACAACCATTCATTTAGTGACTGTTTGAAGTTATAGCAGCACTGAAAAGCAGTGATGTATGACCGGTTTTCACATTTACGTCCGTCGCAGCATCCCCATGGTCCCATGTTCAAAATTTGGATGCATAGTCATTTAATAACTACGTTACTAATTTAACCACTGCAGTGATTCACTTAACAAGTGGCAAGAAAGGTCGGTGAATGGGGCAAAACTAACTTAACAACTGTCTCACTTAACCACTGAAATTTTGGGCTCAATTATGGTCGTAAGTCGAGGGCCACTTGTAATAATAGGCAAGTGGTGGTTTCTAGGCAAGTGCAGAATTCCATTGCCATCAGGAAACCGGAGTTGTCAGATTGGTCAGAACTGTTCTAGGCAAAGGTCTTCAAACTTGGCAGCTTTAAGACTTGTGGACTTCAACTCCCAGAATTCTCCAGCAAGCTATGCTGGCTGGAGAATTCTGGAAGTTGAAGTCCACAAGTCTTAAAGCTCCCAAGTTTGAAGACCTCTGGTTCTAGCAATGGTTTTGAAATCATAGCCAGGGGTCCTATGCAAAATCCTCCATGCTAATGAGCATTTCTTGATGGAAATAAAACCCTATGTTGCTTGTCACTCTTGTTTATTTAATGGAGTACAACGGGAGCTATCAACGGCCAACACATTCCTGAATTATGTAGTCATTTTTAACTTCCTAAGAATGACATGGGGATTTCCATCTTTGTTTAACGTTCTGATGCCTGTTGGTGGCGAAGACTTCTAGCCTTTTTACTTGAGGTATCCAGGAATGTTACAGGATGCAAAATCTTCCGACTATGGAATAGGTGTCAGAAAAATCAACACATGACACAAGGCTGCAAAAATCTGAAACGGGAAGGCAGGTCTATGTGTAAGGCTGATCCATTGGTTTATATAACTTCATGATTGAAGAATCAGTCAACGTAAGGTCTCTGCATGTACAAAGCAAGCATCCTTCTGGGTTAATTCCATAAATCATGGTTATATTAATCATACCTAAACTATGTCATGAGATTACTTAGGCTGACTTTTAATAATAACATCTTCCCAACATTCTTTTCCCCAAGGTGCTCATGAATCGACTGGTCCATGACCAATAAATAATATCAAAACAAATATAAAATCAGAAAGTTCAGCTGTTCCCCATGGCTAGCTGTTAATTCTAGATTTCAAAAATTGCAGTGTATGTTTGAAATTTGCATTCAACTTGAGCATTTAAAATTATGCCTAATTTCAAGTTCTGGACGCAGGCTTTGTTATAAAAAAAGCAATCTGCCAAATTTAAAAGGACAATACCAGGATTATCTTAAAACAGCCATCACCAAAATATCGGAACTGATGAATGATTTCCGAAATTATGGCGTTTGTGATGCTCTTTTAAGCTTGGCGGTTTGCTTTCAGGTTTATTTATTTATATCCTGCCTTTATCTATTTTATAAATAAGTCAAGGCAGCAAATATGCCTAAAACTTCTCCTTTCTCCTTTTTTCCCCGCAACAACAACCCTGTGAAGTGAGTTGGGCTGAGAGAAGGTGACTGACCCAAAGTCACCCACCTGGCTTTGATGGCTAAGTCAGGACTAGAATTCCCAGTGTCCTGGTTTCTTGCCTGGTGCTTTAATCACCCAATCAAACTGGCTCTCAGATGTTTCATTACCCGCCTAGCTAACATCATTGTTGCATATTTCCAAAATATCCTTTCCAACCATTTATTTGGGGATGGTGGATGGAATTCGTACCTTACAGGAAATGACTCAGATGGTAAATATGAATTAAAGAGATGCAGTAGCTCGGTGGCTAAGACGCTGAGCTTGTCGATCAAAAGGTTGGCAGTTCAGCGGTTTGAATCCCTAGTGCCACATGACAGAGCGAGCTCCCATTACTTGTCCCAGCTTCTGCCAACCCAGCAGTTCGAAAGCATGTAAAAAATGAAAGTAGAAAAATAGGGAGCACCTTTGGTGGGAAGGTAACAGCGTTCCGTGCGCCTTTGGCATTTAGTCATGCCAGCCACATGACCACAGAGACGTCTTCAGACAGCGCTGGCTCTTCAGCTTTGAAACGGAGATGAGCACTGCCCCCTAGAGTCGGGAACAACTAGCACATATGTGCAAGGGGAACCTTTACCTTGACTTAAATATGAATTATGAGTTCAGCAATTTCTCTTATCTCTTTTTCAGATTGATGACCCTGGAAACAGTCAGGAAGAAATGATGCCCGAAGCCGAGATTGGAGAGTCATTGGAACACCTGGGTAGAAACCAGGCTCTCATGGCAGATTATGTAGACTCTGGATATGAACGGGGGAACCTGAACCCCAGCTGTCTTCATAAGGATGATCACCACGTTGCCACTCACACGCTGACCAACGCCGTGCCACTCTCCCCTCCTTTCCAGGAACTTTGGCACTGGGAAGTTGAGCAGCTTGTCAGCCACAGTTTGGCTCCTAACTGTCAAAATGGGAAAGACCTCCATCTCCTCACCGGAGCGATGCCTTCCTCTCTCAAAGTAAAGGACAAAATGGCGGTCCCCAAATCTGTCTGGCTGGCAGCTTGCTGTGACAATGGTGCCGAGACCTGGTCGCTGGGATTTGTCAAAGAGGCCGATGTTGAGAGTCGTCTTGAAGACCTAACGGTAGAAGCCCTTGAGAAGAAGCTTCCTGCTGGAACTGAGCTCTTCAAGAACCACTGTGGTCAAGACAGACAGGATCCTAAGAAGCTGGAGACCGTGTTGCGCTCAGTGAAAGAGGTCCAGGCGAAGAAACCAGGCAAAACGTGTGCGAAAAAGCCCACTCAAAGTAAACACACTCAGACTGTCAAGGAGGAGAGTGGCTTTCTGAAGAATCTTTGTCATTTCATCATTAGCCCTATCTGGAAACTGGTTAAATTTGTTTGGTATCTGATTTGCCAACTTGTGAAAGGTGTGTGGTGTTTGCTAAAGTGCATTGTCCAGAAGATTTTCAGTGGAGTGTGCACCTTCATCAAAGGGATATCTATCGCTCTTCTGGATATCTTTATCTGCCTGGCTCGAGTGGGTGTCAGCATCTTGAATGGTATTGCGAAAAACATCTACAATGTTCTCATGGTGACCTACAGGATTATTAGCGTCCCCGTGAATCTGATCCTGGATATTGTCTCTTTCCCTTTTTACACCCTGGGTGCTATTCCTGGTGTGCTCAAAGATATTGCTTCAGGCATTGGGGGCGCATTCTTATTGGTCATCAATGCTACCACAAATTTGGTGAAGGGCCTAAACCATGTTGTGTCTTTCTTAGCTAGCAAGATTCTTCCCACGACTGTTTTTTAAGACTGACTCCAGAGATTATCTTCCAAAGCAATACTTGTCCTCTCTTATTGCTTATCTTCAGCTATTCTTCTACGTATTTATTGTGGTGACATTTCCAGTGATGAACCGATGTTCTGGTAACATGGGTGAGCTACGTAAAACCTGAAATGGGAATTTAATGGCAAATTAAAATTGCACTTATTGTAAAATGTCGAACTTGTCAAGCTGTTGAACTTATTGACTTCTTGCTTCTTGTGTCCAGCTTTTTGGGGAAAAAAAACATGGAACACTCTGGATCTGAGATTGACTAAATAATCTAAAAATATGAATATTGCATTGTTCTTAGCAAGCCGTGGTTGCCCAAATCTTTTGGCTCTCTGGATAATCCAACAACCTCGAGTTGTGCTGGATTGCAATCACCATCACACCATCATTTTCAACCAGAATAATCCTCCACTATGTTGGGTAGAAATTTTGGATGTTGTAATCCAATTCTTCTGGAGGACATTGGGATGGAGAAAGTCGAGGTCTAAAATATGGAAGGGATTTTCCTGTGAGTGCAAATGGTTTTTGAAAGATTTTAATGGTTTTGTAAGTCAAGGTCATTTTAGTACAATGATAGAGAGGTTTGAATTCACTGACCCCATATTTAATGCTGCCTAAACTATAAGTGTGGTTAGGGAGAAGGCCATCTGCTTAACACCCCAGTTACTGAGCCATGCTACTAATCTAATTTGGGTTAACTCATGATCTGTACAGTATGCTTGTTTCATTGTCTTCAAGGCAAGTAAGAGCTGAGGTGGCGCAGTGGTTAGAATGCAGTACTGCAGGCTGCTTTAAGCTGACTGCTAGCTGCAGTTCAGCAGTTCAATTCTCAACGGCTGAAGGTTGACTCAACCTTCTATCCTTCCGAGGTGGGTAAAATGAAGACAGATTGTTGGGGGCAATAGGCTGACTCTGTAAACCGCTTAGAGAGAGCTGTAGAGCACTGTGAAGCGGTATATAAGTGTTATTGCTGCTAATGGGGATGGTAAATTAGGGCAGTATTTAGGAACCCCAGTAACCAAAACTCACTAAAGAAAAAGTAAATTTCCAGAGTGAAGACGTGCAAAAAGATTGACTTAGTCCTTCGTTTAGATCTCACATTGGGTATGAATGGGATTCACATGTTGCGGAAAGCTTCTGGTTGCTTAACTGGTTAAATGAATGAGCCATAATTATCTTGTTTCACACAACAAACTAAGCTCTAAAATATGGTTTTTAGATTGCAGTGGCTGGGCTCATATAAGATGCTAAGTCCAAAGCCACACAAATCACTTAGGACTTGATCATGGCCAAAGCCAATCATTGCTGTGGATCTCTGGTAGAAGCAACCATGATGTCATACTTGCCACGATGTCGTCATGCAAATGATGCTACTTGCATAATTAATGCAATTTGCATGATGACACCATGGCATGAATCATGCCACTCATTTCTTAGAAGGCCCACTACAACGGTCTCCATCAAGTTCAGCTCCTCGCCCCAAAAGTGTAGAGGAAAGTATTGTGCAAATACAGAGAATTACTTAATATATTGAGCCAAATAATGTATGTAAAGTGCAAGATACTATTCATGTATTGCTGCTATGTATATTTTGGTATCATATGCTGTATTCCTTTCTGGCAGTTTGTAGTTTTCTGGTTTCAAAGTTTGTCTCTGGGTGGGGTTACAAATAAAAAGACAGTATATGTTAAAAAAAATAATAACCCAATCAACCAGAAGAACAGAATGCCAACAATAAACCAATCATAATGCATGGGTGCTCCATAATCACCCTGTCTCCGAGGTGTGGGAGAACAAGCAGTTCTTTTAAGCAATTTTCTAAATGACACGAGAGAGAGGGCAGTCTGGTGTAGTGGTTAAGGTACCTGGGTAGAAAGCAGGAGACCATCAGTTCTAAACTTGTGTTAGGCACAAAGCTAGCTGGGTGACCTTGGGCCAATCCAGGGGTGAAATCCAGCAGGTTCTGACAGGTTCTGGAGAACTGGTAACAAAAATTTGGATTTCACCACTGGGCCAATCCCTCTCTCTCAACCCTAGGAAGAAGGCAATGGCAAACTCTTCCAAAATTTTGCCAAGAAAACCTGTCCAAGCAATCTTCAGCAGTCATCGCTGACTTGAAAGCGATATTATATCTGACGTCTATCAAAGAGAGGTTCAAAGAATCAAGGATTTATTGAAATCTATTGGTATTCATGCATGGTAGCTTTAAAGATGCCCCTCTTCTCCTGCAGAGACATTAAAAAAATCTTTCTTAGTCCCTTCTGTCTGCTGAGATGATGCAAGACCAGTGGTGGTATTCAGCCGGTTCGGGATGTCCTATTTAGCCACGTTTTCTAAGCGGCGCGTGTGTGTGCAAGCCATACCTATAATTCAAAGTGCCCCCCCACGCTTCCCCCACTTTTGGCACGTGATGGCACGTTGGGCCCAGTAGGCCCGGTTTTTACCTTCCCCAGGCTCCAGAGGCTTTCTTGGAGCCTGGGGAGGGCGAAAACAGCCTTCCGCATCCCCACCGGAGGCTGGAAACAGCCCATTTGCTGACTTCCAGTAGGACCAGAAGTCCTGTTTTTTGCTCTCCCCAGGCTCCGGAGGCTTTCTAGGAGCCTGAGGAAGGCAAAAACAGACCTTCCCCACGCCTCCAGAGGCTGGAAATGGCCTGTTTGCTGACTTCCAGCGGGCCTGGAAGGTCCGAAAATCAGATGCCCATGTCGGAGCTGACCTAGGGCAACACTTGTGTTGTTTCCATTGAACGACTAGGAGCCTAGGTCCTAAAACTGTTTCCCAACCTTGGCAATTTGAAAATGTGTGGCCTTCAGTTCCCAGAATTCCCCAGCTAGCGGCGTGGGAGGTGCCTATTCCTTCAGCTTTGCTGGCTGGGGAATTCTGGGAGTTGAAGTCCCCCTGTTTTCAAGCTCCCAGCATTGAGAAGCATTGCCTTAAACTGTTTTCTTTCAGATTTCTAGAGGTCTGCTATCTTTGGCAGTCCCCGCACCCCCTGCTATTTTTATTCTGCATTATATTGGTTTCTTAAGACATATGTAAGTTTTGAAGTTGCTGCAGGACATCGTGGATGAAGACACACAGAAATATGTCTGCTAAGAAAACAAACAGCATTTCCTCTGGGGCAGCAGATGTCATATTTTATGCAATTACGGAACATTGAAGAAAGGTTTGGAAAATGCAAGAACCATGCAATTAAATGCCCTTCCTTGCTGCCTTTTTCCTCCTTTTGTAAAGTAACAGTTATTGATTTCCCATCCTTTCCATTTTGGGAGGCTTTTTTAAACCAAGCATTGTTTACCAAAAGTATAGTCCAAAATTAAATTTTCATGTATCACTTGAGTCATTTTCCATACCCTGTGCCCAGGGATGGTACTTTCCCTACCAGTTCGTAAATATGAGTGCATGTACCCCGTCCATGTATGCGCCCAGCCTTCTGCGCAGGTGCTTTGCTGACGCATGCAACTTCCACGCATGCATCCGGCAGTGATGAAATCCAATTTTTTTTATTACCGGTTCTATGGGCGTGGCTTGGGCGTGGCACGTCTTGGTGGGCATCATTGGGTGGGCGTGGCAGGGAAAGGATACTGCAAAATCTCCATTCCCACCCCACTCGGGCCAGCCTGAGGTGATATTTGCCAGTTCTCCGAACTGCTCAAAATTTCCACTACCGGTTCTCCAGAACCTGTCAACCTGCTGGATTTCACCCCTGGTGCCCAGCCTCAAAAATGTGCCTAAATAGGATGGCATGGAGCTGGGGTGGAGGGGGCGGGGGCGGGGGCGGGGGCGGGCCCACCCATGATTTCCACTACTGGTTTGGGTAAACCGGTCCGAACCGGCTGAATACCATCTCTGCCTGTGCCTTAAACCTGACAAGGAATGTTCTTCTGAGGAAAACTTCAGCTACTTGAAATACCAGGAGCAAGTAGATCTCCCGCTCAGTGAGATCCTATGTGGGGAATCCCCTCATTGTTCTCCTTTATTAGTACCTCATAGTTCCCATTTACACTCAACTTTTTCAGTTTGAGTTGATTACAATTGCATCCTGCGCAACACATGAAAAGTCACAATTGGCAATTGCTTTGAGACTTCTTTTATTATTGTCTGCTTCCTGCATGTCCACTTGGAGCATTGCTACTTGTATGGCAATGGCTTTATTTAAATAGTTTGCTGAACTTGTATTCAACCATCGGTCCATTTTGGGAACGTCTTGTCAGCTAACCAAGTGGGACCTGAAGTAATAATATACTTTTTGGCATCAGTTTAGGTGAATGTTTTTCAACCTTGGCCACTTGAAGATATATGGACTTCAACTCCCAGAATTCTCCAACCAGCATGTTGGTTGGGGAATTCTGGGAATTGAAGTCCACACATCTCCCAAGTGGCCAAGATTGAGAAACACTGACTTAAGTGGTGAAAATCTATCTGAGGCAACATTTTCTAATCCAGAAATGCAGTGAGCGGCAAGCTACCTTTCCTGATGATCTGGTTTGGCAAGAATCTGTAATTTAATTAATGCACTTGGGAAGAAGGGAAAAGATGTCCCATTTCCAAATTCTGGAACTGATATGTCCCGCTTCTTTTTACCACAACTTACTTCAGGAAGAGCCTGGGACACTGTTTCAGACTGGTGCAGTTCCAGGGGTGAAATCCAGCAGGTTCTGACAGGTTCTGGAGAACCGGTAGCAGAAATTTTGAGCAGTTCGGAGAACTGATAGTGGAAATTTTGAATACATCAGAAGAACAGCAAATACCACCTCTGGCTGGCCCCAGAGTGGGATGGGAATGGAGATTTTGCAATATCCTTCCGCTGCCATGCCCACCAAACCATGCCCACCAAGCCACACCACGCCCACCAAGCCATGCCCACAGAACCGGTAGTAAAAAAAAAATAGATTTCACCACTGCAGTTCACAACAGTGTATGCCTTTGAATAAAACTGATTAATTTGAAAAGATGCTCTCAAACATCTCCTGAGGTTTGGCTACCAGAGCTAAAATATGTTTGGTCACCTTAAATATGCACAAGTCCACTTAGTTCTTAAATAGTTAACGTCTCCTAACAGAATACAACGTTAAGCGATTTATACTGTTTTGACTTTTAAGTTTTTAGCATCTAAAATTGAGATGCTAGGCCAGAAAGATGTACATGAAAAGAATTTAAATCTCAAAAAAGTGATATTAAGAAGTTTCTGTAAAATGATAAATTTTTAGTGTATCAAATAATTATAGTTAGGAAATGAACATGTATATTGTATGTAATACCATATATGTGTGCATTATTATTTTTCATTAAATAAATGCAGGTAGTTTTTGACTTATGGCCACAATTGAGCCCAAAATCTATGTTGCAAGAACATTGTTGAGTTTTGCCCCATTTTAAGACCTTCCGTGCCACATTTGGTAAGAAAAACATTGCAGTTGTTAGGTTAGTAACACAATTGTTAAGTGAATCTGGCTTCTCCATTGACTTTGCTTGTCGGAAGTTCACAAAAGGTGACCACATGACCCCAGGGCACTGCAACCACATATGAACCGTCTGAATTTTTGATCACATGGCCATGGGGATGCCAACATTGAAAAACAGTCATTTTTTTAAAATGCAGACTTCAAAATCATTAAATGGTTGTAAGTCAAGGTCTTTCTCTATTTCCCCAAAATTCATGATATCAGCAAGCAATCCAAGGAGATGGCACAAGAAACATCAACGTACTGGCTCGTATGTGGTCTTTTGACACGTGAGGTTGGCATTAGTTGGTATTAGTTGGAGCAACAATTGACCCACTTGTATTTTCTCCGCAGTCCAGCTTGGCCCAGATATTAGGCCACTGGTAGAATTCAAATTTTTTTATTATTGGTTCTCTGGGTGTGGCTTGGTGGGCATGGCAGGGGGAGGATACTGCAAAATCCCCATTCCCTCCCCACTCCTGGGGGAAGGCTACTGCAAAATCTCCATTCCCTCCCCACTCCTGAGGGAAGGATATTGCAAAATCTCCATTCACACTCCACTCCAGGAGAAGGATACTGCAAAATCCCCATTCCTCCTCACTCCTAGGGGGAGGATGTTGCAAAATCCCCATTCCCTCCCCATTCCTGGGGGAAGGATATTGCAAAATCTCCATTCACACTCCACTCCAGGAGAAGGATACTGCAAAATCCCCATTCCTCCTCACTCCTGGGGGGAGGATGTTGCAAAATCCCCATTCCCTCCCCATTCCTGGGAGAAGGATATTGCAAAATCTCCATTCCCACCCCACTCCAGGGGAAGGATACTGCAAAATCTCCATTCCCACCCCTCTCCTGGGGCCAGCGAGAGGTGATATTTGGTGGTTCTCCAAACTACTCAAAATTTCCGCTGCCGGTTTTCCAGAACCTGTCAGAACCTGCTGGATTTCACCCCTATATTAGGCTATCTGTAGAGAGATTACATGCATCAACGTTTCAAGCCCCATGCATGTCAGTACAAAGGTTTCTGTTATCACAGCATGCCCATGTTTTGTTGCTGTTTGATACACAAACAAAGATAGGAATGAGAATGAGTTTGATGCGAAATGGATAGAAAAATAGCAATGGCAAAAAAAGGCAACTTCCATAATGGAAGGACAGTTTTGGATGAATTTATCACCTTGAGGGGAATCATAAGACTTAAAGGGAACTGGTTTGGTGTTATGGTTAAGAACCGGGCTAGAAAATGGGGGACCATGAATTCTAGCCACACCTTAGGCACAAAGCCAGCTCCCACTCTCAACCCAAGGTAGAAGGCAATGGCAAACTATTTATGAAATCTTGCCAAGAAAACCACAGGGACTTGTATAGGCAGTTGCCAGGTGTCAACACTGCCTTGAAGAGGTGCACACATAAAACAACCCTAGAATAACTTGCACCAGAACTACAACTGGTGTGTCCATTCTGTAGTAACATCAAGTTAAGCCTTAAAAAAAAGTTAAACTTTCTCTAATCTGCAGGGAATCCCATTTTTTATGGAAAGTTCCTTTCCCTGATCTTTTTATTTTGAGTGGAATGAAATCATTCAAACACAACAAATCTTAGTTCCCAGGAGAGGAGAGCAGCTTCTTATATCAGACACCCAGCATTAATATTTACCTTGGAGATTAAATTAATGAAGATAGCCTGTGAAAATCCCCTTGCATTTTTATATAGATGCATTTTCTACTACTAATTAGAACAGGGGTGTCAAACTCAAGGCCCGGGGCCCAGATCTGGCCCATGGGGTTGTTAGATCTGGCCTGTGGGGCTGCCCTGGAAATGGTCCCCAGTGCCTCTGCCAGAGAAAACCGGGAGGGCCCCTGAACTCTGTTTTCGCTGGCAAAGGATTCCAGGAGGCTGTGGCAGCTGAAAACGGAGCTCGGGAGCCCATTTTCGCTGGCAGAGTGTTTGGGCCACCATAGGTGCCCCCAATATGAGTGACATCGAGCTGGCCACGCCCACCCTGGCCACACACCCCCTGCCCCCGAGACCAAACACAACCCTGATGCGGCCCTCAATAAAATCGAGTTTGACACCTCTGAATTAGCATATCAGAAATACTAGGAGTGGGGTCCAAGGAACTTCAATTTGAATCAAGTTTATTTATTAGATCTTAATAACTGGTGCCACAATCTGTTATGTGAAATATGTAAGATAGAATCATCCAAGTGTTGGTTTTCCATTCTAGCTAGTGTAGCCAAGGTGAGCAAAAGTTGATTTAGACTTGTCTGCATCTGAGCGTAGGTGTCCTTGGGTAAGCGTAGCTTGCAGATGATTGCAGACGGACTGACCTGAACACCTCCCAAATCCCAACTTGTGTGGAAATGCACGTCCTGCATACTGATTGGTCGATCCAACTTCCTGTTTCCTGTTTGAGCGCCCCTAGCCAGAATGTTAATATTCGCAGAAGTATAAAAGTATAATACCATCTATGAATAACAGATCCATACATTCCCTGACGTACAACGATGCAGAAGTTTAAATCTAGCTTTAGCGGAGTGGGGTTCAAACTCAATTTCATTTAGGGCCACATCAAGTTTGTGTTTGACCTGGGGAGGCATGGCCAGCTCAATGTCACTCATGTTGGGGGCACCTGTGTTGGCAGGGCACCCAGCGCCCTGCCAGTGAAAATGGAGCTCCTGAGCTCCATTTTCACTGGCAGAGGATTGCAGAGGCCATTGCAGCTGAAAATGGAGCTCGAGAGGACTGTGCATGGCCCTCCGTTTTCACTGGCAAAGGCACCGCAGGTGGGCCTTCGCTGTTTCCAGGGCGGCCCGCAGGATGCTTAGGGCTAGATCTTAGGGCCTTCTGCAACCTTCTTGTTGTGGTCCACCGGCAGCCTGCGTAGCTGGCAGTGGAGTCGGACAGTGAGGAGGCTGGAGAGGAACATGGGCCAGTCCTGGAGTCTGGGGAAGGCTCAGATGAGGGCTCTGCATTGGACGCAGAGATGGGGCCAGGGCCATCTGGGAATTATGCGCGGACTCCAGAGCCTCCAGAGTCAGACAGGAGGAGCCTGTTTCTAATGTGCGCATGCACAGAGCTGCCAGAAGGCAAGAACAGTTAAAACAAAAGGGACGACTTGGGAGCAAGGCCTGGAGATGATTGACCCCTCCCATAAGGCTTAAAAGAGGATTAAAGGCATGTGGGCCCTTTGCAGGAAACCAATGTTGTTAATTCCGTTCCCAGTCAGCATCTCTGTTTGATTCTGGACTCCGTGTGGCTTTGTCAAGTAGGTCTTTGGCAGCGTGCCAAGGGAGATAAAAGTTGGTGATTATCCCGAAGGACTTCTTCCAAAGGACTTTTTGCAACTAATTGGGACTCAGATGTGAATGAACGTAATTCACAGCTCTTGCAATAAAAGAGGTTTTTGGGACTACTCGTGTGTTTTAATGACTCAGGAAGCCTAGATCACAACAGTTCTGACAAGCAAAGTCAATGTGGAAACCGGATATACTTAACACCCGTTACTAATTTAACAACTGCGGTGGCAAGAAATGTCATAAAATGGGGCAAAACTCACTTAAAAATTTATTGCTTAACAACATAAATTTTGGGCTCAATTGTGGTTCGTAAATTGAGAATTACCTGTACAGACTGCACAGCATTTATAACAGTCCAGCTTTGGTAAGAAACTTCTGTATATCCATTAGGACAATGGCTTTTAAACTTATTGGGTCAAATTACACCTTATCCCAGTATTGAATAATGTCATTAATTCCCTTCCCAAAAAACTAACAAAAGGCTCGTTTCACACAAGCATCTCGGCAGCCCCAAACAGGTTCCTTGACCCACAAAAGGGAAATCACAGTACAAATTCCTACAGCACATTTTCCCTAGCATATGCCCAAATAACCCCCAGTTTAAGTCCACTGCACCAGAAATTACTAGTACTTGACTTATTAACTGTGACCAGAATTTGTTGCTTAGCAAGTCGATTGTTAAATGAATCACACCCGATGTTGTGACCTTTTTGTTTGCTTGTAAAGCAAATGCCGTTACTAAATGAATCACATGGTAATTAAGCCAACCCCGCTTCCCGTATTGATTTTTTGCTTGCCAGAAGCTGGCTGGGCAGGTCACCAATGGTGAATATGTGAAGCTGGGCCATTGTGACCATCTCAAATACATACTGGTTGTCCAGTGCCTGAAATTTGATCACACAACCATAGGGATGCTGCAACGGTTGTAGGTGTGAGGATCTTTTCAGAACAATAAATGTTATTAAAAGATACAAGCTTTCATGAACTGCAGCTTTAGATAAAACTAGCTTCGGTTTGTTAATGTGAAAAGGGTTTCTAGGCTTGGAACAAATATTTCTGACTTAACATCGCCCCCTTGTGTTAAGGAATAGGAACAACATAAGCCTGCTAATTTCAAAAAAACCAAACGAAACCAAAACGCAAGAGTTTAAGGATCAGGATAGGTTAATTAAAAGCTCCCAGTTTAATGTTTAAAATATTTTTTGTTGTAATGCAAAGGACCGGTGGCACATGTCAAACACATTCTTGATTTTAAAAAGTCAAAAAAATTAATAGCAAAAGAGAACACCCCAAATAGCTTCAGCTCCCTTGTCAGAATTGGATGGTTGAATCATATAATTTGATTGGATACACATGACGGATGCGTGCATAGGACAGCTTTAAACATGTTGTGTGAAGTAATGAATTCTGGGCTGCAATATGTGTGGCTGCTCAGTTTTGCAAACTCTGGGGTATGTCCGTCTAGTTCTTTGGGCAATAGTGTATACCTGTGATGGCGAACCTATGGCATGTGTGCCCCATATCGGTGGGCATGCGAGCTCAGATCCGGTGCGCATGTGCGCACTTGGCCAGCTGATTTTTGGCCCTTCTGGACCCACCAAAAGTAGGGAAATGGCACTAGAAAATAAGACCCTAACGCTGTAAACAAGAGGAGAGGAAGTGGGATGTGTGTTAGACTCTAACTATAGCTAAACATTGTAAGTGCTTAAGCAAGCAATGGTTAACCAAAGATTCTAGTTACCTGGAAGATTCTGTGAGCCAATGATATGCTGCCAAATACGCTATAACTTGAAAGTAACAAAGTATATAAGGTCACTATGTAAGACAATAAAAAAGCCCACATATATCCTCATCCTTTCTCTGTGTGGTCATTCAACATCTCCTGGCTTTCTAGCCCGGTATCTTAACCATTAGAACACGCAGTTGGCTAAACTAAAAAGCAGGTTGCTTGTCAGAGGCTGGGGATATTCTGTGAAGCCAGCCAGTGGGGACCACTGGATACTTTTGCCTGTCAGGTAAAAAACATAATGAAAGAGGCAATAGCATTCATTGAATTGAAAATAAGAAACAGGACAAGAGGTGGGGGTTTTTTTTGCCAGTTTTATTGAACCAGTAAAATTCCTGCTGATAACAATGAAAGAGATTTCAGCAAGTATAAATGCTATACAGTTTAAACAAACCCCACTCTTCCGTACCTATAAATAGAATTTTTTTTCTTGAAAACCTCATAAAAAGTGCAGATTTTATGAATTGCTTGTTAACAGGTTAATATGCACACTCATATTACTTTATTGAAAAATACGTTTCAGTTTCAGCTCACTAGAATTTTTTTCTTCGTCTGGATCTGCTCCAATACAATTCAAAATGAGTAACTAAAAGCTTAAACCAAGAAAGACAGAAAAAAAAATTGTAAGTCACACAGATAGATCCAGTAGGATTGGCTTGTCCAATATGCATCTTGGTTAGAAAACTTAAGATAAAGTCTTGGTTAGATCTTAAATCTGCACGTTTTCAAAAAGAATGGGTCTATGTTGCTATCTTTCATTTTGCTGGTGTTATTAAGGGTAATCTAAAGCCCACAAACATCAGTTATTCCTGTGATATTTATATTTTTGGAGTGTAGGAAAGGGACACTCCAGTCAACTTCTTGTTGCTCTGGAATAACTTCAAACACGTCCTGAGGTAACAGAATCAAAGTTATCCAAGACCATATGAACACTATAAAAATCCATTCCTCTCAATCTCACCCTCTTTACTGGGATTAAACTATTGGTGGAAAAGCCTGTTGGTCAGTTACAAGCAACTAGTAGCCAATCAAAGGTGTATTTTGATTTTTGTCTACTTCTTTACTTCTGGCACGAGGGAAATCTGAAAATACCCAAAGCTCCTGCTCTTCCCACTCGTCTGACAAATCTTTTCAGACATAAACTTTGGACAGCGGGTGAAAATGGAAATGGACCATAGACTTTCCTCTGGCGCTCACCCTTCGACATTTACTGTCCTGTATTGTGGTTTCTCTTAAATGTGAGCAGAAGCCGAGGTTATAATTCTCATTTTTCCCGACAACATTTTTGAGCAAGCATGAAGAGGCATTCCTATGTGAAATCTCTACCTGGATTCTTATATTGCTAACCAACAATCCCCACAGGATTAGAGCAGTACAAATGATTTTGTCTCTTCCCACATACATAAGTTCACATTACCCATTCTAAACACATGATCTCAAATTAATAGGAAAGGACAGTTTTAAATGGTTACGGGTTATTGAGTCACTTATATATATATATAAAAAAACAACAACCCAGAGACACCAAACCCTAAAAATCTTAAACCCACAGACATATCTTCATTCTCTCCCCACGGACCAGAACACACACACACACACACACACACAAACACAACCCAAATACACATACATAATACAGCTGTGGAAATTCTAAATAATATCAGCTTAATCTACGTACAGCCATAACACAGTACACAACTGAAGGTGGACGTAATCCCACCTCACTTCTTGGCTGCCGCTCTACATTTCACAAAATTGTGAAGGAAAAAAAAAAGTTACAGTAACAAAGTCAAGGACCGTAAAGGCCTATCACAGCTTCTAGAAATACACTACATTTAATGGGAGGAGAAGACATGTTTCCCCAAAAAGCCCATTGGAAAAAAGTGATTTCATTTTTTTTTAATTTTTATTTTTTTGAGTATTCATCAAGTGCAACTAGATGTTTATACATGCAACTTCAACCTCAAGAGCCTGTTGGTTGGGCCACTTGACATACATTCAGGCACCATTTTGTTTCTGTCCCAGAGAACATCAAGGAGGATTATGCCAGCCTTCCCACTCTCTAGACAGGCTTTGGAGGTGTAGATTTTAGTACATCTGGAGAGTGGGAAAGTCCAGATTGTGATGACCTGCTTATTTTGATAAATTTTTTGGGTGTGTGTTTTAACCAGAGCCCACATCCATTGGGATTGTAATAAGGCCATTAGGGGATGTGGTGGCCAAGGAATGTAAGGACTTTCTGAAGGATCCTCCTGGATCGTTTCTATCCTTTTATGAGTGAACAATTCAGCAGAATTTACGTACACAGCTGAGCACCCCACGATTTCTTTGCCTTTGAAGTTAAACTGGAAAGACCCATCTTCCCGTGGATGTGAAAAGGGTTTTGGCAGGGCTGCTGGAGGAGAAGTCTTGGTGGGAGGGGGGGGGGGGAAAGTAAAGAGTGCTTTTGGTGAGATCTCGCTCCTCTTGTAATGTGGACCACTTGCCTCAGGTCTTCATCCAACCACAACTTGATACAAGTCAGGTTTAGAAGAGAGCACCAAATTCCAAATGCTATACATATTCAGACAGCTTGTTTGGGAAACCATGCATGGTGGGTTTGAAAGCAGAGGGAGAAATTGCTATGAAAAAATCTTAGGGCTTCCTAACTGAATGATTCAGGAGATCAACTGATGTCCATCTGTTTTTTTTATATATATATTTTCTGAGGTTTTCGCTGGTGTTTGTATGTAGGTCTTTGGTTATTCGGGTCTTCTCCCATGTAAAATTGGAAGTGTCTTGGCAACGAATGAAACTTCGTCGAAACGTTGCCAAGACACTTCCAATTTTACGCGGGAGAAGACCGGAATAACCAAAGACCTACAAATAAAAGAATATATTATTCTATTTTTGAAGTTCTGTTTCATAGGAATCTAAACTTTGGGTGTTCCCTGGTTAAAATTTGGGAGCAACCACGAGCATCAAATCTTGACCTCTAGCTCCCTTTATTTGGAGGCTGCCGAAGTAGACACTGAAGTGCATAAGATCAAAGGCAATGTAGATCTAACAGCCATCTTTTTTCTATACTGACTTCTCCTGAATCATTTAGTCAGGAAGCCTTAAGATCAGGGGTGGTATTCACTTTCCTTTGCTACCGGTTCGCAAATGTGAGCCTGCGCGCCTCACAGAGCCTTCCGTGAATGCGCAGAGCATCACAAACGGGATGTGATGACATTAGAGGCTCCCGCACCTGCCGCTACCGATTCGCCCGAACTGGATAGAAACAGCTGAATACCACCACTGCTTAAGATCTTCCGTGGCAATTTCTCCTTCTTTCAAGTTCACACACTCTGAGACAAGAGGTACTCTGCAAGTGGTTGAGTCAACCTTCCTTTTCCTGGCCCCCTTCTGGTCATGTTGGACTTCAATTACCATTATCCCCAGCCAGCATCTCCCCAAATAACTGATCACTCTAATTTCAAAGATCTTGAAGCACGCATGTATACAGAAAGGGCTTTTTTTAAAAAAAAGCACAACCTCAGAGAGAAGAAATTTTTACCCAAACTAAGAATTTATGTACTTCTGCTCCAAAAAAGAACTATTTCCACATATAGATTTCTCGACCTGATCAAAAAAAACCTTTCGACCGTTGTCCCAAAGGTGCTTTTTCCAAAAAGGCAATTGGACTTTCGTTGTTTTTTCTTTGGAAAGGTTTCGCATCTCATCCAAGAAACTTCTTCTTCAACGAAATGTTTTCAAAGAAGCAGCCAAGGAAGTCTAGTTACCCTTTGGAAAAAAGCACCTTTGGGACAACCATGACCTGGATGTAGGGGTGGGCTGTTGGGGGTTTGCAGGGATTCGGGAGAACCTCTAGCTACGATTATATGCAGTTCGGAGAACTCCCAAATCCTACCCCTAGCTGGCCCTGCCCAGCTGCTCCATCCCTCCCAGGAGTCCCCACACAGCCTGTTTTAGATGCAGGTAAGTGCAGGGGGTGCATGGAGGCTTGGGGAGAGTGAAAAACGGGCCTACCGGAAGTTCAGGAAGGCCGGAAACGGGTGTGTTTCCAGCCTCCAGAAGGCCTCCGGAGTCTGGGAGGCCGTTTTCGTCCTCCTTGAGAAAAGCCTCTGAAGCCAGGGGAGGGCAAAAATGCACCCCCCAAGGTGCAGGAGGCCAACTAGCTACGCCCACCATGGCCACGCTCAGCCAGCAACCAGGCAGAGAACCCCTTGCTAAAATTTTTGAATCCCACCCCTGCCTGGATGATTGACAATCTCCACAGACAGACAGTCCTTTGACAGTTGCCATGTCTACTCCTCAAGAGGGAAATATACGCATCGCTGATCTGGCAAGGTGGAAGTCTGTTGTGCAGTTCTGTGCAAAATTCTTGCTGGGACAATCTGATCTTCTATGTAATTCCTCACCATAATGTGTGCCCTTTTAAAGCAAGCCACACCTCTTTTATGATCAAAGCACACCTGAACAACAGCACTTAAGAAGAGCTCATGTGCACTGAAAGTTTGCTTTGAATTTTTTCACAGATAGCAGAACAAAGAATTCCTGGGATTCTCCTTTTCAGTTCAAAGGATGATGTTAAAAAAATAAATCCCTGTCCTTGGGGGGATAAAAAAGATATTGAATCAAAAATCCTATCTATCTAAACCTCTCCTGCACTTATGCTTCTTTAAAAAAACAGTCCTACTGGCCTCTTTATATATGTAGAAAGAAAAAGCACATATACAACATTACATTAAAACAACAGCCCCCCCCCCCATTCTATAAAAAAAAGGCTGAAAAATCAAACGGAATTGCAAAGTGAATTTGTTCATTTTTTTTACAAATTAAAGGGTTCCAACTGGGGTTGTCTGGTTTAAAGAAATATTTACTATTTGATCGTATCTTATTATAAAGGGCCCCTGTCCAGAAGCTCTTAGACCAGTCTTTTTCAACCTTGGCAAATTTAAGATGTATGGACTTCAACTCCCAGAATTCCCCACCTGGCAGGAGGAATGATTGGGGCCTGATGCCCAATAATGACCAGAATGGCACTCCAGCCCTTTCTAAGATGAAGGTGAATCTAATTGTGGAATAAAAATATGTAAGAGGTCTGGAAATCTACATGGCTACATTCAGGCCGCTGAATTGTTCAGTTTGAAACTTGGCATCTCCTCTGACATGTCAGCTACTCAAAGACTAGAGCATTTCCCATGAAGCCCATTATTTAATGTAAGTATGGCATTAGAATGTCTTATTTCAGTTGCAGAATCTGTGTTTTTATGATGCAGAGATTAGCTGCATGCAAATTCAAATTATAATTCTCTTCATTTACTGAAATATTATCTCTTGGTCAACTGTTGATTAATTGTGAACCAATCTCTCCCATCCTGAAAATAAACTCAGTGCATCTGATAAAAATTGAGGTGTGGGAGAGAAATTTTACAGTAATTCAATTTAGATTTTGCCCAAAGAAACTGGATTGCCTAACTCTACAACAATTTGGGGGGGGGGGGGGAGATCAATCTCCAGATGTTGCTTCTAGCTCCAATTACATAGCCAGTCATGCACAATGCCTGGAATTTTAGTCTGGCAACATCTGGAAGGCCACAGGTTCTCCAACCCTTCTCTCTAGATCGATGTTACTGCTGATGTTACTTGTTTGTCCCTTGGCTGATAACAGAACAGATTTTGGTCCATGGGCTGCCAGCTGCCAATGGCTACAATCACAGCAAACCAGAAGCAAACCAGAAAACTATGTCTATGCAACAAACAATTGTGTGAGACTTTAATGCTTAAAAGTTGATTCTTTCTCATGTGATTCCCTCCTCCCCTCCCTTTTTGCACACTTATAAGTTTGGCACATTCGTGAGTTTAAGCAATACATCAAATTAAAAAAAAACAAAGTAAAAATGAATGTCTATTCTGAACATTCACAATGTAAAAACACTGTCACAACTACAACTTATTTAAGTAGATAAATCTAACCGCTCTACTTGATCACACCAGATCATACTGGTCTGAACTTGGAAATGCTTTGTAACATTTAGGCTTGCCATTCTATTTCTAGGGAAAATCCCCAATTCTCAAAAGAGTAGAGTCCAGCCTTAAATGCCAAAAGAAGATCTGGTACCAAGTGAAATTTTGCTTCTACTGATAAATTTAGAACTGAGATATTTCACTAAGGAAAGGGGGGAAAAAACAACAACTAAACACGGTCTTAGAAATATAAAGTCTATTTGTGTCTTGATAAGATTTTGTTATAATCAAAGGAAATTTTTAGAAGAAAAGACATTACTGCTTCTGAATTTAGAACACCGGTTTCCATTAAAAAAAAAACAAAAAACCACCATCTCCCTCTGAAAGAAAAATTAAAGCTCTTAAAATCTAAAACACGAACCAGATCACATATAGTAATCATCCCTGTTAAGACAGACCAGATGATCTGCATAACAGTAGGACAGTGGGACCCTCTTGAAGGGATCTCAGGAGGGACAGCACCTGATGGAAAAGGTTGAACTTCCATCACTTGCCAGTCCTCCTGACATCTCTTCTTATCTAGCGACAAAGAGGAGAGCAGAGGTGGGCTGCTGCTGGTTCGCGCTGGTTCAGGGAATCGGTAGATAAGATTCTCCACAGTTTGGTGACACGGCAAATCCCACCATTGGGTGGTCCCGCCCCTGCTCATTTTTGGCCCATTTTGGGTTGTTTTTCGGGCCAAAAATGGCCCCAAAACGGCCAAAAAATAGGTGGGGCAGGGCCAGGGCTAGGGAGGCTGAATCCTACCTCTGCCTTTGAGGCAAGGAGGCGGGGCTGGATGTGACGAGTGACATCACCCAGTCACATGACCAACTGGCCACACCTACCCAGCCAGAGAACCAATTATTCAAATCCCACCAGTGGAGGAGAGAAAATGATTAAGGATACAGAGCAAAGAGAGACAGATGGAAGGAAAGTCCTTGCTTCTATTTCTCTTTTCTCTGCACCAGTTAGTCTGCTGCTGTATAGTGGGAGACCAGTCTTCATCAGTTTTTTCTCCCCACATGACCCTCGCTCAAAGCCAAAGGCCATTCAAAGCTAAAAATGCTACTGACCCTCCTAAGGGTGCTTAGTTCTCCCACTGCTCCAATGCGATTCTGGATCTAGCAATCCGATGCTGAGAGAAGAACACGTGCCCAAATTTCTGCCATAGCAAAGCAACTGGCAGAACTCTCCCTTTGCCTAGGAAATTCCTGTGCTATCTCCAGCTACAAAGGAAGGCGGACTGGAAGTTTGTTAAGCAGCGGCAATAACCTTAGCTTACTGTATTTTTTGGACTATAAGACACACCGGAGTATTAAGATGCACCAAGATTTCAAAGAGGTAAACAAGAAAAGACAAGTTTTTGCCCTCCCCGGCCCCCAGGACCACTCTGCAGGCTTCCCAAACCCTTTGCGCATCCCGTTTTTATGAAAAACTGGCCCGTTTTTTGGAAAAATGGGATGCGCAGAGGGTTTAGGAGGCCTGCAGAGTGGTCCTGGGGGCTGGGGAGGACAAAAATATGATGCCTGGCAGGTGTGGAAGGCCAAAAACGGGCCTGTTTTTCACAAAAATGGGACACCTGGGGGGGGATGTTCGGGGGGCCAAAAATGGCTGTATTCGGTGTATAAGATACACCAACATTTCCATCCTCTATTAGGGGAGGAAAAGTGCGTCTTATACGCCGAAAAGTACAGTAGGCTGGTGTGTGGTTGGTGCCTGCACCAGTCCCCATTCTTGTCCCAATTTAATTTAACAGCTGTCTTCGTTCAACTGAATGTCTACCCAGGAGGCAGAACTGCAGAAAATATAACAGCAGGAGGGAGATAATGTTTTGGGTTGGATGGGGAATGCTAGATTTATTTTTTATTTTTTATAAAAAGTTGGTTTTTACAATTTCTAGATATCTTGAAGAGAAGTCACAATTGTGCAACGATGCAGCTGATAGAAATCCGTAGTGTACAGTAAATGTATCCCCCAGAGAATGCGGATATCAAAAATAGCTTAGGTTCCACATACAGAAGAAAACTCTGCATAGGAAAATGAACACAATCATTTCAACATCTGAAAGGGGGTCGGGGGAAGGAGGGAGGAGAACAACATCCTATCACAAAGGATGGTAAGTAAAGTTTTGAAAAGTTCAACAAAATAACCTTGGTCTGGTCTATTTTTTTTTAACACAGAAAGTACTATTATAAAACAAGCTGTTATGAAAATCTTTCACTTTGAACGATTCTATTTTGTTTTCTACAGCTCGTTTAGAAAACCCATTTCATTTTCAAAGCACAGAAAAACAATCTGGACTCAGTCTTAAGCCAGGAAAGGGGAAGGCGAATGGGTGGGAGAGGGAAGAATCTACATCAAACCAAGTCGAGCCGAAGTTAAGTCACAACTGACAATCTTGTTGTCAAAATGTTAGTCAGTGCTTAAAGATTTACTGGTAGATTAAGTCCACTCGAAGGCAGTGGGCAAATTTTCAACTTTGACAAGACAGTCACAGTTGGGCCAAAGCAGCTTAGATTTCAATGGGACTTAGTTATGACTAACATTCTCTGGCCTAAGCCCATCACTGAAAAGTCACTGCTTCCGTGGGTCAGTATTCAGGCACTTTGCTGAAACGCAACATTAACACACTTAAAGCTATTAAAAACACAGATAACTTGTGCTCTAAAACTGCAAGAGTGTGTGCTCAAGCATCACAGAGACGGAATCTTTTTAATTTTTTTTTTTTTTGGCAGTTCACATCTTTCCCTCAAAAAAGGCCAGCCACCAATGGGTACTACCTCTCTGAAGCGGCTGTAGCATTTTTGCCACAGTCGCTTCTCGGGAAACTCAATCTGGCATCTCCATTGGAAGGAACCGAGGCTCCACAGAAACGAATGGGGATCTGGGCTCCGCCCCAGTTTTGTTTTAATAAGCGGCTTTGGCAATGTGGGAGTAGGTGATTGTTCAAGGCAAGCAAGCCGAGGTTAGGAACAATGCTTGGGAAAGAACAAACTGATGTTCCCCGGCTCTTCTGAACAGGACATTTTAGCAGGAAGTTTGTTGGGGGGGGGAGGGGGAACCTTGCCTTTCTGCTCAAATATTG